>CM034468.1:25711500-26911500 GCA_019925255.1 Litchi chinensis
GCATGCATCCTGCCCGCATCACCAGTTCGTCGAGCTCGCGAGACCACCCAGATCGCGAGAACCCCCAGACCGTCTAAATCTCCTCCCCTGGCCACGTCGACGTATCTCCAGCACGCATCACCTAACTGACTAGAGAGCTCACTTAGGAGATGTAGTGTGCCGCAAGTCATCAGAATCACCAACTCTCATGATTCCCCGCCGAAAACTGCCTGCACAATTACCTAGAAGTATTCAATGAAGTGAAGGTCTCTCCTGGTATATTAAATGCAGACGTGTGCAAGAAGAGAACAGTGATTATCTTTACAATTAATGCAGTATGGCTATGTCAGGATTAGTTGAAACTAGCCGTTGCCAGTAACGTGTGTAACTTTCTTTTGTATTTTCTATTGTCATCTCTTATTCTCTATAAATATGGGAGACATTTTACTGTACAAACAAGCTGAACATACTAGAGAATCGTCACTCTACCGGAATTACTCCAAAGTGGCCGTAGATGTAGGTGCAGTCACCGAACCACGTAAAAATTCTTGTGTCTCGCATTCTCTCTTCTCTTTCTCTCTCTCTTTCTCTTTTATCTTTCATTGATCATCTTATTAAATTCAACCAACCTCCACGACTAACATTCCTTCACCTGAATTAATCACCACCAATCTTGAACCTTATTAATTATTCATTTATCGCACTTCCGTTAGTACGATCAGACCTTTAATTACCAAGCTCGCACTCTGGGCTCTAGAATCTCTGGTTGACTGTTTTCGAACGTCAACAGGTGGGAATGGAGATTATCATCGTGACTCTTCTAGTTCTCATGATGTGCTTGAGGTTGGTGGTGATGGTCAGACTCAAACTAGCAAAGCAAACATAAGTGAAGAAGCGGTATTATGGGGGATCAGACAAAAACAACGAACCAAGAGGGTAGAGAAGAAAAGCGAGTTGGATTTGTATTTATTGGAAGAATGTGAGTCTATGGATAATAAGATGTTTAATTTGTTGCATTGGTGGAAGAATTCTTGTACCAAGTATCCAATTTTGGCAACTATAGCAAAGGATGTGTTGGCAATGCAAGTTTCAACGGTGGCATCAGAATCCGCTTTTAGCACGGGTGGTCGTATTCTAGATCCATTTAGAAGTTCATTGACTCCTAAAATTGTTGAGGCAGTGATTTGTTATCAGAATTGGTTGAAAGGTTCAGATCCGATGCCCGAAATCGTTAATCTAGAAGAGTATGCGGAGCGTGATGATAATAGTGTTCAAAATATTCAGTTTTATCAATCCATTGAAAGTAGTGAGTTTTATAGCTTAGTTAAGCATTTACATTTTGTGTTTTATGTTTATGTTTATATAAATAATACTTTATAATTGTATTATTTTTCTTAATTTTTGATGTAGTGTCCATTAAGGATAGAGCAAGTGAAGTTTCAACTTCAATGGATTTAGATTTGACTTGAAATGTTGGTGGTAAGTTTGTATAGTATATGTTATTTTTTATATCATTATTCATTTATTATTTGTTTATTGTTTGTGTACTAATAAAATTTTTTTGAAGGGCTACAAACAAGTTTGTGAACTTTGAAGCTAATCTTTGGAGTTGGGCTTGGAGCTATTCTTTAGAGATTCATGTGGACTATTTTTTATTTTATAGATGTGAATTATTTTATTTATTTTATGGATATTGATTGTTATTGTTTAATTTGGAGTTTAACTTTTTATGAATGTGGACTGTTGGCTTGAGATTCATGTAACTTGTTTATTTTATTTATTTCTAGCCTTTTTTGGATGTGGACTATTGGCTTCAGATTCATGTGGATTGTTGGCTTGTTTGTTTTGTTTATTTTGTGGGTGTGGACCTTCAACTTTCAAGTCATGTTGGTTTTTTTCTCCTTTAAATTAAAAAATAAAAGCATGTTAAAATTGAAAGCAGGTGTTCATAAGTTGAAATTGAAAGTAAGTGTTTCGATCCGATCAGTCCGATTCGTAAACTAGGTGTTCGGATCGGATCGGTTCCTTCTCCTTGATGGATCATGTTCGGATCCAAAAATGACGATCCGTAAAGTTATCATATTCGGATCGAATTCAGTCTGAATTGATCCGAATATGGTGTTGTCCACCCATAGTGAGAACAACGAAGTTTCACCTTCCTTCCCAACTTGAGGTTTTTTTTGGAAATATTTCCCAGCCTGACTTGATCAGAGTTCAGCCTCAAGGTGTTGCACTTGCGTGGTATATTTATTCATTATTCTGCGCCGTCTTCTTTTCCTTTTGCTTTTAAAGTAGAATAGGATGAGTTTCATTATATCCCTTACTATATATATATATATATATATCTTTATAAATAATAAAATTATCTTTGTCAATTGAGCATTTGAAAGATTATTTTTCTCATAGAAAAACTATCTTAGCCCAATCAAAAAGATATCGTCTAGCTTACCGCACTATTTCATTGTATCGTGGATTGAATTAATTAATTAAATTAAAATCATAATTGGATAGAATGGAATGAAATAGTTTGCTAGTTTCATTAAATGAGAAAATTAGATATTATTTTTATAAGCAAAAAAATACTAAATTTATCATTTTCAAAACCTAAAGTTATGGATGTACCTGAATGTCTCACATGCTGCCTTAAATGGTGAAGATAGCTGTTCTACTTTCTTCCATGTTGCTACCAAATGCTGGTCTCCATAAAGTTTGGCCGCTCTGGCCTTATAGTTTGTCCTCCAATCGCACCCTAAATTTAATGAGGGTAACACTATTCGTAGGTTGGTGTCTTGTCTCCGTCAAATCTTTAAAGTCTTTTCTTTCATGACCACAACATTTAATTTGGACTTTATTTTTTTTTAATAAACATTTAATTTAGACGTGTCTTCCTTGTCTTGTATGTACAATAAGTCAAATCTTATAACTGAAGAAGAAGGGGCAAATCGGTTTTGTTTACAGAGAGAGAACGAGTGGATGAAAGTTTTACTTTTATACTTAATTTTAGAAATAATCACAATCTTATCCAGCTTCCAGATCTTGATAATTTTCTTTTGTTTGTTAATATGTCAAATTGTTGTAAAATCTTTGCTTTGATTATGATATAATTATTATGTTTTGTTCGAGTATATGTATAATTTTGTTTAGAAAAACTGTTTAGATTTAAATAATTTTAAATTATAGTTCCAAGAATGATAATAGTTAATTAAAATATGTTAAATGTAAGACCTAAAAAAATTTAAAAAGTAAACTACACACATAAAAACATGGATAAATTCCACAAACACCGTTGGTCTAAGACACTTATGTCAGAAGATTTATAACTACAGTTAGATTATTTAATTTCCTAACAGTTTATTATTTTTATTTTAACAGTTATTAAACATGACATCCATCAAGTCACAGCCTAATTTCATCCTGTGAATCTCAAACTAGCTGGCAAATGATCATAACAAGTCATTATCCAGATCAAATCATGATCAACTCTGGTTATGATTGGCGTCCTTAATATGGGTACCATCTTGAGGAGGCATTGAAAAAGAAAAAAAATGAAAATTCTAAAAAATCTATTATAATTTGTAAAAATATTCATTTTATTATATTAATTTTATTTTTATCTAAAATATCTCCTGACGTTAATAAATTAACAAAAAAAATTATATAAAAGATAAAAAGATAACTTTAACCCTAAGATTTTTATTTAATAAATAAAATAATTATAATGGATAATCTCAAAAAATCTATTGTTGTTAGCAAAAATGTCTGTTTTATCATACTAGTTTTTATTTTTGTCCAAAATCCTTGTTAATGTTAATAAATTAATAGAAAAATTATATGAAGGGTTAAAAAAAACAAATTTCCCCTAATATTTTTATTAATACATAAAATAATTACAAAATAATATTTTAAAAAAATTCTGGGTTTTCAGTTCTAATGATGGAATTCAATCTCCAAATTGAATCTCCATTGTTGAAACTCAAATAATTAACAAAAAAATATATATAAATCATCAACATACCTAAAAAAAATTAATAATTACCAGCTAATAATCACACATCTAACATCATTAATCACTGGAATACATCATCTAGATTCAAATCGAACCTAGATGCGATGAAATGTAGGTTCCACAAACCCAAATATCTGGGTTTAAATTGAACCCAAATGAACATTATCTGAAATGAACCCATATGCCTATTTAACCTAGATTTCATCGCATTTCTCATTTTGTCCTTAAAATCAAGTGGTTAACTAAGTCAACCTAACTGAATTTGTAACTGTTAGGAGCGTTGTCATCTTTTCACACGCTTCTAAGGGTATTTTGAATATTTTTATTAATTTTAGGAGGATTTTTAACAAAAATTAAAATCATAAGTAGTAAAATGGGTATTTTGCAAAATACAATGAATTTTTTAGGGATTATCCCTTTAATTAATATTATTTAATTAATTTTTTGTTTCATTTCCCATTTTATCCCTAGAGTCGAATGGTCAACTAAGTCAACCTAACAGAATCTGTAACCATCAAAGCATTGTCGTCCTTTCACACGTTTCTAGGGGTATTTTAAGTGTTCTAATTAACGTCGGGAAAGATTTTAGACAAAAATAAAATCATAAATAGTAAAATGACACAAGCACCAACAACTATCGCCTTTGATATCACCACTACCTTGATCTCTGCATAATCAATTCTTGAACAAGAGCCACTAATAGTATCATAATTAGAGTTCCATTCGTTGTATTTATCATTTGTATCAGTGTCAATACCTGTATGTATGATTTTTCTAACATTAAAATTCGTCATTTATATTTTCTAGAGATGTTTTGATGCTAGAGAATCTGAATCCTAAAAAAAAAAAGTACGGAATTCTACACTTAAAAAGTGCTTAATGGAGACAACAAGTTATAGTCTAGTGGTAAATTTTAGACCACAATACCGTCCACTGCCCTTAACAGGTAACGGGTTTTGCACCTACGTCCCACAAGGTTATAGACATTTTCCCACATGTTGTGGGTTGCCCCTCCATTTGATAAGGTTGCTCTTTTTCGTTTTTAGGAAGATGTTCTCTGGGTATGCCACTAGAGTCATATTTTAGTTGATCCTGACTATCATTTGAAATAAATATTAAAAAAAAAAAAAAAAAAGGTGCTTGATGGAGAAGTATGCAGCAAATATATATTTTCTCCTCGGTTCAGTTTGGTTGGAAACAATTCAGATACTCATGGGCTTATTTGCACCAGTGCGGCCCATTTGACACATTTAGGTCAATTATTAGGTATCTCTATTTACATTTTATGATATAGTATTTTTGTGTATATGTAGACACAACACAAGTCTAGAGTTCAAAGAATTTTCCCTGTACATTGCCCGTTGGCATACTCTAAAATGCTAATGACATTAAATGAGCATCTCTAATTCATTTATTATTATTTTTTTAAATTAAGTGCAAGATATTAGATTTCTATGTCAAAATATCTCTTTATTTGGTGAAGTGTCATTTTTTGTCTTACTTGGAATTGTTGAAAATTAATCAATCGACTTTGAAAATATTAATTTTTATGGTCAAAGTTTCCGGATTTAGGTTCTAATATGGACAGCCTGCTTCCAGACTCCAGTCTATTAATTCCATCTTAAATTTTAAAATAAAAATATTTTATAAGTTTATGGGATATATATATATCAAGACTAATTAATGTAATTTTAAGACTTGTTTGCTTTTATTTCGACATAATTTTTTACTATTATTAATCAAACTGTATGAAATTTTGAGAAGTCATTTTTGTTATTGTTATTCTACTTTATTAAAAACAGAAAAATAGAAAAAGGAAAAGCCTCATCGTTAAAATGTTATATGTTGTTTTTCAAGTTGTACTTCATTAGAAATTGGACTTATTGTTTCTTTTTCTTTTCTTTTTTTCCTTAATTTGTCCAGTAACTATACGTAAATCCCTGATCTCCCCAATATGAATGGAATTTAAAATGTAGAAATCTAGTCCAATAAAAAAATAAAGAGAAAACTTCATTTTAATTTTTGAGGTATCGAAAATTATCAAAATTTTAAAACTCTTTTGAAAAGAGCTCATTTTATCTCTAAAGTTTTGAAAACTCTTTAAAAAGTTCCACCCATTAGTTATTTGACAATCAAATCAAACAAAAAAATTAAAAGACTCAATTACCCATTATCACTTAAAATGCCCGTTTAGTCCCTTATGAAAACAAATTATTACAATATCTTTCGACCAATAATAAATTGACAAATTTTAAATAATTTGATTAATTTTTAAAAAAGTCATTTTAAAAAAAAAAGAAATTAAATAATGATTAAAAACATATTATTAATAATATTGAATTAAAAATTAAAATTAAAATGAAGCAAATATATTTTTGTTTCATCTCCACCCATTGTCGCTTTCGCACTCTTCATTTGCTCTCTCTCTCTTTTTCCTTCTCTAAATCCATCGTCATTTTGTTTTTCTGGATTGAAATCCATCGCCAATTCTTCATTAGCTTTCTTTCTTTAAATCCATCGCCAACTTCAACAATGAAGGTATAGGTCTCTATTGTTAAAGTCGGCGATAGAGGTAGGGGTGTCCATCGTCGACGATGGACATCGATGATAGAGGCCCATCATCTTAGACTCCATTTTGCAATGGAAATGATAGAGGGCTCTAACGAAGATTAGGAACATCCGAGCTATGATAGTGATGAACATCGCAGGATGAATATGGTGGTCTCTGATGGATATGATGGATGTAGCGGTCTGATGGATCTGATGAATATGGCGATCTATTCCATCTCTTTCTCCCTCTCTTCTCCCTTTCCTTCTCCTTCCATTTTCCATCTCTTTCTCCTTCTGACAGATGTGGTGTTGGAGAAGTTGTTTTGTTGTGTTGTGTTATTTTGGAGAAGTTGTTTAATCTGGATTGTTGTGTTGATTTATGGAAGTTGATTGACAAAAGTTGTTTTGGAGAAGTGGTTCGATAGATCATTTGGTCAGATTTTATTTTATTTTTTAATTTTTTAAAAATTGTTTTGAAGATTTGAGTTCAAACCCAAATCTTCATCTAGGTTCAATCCCAAATCAGAGTTCTCTTTTTTTCTTTTCAAAAAATATATATATATATATTTTTTGAAGATATAAGTAAGAATCTCACCCATATTTTGACAATTTGGGTTTAAACCCAGATTTTCATTTGGGTTTGAACCCAATGTTTTTTTTTTTTTTTTTTAATTTTTTTCTTGAATTTTCTTTGATGATTAATTTTACTCTTTATAGGAGGTTTTTTTTTTTTTTAATTTTAATTAATTAATTAATTAATTGCTTATTTTTAAATTTCATATTTATATATATTCATTTTAATAGAAATGTCAAAAATACCATTTCTACCCATACTTTTGATCTCCTTTAACTGTTAGTTGATTAATTGTTTAGATCTTTTTGAAGAGTTTTCAGAACTTTAGGAATGAAATGAGTTATTTCTAAAAGAGCTTTAAAATTTTGATAATTTTCAATACTTTAGCAACTAATAAAGTTTTTTTAAAAATAAATAAAAAGTCTTATAAGTTAAATAATTAATTAGTATTAATAAACAAAGATGAAGGGGCTGATAGAAGCCATGATCCCCTTCTACAAGACAAATTTAGAATAGATCCAAAAAAATGTTATATTTATGAATAATGCTACATTTTTCAAAAAATTTTCTGAATTTATTGTTTAAATAATGTGGTAAAATAATTTGTAACAATCACCTTAATTTCAGGATAATGCATTGATAACATGGTAATTACATATAAATTTATTATATTATTTGAGCAATAAATTTAGATAAAATTTTGAAAAACGTAGCATTATTCTATATTTATTATTTAATTTTATAAAAAATTTACTTTTGCTCCTCTAAATATTAAAAACTAATATATTGACCTTCTCAAACAAATTCTTTTGACTCAACTCCAGCTCACAAATTGAATTTATTGTTAATAATAAGATTATGTTATTATCCTTTTTATTATTGACAAAGTTCTTGAAGTATATGTTGACACATTACATGATACTTTAAATGACATGAAATTGTTTTCTTATTGTAATTTTTTTTTTTTTTAAGTAGTTTTCTTATTGTAATTTTGTAGCTAAAGCCTAAAGTAGGAGTGCATGCCCAACCAGGAAATACAAATCCCGAAAGAGCTGTTGTATACAAATTATAGGGGAAATTGCACTAACTTTCCCTAATTTTATGTGTAATTGCACTCTATCTTTTAACTATTGAGCTAATTAATTGTAATGACTACCCAATGGACCGGTGCTACTTTCAATGGTTCTAAGGGCAAAGTTGTCTTTTGATATTTACAGCATGAATATTAATGGTAAATTGCACTAATTTCCCTGATTTTATATGAAATTACACTCTACCCTGATTTAATATTAAACTAAAAAATCAATGGATGAGAGCATGACGTTTGACATCAGCATGTTTAAAAACCTCCCCCATTACTTTTTTTATTTTTTTTTTATTTTTTATATATTTTTAAAAATTAATAAATAGAACATTTATGAAGTAATAAAATAAATTTAAAGAAAATAATTATCATAGGGACAAATATATAATTACACTATAAATCTTTAAATTTAATCTTGGCCAACTGTTAGTCAATGGTTTTATAGGATGTTAATGTAATTAAGTTAATACCTAAAGGTGTAATATAATTTTATATAACAATTTTTCCTAAATTATATGCATACTATTTTATACAACAAAGCCAATCACATATATATAACATATAAAATATTAATCTTTTTCATGTTTTATTCAATTACAACATAAATCAAATCAAACCAATTGATTTGAAAAAAAAAAAAATCAGACCAACCAACACTCACCCAAGAATTTAAAAAAGTGTCGTAAGCAAGATAAGAATCTAAATTTAATACACACCAGCTTTTATGAGAGAAAATTACATATCTCTTGATTATTTGAATTTTAGTTTACTTAGAGAGTAAATATAAAAGGTCAAACCTTCCTATCCCTTTTAAATTAATAAATAGAACATTTATAAAGTAATAAAATGAATTTAAACAAAATAATTATCACACAAACAAATGTGTAATTACTCTACAAACCATTAGATTTAACCATGATCAATCGTTAATCAATGGTTTGATAGGATGTTAATGTAATTAAGTCAATACCTGAAGGTGTAGTATAATTTTATATAAAATTAGAGGAGTTAGTGCAATTTTCCCTAAATTTTTTATATACACACACACAACTTGCCTCAAAATTATTTTATACAACAAAGCCAATTACGTATGTATAACATACAAAATATTAACCCATTTCATGTCTTATTCAGTTACAGCATAAATCAAATCAAACCTTCTTCTTCTTAAAAAAAAATAAAATAAAATCAAACCAATTAGTCAAAATAAATAAATAAAACCAACTGATGCTTACCCAAGAATTTAAAAACGCGTCGTAATCACGATAAGAACCTAAATTTAATAGACACCAACTTTTGCTAGAGAAAATTATGTACCTATTGATGATTTGAATTTTACTTAGAGAGCAAATATAAAAAGTTCTCTATTTAATTTAGAAAGTAGTTTTTCAAATTGTTCCCCACAATTGCCAACCAGTCAGTAGCAATATTCACATCTCGTGGGACAGAAAGAATCTTAACATGACAATCCTTCTTCATAACATTCCAATAGTCCAAACTATAAATTCATAGCAAATGGGGGCATGATCCAAATGAAGAATTAAATTAATTGTTTCGTTATTTTTTGATCCCACTAATATAGCTGGATAGAATAACTCTCAGGCAAGTATAAGGCCTCTCCAGATGGTTCTTAACTCAACTTCCAAAATTATGCAACCACTAAGAGAACACATAAAACCTCCCTTAAAAATACCTTGATCATCACAAATTAAACCCCCGATTGCAGCTCTACCGATAGCTCTATCCACAGCTCCATCTGTATTTGATTTGATCCATCTAGTAGGATGAAACTTCCAATCGTAAGAAAAATCAGGGGCTGTAAAAACAGAGAATTTACGATAGCACTCTCTCCAAGCAACACAAATAAGTGAAGTTTGTTTGCTAATAAAATAAACTTCATTCAAAGGTCTTCTAAAATACGGGTTATGAACTTCTTGGTTCCTCCAAAACCAAAGGAAATAGCAAGTAACCGTGAAAGTGAAAGGCCAAGCACCTTTCCTAGTAAGGTTCTTCGGAATCCAATCCTCTCTATCAACTCTAAAAAACCAATCTTTCCATTTATAAAGAATAAATTTTATCTAAATCTCAAAAACAAAAACACAATTCCTTAATACATGCATATCGTCCTCCAAAATATGACCACAAAATAAATAGGTGCTAGAGGTAGTAAGACGTATCCTAGCTTTTTTGGCATTAGTTAGAAGTTTCTAATGTTTAAACTATCAAAGAAAGAACTGCATCCTCTAGGGAACTTTACCTTCCACAAAACACCCGCAACTTTATCCTCATTACCCCAACTATTGCTAACAAAATAATTATAGACAGACTTTAGCGAAAAACAACAATTAATAAAAGCCTTCTAAATAGGATGATCAACACTTACAACTTGACTAATGAGAGGGGTGACAGTAAGAAAAAGGCATTGCACATTAGGTAGAAAATTTCTTAATCTCAATCCCCATTAACATTAATCAAATCAACCACCTTAGCATTTAAAATATCAGGAAATACAACACTAGTACACCAATCAAGTAACGGTTCTATATCTGCCACTCACCTAACCAACCAAAACTTAACATGCTCTCCATTTCTAATCCTCCAAGTAAGATGATCCACAATAAAAGGATACACATAACATAAAGCTTTCCATAGAGCTAAATCAAATGCACTAGCTTTCCATAAATTATCAGTATTCAATTTCAATCTTTACTTAGACATAACAATATCTTGCCAAAGATCATTACCAGTAATGATTCCCCACACTAGCTTCAGAAGATAAGCCAAGTTCAGTTCATAAAGCTGCTTGAAACCCAAACCACCAAACTTTTTTGGACAACAAATATTTCTCCAAGCAACAGCATGAAGCTTCCTACCAAGAGTAGTATCACCCCATAGAAACTATCTACTAATTTTCTCCAACTCAAGAATGGTGAACTTGTGAATTAATGCCAACTGCAAGATGTATTGGGGCAAACTAAGGAGAACAGAATTGACCAGAGTAGCTCTCTTTGCCATAGAAAGAACCTGACTTTTCTAACCTGAAAGTCTACTTTGAGCTTTTTCAAAAACAAAATTTTATGTATATCTAGTGATTCTGTCTGACCAAATAGGAACACCTAAATAGTTGCTAATATTTTAGTGGTCTTAAAACCACTCCTGGCAGTAAACTCCAAAGCCAATTGATTAGAGACACCTTTAGAGAAATAAATCACAGATTTTTGCTCACTAACATTTTCCCTAGACGCTTCACAAAAAGAGTCCAAACATTTCTTAATGACATCCACTTGATCATGTGTTGCCTCAACAAAAAGAAGTAAATCATCAACAAACATAAAATGGGAAATTTAGGGACCATCCTTACTAACCACAAAAGGTTTCCATGAATTAGCATTAATTGCATCCAGAATACAATAAGTGAGCCTCTCCATACAAAGAACAAAAATATAAGGAGAAATAAGATCACCTTAACGAATACCATGGGTGAGGGGAAAAGACTTAGAATTAGGATAATTCCAAAGCACCTGAAAAGAGATAGAGCAAACACAATCCATTACCAAAGAAGAGATGTTACTAGGAATCCTAACAAGATCTAACATTTCCCTAATGAAATTCCAACTCAGTCTAACATAAGCCTTTTTAAAATCCACTTCAATGGCCATGAAATTCTTCCTCAACTTCTTGCTTCTCATAGAATGAAAATCTTTTGTGCAATGATAACATTCTCTTGGAAAGTAGTTTTTCAAATTTTGTTTAGTTACGATTATTTGTGGAGTTAATTATATTGCTGTTTAGTTAATTTTGGTTTTAAAACTATCATAAACATCAAAAATAGCATGCATGTGTTTGGTAAATTTTATATTAATTACTGTAAATTTATAAAATATTTAATTTAAACATAAAAATAAAATATGTTAATTTATATTTGATATAAATATATTTCTATATTATATATTGCTAAAATTAATGAGTATGAGTTAAAAAATTTATTATATTTTACAGTAAATTATTTCATAATCACTTTATAAAAGTAACTCGGTAGATAGTTCTTAAAATTATTGTCAAATTTATTTATATTATAAAATAATCATTTTAAAAGTTTTACCAAAAAAATTTATATAATCTAAATTTATCTTTTCAAAATCAATACTAAATGCGGTCTTAATTTTTTGTTATGATTATGATGTTTATAAAAAGCTGTTCGAAATTGAATTACAAAGACCCCACACATACAAGATTTTATTTTATTTTATTTTTGTTTGAAGTAACCCACACATACAAGAATTGAGTTCATGTTGTAAAAGAAATCTAATTCCCTCTCTCTCCATAGAACTTGAGTTCCTTTCATTGGTTTCATTTTTAATAAAATACAATTTCATTCCCCAAAACAGAGGACGAAAAAAAGGAAAACTTAATTAAATATGTAAGACGATAATGGAATCGATGATCCAAACATGAAACAAGCATTCTTGTCTTCTATTCGGGAAGGGCCCTCAAGACAAATAAGCATGACAATGCAAATAATAATAAAAATTAAGTCAAGAGTCATGAGGTATAGAGGGCAATTTTAACTAGATAAAGATACTCATAAGTATCAACAACTCTCCATGTGCATGTGCAAGACTCCATTACTTGGAACCAAATCAGACAAAGACAGCTACTACTTTTTCTCCATCGTAATGACTCAACTTATTTATTTAATTTTTTAAGTATAATATTAGAACAACCAAAATTAATAATTGGCTGGTCTTTTATTATTTTAAACCAATGCTTAATATTATAGTCGAAATTCAAAACTAGTTTTTGACTGTCATGCAACTAAATGGTCTTTTAAGAATTAATATTTGTTGTTTATTGGAATATGGAATCGATGGAAGATATGATCTATCAAATTAACCCATACAGCTTTTCGAAAAAAAAAAAAAAACATACAAATAAATAAACTTCGACTTCGAATTGGCGTGAGATTAAAATTTTACTTAAATAAGGCGTAAAATATAAAAACATTAAAATATAGATGAGCGAGGCAGTTGCATTTATTTATTTATTTTATTTATATATAGGCCTCACTAGTCACTAGTCTATATATTTTATTAGATTATTTTAACTAAAATCATATAATAGAGAATATTATATGTAAGATAAGTCTGAAGTATGTTCTTCTTTTCAACTAGATGATATTAAATGTTTACCAATTAATTTTTTAAATAATTTCATACTTTTTTCAATTTCACGGTTGAGATTAACCTTAAAAACAGTTCTTTAAAGTGTTAGACAAAAAACAAATAGATTGATAAATAGTATATTTTGAATCCTATCTTTTTATAATTAACAATAAATGGTAACACAAAAAGTTCTATTATTTCTTAAAATATTTTGAAATATAGGTTGTTTTCAATCATTATCGTTCAAACTTATTTTCAAAATTATAAGTTATATATGGAGTTTTACAAAAGATAACAAAGACTTCACTTAGAATACATAAGTAGTTTTCCAAATTCATACATTGTTTATGAATATTATATAGTATCAAGACAATGATGCCACAAAAAAAAAATCATAAAATTATAAAAAAAAAAAAAAAAAACTTAAGTATATTTCAAAAAAAAAAAAACTTAAGTATATTTAATATTTTACTTCAAAAACAAATACGTGTAATTAATCCAAAATTAGAAAAATTAGTAATATTAGCTTTAAATTTTAATTAACTCAAAATAGAATTAACTTTGAACAATTATTCAATCTAAAAATATATGTTTTCATAAATTCTCTTTTTTTGAAATCCCATTCTCTCTTTTTTGAAGTCCCATCGAATTAAAGTAGAAACATTATAATCTAAATAAGCACACTGAAAACTTGAAATAGTTGAGATAATCTAAATAAAATGAAGGTGAAACAAATAACACCTGTCAAATGCATTTAATAGTGACAAATAGAAAGTAAATTTACAAAATTCTCATTAAATTATAAAACTTGATATTGAGTCGCTTGATCTACAATATAGAATATTAACTTTATAAGGAAGTTTTTCAAGTTCATTTTTTTGTAAAAATGTGAACTGCATTAAAAATTTAAAATATAACTTCCTTCATTACACTTAGGTTGCCTTTGGTTTTCAATCGAAAATTAAATACTACTAAATTGACTGAAAACTCAATATTGAATATAGGTTTATTTTTCTTTTAAACTTAAAATTGAATTATATAGATTAAAAAATAAAGTATTCAAATTTAATTCAATTAAGTTCTATTTCCATTATATGGATTATTAATTAGTAAAAAAATTGTTTTTATTTTTTTTATTATGCTTTGAAGTTACATACTTTTAAATTGTAAGATACACAAGTAGTTAATTAATTGTATTATTTATTTTTATTTTCAATTGTTCAAGGTTGCTAGACCAAAAATTAACCAAAAAGAAACCTTTGTATTTTACTACTATAATTTTAATTTTCTTAACATTAGTGTTAATTTATTGAAGTGCTCTCTCTAATATAAAGTTTGGATCCATTACTACACATAACTCTAGTAGTTTATATACATTATTGTCAATTTATTGAATGTTATGCCCGTTTTCTCGACTTGAAGAAATGGGTTGATAAAAACCCAATAAGATATGAACAGGAACAAAAACCCAGAAGGTCCAACTTTCAGGTCGTTGCAGTGAGCTCGTGAGCTCGGAAGCTCGCGTGATACAGAAACTGATCAAATGCATTCCAGCCTAGTCCAATATCCCCCAACCCTGAGCAGTCCACCAAATCGGGAACTCGCTCCAGAAGATGCTTTATGTAGCAAGTCATCAGATTTACTAAATTCCCTGATTTTACGCCAGTACCACCTATATAGTCTCTTGGAAGCATTCAAATGCGCAATCATGCATTAATAAGAGAGACCTTTCCTGTTCATTAAATGTAGATGTGTGCATGAATTAATAATCATTGTTTTTACAATAAATGCAGTATGATTTATGTCAGGATTAGTTGAAATAATCATAATTTGTAACATGTATAACACTTTTTTGTATCTCTCCCCTCTCTATAAATATGAGAGATTTTTACTGTATCAACAACTTGAGCACATTAGTATAAGTCACTCTGCTGGAATTAACTCAGAGTGGCCCGTAAACGTAGGCGTAGTCGCCGAACCACGTAAAAATTTTTGTGTTTACATTCACTCTTCCCTTCCTCTTCTTTATTAGTTGCTCTATTATTACCCTCCAACTATTACGACCAACATTCTTTTACCTTCATTACAGTCTACCAACCTTAAATTTTATTTACTACACCTTTACTATAATTAATACCATTTATTACCACATCCGTATAGTCTGGGCCATCGAATCTCTGAGTCGACTGTTTCCGAACGTCGACATTGAAGTACTCTCTAATATGAATTTTTGTAATTGTTGTTACAAATAACTCTAGTAGTTATATATATTGTTTTTATAATTATGATTTATTTGATTTTAAAAGGTAAAACAATAAATTAAATTTATCTATTGAATTATCTCTTATAAATTTTTTTTTTATTTAATTTAAATATAATAAATAATTTAATTAATTAATTTTATTTTTTAAAATATCGGAGTCCCCATATATATATAATATATATATGAGACGCTAGTGGTAGGGCAAGTAGTTATCATAATGAAATTTCAGTTGATAGAATGGTATTATCTCCTTATGTTATGTTTTTATCACGGGACCCCGTTATTGTACACGTTATGATGTGCGTAACTTTTGTAATTATAAACGACCAATGAAACAACTGATCTTTGATCACAATCTTTTCACGTAGTCATTCTGTTTACAGGAGTTTTGTACAGAACCAAAACAGTTGAAAAAAGCGGAAACGACACATTCTAGACGGAGACAGAGACAAAGAGAGATAGTGAGAGAACAACATTCAAAGGCTTGTGTCCAACTTAACACAGAGAGAGAGAGAGAGACGCAACACATTAAATAGCACTTGATTTCAGTTGAGGCTATCTGTACCTCAAAAAATAAATAAATAAATAAAATCTGTTTTATCTTGCTTCTAATATCAATTTTTGATTTTGATTTTCAACTAAAACTTTCTCCGCCACCTCTCTCTTTGGCTCTTTCTCTATATTCTCTTACCTACCCTTTTCTCTCTCTCTCTCTCTCTCTCTCTCTTTGTACGTGTTTGTGTGTAAAAGAGAAGAAAGGTTTTCGTTTTTCACTCGGAAGCACAACAAAAAGACTGTTACTTTATCTATATACAGCAGATACAGCAGAGTTTTCATTTTTTTTTTCCTGGAAAATGTACTGATCTTGTTTCATTTTCTGGGAAGAGAACTAGTGGGGTGTGTGGAGAAGGTGAGTTGGAGAGATGGGTAATCGGTTTATGTGCATGTCAAAGAAGGAGGGAAGAGAGAGCAATGGATCAAGGAGCAAACGGGTTGGTCGTTCACAGAGGAAATTGTTGACAGAGGAAGAGTTCTTGCACAGACAAGCTCTGTCTATGGCTCTTCAACAGCACCAGTTGTCTCAGAGATTTGAGGGATCCATGTCTAGAAGAATTGGTGGCTCTACTAGCTCTAGAAGAAGAAACGACCTTTCTGATCCTTTCGCTAATGGGAAACAGGTTCAAAAAATTATTTTTTTTAATATGTTGTTTTTTGTTTTGAATCATTTTATTGGATCTGTGAAAGAGGAGGGGTTTGATGATGATTTGAGTTTTGTTAAGATATGATTTATTGAAGTTGAAGAGAAGAGAAAGATAAAAAGTTGTGTGATAATATACTAATGTTTCTTTTTTTTTAACTTTTTGGTTGAGAGTTTGAAAAGTGAATCTGGGAAAAGTTTGTGGGGAGCAAATTTATTGTACTTTTAGAGATTTTACAATTTTATTATTTTGTGTTGTTTCTAGTGAGCTTTTCTAGTCTTGAGTACAGTTTGCTATGGCAGAAAAATGTTCTTAGCTGGTTCTTGGTCACTTAAGTCCTGTTTTGATCTAGGGGGCTTTGCACCTTTTTTTTTTAATTAATTATATAATGACCATCTCTCCAATTTCACGTGTTGAAATTGATGATTTGTTGAGTTTTTTTTTTTTTCCTTGTAAAGATAGGTACTTTGTCTTTGTAATCTGATAAAGAGATTAGTGATTAACTTTTATGAAATTGGCATATAGCGTGCAAACCCTGTTAGATTAGTGAGGGCAACCAAATCCCACCTCCTTAGTGAGAGGAGATCCCGGTTGATTTGTATACGTTGTGAGTTCCCTTAGAGTGTAGACATGTTTTGCTCGAAAGCAAACCTGTGGGGTCTGCATTTCTAAAGCTCACTGAGCCATGGTTTTACACATAAGGTAGGAGGAGTGAGCTGAAAGCTGAGGAGAGTAGTGGAAATAGTACTCGAGATGTTTGAAAATTTCTGAAGTTTCCAGGTATATGTAAGATCCTTTTAGATATTCCAGCTTCTCAAACTTGAAAGTTTGTAATGCTAACGGCAAAGTTGATGTCGTTTTTCTTACAAAGGATACGGAATATAGATTCGGGTTTGGAGAGAATATCACTCTATAATTCCATAGTGATGCTAATGCTTTTCAGCCAGCAGAACATAATGGGGTTATCATTTAAGAATGGCTCTGCAAGAACCATTTTGTAATGATTTGAAAGCATTTTCGGCTGTGATGAAATGTCATATAGAATGTGTATATTCTAAACTGTTTCGTAACTTAATATGTTAAGTTTGACCGTATGGTAGCTACCGCACAATTTAATATGCATAACTTCCCCTTCTTTTCCATAAAAAATTGTGTACTATATATCACCGAATTATATTTACATTACAGGTACCAAACTTTCTGGAAAATCTCAAGCTAAGAAAATTTGTCCTAGTACACGGAGAAGGGTTTGGAGCATGGTGTTGGTACAAAACCATTTCTCTATTGGAAGAAGCAGGATTGCTTCCCACTGCCATAGATCTCACTGGATCTGGTATTAATATTACGGATACGAATACTGTTGTTACGCTGGCTGAATATTCAAAGCCGTTGATTGATTATCTTGAAAACCTTCCTGAGGATGAACAGGTGAGAAAATGTGTGGGATAATTTATAATTCTTGTTCATCACATAATATTTTGCTGGCATGTATTTAGTAAAATTTGACTATGTGGTTCTTTTGCAGGTTATATTGGTTGGTCACAGTAGCGGAGGTGCATGCCTTTCTTATGCATTGGAGCATTTCCCAAAAAAGATTTCGAAAGCAATTTTTCTGTGTGCTACAATGGTTTCCGATGGCCAGAGGCCTTTTGATGTGTTTGCTGAAGAGGTAAAGTTCGTTTCTTATCGCTCAATTTATTAAGGATTAAGCATTTCTTGTCCAGTTAGATATTTACGGAAGTTCAATGCCATACCAATCTACTCATGATTGCACATAATTACGATTATTTTCTTGTTTGAGTTCCATAACATTATTCACCAAAGTGTTTGACATAACCATATAATACCCACTTTTTCATTAGACATATGCAAGAGCCCTTTTTGTTGGATGAATATTGAAGATCCTTAGTAACAAATACGTCCGATGATATGTGCATTACCCAAGTTATTTGCTCAAATGTATTACACCATGTTGCCCTTTGAAGTGTGTTTTGCTAATAGATCGAAATAAATCCTTTCTGTTAGTTGATTCTTTAAAGAGAAACCCCCATCCAATTCAATCTCTTATAGCCTAAATTGTGGTGAATTGGTGGTGACATGGATTCAAGACAAATGGTGAATTCAAAATTCAATTCTTTCTGTAAGCCATTACTAATAGACAATTAAAGCAAAGAGATCTATTTTAGCCAAGGCTTTGTTTGTTCTAATTTTTTCTGGTAAAGGCTATTCTTCCGTACAATTTTCGTTGTTTTGAAATGTTTGGTTGTATAATATTGCTAATGGAATCTCTATTGTAGCTTGGATCCGCAGAGCGATTTATGCAAGAATCACAGTTTTTGATTCATGGAAATGGTAAAGACAAGCCGGCCACAGGATTCATGTTTGAGAAACAGCAAATGAAAGGGTTGTATTTCAATCAATCACCGTCAAAGGTATGTTACAGTTCAAGCTTGTCATTCCAGATAAAAAACTTCTAGGCTTGCTTTATATTGTCATGAAAATATGTTTAGGATGTTATACTTAAAGGATTTATTGTCACACGGTTTCGCATGTACAGGTTTGTATGCATCAAGATTTTGTGATATATGTATCCAGTGTCCTCAGCTAATTCATTAATCTATTCATGCCAACCCCTAGTTTAATCCTCTCCATACATGGTTTTGCTAGATTCTACTACATAGATTTGGTCCATCTCATGGATAAAAACACAAAATAGTCTGTGTTTTGGATAGATTTGGTAGACAAGCCTTCTTAATGTTGATTCCTCTATGGCGTTGACTATATTGATCATGTTATTAGTGCTTCTCATCAATGGATACATTTGGTCACTATATCACGTTCTTAGGGATGCAGTATTTTTGTTTGACATTCGTTAGTTTAAAATCCATTTCATGTCATCTGATTTAAAGCCTCACTTTGCTGTTAGTACATTTTGCCTGCTTTGTCACGAAGACTATTTGATTGTAGTTATAGAATGATATTTTTAACAGTTTTGCAATCTCATTAACCTCTCATCTCTTCCTCTTTATTTATGAACTTAGTAAGTTCTAATTTCTGTAATGGTAAGTTTATGTGGAACACAGTTTTTAATGATGTGGCTGTATTTTGTTGGAACAGTAGGTGTTAGATATCAAAATTTCTTTGTGATAAAGAAAGGCAGATTTTGCAATATTGAATGTATGGAATTGCAATTGTTAATGACAAAACCATCTACCTACTATGGTACCTTCCTTCATATAAGGTGCTGGCCACATGCGTTTGGTCTCACTATTAATGGAATTGTTTAATTCAAAGTGGATTCTGTTTCATTTCAGGATGTTGCCTTAGCCATGGTTTCAATGAGACCGGCCCCACTAGGTCCGATCATGGAGAAAGTCTCATTGTCCCCTGAAAAGTATGGAACAGGACGTCGGTACTTCATACAGACACTGGATGATCGTGCCCTTTCACCGGACGTTCAAGAAAAACTCGTAAGAGAAAACCCACCGGAAGGAGTCTACAAGATCAAAGGGAGTGACCACTGCCCTTTCTTCTCTAAGCCACAGTCATTGCACAAAATACTAATTGAAATCGCACAAATTCCATAGCTGGAAGATTAAGAACTTCGATGAAAAAATTCTTTGGTAAATCTTTGTTTCCACAGATGACACAAGTTCACAGACTACTTGGATGGCCTCAGGCCGTTATCGTACGAACAACATTGGAAACCTTTTCTGCTGTAATTTATTTCTGAATATGGATATGCATATAGGTAGGGAATGTATCACCTTATTTTTTTTCAAGCAATATATTAGTTGAAACAAATCCTAGAATGTATGGCTGGGATCACTATATGAGATACCTTTATTCAATATGATCCACTGATATACAGAAATTCTATCTGATCGCTCAGGATCATATTCGAATAAAAGGAATACAAACATTTGTATCTTGGTATATCTCCAAGTAATTAGCAAAGCCAGGCATGTCAAATTCATGATCATAGTATTAACCAATCCTCTTAACAGAAAACCATCATGACAAGATAACATGAGGGAGAGAGAGGTGTGAAGTATCACAGTTACACTAGGCAAATGCTGCCAGGATACGAAACACAACCAGCTTCTTTACACACAAGTTTTGCTCTCTACTCACCTAAATATATTTGGGTTCCTGATCCCAGATCAGCACGTCAACCTGGCAAAAAAAAAAAAAAACCTACGCACTGTTTCTTGTTTCCTGTGACTTCAAGCCCAGAACTAATCACTAGCTTTCATACAAGTATTCACTCAATGTATGTAATGGCTTTTCTTCTAAACCGGAGTAAGCACGAGATCCCGCAGCAATCTGTTTGTTCAGAACATATTTACAATACACCTGATACCAGCTGCAACAATAGCCAAAATCATGAGTTGGGCCCTGAACTTTTGGTCAATCAGAAAACAATACACACTTTTCGTATCGTAAGACTAGCTAAAGGCCAAGCTTGATATTCCATTTCAACTTTGATTGTGCTACTGACATCCAGCTTTTATTCTAAACTTGGTTGTTCTCTTATGCCGGAGATGGATTGAAATTCTTCAATAAGAATCACGTCAGTTGAAGCTGTCCATCACTTGTGAATGAAGTATTTTTCTGAGATGTAGTTAACATTACTTCAGCTAGCTTCTTAAAATGAGATTTAATCCAAACCTGAGAATGGACTATAACAAATCACAGGATTGTATGTAAACTTCAACGAGGTAATAAGATCCTGGCTTTCAACGCAACAAGACAGAAAAAGCGTTGATATCAAGGTAACGGGACAGGACTTTTTAAACCTGCAATGCAAAGCAGGCAAATCAGTATTAATAGGTAACAGAACATAATAGCTATGTACTTCTGCTAGGCGTAGAAAGAAAATAAGTGCTTAGAGGCAACAGCCGTCATTTGCAAGTCAATATTTAGAGAGATATTGCCACCAATAAATATTATTTACACACCCAACTAATAAGTTGACTCATTAGTAAAATTTAAAAGTTCAATCATTACTGTTAACTACAAGCACCCTTTTAAGTTCTGATTGTAACCTTATTAAAATCAATTTACTAAGATTTATATGAAGTATTAATAATCCCATATAAATTATAAAAACACCCACTTTGATCAAAGAAATTGCTAGGTTAAGAAAACACTACTAAAAATGGAGGTGGCCATCACGAAAGAGCAAATGATTTTCCAACGAAAGTTGCTGAGTTAAAAATATATATATATATATATATATATATATATGCCACTAAAGGAGAGGCGATGCAAAAGAGGACAGCAAATTAGTGATAATGAAATCAGAAAAAATTTAGGACACGGTCTTGTTCAAGACCATTTTGGATGATGTGAGTTTGCACTTGGCGAAGATAAGAGAGCTCTTCAAATTTCAACAGTATCAATGAAGGTATGGAAAGGAAGGATTACGTTTTCATGGATGCTCAATCTTCCAATTTATACTTGATCTTGTAACATTTTAAATTATGTCATTTGTGTCTGTAATCTAACAAAAAGCAGATTAACTTCAACAGACAAGTATCTTTTTGTGGTTATAATCCTTCAACATAACTGTTTCTTTCTTCTTTTTTCATTTCAAATAAACTGTTTCTATTTTTCATTAGTTTGATAATTGGAACAAAATTAGGATTTAACAGTAAATGGATGTGCATAGAATATTGATTTTTTTTAATTTTAATTAATTGGTCCTTAATGGTCATTTTATTCAAGGATACTAATAAATATTTCTAATAAATAATGGATGTGTGAATTATATATTTGGGTGCCAATATCGTTCCCCATAATTTTAAATTTTATATATAATGGACAACCAGATACATAAAAGCTTACCTCAATTAGGTAAAACATTCTAATACCCAGAAGATGACTTTTGAATCCACACTTGCTTCTGCAAACATAAAAGAGATTTCAACTAAAGGAACATCAAGTAATGACACGACTAAAGGAGCTGTTCGACAAAACTTTTTCAGACCTCATGGGCACCAGAGCCAGTAGGACCTCTTCGTTTGGAAGACTTTCCCTCACTTATCCCATCATCCTTATGGGCAGCTACACGGCGACCAGAATGTTTATGGGAACCTGCATAAGTTAAATATTTTCAGTTGTAGAATGGTGCAATAGAGCCAAATTCTATTGTCAAACAGAAAAATAGAACAGCCGCCCTGCCAGGTGTTAAGGCAAACTAACCATTTTCCACGGAACTGCGTCCACTAGAAACACCAACATCACCGGTCTTACTTCCATAAGACATGTCATCTTTAATGTCTCCATGATTCACTAGAAGACCAAAAGAAGAAAGTAAATAATATATTCCTACTTAAAAAAAAACTAACCCATTCATATCATCACTTGGATAAAAATTTTAATCAAAGATTACTATCATCCAACATATTATCAACAGATAACAAAAACCTGATGACCCATGTACATAGCAACGATACCTTCAGTGAGATTAGAATGCACTTGAGTTGATTGTGATGAGTGCTCCCCAGTAGCTTGTGTAACATCTGAACGACGAAGAGGAGTCCAAACACCACGATCAGGTCTATCTTTATTTCTAGTGCGTTTTTCTTGCTTCTCACTCAAAGTACCCATACCATGCCCATCTTTTCTCACAAACCTATCATCCGGAGCTCTTTTTGCATCACCATCATGGTTAAATGCAGGCGAGTCATTCTTAGACATATGACCATTTAAACCTGACTGTGCATTGATAGACCTAGGTGGTCGCTTTCCATTTTCTAAATTTGAGGATTGTGCTTTCTGCTGAGGCTGCATTGCAGTCGAAGTTTGACTTTGGCGTGCTTCATTACTTAAAAGTATGCTTCTGATCAACCGCCCATTAGAATCACGCCTTTGAATCTGTTTAGGAGTACCTGTGGCAGTTATATTGCCAACAGCTGATGTTTCACCCTGCTGCTGCAATGGATCAGGCACCTGTGATTCCAAAAACCATCACAATTTTGATCAAACTCGTCGATAAGAGTGAAAGTTATAGTCCACAAGTCTTATTCAATTAAAAATTACAAAATCGATTGCTGATGATGCAGAGCTTTAGTCAAGTAAGCAAGATCAAGATGAATAAGCTTACATGAGGATTTTCTCGGTCTCTCCCTTTCAGAAGCAGGATCTTTTTTTTCCCAGAATCAGAAGTTAAAGTAATGCCTGAAACAGAACCTTCAACACCAGAAACTGCAACTGAAATTTTAAACATCTAATTAGGCAGCAAATAAAGAAAATATTTTAAGGTGCTTATTTAAACCCCAATTCCTGTTGTTCTTTTTTTTTGGGGGGGGTGGGGGGGTGAGGGTGTGGGGGTTTTGTGGGGAGAGAGAGAGAGAGAGAGAGAGATAACTATTTCCACAATTTGAAAGCACAAAGAGTAACGAGCCTTCTTAACATGCACACACTAAAATGAATCCTTCAAATACAAGATCACACATTACCACTATTCTTAAGGATGATACAATTAGAAGAAAGCCAAAATAGAACATACATGAACCACACTTACCATTTGGAAATTGCCTTATCTTTTTTTTTTTTTTTTTTAAGTAGGAAATTGTCTTATCTTAATAGTTGAAACAACAACAACGATGATGATGATGATGATGATGATGTTGATACCATTCAAAACACAACAAATCATGCTATAAATTAAAGAATACAAGATTTGCATTACCTATCAAACAAACTATTCCCATTACAATACATACTAGCAGTGGTCACAAAGTCTCACAATAAATTTCCAGCGAACTCCTATGTAGGGGATTTTTTTTTTTTTTTTTTTAAATTCTTCTAGGTTCTAAGAAACTGGACCCTGCAACCTCTCTATTGGCATATTTGAGCCTCATTGCATAAATTATACATCCACATGAAAATTTTCATGACCCGCATCACAAATATCATTCATAACAGTTATAACAGAGATGGTAAAAATCATCAGAACCTAACAATTCATGTTTAAAATAAGGTATTTCATACAATGGCATCAATGTAATTATGGTCATAAAGAAAGGAGGCTATCGTTTTCTACAACAGTTTGTTCTAATGCCAAAAACAAAACTATATATATAACAATGTAACTTTACCATTCATTCAACTTCAGATTGTCCAATAATAGCACACACAATATCATGCAAGATATCCTATATTTTTCTTAAAATATTAAAGAATGAATAAAATTAAAGTTTAATAATTTAGAACGAAAATTGGCATGGAAAAGACATACGAGCTTCACTTTCTGACATTTTATTTGCAGTTGACGAGCCTGGTTGATCCTCTTTCTTGAGCACTGAAAAGAAAGTTGATTTATCCTTCCGACTAGCATTTTTAGAACTATCCTTCAGAATATACTGCAATGAAACAGTAAACATAATAAGAAACGACAGCAATTCATGTTTAGTCACTTCAATCACATGTTATGCATTTGCAGCCCCAATTCTGGCAACCACACTCACTAACTCATTGTCAATAGTTATAGTTGCAAGAATGTTGTCTACGCATTCCAAGTTAAGCATCTCAAACTCTTCTTTAACTACACCTATAAAATATAGAGTAGCATTGATAACGAGACTGCAACCCAGTAATGAAAAGCTGTCTCATCTGTTTACATGATTTGAGAGGTAATCACCTTTTTCTTCTCCGAGCCTCGTTTGGTAGTACTTGAACCAGACTTGCTTGTAGATGCTGCCCTACTTCTTCTGCTGACTTTCCCAATAGATAAGGAACCCTATTATCAACCATAAAATCCAATTCAAGGCATAAATATGTTTTCTAAATAGTATAAAATATTAACTAATCATGAAAATAGTAAAACATATTTTGGCAATTATAATGCAAAAGTACATGTAGAACCGATAAGAGCTTATGTATCCTATTGCACATTGTAGTTCTTTTTTATCAGTATATCTTTTTGATAAAATTACATTGATTCCAATGCCTCTTACAGATAACCATCTAACAAGTGAATAAATCAAAATGTTGCCAAAACACTTAAAAAGTAATACTAGGCATTAATGTTAACTATTGCTCATTATAACACTATCAAAGCATTATGAAACTAAACTGATCACTTTAGGAATTAGTAAGTGAGAACAAGATTATTTGTCATCCAAGGCCATAGCATTAGTGTATAACATTTGTCAGACATTTTCTACTCAATCTAGGACTAGGTACTTGAAACTTTCTAGTATTATCACTAAAAACAATGAAAGATTTCCCCAAGTAACCCAAAAGCCCGTAACAGACTGAGCTGCTCAGAAACTTTGTTCAAACTATGTGAATGGCTACTTACCACTTGTTCTGTGACTTCATTCAACGACTATATTTTTGTGTTTTCCTCCCACTTAGTTGGCAAGAAAGAAAACTCTACCTTCCCCGCTTCCCCTTTCATCTCCTTGATAACATAATATCACTCTAATGTTTAATGGAACAAGCATTATAACTATGACTATCATTTTGCCCTTCTCTCAGCAAGAAAATTAGAAATGATTGTCCACTTTAAAAATGACTAGTTAAATAGACCCAAAAATTCAAGCAAACGGGGTACGAAACTCTTCCAACATGTAAAATTTACAATCTTCTAACATATAAATCTTACACTTGGAATTTTACCGAAATACATGCAATGGTTAATTGTTAGACATAAAAGTAACTCGAAGCTTAATCGAAAACGAGGCCTGTGTGGAAAGCTAAATACATGCATGAAAGAATTCAAGCTTATCAAAGTATCCATACACATACACATCATTTACCAAACAAAGTGACATTCATACCTGCGTCACACTCTCAGCTGCTCGTTTGTTCCGAACATATTCCATCAGTGGCGTGACAACAGGAGGTTCTTTCGCAGCTCCTGCAGAACAACAGATCAACTTAAGTCCAAACTCTAGAAACACACTCACCAAGCAACACTCTACACAAAATATTTAACAGCTGACAGACTAACCAGCAAGTTCAGCTTCTTTCCTTTCCAACTGAATCTCCGCACTAGGAAGATGCTCAACGGGTTTCGCAATAAGCTTGAGAAACTCCAAATAATCAGGATCTACTCCAAAAATACACAAACATAAGAACACAATACCTATAACCCCAGTTAAAATACAAAGAAGAGTGAAAAAAAAAAAAGAGTACCCTTATAAATGGTTCCTTCCCGACTATCTTTCTTACTACAAGGTTTCGGGACACGCTGCGAAGGAGCATATTCAACAATGGCCTTAAACTGAGCACCTAAAAACAAACCCAACAGAAAAAATCCCAAAAACCAACTCAATACAGAACCCAACAAGATTGAAAATTGATAAGTCCAAGTAAGTATATATATATACATACCCTTGTCGTTAACAAAAACATGCCCATCAAACAATTCAGCGAACTCGAAGACGTCCTCGGGTCTCCTCAACTCCAAGTAGGCTCTAGCATGTCTCTGCTGCTTGTGACTTGCAAAAAAACAAAAATAAAACAAAAATAAATAAATCAATAAAAATCGAAACTTTATAAGTGAAATTATATTGTGTTTTTGAAAAGAGAGGGTACCTGGATTTGCCGGGATGAAAAGCGAACCAATTGTGGCGGTCAGCGATGCGATCGTGAATTAGGGCAAGAAAATCGGATTGGGAGAGAGAGGGAGGCAAATGCCTCACCACGACTTTGGTTCTCTGCAAGGGGTCCTTCATTGCATCTCCATTCGATTGATTGATGGGTGCAAAATCGGAGCTTTTGTGTGCTTTTTTAGGGATTTTGATTGATTGATTGATTTTGATTAATTTGTTTTTGTGCCCTAATTTAGCGACGAAATTAGGAATGTTTTTATTTTCGATCGTGTTGATTGTTATACGTGGAAGAACCGCTATTTGTGTCTGGAAAGTTTGAAACGGCATCGTTGTGGGTTGCACACATGAAGTAGTGGCGCGTGTGAAGTCCAATATTTTGATTTTAATTTTTTAGATTTTTAAACCTAGAAGCAAATAAATAAGAAACTATCGAAATCTATAACGGGATCAAACACTAATTGCGTTTCAGATAGGCTCACTGACAAGAGACAACTATACATACAGTTAACCACTAAAACTTTAGGAAATAGGGAGATGCATAACCATTTCTATTCAGATATAATATATTTAAAATTCTATATTTTTGTTATTCTTTTTCTTTTTTTTTTCTAAGAAAGTTATTTTTGTTTTTAAAATATATAATTACAAAGTAATCTGACTAGATAGAGACATTAATGTTTAGTGGACTATAAATTATTATCCAAATTTCAAAACACGACAAGTTATTTACTATGACACTAATGGTTGAGGGACAACCAAACTAATCGAGATTTTCATAACATTAGGATATATTGATTTCCATGATTGAAGAATATTTCCATCTACACAATAGAGGGACAACTTTTCATGACCCCAAGAATTCATCTATCCTCACAGTAAGAGATGAAAATTTTTCTATATCTATACATGATGTGACTTAAAAAAACTTATCATGATATCAGGAAAAAAAGAGGCTAGGATAATCTCCTAGTCTTTTTTCCTTTTAGATTTTTTATAAGTTAGTGATAAATAAGTATAAAAAAATTAATGGACGGTTAAGATTATTAATTTTTTTTTTTAATTCATGTAAATAGTTTAATCTAATCTAAAATTCTCTTACAAGAAGTTAAGATAAAAAAAAAAGATAAAGGGTATCCAAAAGAGAAACACATTTATTACTTGAGTGATTAATTTACACAAGTTATGAGTAATGTCCTTTTCCAATCTTATCGTGGAATAAAACTTTGGAATATACTAATTAAAAAGGGAAAAGATTTATTTTCAAACAAGCTTTGTAAGAACCAAATAACAAAATTTATATAGTTGCTAAGTTGCTTGGTGGTTGAGAAATAACATGTCCTATCTGTAGCCGTAATAAATAACTAATAAAAATTTAGACAAGTTTCCATTTAATTCCTAACTTTTGATGAAATATTTTTTTTTTTACTCATTAATACATTTTTAGTTCTCATCATCCCTAAAATTTTAAATTATATCAGTTAACTGTTAGTTAAATTTAACAATTAAAAATATTTTTTTTTCTATTAATTATTTGAAATTACTAAAAAAAAAAAAAACTTTAGATTTTCATCATTCATCAAAGTTGTGATGAATGGTGGAGATTTAATTAAAAAATTAAATTAAAAATAAATTAAATAAAAAAAGAATTAAAAATAAAAATAAAAAATCAAAGATAGAAACATCATAAAATTGAAAAAAAAACCATTGAAATCTTTATCGTCCAGTACAATAAATAAAGGGTAGAGATTTGGGCAAAAAAATTTAAAAAACATAACAATTAAAAATTCAAAAAATGTTCTTATTCTTCTACGTCTAAAATCGACACCGTTCACTTCATATTCATCAAATCTAACATTGTTTTTTTTTTTTTTTCATCCAACTTCTCATCTTGATAACACATATTGCCTTACTAGACTTGCAGAAAATCATTAATGTGTGGTTGCATTACCCGTGCACCCGACCGCTTATGATCATAACTTGAGAAAATTAAATAAACTACAAATAACCACTCCATAATTCATCCAAATCTTGCCACCATGGTAATAGATATCATAATCATAATCCGCTAAATTTTGATAAATCTGGACCAATACATGTCAAGATCTCAATACACTTTATCATATTAAATAGGGATAATCCCACTTTCCTGTTTATACTTTGATGTAATCACTAATTATTTCTCTATAATTTCAGATAATCCCATTTTACCACATTATAACTGAAATGATCAAAATGACCAAAGCATCCATGTAGTTTCGTCTTTTCATATTAATGGTCAAACTTTCATTTAATATTAACTTTAATGACCTTTTTTTATTGGATATTTCTATTCACTATAGGGGTATTTGATCTATATCGAAAATTGATAAAAAAAATATTAACGATTTTTAAAAGTATCGAAGAACTTGACAATATGTCAAACAATAACGAAAAATAGGATTATTTTAAAATTAAAAATTAGAATAAAATCTGCTAAGGAATTATATAGGTTATAATTTTGATAGTTGCCAACACATGATAATGTATCGTGGTTATTTGTGTGTAGGTCTATAAGCTGAAGTTTTGTATCTTGATAAGGTGGGCCCGGTCGTAACTCAAGTCCGTACGGATACTACCCGGATCCGGTTCCAAATCCAAATCCAATATTCATACAGTGCCATCTTGACTCTAGACTTGTAGCCTCTCAATGTTTCTCTCACTATTTTAGTATTTTATTATTTTTAATGTAAATCGTGTTGCTGCTTTTTATTCAATTCTCAATTCCATCATCATCACACGCAAACCCTTTATCTTCTCTCTCTCTCTCTCTTTTCTTCCCAGGTAAGTAATCTTCTGCTTCACTTCTTGTTTCATTGTTGATTGTTGTCTTCATCTGGGTTGATTTTACGTTGCTTTTCTTCATCTGGGGTGTTGTGAATTTCTCTGATCTTCCATGTTCTGTGCTTGTTTTTGATGTTAACATGAATACCTTGATCCTCTTTTGAGTGGTAATCATGACTGCTTCAAATTGTGTTTTGTTGTAATTTTAATTGGGTTGAATAGTAATTTTGATTGGGTTGACTAGCTGCATAATTGTGTTTTGCTGTACTTTTTGTATATATATATGTATACAGTAGACATGTTTGAAACACCATCTGGGTTGGAGAAACTAGAGCAGTGTAGTTGGCACTTTGTATTTTTTGGTTTCAAAATTTTAAGTTGAACGAATTGTATGTAGATCTTTAGGAGTTTGGAATTTGTGGACCTTGTTGTTTATTAGATGGTTTAATTATTATGGTTAAAAGGGTATCAAAATGTTAAGGGTTTGATGGAGTAGTAATGTGCATGATAGTAATGTTGAAGGGATGTGTTGTGAGATGCATTTGTTTCTTATTGTTCAGTAAGTTTGTGCTTTGATGATATTTTCTGGATTTTTTGTGTTGCAGGTGATTTGGGATTTGTAAGATGGGTGGCAGTTCGATAGATGATGATTGGGAGCTTACTTCTCCATCCAATGGGGTGCGGACTGTGGTTTTAGTTGGACGTACAGGTAATGGCAAGAGTGCAACAGGAAATAGCATTCTTGGAAAAAAGGCGTTTAAGTCAAGGGCCAGTTCAAATGGTGTGACTAGCACTTGTGAATTGCAGAGAACTGTAACGAGAGATGGCCAAGTCATTAATGTCATTGACACTCCTGGTATGACCCGTCAAATTTGTATTTCGTGTATTTAATTGTATTTTCAGAGTTTTGGTTTTTTTCATACGTTATTGTTTTTATGTTTGCGGTGAATGAACTAACATGATGGTTCCATCTCAGGACTCTTTGATTTTTCTGCTGAATCTGAGTTTGTTGGCAAAGAGATTGTCAAATGTATTGATTTGGCCAAGGATGGGATCCATGCAGTCCTTGTAGTGTTCTCTGTTAGGACCCGTTTTTCGAAAGAAGAAGAATCTGCTCTACGTAGTTTGCAGACTCTCTTTGGCAGCAAAATTATCGACTACATGATTGTAGTCTTCACCGGAGGGGATGAACTTGAAGAAAATGAGGAAACATTAGAGGATTATTTGGGTCGTGACTGCCCAGAGCCTTTAAAGGTTAACTTCTGAACTACAGTATGATTTAATGACATTTATCTTAAGAAATAGTTTGATTTGATACCTCGTTATTCATCTAGATCAAGATGTTTAACTTGGAATGGTTTGTTTGTGAAGTATTTGGACTCATTCAAGTTTGGAACTCCTGGATGTCTAATGTGAATGTATCTGTGTTGAAGTTTGATATATGTCTTAAAAGATACAACCTGGATGTGTGATTAGAAGTGAAAAAAAAAAAGAGTTTACTTTATATTGTCGATACTTCTGTTACCTGTGTAGATACGGAATTTGTTTTCTGTTTTGCAAATCAGTTGGGTTTTTAAATATTTTACTAGTGCATTGAACTTTGTTTGAGATAGAAAAAAAAGTTGTTTGAATCTATTGTGCATTAGCTTGCTGAAACTACAACTCCATCCTGGATTGAGACTTTTTATTGTACATTACTACATTCTGTTGATAGGTGTACAGATTTTTTTTTTTTTTCCTTCTGTTTTTAAAATCTTTGTTTCTCAAATCTGCTATATTGGTCAGGGGTGGTGGTTAATTGTCTACTCGGATTACTCAAATTTTGGTTGTTGAATAACCTGTTAGTTATCTCCATTGGATTGCTTAAATTTTCTGCCCCTTTTTATATGTATATGCTATAACTTGACTGTGTCTTAGTCTTGGTTTTTTGTGGCTTAAATGAAAGTGATATGTTAGTTTGTTAAGTTTTGTGCCTTTTTGATTTGTATGCTTTAGATTGAACCTGGTGTAGGGTTTAAAGTTTGCTTTTTGCTACAAAAATTTAATTATTAGTCAATGAAAATAATTACTATGAAGTCGAGTTTTACATGTTTAAACTTTCAAATAGAACCTTCAGAACTCTTGCCTGAATGCTACTGATTTTGAATAACTAAACTTTTCTTATCGGGGCTTGATAAAATTTAATGGATTTATAAGCTCTATATGAAGCTGTGGTAAATTTCTGGCCAATACAGAACTTTATATCAAATGATTTTTTTCATATTTTACATGAGACCAAAAAAAAGAAAGAAAAAAAGAAAAGAATTTGTGTGTGAATCAATGCATTTATTGCTTTTTTTTTTTTTTTAATTTTTGAAAGAGCATTTATTGCATTTTGTAACTACTGATTTATTATGATTTTTTTAATGTGGTTGATCGTTATAAAACTTTAGGAATCTTGAAATGTTTGATTAGTATATTAATCTTAGTGATAAATGCTAATATATATATATATATATATATATATTAAGATAAGTTAAAATTCATTTTGTTATTATTTTAGGACATTCTGGATCTCTGTCAAAATCGTCGAGTGCTCTTTGATAACAAGAACAGGGATGAAAGCAAGAGAGCTAAGCAAGTTGAAGAGCTTCTTTCTCTTGTCAACATGGTCATACAACAGAATGGTGGGCAGCCATATACAGATGAGTGGTTTACTGAGTTGAAGGTCAGTTTGTTCACACTCTTTGTCAACTTAAATGCTGTCTTTTTTCCCACCAAATATCTGACGACGATTTCGTTGTTTGTAAACAGAAGGGGGCAATGAAATTCCATGATCAACAAGCACATGTTGATTCACTACAGGGATATTCAAAACGGGAAATTTTAGAGCTGCAGGAGCATATGCAAAAATCTTATGATGATCAGCTGAAACGAATTACTGAGATGGTACTTTTTATGCTTATTATCATTTGAATATATTACTTGGATGTTATTTTCTTATTTCAGACTCGATTAATTTCTATAAATAGTTGTGTTTACGAAGCGGGTAAAGAGTGAAGCTGCATGCACCTTTAGTCCTGGATTGTTGGCTTAATATAAACATCTCTGTCATAGCTTGGTAGAGGCTTAATATAACCTTTTAGTTAAAACTGTCTGTGCAAGTTCTGTGTTCGCTTCTTGTGATCTAGCTACTGTAAGCGAAGTTTGTATTGTTCTCTGTACTTTTTTCTTGCTAAAAAGTAAGCGAAGTTGTTAGTAGCAGCTGTCAGTGGTTTGCTCAGCTTAATTAATTTTGTATGGATGAATAGCTTTGTGGCACTGCTGAAGCACAAGTAAATAGAAATAGTACATTTAATATGTTTGTATGTAGAGGTTAGTGACAAATGAACAGAATTCTTGTTCATGTCAGAGATGGTGCACAAAATTTTTGTTTCAGGACGATTTTCTTCTCTTTTCAGCCTCTTTCTGGGCTTAATGTATGGTGTAAAAGTTGAAATCTTTTTGCAATATGTCTTGTTTAGGGTTGATCTGTCCGTTTATTTTATCTTGATAATTTATTAGTGTGCCGCGCCGTATTTATTTATTGGCACTGTAGGGTGTAAATGGTCCTGTCCTCACGTTGGTTATTTTGTCACTAGGTTGAGTCGAAGCTCAAAGAGACAACTACTAGGCTTGAACAGCAGTTGGCAGAGGAGCAAGCTGCACGACTCAAGGCAGAAGAGATTGCACAATTAGCTCAAAAGAAGTCGAATGATGAAATCCGTAAGCTTAGAGAGAATCTTGAAAGAGCACAGAGGGAGACTGAGGAGCTTCGTAAGCAAGCTGAAAGTCGGTGTGCCATTCTTTGACCTAAGCATTATATGTGCATTGCTGTGAAGAGTACCTGAAAGTGTTTCTATCTTTATTTCTCTTCCTCTTTAACTATATAACGCTGTGGATTCGACTGGTTTTAATGCACCTATCCCTATTGTGTAAATGTCCACCGAACTTGGATTGCAAATTTAAGGATATATTTTTACGTAACATAAATATATATGAATATCTTATTGGCACTTGTTAAGCTGGATCCACCATTCCGTACCTTCAGAATTTACGTTTAACCTATGAATTGTTAAAATTTTATCCGATTCTGATTGTGCGGATACAAAGGTATGATGATGATATGTGTTGTAATCGTTGATTGGAAAGTCTATGTCTACTCTACATTTGTTGACAAATATTGTCTGTTTTGGTAAATCAAAGACTGCCACAGAAATTAAAGACATTGATTATATTTCTTCACAATGCTAATGATATTGTTTGGGCTGGAGAATTAGTTTAAGGTGCCATTGGGTAAGGTGTTTTAGATATAGGGTTTGTACCAGGAAGAAAATCAATATTAAACTTGATCTCTTTGTTTGGAGGAATACCAGGTAATGAGTTGGTTATGACAAGTTATAAAAGGCAATCTTTATTTCTTTAATATGCTACAAATCCTTCAACACAACATTAAACAAGTTAAAACATGATAATAGCATGTCACTGGTCTTCAAAAGTGATGAAGCTGCCAGTAATGGATTTAGCATGATAGTTTCACACAAAAATATGTTCATGATCATATCCTTACATAGCCAGATTTTTTTATCACACAAAATATATATCAGAGAATAACAATCTCTCTTCATTATCATAGATTTATTTGAGATACACCCATTTGCAGACTTGCTTTCTCACGCTTACCTGCATTTAGAAGGAGAGAGATCATCAATTCAGAATTGCTTTCATTTCTCTATGGATAGTATATGGAACTACTTTTGACATAAAAAAAAAAGCTTCAAAAAATAATCAAACTGTTTTTGTTTCATAAGTGTTTGGTTGAAAATAGACCTAAATGAATTTTTAACTTTAGAAACTAACCTAAAAGTCTATCCATTGAAATAATTAATAGAACACATCCAAACTTGATCAATTGGTGATTAAATTTAGATACCAGGATCTTGGTTTTCTATCAATACAAAATCAAATATCTCATCTGACGGTTGGTTTTGTAATGATACTAAATCTGATTCCACACGAAATTTTGTCCCACACCTGATAAGCCTTCAATATATAACTATGGAAATATATAAATGCAATGAAATGAAATATGTAGAGAAAATACCCAAGATGGAGCAGTTTCTTGTCAGGATGGGAATATGCGCTTCCACTTGCATCCTCAATGATAGCTGGATTGAAGAAATTTCGAGAAGCCAACGCATGAATTGCATTCAGCTCTGGGCCTGTTACCATGTTAGACTGCTGAAACCTCTCAATGTCCGCAATCTGCAGCTCACAACAGTCCATCAATATTATAATTTGATTAAAAATAAAAATTATATATAAAAAATTAAAAAAAAAAAAACAGAATTAGCATACCCTTGATCTAAGAGTCACGCTTTCATTTTCCAGCTCCATCTCCTGGTTTTTTTTTTTTTTTTTTTAAAGTTGACTTTTAAACATCAATAAATTATTCTATAACAAGTCACATGAAAATGCAAAGAGTCTCACAAAGTTTAATTTGGGAAGGAAAAAATAATGGAAAAGCAATAAGAGAATTACCCTTTTCTGCAAGTACTCTATTTCAGCTAGCAACATTTCATGCTGTTACAGAGAAAACAGATTTGAGAAGCAAATTATAAGACAGATTGAATAATTAATATAGAAGACATGTACTAATAATTTGATATCTTATTAATCCAAATCAACACAGTTTTAATTGTAGCTCAAATAGCATAGTTTTCACGGCCTTTCAGATTATGCATGTTTGCAAAAAGTGTTTTATGTGTTTTGTTAATTACAAAATATACTTTCACATATTTAAAAAATAAAAAATAAAAATTATGGAACAACATCAAGTGAAGTAAACCGGATGTTTTCTTTATTATTTTTGTTTTGTTTTGTTTATTGATAGAAACATTGTATGTTTTTACCTTCTTTGATCTGATTCTAGTAATGCCTCGTTCAAGCCTATTCTCCAGCTGCTTCAGCTCCTTCACAGACAAAGAGCTCAGGGAATCTCCCATTAAGTGCCTACAATCAAAGGGTAGAGCTAGCTAGTTTAATTAACATGCATCAAAAACAATCTTTTCCATTCGAATTCATAATTTTGTTGATTTGAACTTTTACTCGACTGCATGCAATTAAATTTCACTAATTCACAGGTATAAAAGTTATAGTATTTCCTCATTGAATTTAAATTGCTGATATGGGGTTTTATGTTTTGAATCTGTAACTTGAATTCATATGAGTTTTTACTTGAGTGCATGCAGTAACTGTTACTAACCTACATGCATCAAAAGCACAATATTTACCAATTAAGTTCGAATTTTTTATTGATATAAACCTTTACGTTATCTATGTAAAATACAAAACTTGTGTTTGGTATTTTAAAAGAAAAGGATAAGATAAGAACTAAATTTGGTTGGTTATATCAAAAAAAAGAAAAATTGTGAAAAAAAGAAAAGAAAAGCTAGCTTATCAAAATTACAATACGAGAGATATATCATTAAGTAAATTTTATCTTATAAATACTCTTTAATATTAATTCTCAATTTATTACGTTAATTTTATTTTATGCAACCGGATTTATATAATAAAAGAAAAAAAATAAATTAAAAATGACGATATCAGAGTGGCTAGCAATCAAATGATCATCATATACCTGTTGGAATTCGTCAACATTTGAATCTGTTGACGCAGCTTAGCTGATTCCTGCTGATAATACTGGTTTCCATTTAAAACACAAAAGGAAAACTAATTTTGTTAGTTTGGTACATAAAATATAATTAAAAAAATAACGATTATTTTGGGAGTGTGGTAGCTTAATTATACCTGAGCATTGATTTCTGTAACAGATGTTGCATTTGTATTATCAGAGGCTGCCTTCTTGTACTTCTCTATGGTTGACCTTATGTTGCTGCCAAACAAAAATAATATTAATTAACCTTCTATTTATATTTTATACGGATTTAAAAATAATTAGTTAGAAAATTTATAATGCAAAGAAAGTTTTTGCTTTGGTTTTATGAAATATTGTCCTTTATGAGGAGAGAAGCCACTTTATCACCTCAGCGGCCCCGCCACAACCTAATTAATTAACAAAAACAACTAAATTCAAAGTGTGTGTATATATATACATATATTCAACTGTCAATTTTGTGTCACCTAGAAAGAAGCCCTAGTGAGAAAACCAAAATTTTCCCTTCACAGTTCATCACTTAACATAAAATTAGGCACATACAAAATCAAAAAGGAAAACTTAGATATGGTTTAGAGATTAGATTCAATGAATGATATAACTAGAAAGGGTATGGCAAACTTTTCAAAGCTGAAAATGGAAAAAACAAAAGAGCCAAAAAGAAAACTGAGAGATTTTTTACCAAATAATAGAAATGGAAATGGTCAGAACTATATGCTGCATCCATAGCTATGTAATAAATTTGATCTAAATGCATGCCTTGCAGCTAGAACCCTATAACTAGATAGAAATGAGATCATAAATTCATAACTAAGAGCTGGTATACCATTTTTTCCCCCAATATTGTCAATTTGAATTTAATTTTCTCAAAAGAAAATGAATGAGTCTGTGTGTTTATAAATCAAACTAATACTTTAAGATTGGTAATTAAATTTCAAAGACACCCTTTTGACACTTTTTTGATATAGGCATTAATTATCATTGTTTGGTTGTTTAACAAAATTTTAGCTCAATTAGTTGAGCTATTTTATCTATTTTCGTTTTTTGTTCTCTCATGATTACTAAGATCATCAAGATTCAAGAAATAACTAGTTTTACTGTTATAATCAACAAGGTCTAGCCAGATCCCTGTATCATATGCCAATTTACATCTTATGTTGTATTCAATTCTATAATTATTAAATAAAAAAAACTTAATTGATATGTAATTACTCAACTAACAATACTAAACTTAACCTATTAATATGCAAATAAATAAATTCAAATAACAAATACAGATAACTAGAATCTAAGATCTCTTGGAACTCTATCTCTAAAATCTATATTAGATAATTGTTATATTCAAAAGTTTAACTTATAGAGAAGAATCATACAATAAACAATACGAAATATATATTAAGTTCGTAAATATATATCTACCAATTGACAAACAATATGACCTAGTTCCAGTGTTGTACGTGTGGATAGACATAGCATATAATTTTCTCGTCAAAAATGAAACAATGAGAGCTGAACAGACAGATTGGTGCGGACATGCAAGTAAAAGACTGAACTAAAAGCACAGCTGTTGTGGGACAGAGTGAACCTCGCTAGCAAGTAAATCAATCAGAAGTTCAGAACTGAGAAGAGAAAATCTTGTCCCAGTTTAGCATAAAAATAGAAAAGAGAGAACCTCCAAATGACTCAATTTACACTTTCAACATAGCTAGGGCTGGAAACAGACAATCCGGTGAAACTGAGAACCAAACAGTATTTAAAGAAAAAACCACCAGAATAAATGATATATGCAACCACTTTGGTATATACATGGGGCACAGAGAATCACATATGGTGAAAAAACATAGCCAAGGACTTACTGGACTGCAATCACAGCATATGCATAAGTGGTGCAGGGAAGCTCTTTGGGCAGACTCCAAGAATCATTATCATTTCTTCTACTTTTGTATTTCTTTCTCATCAATAATAATGCATGGTACCGTGAGTTCATTGAAGTTGTGTGATTTTTTATGACTTGTTTGTAATCGTTGCTTTTGATAAAAGCAACTCAACTTTTTATCTATAAGATATGCGTCTCTTTGGTGAGATTTGACATAAAAAGCTTTCAACAAAAAATTGATGTTTCACGCTAGATAAGAGCAGTGCAACTTTATCAATCTTTTTAAGGAAACTTGAATTTTTTTTTCAAAGAGATAAATTAAATTTAGGTGTAGGATCGTTCAATATATACATGCAACAATTGCAGGTCCGATAAGTATTAAAAAAACTGGCTATGTAGACTTATGCATACTATGTAGACTTATGCATATATAATTACCATATATATGTGGATTGTCTACATGTATTGCTTTTTACGTGGATAAAACTCAGCAGTTGAATTTCTATATAACATGAAGGACTTTGATGTTAAGTTCTAGTTAGTATCTACATGAAATTATAAAAACAAAGGTCAGCATCTAAACCTGAAATTAATTATAAATGTCAACTTAATACATACACACACACACACACACACATAAACACATACTACACACACACAAACACATAAATAGGATATTTTTCTCATGCAAATAAAGATAGAAAGCATCATGTAACTTTCTCTTTTTCCTTTTCTTAAAAAAAAAAAAGTTGAGCTAGAGTCAGAAATCAATAAATCATTAATATCCATCGAAGTATAGTAAATCCACACGCCAAAAACTAAAAAGAGAAACCCTAGATACAAAGTGGTTCACTTTTCATGAAAACTTAGCATAAGAGAAGAAAGAGAGAAAGGACAAAGCTATATAGCACTGAAAATCTTGTGAGCAGGAGATCATCAAGACCAAACAAAAAGCATAACGTATGAATTTCAAAATGACAATTATAGAAAAAAAAAAAAGTTTCATAATGCTATGTTTTGTGAAAGCTAAAAGTGCAAAGAGATGACTACATAAAAACTGAGATTTTATAAACAATGGAAGAGGAAAACTTCAAATGTTCAAAAGTAAATGTTTATGATTTTTACTGATCAGATTTACATTTAAGATATTCATAAATTATAAGATCAAAAAGGAAAAAAAATATAATAATAATTAATAGTAAAAGTAAAAGTTCATGATTTCTATCCTCATATATTATGTTTATCTAATATTAAACCTTAGCTTCCTAGATGAAATTAAATTTCAAGATTTTTTTGCATGAAAAATAATAAAGATTTGACTACATTACTTGTTGGGTAATGTTACTCATTAATAAAACTATTTGATTTTTTAATAATCATTTACAATAAATTCCATAGTTGTTATTAATAGATAACCTACTTAATCAGTAAGGCAGCCAAACTCAAATAATAAATAAACAAATATAAACAAGTTAATGGCAATGCAAGAAAGCAAATAAAGTATGAGATATTAAAATATATATACAAAATTTACTCTTGAATATAATTTAAACTTTTGACATAATTAAAAGTAAACTGCTAAACAAACTTAATGGTGATAATGGAATCGATTTTAGGCCTAAAAGTTATTAATTAGACAATTGTTAACTAAAATGGATGAAACATAATTTTTAGCACCCTATTGAAGTGCTTTCGTCAAAAAGCAATGGAACTCGCAAACAACGAATTCAATCTTCTTGTCTAAACAATTTTATATAATACCTCATGTATCCCAAACGAAGTTGATATTAATGTACAGAATGATTGGAATAGTTATATATGAAAGTTATATTGGTATATGGTTTTCTTCTATGTATTTATCATTAAACAATTTCACTTTTTTTTTATTTTTATATATATAATCTTTGGTCAAAGTCAGCATTATTAAAAAGGAAAAATATATAAAGAAGACTAGATAAAAACCAAAACAAAACAATTAACAATCTCTAAAATATTACAATCAGACTATGGGAAGAGAAAGACAACAGAACATTTAACAAACTTATACCTTTACAAGTCAAATCTTAAAAAAATTGCTGCTAGAAAAACCTAATGAAAAAAACCTCATAAGAAAAAAAAAAAGTGTCCATCTACCCAAAGCCAAAAGTAAAATCAATTTCACTTGTTTAAAGGATTAACTACAACACAATCTTGTTTATTCTCTACTTCATGAAGTTCAAAATCATTAAATAGTTTGTAACTAGTAGGGAAACCAACTAACATTTTATACATAAAATACTTACCTTTTTTAATAAATGGTGATTATAATTCTACGCTCATAACAAAAGTTACCAACCCTACAAAATATATACAATTTTCAAAATTTCAAAAGCATTTAAAAGGTCACAAAAGACAATACTTATGAACATGATCATGTAGATCGGGAAGAATTCGAATCTTAAGTTAATTTTTGCCCCTAAAATTATAGAAGTCAGACAATCAAAATTTTCTTCACAACATAGAATAAAAACACTGGAAAAAGTGGATGCCATGTTAGAGAAATTTTAAGCAAGTCCATGTAATTTCACTGAAGTCAAACAAAAGAAACAAATTGTACTCTAGACTATTAAACTCTCCGTTGGGTCATAAAAATGTCAGCATAGACTTGCATCTCCATGGCATATATATAATCACTTTTCAGCTTTTCTAACAGATACATAGAACTCAAGATCATAAATCTGTCAAGCTTTAACAGATCATCTATATAAAACTCAAAAGCCACAAAAATTTTCAAGTACGGGAACAATTAATCTTTTTTCCTACATCAGGAAAATTGCATGTGACTAGTCCAAATTCTGAACATACACCATCTCTCATGTCCTTAACTGGAGTTTAACACTTACTTTCACTGACTATTTTATATACATATATATATATATAAAATCAAAGCTTTGATAATTATATAGACAAAAAAATGATTATAAAGTAAAAAAAAAAAAAAAAAGAATAATAAAGAAATCTAAGAGGGTAAAATAAATTAAAGAAATTTAAATGAAGTAAAACAAACATATAGAAGAGATATATTTCTAGCTTTGACAATTATTTAGACATGAATTTTAATGATTGTAAAGTAAAACAAAAAAACATGAATGATGTAGAAAATCTAAAAGGGTAAATCAAAGAAATCGAAATGAAGTGAAAAACAAACATATAGAAGAGATGTGATTAAGGGAAGGAAAATTGATATACTTGTTATTAGAGTACTCATAGAGGCGACCGCGGCTGGAGAAGACGATGAGGGCAACTTCAGCATCACAAAGAACTGATAGTTCATAAGCTTTCTTCAAGAGTCCATTTCTCCTCTTGCAGAAGGTGACCTGACGATTCGTCGTGTTTTCGATCCTCTTGATCTCGATCTTTCCTCTTCCCATCTTGAAGTACCTAATAATAAGTTGCATTCATCAACCTTTTATTATTATTTTAGAGTGATTGTGGTGGTATCTTGGTGTTTTATTTTCATGAGAAATGTGTGAGGTAAATTACCCCATAACATCTCCTCTTCATGTCTACATGTAATAAAATCATAAATATATAGATCTAAATGGAACTCAATTATTGTTATTATAAAACATTAAGCAAGGAAATAAAAACTAGTAAGGTGAGAAGGTAAAAGAACCAAAAAACGTAAAAAAGAACATTTTCAACCAAAAAAAAAAAAAAAAAAAAATAAAATGCAAGGGTTAGTCTATGTATGCATGCTTGTATGTATATTTATAAGAAACTAATTAAGATCTGGAAGGAACAAGTAATTTTGTTTTGGATGATTATATATCAGTGAAAAGTTAAGAGTAAATCTTCTGAAGAGTGAGAAATGAAGTAATTACAAGAAAAAAGAAGAAGAAGAAGATTATGATATAAAAATAGATTAAAAGTGGTGGCAAAATATATATTTTATTTTTGAGAAAAGAAGGAAGAAAACTTTGGCAAGAGATCTAGAACAATAAGTTCAAGCTGACAGAAAAGCTACTGTACTATATATCACTGGTTTGAAGAAAAACTGGAGAAAAAAAAGTCACAACTATCCCATAACTTACTGTCTGATGAGGAAACCTCAAACTTAGAATCAAAGGACAAATTAGCTACAATATCGTAGTACTACTAATGCTGCATATATGTATAACTCCATTTCCTGTCATTACTTCTCTATCTCTCTCTCTTTTGATTTTGAGTGTGTGTGTTTTCATTCGTACTCATTCGAACCAAGGAAAGTTTAAATTAATTCGTGAGTAGCTGTTAGCTTAGCTGTGAGATCTCTTACTATTATTATGTAAGAGATCATGAGATAGGGTTGAGATTGGCTATAGGAAGTTGGATTTCATGGAGGAAAAGAGATTGAAAGTATATTCAAACCCAAAAAACTATAGCTTAAAAAAATCAAGAAGGGTTTGATCATTTTCTCACAATAATTTTATTATTATTACTATTTTTATATAGAAAACAAAACAAAAGAACATTTGATCATTTTTAATTATTATTATCTATGTCAAAACATAAACTTGAACAAAAAAAACCAGTCAACAAGTAAAAACCATGTGATATGAACGTGAAATATCATGAAGAAATAAAACTAAACTTAAAAGACAAAACCATGTATTTATGGAATGAATGAAAACATGTAACTCAAGCAATATTGAAGATGGATTACTGAGAAGAGAAGAGAGAAAATATAGGAAAAAAAAAACAGAAGATTCCATTTCTCTGGCAACAGATCCAAGAAGAGAAGAAGATCAAGTTGGAAATATATATATACAAACCCCTACTTATACAAGAAACCATGCTGTTTTGAACATTTTTTTCTAAGAATGTAAAAACAAAAAATATCACATATTTGATGGAGATCTATAAGTGTGAAGAAAAAAAATTTTCTTTAAAAGATGAAAATCATTTTTTCAAAAAGAAAAAAGAAAAAACCTATTTACAGACCTGAGTTTTTGGCCACACTCCGGCTACTTCAGCTTTCGGAAAAGAAATTTGGAATCCCAAAGAAACCAAATTTGCTTAGACTTGGTTCACACACACCATACCCTTATTTATAGCCCTTTCTTTCTTTGTCCATCTAGAGAGAGAAAGTGAGAAAGAGACAGGTTCTAGTGGAGAAAGTGGGTCCTCGCTTGGAAAGTGACATGGGAATTCTTCTTTGATTTAAATCTATACAAGACGTTGTAGGTTTTAGTTAAACCAAACAGCTTTGCAGGTGCAAATTCGCACTATAAACAGCAATATATTTTGCTCATTTTCCTTCTTTCTTGTGTTGTATGTGCGTGTTTTTCTTTTTTTCTCATTAAGAACTTGACTAAGTTGCGTTATTCCACACAGAACTATTTCACACGGAAAAATACTTAAATGAAACACGTTTTTCATCTTAAACTTGACGGAAAATACTTAAATGAAACGTTGATCTCATCATAAATTTGATTAAAATGTCATCTTAGATAAAAAGAAATGTATAAATGAAGCGTATTTCTCACATCACGATATGTATATCCGTTTGTTAATATGTATATTTTTTTATTTTTTCATTCATTTTGAAAAACTAAATGGTGTTACTTTCAAATTTAAAATCATATATACATATAAAGATATCCTGCAACATTTTATAAGATGAAGGTAAATATGTATGTGTGTGTTTTTTTCTTTCTTCACAAAATATCTCATCACAAACTTCACTAAAATGCCTTGCTGGACATCAAGAAATGCTTAATCAGGGCACATTTACCATGTCATCAGTTCTTTTGTCGAATAAAATTGTATCATAAAATAATTAATAGAACATATGAAGTTAAATACTTACCTAAATACATAGGCAGTAAAACTTTGTTGGACGTTCAGAGGTTTACATCTATCAAACTAAAGCTTTTCTTCCAAGGGAAGAATCTATCTAATGTGTATACCATTTAATTGTAGCTGAGCTGACACAAGCGCAGCCTAGTTTGATTTGATTGTAACAGTGTGAGGAAAAAATCTGTGCAGTTTATAAAAATTTTGACATAATAATAGTGGGGTTGAACAATGGTTTTCCACGTATATGTGCACTAGAGGGCGTCCAATAAGCTTTGGATATTTGGCTTCTTGGTTGGTTTGTGGTTGGTCTTTTGAGCGGTGAGCATATACCGTTTTTGATGTTTATGTTTGTCAATTGGTGGTAGAGACAAGAACCTGACCAATAATTATGTTGTTCAATGATTTGAACGTTGAATTTCATGTATCTTTTCTAGATAAACGTATGTCTTCGTCAACTCATCTCTTTTCCCATATTTTTTTTCTTTCAAAATTTTAACGTAAGGAATATGGATATCTAGCTAGAGTTCTCATTTAATACGTTTTGACATAATAAATTTAGTGTCTCGGTTATTAGCGGTTAAATTAATTGAAATAATAATTTATTTATAAATTTATAATTATTACTTTATCAATATATTGATAATATCATCAAAAATTACTCTTCTTAATGATGAAGTTGATGATGATATATGCAAGAGATTATTAAAGCATGACACCTAAATCGTTTTTACAAGATTTTTTTTATTTAAGTACGAGAATACAACCCCAAAACTTTTAATTGTACTAAAAGATACTAGAGATGGAATCAAACTAGATTTGAATTTTAAGAAAAAAACAAACAACAATAGCTTCATTTCATGAATAGATATTAATTTCTCCTATGTATTTTTTAACAAATTATTATTTGTTAATTTATGAAATGAGTGATACCCTATATTCTTACAAAGGAATTTAAAAAACGTACATGTTTTAACTTAAGTGAAATTGCTTATTTATCTTCTTGACCTAAGTTGGAATCGAGAAAATTTAATACGTCTGATATATATTATCAATCTATCAAGTATTATTAATTTATAGAGATTATACATACACATATCACATGCATATCACATATTAAATGATGTTGCATTCTAATTCTTCATGTGGTAGACTCAATTAGTAACAGGTGGTTTATATATCATGTAAATTTATATATAGATTAATTTCACTTTCATTGTAATTTTATTACCAATCAAAACGTAAAAATTATAGAAATGAAATAGAAGATTTCTCCATGGAATAGGTTAAATACCATGTCAATTTTCATTTCTAGTATATATTCTGTTAAGGTACCTTAATATGATTTTTTTAAAAAAAAAAAAGAAAAAAAAAAAACCTATATTGTAGCGTAACAGTTTTTATAAAGCATATTATTTATCGATAAAATCATAGTTTGTCACACAAATTAGCTAAAAATATTTCTTCAATTTTTTTTTTTCAATTAGTTATATTTTAACAAAACAATATATACATAAATAAAAATCACATATACATGAAATTGTTAGAAGTAAGGGCAATTTTGGCACCTCGAAAATTAACTTATATATTCATGCAATAACGTTGAGTTGGACAGATCTAGAGAACGATTGGTTTTTGTCAAGTTGTTTGAAAATCAAAAGTAAATGTGTTGGTACAGAAAAAGTTGTTTACACTAGATTCTATATGTGTATTTTTATGTTAAACATGGAAAAGGAATTAAGTTTAGTTAAAAGTGAGTCTATTGCCAAATCTACTGAAGTTATTTTAATATATATTATTCCAATAATTGTTATATACCTGCATGGAAATGACATTCTTAAAAAAGCTCCGAGAGTTTATTGTAATTGGAAACATTGTTCTTTGAAGGTAAGAAAGAATTGAAATATGTTAAAAGAAAAAAAAAAAAACAAAAGATAATAGTAAAGTTTTCAGACAAAAGTAAAAGAAAGTCCACAATTTTGCAAATATGTTTAATTTTACTAGCAAATCTCAGCTTAAAGAAAGCCATGCTTAGGGCATCTTTGGCAATTTTTTTTTTTTTTTTATTAAAAAAAAAAAAAGATAAAGTCCAACCATTGATATGTCAGGAATGCAGTATAAACTGAATGGAAAATATATGACTTACTTTATATATTCGAATTCTAAATGAATGCTAATATCAAATGCTAACATTTTTTTTCTTTATTCAATTTCTTTGTTACAATTGGAAAGTACTTACAACTAGAGGCCGAGTCAAGAATTTTTATTTGGAGGTCATTAGTTAAAATAAAATCTCTAAAAGGGGGTCAAAGTGCAAAAATTCAAACACAGAAAAAATAAAATAAAATAAAAAGTTCTGTAAAATAAACTTCAAAAAAATTTTGAGGGAAGGAGGGGCCACGGCCTTGCTGGCCCCTCCGTCCCTTCACCACTGCTCATGACTGAAATACCAAGAGTATCATTTGACTAATGTTACGTGACATAATTAATATACAAGCATATAAATTAATTCCAAGTCACTTAAGTTTTATCGGGCTATCTTCAAAACTTCCTCTCTCAACCCCGATTCCATCACATATTATAATTAATTGATAGTATTATCAAGTGTGCACTATTCATTTTTTTTTTTTCAAAAGCAGTTGTCTAAATCACATGGATTTTACAATATATAAATGTTCAATGAAAATAACTTGCAGGCAGTTCAACACCCAAAAGTGAATTTGTATGAGTTTGAACGGTATTTTATTATACATATCACCTAAACATAACATATTATATATATACTCGTTCCATGGAACATTTCTTGATAATCAGCTTGATATTAGGTTTATTTTTAATTTTTATTTTCGATACTCAAAGTGAAGACAACTAGAAATTAACCAAAATGAAAGGTTCATATTTTACTGTAATTTTAATTTTTTTAATATTATTTTTATTTTATTTAAATGTCATATCTAATATGAATTGTTAAGTCTGCTATTGAGTTCATGAACAAATAAAATAGCTTTAAAAAAATTGCAAATCTTTAGAAAGAAAGAAAGTTTTTGACACCTTTAATGAAAGAAAAAATCTGAAAACAGAACTCCCTAAAGAGACTAAGAGCAGCTGTACTTATATATAAAGGTCCTATCCCACCGACTAAAATCAGACCTATTAAACCTTGATTAAGAAGAATATCTGTAAAACTAAATTAAATATTTAACTAGGCCTAAATATACCTGCATATATACATATACTTGATCACATATTTCATCAATATATCATTTAACATATCATTTATATATATGTAAAGAAATAGATGTGCAAATATCAAAATATAGTAACAGTATTACTGTATATTATGATAATGATCACACATGATGATATATGTATATGATGGTGAGAGTAGAGTTCACTGAGAGAGTGTCATTATGATTTTGTTTGTGTTTTTTATACTTCACAATAAAAAATTGTAGGTATGTTTTTAACCAAGCAGGATCAAATTTTTTTGCACATACCACCACATGATGTGGGTTCATTTTTGTCTAGGTTTTGATCCTAGATATTTGCCTGGAGAAAAAGGTTAATTAAATTATCAAAAGTGTGGTGATGAAACTGACAGCCATGTGATATCTCCTTTTATAGCTTTACATTTTAGGGAAACCTTCTTTATCTACTTCAATTCCTTTCAATTTTCGAATTTTGTGCTTGCTTCTCTCTCTCTATTCATCTCTGAACCATGAATGAAAAGGAAAGGCATTAAATAAATTGAAACTTATTCACCAATCTAAGATATGGGTTAGATTTTGTTTTGATTCTCAAGCTTTTATTGAAAAAAAAAAAAAAAATTAATGGACCGATGTTAATAATTAGATAGAAGAAATATGCATGGTAGCCTTCATCGGTTCCAATTTGCCTCTTCTTTTAGCAATTGTAGTAAGCTAGAATATTAGAGGGTCATGACTCATGAATCATGATGATGATTCATGGTACAAATGTGGGTGTTGGTTGTGTATGTAATTAATAAATTATATTAAAATCAAGGAATTATTTAAATTCCATCAACTGCCAACCCACTAATATTAACTGATACATAACAATTTCGGTTGACGGATTGGGGTTTGGACAAATGGGATAAGAGCTCTTTTTTTTTTAAGCCCGGAACATTATATAATTAAATAATTGAATAAATTCTTTAACTTGGATATAATGCATTTATTATTAAATGAGTGACACAAGATGATCTATAGCAGTTCATGTCATATGATAATTTAGTGTGTTTAACTCAAGTTAACATATTTAATTCATACCAATGATCTAATAAAAGTCCAAATACAATTATTCCATTAATTAATTTAAAATAAATTTACTTTTATTAATCCTATTAATTCGAACACAATATTTTATAAATGGATGAAACATATTAACTTGATTATTAATCTGATACCATTAAGTCAATTCCGATTTCATGGCCGGTTGTCGAGCCATGACCAATGGGAGCACCTATTATGTATGCAATAAAATATAAAATAACAGAATGTATAAGTTATTTTTCGCTTTTCATCAACTGCCACTGTGAGTAAACCAAAACATGCATTCACTTGTTTGCAGTTAGTATCAAAATAGAATATATATATAATATATATATATATATATATATATATATATTACGTATACAGCTCACATTTTACCTCAAAAATTCTCGTTTCAAATAATATAACAACTTATTTGTAATTGTTATTAGATATAGGATAATGTGTGGCATGATATGGTAGTTATATAAAATCTAAAATTTTTTCTGTTTCTATTCTAACAACATTACAATATCATTAGTAAGCCATTGTTTAAAATTAGTATTGTTTTATTTTTTAAAAAATAACTATTGTACTGGTATTAATTCTCACACAAGCTAACTATTGTTATTAGCTTAGTAAACTTACTAATTAACAAACAAAATAGTACAAGCATGCAAATTATATATGCTATATCAATTGAATTAGAATTTTATAATTAATGTTACTCAAAAGACAAAATATCTTCTATGGTTTTGAAGGAAATTAGTTGATCAATTCACACATTAAATATAACTCCTTAAATACAAACAAATTCCCGTTGCATTTTAAATATTAAAACAAAATGGAGCTTTCAGTTTTCCTATATTCATCAACTTTGTAATTCACATGTTCTTGACAATGCAGTATAGTGCAGAGTGTAGTCCAGTTCAATCGTTGTCCATTTCTGAAACAATTCTACCGTGCAACAGGAGACTGTGGGAGACAAAATATAAACAGGGAAGATGTTTTCTTTAATATTGCAGATTAGGATTCAATTAGATTGTAATTATTAGCGAACAATTCATGTACCGATGATCCCTACAATATGTCCTTATCATTTTCTAGGACCACTTGTTTTTGTTATCATCATAACAGTGAAGACCAACTAGAGAGGTCAATTTTCTACAAACTAATACTCAATGAAGTTTGGTGCGTTTACTATTCTACCAAAAATGGAAAATATTCCGTTTATAGTGTGGTGCAGTTAAATGAGTTCTAAAATCATCTTCTTATGTGCATGCATGGATGGCCCACTGTTAGTGGTCCAAAATGCATACTCATTTTCCATTACCATCAATCAGCCTCACCATTTTGTTTGTGTTTATCAGTAATTCTTTTCATGCTCGTTAAAAATGGTGTTCATCTATGGATTCCACTCTATGTGTATAACATTTAGATAGAGAGACGAGATCCAACTCTATGAAATATAATTAAAATTCTTTTGTGTTTAGAAATTTTATGAATTTTGATACAATATATGTGAATGTATATTGATTTGTAAGAATTAGAAGGATTTGACTGAATTTGATTATACCTAGGGATAGTCCCATGAGATGGTACCAAATTTTTGTTGAGTTTGGAAAATAATATTCAACTATCAAAATGATTTTTTATGGTATAAGAGTGTGAATTACCAAGTTTACCTTTCAATTTTTTTCCTTGCTAAAACTTGCTCAAATAAAAAATTTTCAACAATTCACACAAATAGACAGTTCGCATAAATAGAGATAGTTCGTCCAGCACAAATAGCTTATGCGAATAGATAATTATTCACACAAATAGATAGTTCACAATAGTTTGCCTAGAACGAATAGTTTCCCCGTATAGTTCACATAAACTAGCTCAGTTCGCCCAATAATTCTCTAAGAACAAACAGTTTGTTTAGATCGGAGAATTTATTTAGAATAAAGAGTTATTCCATAATTTGGGAACTGTTGCTTGAACTATTATACGAATATGATAGATTTGTCTTTGAAAAACTTAAATAGTGTTTTAGTACCTATTAAAACTTATATTGATGGTTTAGTGTCATTTTCCAAATTCCTCAATACCCTAATACCATACAAAAAGGAACTCTCATAACTAATAGTTCAAAAGGACAATTTTCTTTTAACTAATTCCTGTGAGTGAGAATTGTAATGATACAAAATTTATTAATATATATAACTACATATGATTATATCTTATGTTTTTTTTTTTTAATGAATCAATTAAAGCTAAATATATTTTAACACGCATTCAAGAATCGGAAGGATATAAGTATTCAATGAAAATGAAAATGGGAGTAATTTTAATTTTGGTAAAAAAGATATCCACATGTTTCTAGTTTCTACAAAGAAAATGGAGTGCTTCTTATAAATTTGACAATTTTTTTCCCTTGTTTTATCAATTGGTGTTGTGCTCTTGGTCTTGAAATTGGTCTACAAATCCTAAAAATAGGGTGGATATAGGTCGGTATTTCGATGAAAATGCATGCGGCCGGTCGATGGGTTGTCTTCATGTTTATACACCAAGGGGAGAGCAAGACAACTATGCTTTTCATTTAAATGGATGTTGTTTTGTATGATGTTTGGGAAACTTAAAAATACAAACAAACAAAAAATTAAGTGTTAAAAAGAAATAAACATAGCAAAAGAAGATGAAATGATGAAGATCCTGAAGGACAAATGACAACATAAAAATCAACATTCAATACGACAGAATCAAAATGCTATGAGAATTTAGTTTTTTGCTTGGTATTATATTGATTGGCTAATTGAACAGTCAGTTAAATACTTTAGTTGGTGGGATTTCTCATGATTATGTTGTAAGAAAATTTGGGACCGAATCCGCTCGTATTAAATGAAACTAATTGATATATATATATATATATATATATATATGCGCGTGTGTTCATTAAAAACATGGCCAACAAATGTGTTTCAATAAAAGTGAAAAATAGGTTTTCTGTTCTTCGAAAAACAGAAAATGATGCAATATGGACATGTTCGGTCATATTTTCTGTTTTGATTTTTGATTTTATTAATTTTCATTGAAAATGATTGGTTTTCATATTTTTATGATTTGAAAATACAACTAATAATAATAATTGCAAACAGTATTTTAAAAAACAACATTACGTAACAATATTATAAAAAGCATTTTTTGTAATTGTTTTGTAAATATATTTTTAGCATACCGTAAGAGTAAAATCAATATTCAAAATGTTGTTAAATTAATTAAAAATGATTTTAAAATAAAATATAAGAATATATATATGAACTTAATCTAATTTAATTAATTTAAAATTGATTTATGTCTTTCACGTACTTAAAAAAATGTTATGATACAAATATATTTTCTAAACTTTTGAGAAAAATGTATTTATTAATAATAAAAAAGAATAAATATAATTAAGCAATTATATGTATGTATGTTTGTTGATGTCACATTTGGACCCATAGTTGGAGAATGCGGTTTTTGGCTTTGCCTCTGAAGAGGTGCGGTGAGAGTTGGGTATTATCATATACTCTTTGAATCACAAGATGACATTCTTAGGATTTGAACCAGTAACTTTATAGGTGTTTTGATTGCAAAATTGGCACCATCAAGACAAGTTGCCTTGATGGTAACTTGTCTTGATGGTATCAAGTTTGTAACCAAAACACTTATAAAGTTACTGGTGCCACCTTGTGGTTTAAAAAGAACACGACAACACCCAACCTCCATCACACCTCTTCAAGGATAAGGCTAAAGACTCGACACTCTGACTAAGAATCAAAATGTGGCGTCAACATAAAACGCCAATGTTCTTCTTGAACCGTAAGGTGGTGTCCTCAATGCTTGAACTAGTAACATTATAGGTGTTTTGGTTGCAAACCCACTATCCGCCACACCCTCTTAAGGTAATGCCAAAAACTCAACGTCCTGACTGAAGGTCCAAATGTGGCATTAAAAATTATCTTGGTGATACCCAATTTGCAACCAAAATACATGTAAAGTTATTAGTTCAAATCTCAAGGACACCACCTTATGGTTCAAGGAGAACACGGTAACACTCAACCTCCAACAAACACCTTCGAGGCAAGGCCAAAATCCTGACATTCCGGCTAAAGGTCTAATGTGTCATCAACAATATAATTTCTACGATCAGTACGCTCTTTTAAATAGGTAGGGACAACTATCTTAGCCATTCATTATATTTACATTAAATGGGAGAGTGAAATTTTTTTAAGAGAATATAATGAATAGTTAAGATAGTTGCTCCTAACAATTTAAAAATTAGGAAGCGTTGACCGTAGAAGCTATACCTACATATATATATATTCAATAACTTTAAATAAATTTGTTTTTAACGTAAATGAAAATCTGTAACACATTAATGAACAGGCATGTGTTATTGGATACCATTTTTAAGAATTATTCTCATTTTTTTATTTGAAAAAATACACAAAACAAGTTTAAAATGTTATATAATAAATAGAAATAAAACCAATTGAAATACAGAATAACAGGGGGAGAGAGAGAGAGAGAGAGAGAGACATTGAAACTGAGAAGAGAGCAAACTTGGCTCATGCATTGTCTATTCTGATTTCACTCGACTGATACACATATTTATAGTATTGTACACCGCTAACATAAGCCAATCAAATGGCTTTAGTTATATTAATATATAATAAATTATTAAATTGGTGGTAATCATCCACCGTTTATAACACAACGTGTGTTATATAAAACAAAAAGTGAAAAACCATGGGAAAAATTTTAAACTCATAATGAAAAAATCCTAGTAAACACGGAGAAAATTTTTTATTTCACTCCGAATTTGAAATTCAGAGAGAGAAATTTGATATGGGAGGCTAACCCCTAATCCAGCTGAAGTTTTGAAGACGTTGACGTCTATCAAAAAATTATACAATAAAAAAATATAATGATAATGATTGATCCCGACACATTGAACCAGTTTCATTTGTAACCGGTTTTAAAAATACTTAGACCGGATCAGTAGTTCTCAATTTAGTAGGTTTATTTGGTAGACTTAGGTTTCTCTGGACCGATATCTGTTGATTTATAGGCATAAATGATCATCAGAAAAACTAGATTGTGCGAAAGAACCAAACTGGATTCAAAAGTTCAATCCCTAAGAATTTGAACCAAGTCAAAATGCATTGATGAACTGGATTCTGTGAATCTTGTCCATTCAATTTTCAATCAACCTGAATAGTAAACATGTTGAAAATTCAACTTGATTTCGATAAAAACGTAAATGTAATACAGAATCAGAATTTAAAGTTTTCATCTATTTTGATTAAAGAGTAACATGATAAAATTCAAGGGAAGTCAGTTCCATCAAAGGATCAACTTGTTTTGGATAACAAAATAAAACTTGGAAACAAAGATGATGTAGATAACCCAAAAGAGTACAACACCTATTACTTCTCTGGTAGAAATGCTTTTCACTTGAAGCACTTGGCATCCAGTAAACTCTCACCCTCAAAAGGTTCATAATCTTCGATCATCTGATTTACTCGCTCCCTCTGAGCTTCATCATTGAAGTCTACCTTTTTCCACTCGTACAGCTCCATGTCATAACACTCATCTATTATAAATTGAGGAACCTCTTGTCCACGGAAAAGCCACAAACCCTTCACCTTGAAGGGTGGCTGGGAACCAATTACCAGCATCTTCCCAAAAGCATACTTACGAGCCAAGTCCATTCTCTGGAGAAAACCCCCTACTTTGTTCAACGTCACAAATGAGACTGTGTTTTCATCATTGTATTTGTAATCGCAAAACCAAAGAGAGTAACCCTCAGGATCATACATGTCCCAGAATCCTACAAAGGGCCAAGAATTATTAGAAAAGGTAACTACTTAAAATTTGTTGTCCAAACAATGTAAAAGGAAGATAATTTTTCTCAGCAATCAATAGTGTTTCACAGGCACACACAACACAGAGATCATCATAGATTTAACAGTTACGCAACATTCAATCGTAATATTGGACATGTCCACATGTATATTCACTGCATGTTATTGGAGAAATACCTTTAATCGCAACCTCACGGAAGTTGGTTTTTGTGTTTGAGTACAGCCTCTTCCAATCATCCAAAATCATCTTACTAGGAGGCAAAAGATCAAGTGGATTCTTCGGCTTGGGCTTGGGTGCCTCTTCCTCGGCACCAACCTCCTCTGCTTTAGGCTTTGCTGGTTCCTTTTTAGCATCCTTTTTGGCCTCATTCTTTGGCTCATCACCCTTGGATTTAGACTGTGCAGGTTTCTTTGCTGACTGAATTGGAGGAACAGATTCTGCTTGCTTAATCTCACCCAAAATCTTCTTGAAAGTTGGTATGTTAACCATAGTCCAGAAGTATCTCTCAACATGGGGGAATTCCGAGGTAAAGCTCTTTGTCATGACCCGGCTAAATCCCATAATCAAATTACATGTCATAATGATATCAGCCAACGTCACTGCATGTCCAACCAAGTAAGTATTGGAAGCAAGATGCACATTCAAAGCAGCTAGTGCTCTCTTCAGTGAAGAAATTGCCGCTTCCTCAGCCTTCCAGCAGATTAAAGCAAATCATAAGCAAAGAGATGAAAGGATACTGTTTATCATGAAGTACATGTAAAGAAAAGAAACATATGACAGCAAAATTGACTCACCTGAGGAAGGTACACAGCAAAGCCAATTCGTGGTATAAACCAACGCAAGATATGAGTATCAATCTCCAATGTTGCAAAATCAATCCATTGCTCAATGCGGGCCTGTCAATCCAGTTAAATTGATTCATAATTCGAAATATATCAAAATTACCGTCCACAATCTGATAAGACTTAAAATCAATTCCCAAAATTTCAAAAATCATTTAAGTAAAAAATATTCCATTAATGCCACAATAGCCATCAAAATACTTACATAATCAATCAAAGAAGAGCCTAAAAGTGGATTGTCAGCCTTCAAGCGAGTAACTGCAGCAAGTAACAAGTAATTTATGAAATTCAATCTTTACACGACATACAGAATACTGACAGGAGATCTAGCATAGGGACTCACCATAACGTGCGATTGCATTACTCTCAAATATGGGTCCTTCAGGTGTTTCCAACACGGGAACCTACACAGCAACAGACATTTTCAGGCAAACAAACATAAACTGATGACTACTTTGAAATTAAAATCAAACACAATATCAAACCTTTCCGATGGGGTTCATCTTAAGAAATTCAGGAGTTTTATTCGATACACCCATCTCAAAATTATTGACCAATTCAACTTTGACCCCAGAGTACTCTGCAGCAATGAGAGTTTTGAAAGCATTTTTATTGGTGTTTCCAGCGTGCAAGACCTACAATATACATTATCAAGGAAATTGTCAGATAAAACTACAATGACACTCTCCACCCAATAAAGCAATTATTTCGACAATGATTATTATGATATCCATGTTCAAAAAGGAAGAAACTAGCAGAGTAGAAAACAGAAGTTGCAAATTGAATTTTCAAACCCTTCACAGAGATTATTTTGAAGACAGCCACACTAGCATAATCAACCATACAAACCTTGTTTTCATTAACATTTAAAAATAACAGGAGAGGCAAACAAGAGGACAAAAGCAAGCATGATAGAATGCCAATATAGAATTCAAACAAACTTAAAACTGAAAGTGCCTATGCATGTCTGTGGCTGCATTCCAGTTTCTTCTCTTACATAAAGCAGCTTATCTGTTGTCAACATGTATCTAAATGTTGGATCACCTATATGAGAATAGCATATATAAAGTTTAAGTCTTGTCAAACTGAATACATCATTTTCTTTCTCTCTTTTGTACTCTGGCATCTTATCAGAGATACATCCACAATATAGAAGATGAAAAATGCCTTACAAATTATATCAAGCAGCCTAATAATATATGCGATATTAAAGTCTTTTTATATACACAGCCAAAGCACTCTAACACGTAAAACACTTTAACATTCGTCATTGAACAATAATAAACTTGGCAATTGATAAAGAACAAAAAAACTAAAGCTTCCTACATTATTACTCAAAAAAGGTAACTTGAACCTAAATTCCCACTTAAAAAGGCCCCAAGAAATCACATTTAACAATAATGAGATATCAGTATACACATTGAAGCAAAATCCAATGAAATCAACATATATATCAAACATTGGAACTATTGATATGACATTACAACAATCCAATCCATACACTACATATGTCAAAAACCATAAAAGCTTCAAAACAACAAACTTAAAACACAAAGTGGGTTTACCAGAGCCATGGCTTTAGAGTGGTTGTTCACTTAGAAAACACAACGATCTGCCAAAATAAGAAAACAAGCTTAGATTCAGGTACATATAAGCCAAAAAAGAAAAAAAAAGTTGATAATGGTTCAAAAGGATCCGCAAGAAAGAAAACCCACCTAGCCTTACGTTTGCTTGATAGAATGTGAGTGTGGCTTGGGGCCGAGTTGTAGCTATTTAGAGGTTTAGGACTTGGATGCGATCTAGGGTTTTATTTAAAAAGGTTGCTTGATCGTCATAAAACAAAATAAAACGAAAATGAAAACAAAATATGCCGATGGTATATTCTATGGGAAATTGCACAAATTCTCCATTTGCTTAAAGGGATATTCTCAACTTTCCCTCGTAGTTTGATGTAATCACTAATTATCTCTATAATTTTTTAAAATCATATTTTATCTTATACTGTTACTACTATTATTGAAATAATCGAAATGACCAAAATATCTATATAGTTTTGCTCTTTCATATTAACGAGTAAATTTTTATTTTTAATTTCAACTTTAATAGCACGGGATTTTTTGGATATTTTTATATACTACATGAAGTATTTGATTTATTTTATAAATTAATAAGGGGATATTAAAGACTTTCAAAAATATTAGGAAATTTTGATATTATGTCAAACTACATAGAAAAAAATAGGATTATCACTTGCTTAAAAGGCATAAAATTCAACATATATTATTAATTACACTAACACGTGCTAAGATAGTGTTTGGTGTAGCCGTGTAGAATTAAGGATGTGTTATTCATCCTTTTTTAATGTTGGAAACTCTTTTAAATTCTTTTGATTGTTTAATGTATATATTAAAAGGGTATTTTAATATTAAACAAACCGTTTTATATCTATTGAGAGAAGCTTCGGTAAGTGTAGTGATAAATTATACTTCTATTGTCAATTTATTAGGTTATAAGAATAAGTGAAAAAAAAAAGGGGAAGGATTGGGCTGGGGAGAGAATACTTAGACCTATCACATTATTACACTCATGATGCAAGTTTAAACTAAACTACACAAAAATACCTTTGACCTGGTTCGATAAACGTTGACATAATAGAAAAGTTAATGTTTAAAGGGTGAATGGGTCTTTTTAGATATTAAATAAATTTAAATATAAAAACGATTATATCCCAATTAAAAACTGTCATGTCAAACTAATTAAAAAATAATTTAATTAATTAATAATATTATTATTTAAATAAAAAAATTAAAAGAAACAATCTTAACAAACTCGAATATCTTCCTTGTCAACGTTTTAAACCCAAATCATCACCATCAACATTAACCTAGCCTTCAATAACCTAGTTCTTCATTTTTGTACTTTTCTTTAAAAAAAAAAAAAAATGTTTCATCTCTGTTGTTTCAATTCCATAGATCATCATTATCAACATCAATATAAAACCCAAAAGAAAAAAGAAAATCATCATACCCCACATTAGTCAATCATCATAACCCATTTCCTTATCTTTGTTTCAATTTCACAGATCAACATCAATTCAAAACCCAAAAAAAATTTCATCATCTGAAAACTTGGCATAAGTTCACCATAGAGCATGCCTTTCTTATCTATTAATTATGTCGAACACAACTCTCCTCTCTCTCAACCATGCTAAACCAACTCTACCAACCAACCAACTCTTTCAAAAAATTTATCATCAATATCAATCGAAAAGTGCAATATATATATATATATATATATATATATATCATAATCAACTACAAATTCCATTCGAAGGAGCAAGATTTGGTGAGGAGAGCTCTAATATGCGTCAGACAGAGGATTAGGGGGAGCCAAATGGTTGATCAGACGGTAGAGAATACATATTCGACATGGTTGAGAAGATTGGTATGGTAGGAGAAGACTTCGGAGTGGAGTTGGTTCTCAAGGAGGCGGATGACACGGTAGAGGTAGGGGAAAAGGTTGAACTGTTGAGAAATCTGAGTTTAAGTTTTGAAACCTTTTTTTTTTTTTTAGTTTTTTTTAATTATTATTATATTCCTGTTATGCTTGTTTTTTTGACTTGGACAAATCGGTTGGTAAAACCCAATAAATATGAACAAGAGTAAAGGTCTAGAAGGCCAAACCCTCTAATCACTACAGCGAGCTCGCAAGATCGCGTAACGCCAAAATAGCCCGAAGCATACTCCCATTCCAACTCAGCATCTATTCAACTCGCGTAGCTCGATAGGACTTGTGAACTAGCACCAAATGATACCTTGTGCAGCAAGTCACCAATTCTACCTAATTCCCTGATTTTTCGTTGGTGCCATTTACACAGTTATTAAGGAGCATTTAATGCAGCGACTATGCATTTAATGAAGAGAAAACTTCTCCAAATACATTTAATGCAGACGTGTGCATAGAAGAAATAATCATTGTCTTTACAATAAATGCAGTATGGTTCATATCAGAATTAGTTAAAATAACCATGATTTGTAACGTGTATAACACTCTTTGATATTTCTCTTTTTCCATAAATATGGGAGATTTCTACTATACCAGCAAGTTTTTACGACACTAGTGCACCGTCATTCTGTCGGAATTAATTCAAGGTGACCCGTGAACGTAGATGCAGTCGCCGAACCACGTAAAATTGTTGTCTTTGCATTCATTTTTCCCCCTCATTTCTTAAAAAAGAAAAAGAGAAAAAAAAAAAGCTGATTATGTCTTTAAACAAAATCTTAAGAGATTCATTAAATTAGGAGAACATAAATTGTATTGTTACTATAATCGTACCTTAAATTCAATGTTTTAATATATGGTCTTAATAAAAGCTATATTGTTTGGTGTTTGGTCTTAATCAAGGCCATTTGGCTTATTCCAAAAGGTATAGTGCCTATAGTATACAAGATTTCACAAATGAATAATATTACGGGACCAATAAAAAGTCTTTATGAGATTTGATTAAAGAGAACGAAAAAAAAAAGTCAATTAAATCTTGTCTCGTATATGTGGTCACGGTGTAGGTTATTGTATACTTCAATTTAAACTATTAGGGGTGTTATAATTCAAAAATAATGATATAAAATCTTATACATTGGAAAAAAATCCTGCAACTATTAAAGTCAGATATGACTTGTCGCACAACTATTAAAGTCAGATATGACTTGTCTCACAACTAATAAAGTCAAATATAACTTGTCCCAAATATGAAGTTATTGCATATATATTTTTTAAATCTATATTTGCACTATAACTGAAGCAAAACCATTAAAATAAAATATAGTCTGTCCCAACCATGTAGTCACTAATATGAAAATTATTACAAATCAAACTTCAATTGCATATAGTCAAATAAATGAAAATGTTTCTTGTCTCAACCATGAATTGCGTGCTTATATACTTAAAAAATGAAATTTATAATAGGGAAAATCCTAAAAAACCAACCAACTTTTCAAGGATTATCCATTCTCCCCCATGCCATTTCATTTTTATCCAAAAAACCACATTCTGTTACTTTAATAACAGAAATATTAAACTTAAATAAAAATACCAAACTACCCCTATTATAATGTTTTAAAAAATTAAAAAATAAAATAAAAAATAAATTAAATTAAAAAAAAAAATTAGAGATCCAGATTGGATCTCCACAGACATGACCCATCATCAGCTTCAACTGAATCCCCTCTTTCTTCTCTCTCCCCATTTCTGGTTTCCAGATCAATCTTTCACAATCACTAAACATCAATCTCCCACAATCAGTAAACAACAATCTCCCACAATCATCAACAAACACCATTAGACAAAAAATTTTAAAAAAAACCACAAAACACAACAGAAAAAAAAAAAAAAAACATATGGTCTCCACCGGTGAGGACCCAGTTCGGGTCTCCACCGTTGGAGACCCACCTGGGTCTCTGGTCTCCGACCGTTGGAGACCCAGTTCGGGTCTCCAATTGTGGAGACCCAGAAGGATCTCCACGATCGGAAACCCAAAATGGGTCCCTCGAGCTCCACCACGCCGCTGCAGTCAAACGCCCTACAAAGCCAGCAGGAGATGGAGAGAGGGAGAGAGAAGCCGGCCGGAGATGGAGAGAGAGAGAGAGGAAAAGAGAAGAGAGAGGGAGAAGAGAGAATGAGAGATCCGAGACCCAGATGGGTCTCCGATCGTGGAGATCTGGAGATCTGGATCTCCACGATCGAAAACCCATCTGGGTCTCGGATCTCTCCACCACGCCGCCGCCGCCGTCAACCCCCCTTCCCCCACAAAAGCGGCCGGAGATGCAGAGAGAGAGAGAGAGAGAAAATGAGAAGACAGAGAGACGGAGAAGAGAGAGGATCAGAGAGGTAAAAAAAAAATTAAATATATATTTTTTATTTTTTATTTTTAAATAAAAATATCATATTTAATATTATTTTTTATTTTATATTTTTATTAAATTTTTATTGAATTTCCTTTTTTACCCCTGATGTCAAACGGTCAATTATATAATTTAACGGAATCCGTTATGGTCAGGGGTATTATTGTCATTTTATACGCTTTCAGGGGGTATTTTGGGTGTTTAATTGAAAGTTAGGCGGTTTTTTGGATAAAAACGAAACCATATGGGGGAAAATGGATAATCTATTAAACGTCAAGGGGTTTTTTGGGATTATCCCTTTATAATATACAGTTAATTGAAATTGAATTTTTATTATTAAAATAGATTAAATGATATGCAATCATCTATATCAAAAGGTAAATGAATAGGATTGTACTATTTGAAATTTAGGATCCCATCTGATAATAGACAAGAAAAGGGTGGAACTTAGAAGACGAAAACAAATGCAAATAGTATTGTCTTGTTCTAGAATCGAGTGGCATACACATGGGAAAGAAAGCCATCACCGTTGACAATTTTGTTCTTGATTATTTCCTTCTCCAATACGCCTCTTTTAAGTGGGCTGGTCCTTATCTTTTCACTCGTCGCCTCATAAATACAACTACCGTGAAGCTGGGTCGTTGAATGAATCTGGTTCATTTTGAAGACAAAATCCAAAGGAATAAGCAGATAGAGTCTCATTACTCATCGCTGAAAAATGAGAAGACAATCAGAAGGACAAGAAGCAAACTCCAACTCCATTTCTCTTCTCACTCCATACAAGATGGGGAAATTCAATCTTTCTCACAGGTAATAGTTTTTCTAACTCAGTTTGTTTTCCTTTCTTTTTCTCCTATATATATGAATATGATGCTTTATTTATTTATTTTTAATTTTCTTGATAGTGTTTTTAGTAATGTTTTGTACTTGAATTTGTGAATCTAATGGCCATGAAATTTAAAGTCTGAGGGACTCTCATACTTATCCTCTCTCTCTTCTTATTTGAAAATTTTTACATTATAAATATTCTATAATGGGAGTATTCAGTATATATCCGACATCCTCTTTATATTAAACGTGAAAGAATATGTTAACTTATCATAATTTTAAATTTTAAATATTATAATTTTGATGATATTCTGTTTACCTAAATTTTTAAAAAGGTAGTGTATCAAGTCTTTTTATTCAATAAAATGTTTATCTATTTATTTTTAATCAACAAAAAACAATCTTATGATCATTCACAGCTCCTTTTTGAAGATACTAAAATTATACAAAAAAGCACTAGCTATTATATATATATATATATATATATATATGTATCCTTACTAATTTTACTTTTAAAAAGGTAAACACATAAGTTTGTGATTAGGGGTGGGCATCTCCAACCCAACCCGATAAACCCAACCCAATCCGACCATTTTTTATTGGGTTGGGTTGGGTTGGGTTAAAAATTTTTCAACCCAACCCAATCCGAACTCGACAAATGTCTATCCCTAATTATAAATCCAAGATTTTCTCAACATTTGTTCGAGATAAAGATTAAGAACAACCTTTATGTCAAATTTATTTTTTTATTTACAATAATTTGATATTTATTTGTATTTATTTTATCTGTAATCAAATTACCAAGACTAAGAAAGTTATCTACTAAACCATTTGTACCTTTGTGGTAAATTAAATCTAACTCAACCCAACCTGACTATTATTGGGTTGGGTTGAAGAATTTATTGGGTTGGGTTAGGTTAAAAAATTTCAACCCAACCCGAACCTAAAAACATTCACCCTTACTTTTAAAGACTTTAATGATAATAAACAAGTTGCATTGACGAATTTTATTAGGATTATTGTCCTAGATTTTATTTATTTATCTATTTTTGTCTTGTTGTGGTGAATTGAACCTTTTTTTAAAAAAAAAAAAAAAAATTATATAGTGGCTTAAACTTTATTTATATTAAATCATATTATGTAATCAATGAGAATGTTTTACATTTAAACAAATTGATTAATAGTAATGTTTTGTATTTGAGCGAAATGCTAACCCGATCGACTTAACGCAACCCAACCTAACAATTATTAGATTGGGTTGGATTGGGTTGGGTTGGGTTGAAAAATTTTCAACCCAACTCATGTTGGGTTGAGGGATTTTCAATCCAACCCAACCCGAATCCGAAAATGCCCACCCCTATTTGTGATATGTGAAAAATCCCTCGGTAGGGAATGTAATTAAATTTTGTTGTTTATATTTAATAAATGTTTCAGGATAGTTTTGGCACCATTGACAAGAATGAGATCACATAACAATGTTACTGAACCGCATGCGATCTTGTACTATTCCCAAAGAACCACAAAAGGTGGTCTTCTCATTGCCGAAGCCACTGAAATTTCTGCAACTGCTCGAGGGTAATTTTATTCAAACTTGTTTTCTTTTTCTTTTTTTTTTTTTAATTTTTTTAATAAGATTTTGAATTTGAAAGAATGCGTACATTTGAATTTCAATAATAGATTAATAGTGGTTTAAGGTTGCAATTTTTTTCCTTTTAATCTGAAAACTGAATATTATATTAAATATAGAATGATATTACTTAATGTTATTTTTTAAAATTAAAAACTGAATTATATAAATTAGGAAATGAAATAATTATATTTAATTCAATAATTTTTGTCGTAAAAAGTGAATAGTTTTGACTTTTTCTGTCGTGGTTTTAGGTGTTATTTAAGGGATTTTATCATTTAAATAATTACACAGAATAACTTAATCAGCTACATTAAATGTCATTAAGTTATAATTTAAAAAAAAAAAATTTAAGAGATTGTTTGTTTTTTTCCACTTAAGACTTAATAATTTTGAATTGTACTTATTAAGTTGTTTTCTTTTATTTTTTTAAGTAGTCAAACCATTTAAAACTACCAAAAAAATAACTAAAAAAATTAAGTAAGAATTTTTAACTTTTCACTTAATTACAAATTATGACATTTAAAAATTCTTATTCAAAATCTATCATTCCCAAAATAACATAATTCTAAATTTATCCTAATTTTATGTAATTCAAATTTTTTTTTTTTTTTTTTGCTTGATACTTACAAAAAATATATTCGAAAAATAAAATCTAAATACATCTCATCCTAAATTATCTTGGAATTAAACTAATATATTTTAATTTACAATTTAAACATTCATTCTTTTAGTTGTTTTCTTAAATATATTAATATATTTAAATATATAAATATGGTTAATGCTACTATATTTTTCAATCATATTTTAATTATGAATAAAATATTATTAATATGTACATAAATATTTTAAAATTTATTAAATTATTTATTTTTAGATGTTTATATTATATTAATTAAAATTACATAATAACAAATAGTAAAAAGAGTATAAATGTTAACTTACTAGTTTTTAGATAATTTAAATTTAAAAAATAAATAATTTTATAACATATTCAGAGATAAAGAAAAAAAAATAAACATGTTATTCAGATTTTAAATTTCAATTACTATTCAATCTTCAATAGCGTTGTTCAATTTTCAACAAAAAAACAAATAACCCTTAAGTCTTTGGTTGCTTTCATGTGATAAACAATTTAAAATTGTCAAGATTCGATAACGCAGCTTATATAATAAACTTTGACTTTTCTCAATGAACTTTTGAAACGTTGTGGCAGAAGCGTATTAGATGATACATAGATCCAATATTTCCTTTTATTAGTCATCAATCACTAGGTTTGTATATATTACTGTAAACAAAATTCAATTTAATACTTGCAGAAATCTCATCATCTGAATACAAAATTTCAGGAGTTTATTTGATATGTATAATAAGAGTTTGATAACTTTTATTTATTTATTTATATTAATGATTTAATAATTTGAATCATTAGATGAAAATTCAATTGACATCAACTACAGTCCATTAGAGACATGAGTTTTGGTGCGATGGGATAGGATCGAAACCCATCCCATTACCATCAAACCCATATTTGGGCCCAGGAAGGCAAATCTCCCTTCCCAGGCCTACACGAGCTCACCCCATTGCCTGGGAGGAGAATAATTGAAAACCAACCAAAGTAGTGCAAGAATTAAGGCCGTGTTTATTTCACCGAATTTGGTTGGTGGGATGGGATTTCAAATCCCAAACCCATCCAATCAGGTGTTTGGCTTGGGAAGAGAAGAGATATTTCCCTTCTCGAACCCACCTCCACATTTCCTGTCAAGGCAGGAAATAGAAACCATAAAAATGGTGGATTTCTAAACTGCAGGAATTGGTTTGTTTATTATTATTATTATTATTATTTAAAAATATGTTATTCTTTATTTTAAAATATATAAATTATTTATTATAATAAATATATTTAATATAATTCATGAGATTAAAAATTCAGTCTAGTTTGATCCATTCAATCTCAACTGTACCAAATATGCTATAACACTAAATATTTAATCCAATTCAATTTCATCCAATCCTATTCCATTCAATTCGACACACCAAAGAAGACCTTATAGTTGTTGATTTTATATAATAGCATGACTCATGTAGTGGCAATAATACTCTTTGAAATTGTTTTATTTTGAATAAGAAAACAACTTCAAAAACTAAATATAACTTTGTATATTTAACAATTATTTGAATAAATTGTACTAGTGCTAATTATTTTGACAAAAGAGTTCCAAAATCCTCAATCATTTTTTTTTTTTAAAAATAATAATAATAAAGATGTTTAGCTAACACTAAATTAAATGTTTCTATCCAATTTCAAAACCGCATAGTTATATTTTAATTTTTTAATTTTAATCAGATTTCATGAAGGTCAATAGAATATTCCTACGTGATCTAATCAAGTCTATTCTTACGGCCTATAGTTTTCATCTGAATAATTTCTTTTAAAAATTTTATATTTATCATTTTGAAAATAATCATAATTAAACCCTAAAATATTATAGACAAGAGCAAAGTGGCTTGTCCTATCACAGATCTCCAAATGACGGATTCGACTCAACCTTCCTAGCATGGTGTAGGCAATTTTCTCACCTTTATATGGATAGTTATCTCCTGTCTTCTGGAAACAGTGATTTAGGTCGTGTTTTAAAATTTTATTTTAATTGGTCTCAACAGTAATCTGACTTAATGTTAGAAAGATTAAAAAAAAAAAAAGAGAATCCTAGATAAAAACTTATGATCTCATTTTTGCTTCCTCAACATTTGCAAGGGCTCCATACATGCCTGGAATTTGGACGAAAGAGCAAGTAGAAGCATGGAAACCTATTGTAGATGCTGTCCATGCCAAAGGTGGCATCTTCTTTTGCCAGCTTTGGCATGCCGGTAGGGTTTCGAATCGAGGTGAGTTAACACATGCATATATAGTTAAAACTTAAAACATGATTTCTTGTTTCTGTTTTCTGCTTTTGATTGTAACTCAGTTTATTTCTATTTTATACATGTCCTTAAACTAATTGTGCTAAGCTTGAACTTGGTTATATGAAAAGTTTAATTAAGTTTTAATATGATTTTAAGTATAATGATGAAACCAGTGAGATGGATACGTTCTAAGGCTACCAACTATTTTAACCGGTAAAACCTCAGGCGGCAGCGTAAGGATAGAGGTTTTGGGTTTGTTATTGTAATAATAACAATTGATAATTATGAATAAACCGTATACAAAATAGAGCCTATTTATAGGCCAAAGAGAAAAATAAAATAAGCAAGTGAATAATTCATATAGGGCAATTAAAATCATATATTGTGTATACGGAAGATAAAAGATGTCATAATAATTAATAGTGTGACATATATAGAACGTAACATAACCTTACATGTTAAATACTACAATTGGACCATGATATGATATATATGGAAATAATTGATATGGTAATAATAATAAGATAGGTAAGTCCTTTTGACGTGTGCAGCTGTGCAGCCAAATGGTGAGGCACCAGTGTCTTGTACAGACAAACCAATATTGAAGCCTCAGCTTCTCAGTGGTGGCAATGCTGCTGGAGAGTTTACACCTCCCAGGCGGCTGAGGACCGAGGAAATCCCTCAGATTGTGAATGATTTCAGAATTGCTGCCAGGAATGCTATTGAGGCTGGTAATTAATTGAAGATGAAGAATTCAAAATTCTTAGCAATATCTAGACCAGTCTTCCGAGTGTCATTCATTTGGTATAGTAATATTAATCGTCTCTTTGTTGCATATTGTAGGTTTTGATGGAGTTGAGATCCACGGGGCAAACGGCTACCTTATTGACCAGTTTTTAAAAAATCAAGTAAACGATAGGGTAGATCAATACGGGGGTTCGCTAGAGAACCGGTGTAGATTTGCTCTAGAAATAGTTTATGCTATTTGTAACGAAATTGGAGCAGATAAAGTCGGGATAAGGTTGTCTCCCTTCGCGGACTACATGGAATCAGGAGACTCCAATCCAGAAGCATTAGGCCTTCACATGGCAAAGTCCTTGAACGAGTACGGAATTCTCTATTGCCACATGATTGAACCTAGAATGATATTGGCTGATACGAAATTCGAATGTTCTCATAGCCTGCTACCAATGAGAAAGGCTTTCAATGGTACGTTTATCGTCAATGGGGGTTACGAAAGGGAAGATGGGATTCAAGCTGTGGAGGAGGGCTATGCAGACCTTGTTGCCTATGGACGCTTGTTCTTGGCTAATCCAGATTTACCTAAGAGGTTGGAGCTTGATGCCCCTCTCAATGCATACAATAGAAGAACTTTCTATACACAAGATCCTGTGGTTGGTTACACAGATTACCCATTTCTTGAATGAGTTTTTAGATTGCATCGTACATTATATGGGAACTTGTACGTGTGATTATGTATTGTTATGATCATTTGTAGTTTTGTATGGTATAATAAAAACCAACACACAAAAAGGAAGATTCATTAAAAAAATGGTTACATCTTTTGTGACAAAAATAAGCTTGAGTTGATATTCAAAACCGGTCTGAAATTTTACATTTAACTTTCCTGCAAATTATAGTGTTGTTACTTGTTGGAACTCTTAGAAGCTCCCATCCCATGGTGAAAACAGAGAACCCTCTGTCAGACGGTTTCCAACAAAGGAAGTACACGATTTGATTCTTTGTAAATGTTTAATTTTTTAAATCAGTTTGTGCAAAAATAATATTGATTTAATGAAAAGTAATGCAATATAGAAAAATTTGTCTATAAAATTAAAAATTGTATAATGGTCTTATCATGTCAACGTGTCACCAACTTTCAACCATCAAAAAATAAAGTGTTATAGTTTAAAAAATGGATGCCCAAAAAACCTATTATAATTTATAAAAGTATTAATTTTACCTTCTATAATTTCATTTTTCTCCAAAGTCCCCCAATGTTAATAAAAATACTTAAAACACTCTTAGAGACATATGAAATGATAATAATACCTTTAATGATCACAAATTGATGATGAAGTCATAGGATATCAAATGGATAGAGTGTTTAAACTAAAAACCTTCAAATATTGATACGATATTAGTTACCATATGATCAAAATATTTAAACTAATAGAAAATGTTCAATTATAATATTTAAAATTTGGGATTATATAATATTTAAGACTCAAGATTATAATACGTTAACCAAATAACTGACAAAATGGTTTGAGAATTGCTTCCAAACTAACACTTAATTCGTGTATATTTTGCTAGTTTTAAGTTCTGCTTTTTCAGGTTTTAATTTGTTTTACGATATTTTCACTTGCAGATATGGAAAAAACTTTTTTATAGTGGAACACCCAATGTCTCTAACTTTCTATTTTGCTCATTATCTTCCCTTTATTAAGACATTATTTGAGGTTTCTTAAATGACTCACTTAAAGATTTGGACATGGTGGACCACTGTAAAAACATAAAATAGGGACATGGTGGAGCGGTGAAGAAAGATGTTATGTGTATTTTTCGGACTCAATAATTGGGCTGGTAAAAGTCCAATTTATGCCCATTTAAGACCCAATGAGAAGGCCCAATGAGGTCAACATAGTCAAAGCCCATCAGACGAGGCCTAGTATTGACTCAAAGACCATCAAGACTTCCAGCTGGCATCAACAGACTCATAAATACAGGCAAGTCGCAGCTCGACGCCTGCGCAGCTCGTTTCTCAGCGAGCTCGAGATGAGGACCACTATGACACATCAGCTTGCTCAGATACGTGATAAGTATCATATCTTCCAGAACAGGCAGTTACCAAGTTCAATAGTGATTCTCTCTCTCCGAATATGGTAGTTACCCAATCAAACCATGATTTCCTCATCAGATATGGAGATTAATTCAAATTCAAATTCAAGTCATCATTATTTCAAGATAATTATAGCAATTTCCTGATATCACCTAAATATATTAGGAAGCATGATTAATTTATAATTCTTTTCCTTATTTTTCCCAATTGTTTAGGGAATGTAATTAATTCAGGATTCTCTTCCTGATTTGCTACAGCCAGAATTGTAACTCTTCTTTCCCTATAAATAGGGATTGAAACCGTTGTAACAACATCAGACAATATTCAATAATATACTGTCACTCTGCAGAGATTAAGAGTTGGACAGTCGTGGACGTAGGCCTTTTTATTGCCGAACCACGTAAAATTTGGTGTTCTTCGTTTGATCATCTGTTTTCTGTCTTTGTCTTTTCTAGATTTTTGTGCTTTCTCACATTGATTGCAGGTATTGGGCATTGATTTCTCGTCGACTGAATTCCAACGTCGACATTTTGGCGCTAGAAGGAGGGCCCTAACTGCAATCTTTTTTATCCCACTTTATCAACTTCTGACGATATGGCAAAGACTAGATCAAACAGGTTCCTTGGAGATGATGACCAGGCGGAAAGTCACGTGAACCAATCCCAGCAGAACTTACAGCCTAGGCAAGACACAACCACGCATGCAGCAGGCCCGTCCCAAGGACAGATACTCGGGGCCGCGCCAGGCATCCCCCCTCTGCCTCACCGTCAATCGGTTCCAGTTGCCCAAACGGCCGAAGGGCAGAATGCGTTGTTACAAAGGCAAGAAGCGTTGGAGGATACGGTTAGGCAGCTCACGCAAGCCGTCAACATGTTGGTACAGGCCCAGGTACACAACGTGACTAGGGTGGAAGTTCAGGCACCACAGAGAGTGCCTCAGCCTCTCGAAATAGCGCAGGGACCTGAAAGGCTAGCAAGGGAGGTCCCGCGACCTGCAGATTCGGCTCGCTCATCTAATGCGCGTTCGAGGGGTGGAAGACACCCTGTTCAACACGAAAGGGAGGTCGCACGTCCTGATAGCCAGGTAGCAAGACCAAGCCAGGAGGGGAACAGGCGAATGGAAGTTGATCAAGGCAGAGTTCGAGTCGCAGCTCGTTATGCCGATGAGGTGGATGGTCAGCAGGTAAGGCCCCATCGTCATGAAGATCGGTTCGAGGATGAAAGGTATGATCCTGAGCATCCGGCTCCAAGTCTTGATCATAGGAGAAGATACGAGCTCCGAGATCCCCAAGTAGAGGAGCTCCTCCAAAGAGTCCGACAGTTGGAAGCACGACCTGGAGTTCCAGAACAGCGTGGGCTCTACGGAGACAGGACCCCATTCACAAGGGAGATTGAGACACAGCCTCTCCCTCTGAGGTTCAAGATGCCGAGCATTCAGCAATACAATGGGGACAGTGACCCATATGACCATCTAGACGCTTTCAACGTTCAGATGGATTTGCAGACAGGAAATCCAATGGTGAAATGCCGAGTGTTCCCGGCCACATTGGGGGATATTCCGAGAACGTGGTTCAGAAATCTCCCAGCTCGCAGCATAGGAAGTTGGGAGCAATGCCAACAGAAGTTCGTTGGTCAATACAGGGCACTAAGAAGGCAGCTCGCTCCATCCTGCCACCTTGCCACCATTTTTCAGCGTCAGGGTGAGTCGTTGAAGGAATACATCACCAGATTTAGACGCGAGGTCGCGAATGTCGAGCATCCATCAGACGAAAGCATTCTGACAGCGATCTCAGCTGGGCTGCGCAAGGATGGAAAACTATACGAGAGCATTTACAAGTCCCCAGTGAAGGATCTGGGAGAGTTCTACGAGCGAGCTGCGAAAGAGATAAGATGGGAAGAGACCTTCGGCCCGAAGAAACAGATTCAGAAGAATGAAGCGGGCAGTTCCAGTCAGCCAAAGAAGAGAAACAATGGCCGGAACGAAGAAGGAAGGAATAACGGCTCGAGTAATCAGAATGCGAAGAGATCGAGGAGAGAGCCGAGGTATGAGCGACCTCAGCGTTGGGGTCGCCAGGAAGGATACAGCATCCTGACTACGTCTCCAGACAGGATTTACGCTGCGGAGCGGAATAAGGAGGACTTCGGGAGGCCCAATCCTATAAGGGCTCCCATTCAGCACAGAGATCAGAACAAGTTCTGCGCCTACCATAATGAGGTCGGGCACAGTACTTCAGATTGCTGGGCGTTGAAGAACGCCATTGAAAAATTAATCAGGCGAGGTCGCTTGGGGGAATATGTGGCAAGACCTGCTGACCAGCGACCTCATCAGCAACGACCTCAACAGCAACAGCCAGTACACCAACAACAGCCCCAGCGAGCTATCGAGCAAGGCCAGGAACCTGCGGTAAGAACTATTTTCACTATTTATGGTGGCCCCCATATCGCAGGTGATTCTAACAGATCGCATGAGAGGTATGTCCGAGAGGCGAACCATTCATTTCAACTCAGCGGGTCGGAGGGACCTGCCAAAAGAGCGAAACCGACCTCGGACGAGATCGTATTTACAGAAGAAGATGCTAGAGGAGTGATCTGTCCTCATAATGATGCGTTGGTTATACGAGCAAAAATCAGCAATGTGGAAGTTAGGCGCATCATGATCGACACTGGGAGCTCGGTGAATGTGATGTATAGAAGTTGTTTTGACCAAATGGGGCTGCGAGCAGACCAGATGAAGCCATCCCCGGAGCCTCTATTTGGATTTACTGGAGATGCTGTGATACCAGTGGGGCAGATTAAGCTGCCGTTAACTCTAGGGGAGTCAGGTCGTCAAGCAACAACCTTGACGGACTTTTTGATAATCGACGGCCCATCAGCATATAACGTGGTCCTCGGAAGACCTGCTATGAACGAGTTGGACATGGTTACCTCAACCAGAACACTGACTGTGAAGTTCCCAACTCTCAATGGCATCGGATGTGTTCGAGGAGAACAGCACCTAGCTCGTCGTTGTTATGAAGATGCTGTGAAGATGGGCGTGAGAGGAAAGAAGGTGAACGTGGTCTCAGGGGGCGAGCCACGAACTAAGACTGAGAAGGGAGTCAGTCACGACCTGGACCCTCGCGAGGTAGATGCAGACCGAGCTACCGGTCCAATTGAGGAGTTAGAAGATGTACCAGTCAGCGAGGTAGATCCTGAGCGATGCTTGAAGCTGGGAAGAGGATTAACTCCGGAATTGAGAGCCCAGCTCGCTGACTTCCTAAAGGCGAACTTGGATGTGTTTGCATGGAATCATGAGGACATGGTGGGAATAGATCCAGAGGTGATGTCTCACAGGCTAAACATTGATCCTCATTTCAAACCAGTTCGCCAGAAGAGAAGGGTAATGACAGGGGAACGATACTTAGCACTGAAAGAAGAGGTGGACAAGCTCCTGGTTAACAAGTTCATCAGAGAGGCTTACTACCCGACCTGGGTTGCCAACCCCGTGCTGGTGAAAAAGAAAAACGGGAAGTGGAGGACCTGCATCGACTTCACTGACCTGAACAAGGCGTGCCCAAAGGACAGCTTTCCCCTGCCAAGAATAGATCAGCTCGTGGATGCTACCGCTGGCCACGAGCTCCTGAGCTTCATGGATGCATATTCAGGATATAACCAGATCCCAATGAGGCCTGAAGACGAAGAGCACACCTCGTTCATGACTGATCGGGGGCTATATTGCTACAGGGTAATGCCCTTCGGGTTAAAGAATGCTGGAGCGACCTATCAACGTTTGGTGAACATGATGTTCAAAGAACAGATTGGAAAGACTATGGAGGTCTACGTTGATGATATGCTGGTAAAGTCCAAGCAGATCGGTGATCATGTTAGCAATCTGAGAGAGATGTTTCAAATTCTGAGGAACTACCAGATGAAGTTAAATCCACTTAAATGTGCATTTGGAGTGGCTTCTGGGAAGTTCCTGGGCTTCATGGTCAATAGTAGGGGGATTGAAGCAAACCCTGAGAAGATCAAGGCGCTGATTGACATGAGGTCGCCGACCAGAGTGAAGGACGTACAAAGCCTCAATGGCCAGGTCGCAGCATTGAGTAGGTTCATCTCGAAAGCTACAGACAAATGTGTCCCTTTCTTTGACATTCTAAAGAAAGCAAAGAATTTCGAATGGACTGAGCAGTGTGAAGTAGCCTTCCAGCAGTTGAAGGAATATATGGGGCGAGCTCCACTTCTTTCCAAGCCCAAAGAAGAGGAAAAGCTGATCTTATACTTAGGGGTGTCTCAGCAAGCTCTAAGTGCGGCGCTGGTAAGGGAAGAAGAAAAGACGCAGCTCCCAGTCTATTATGTGAGCAAACGGTTACAAGATGCTGAAACCAGATATTCCCAGATGGAGAAATTGGCTTACTGCCTGGTGATTGCATCAAGGAAGCTGCGACCTTATTTCCAAGCTCACACCATAGAAATCCTCACCAAGTATCCATTAAAGCAAGTTTTGCAGAAAGCAGACACCTCAGGTCGTTTGTTGAAATGGGCAGTGGAGCTCGCGCAATTCGATATCCAATTCAAGCCAAGGACGGCTATCAAAGCTCAGGCTCTTGCAGATTTCATTGCAGAATTTACAGGACCCGTGGATAATGAAGCTGAGTCTTCTGAAGGACCGGCCTGGGAGCTTTTTGTTGATGGATCATCCAGCGAGCAGAGGGCTGGAGCTGGAGTTCTACTGATCAGTCCTGAGGGCCACAAAATCCTCTGTGCTCTAAGGTTTGGCTTTCAGGCGACAAACAATGAAGCTGAGTATGAAGCCCTGCTCGCGGGTCTACGACTGGCTAAGGAGATGCGAGCCGAACACTTGAAGATTTTCAGTGACTCACAGCTCGTCGTCAGCCACGTAATAGGAGAATATCAAGCCAGGGGACCAAAAATGGCCCTCTACCTCCAAAAAGTTCACGAGCTGCTAGGTGCATTTCAGAAATACGAAATGAAGCAGATCCCGCGAGCTCAGAACTCGCATGCTGATGCATTAGCTCGCCTCGCAACTACGCGAGATGCAGATTTCCTTGGGGCTATCCCAGTTGAGTTCCTACCAGCTCCAAGTACTGAAGAAAAGAGTGTGACGATGGTCATATCTGTACGGCCTGATTCCTGGATGAGCCCTATTCTTGAATACTTGCAGGACGGAAAACTGCCTAATGACAAGCTAGAAGCCCGACGACTACGAGCTAGGGCAGCCAGGTATTGCATCTATGATGATGCACTGTACAAGAAAGGGTTCACAGCACCGTTATTAAGATGCATTGATGGCCATGAGTGTGAAACAGTATTGAGGCAAATACACGAAGGCCACTGTGGGAACCATGCTGGGGGGCTGTCTCTGGCTCAGAAGGCACTTCGCCAAGGCTTCTACTGGCCCACCATGAGGCAGGACGCTCTCAGCTTAGTGAAGAAATGCGACAAATGTCAAAGGTTTGCTCATATTCCGCGAGCTCCACCAGCTTACCTCCAACAGATGGTGAGCCCGTGGCCCTTTGCGATCTGGGGAATGGACCTGATCGGTCCCCTACCGATGGCACGTGGAAGATGTAAACATGCAGTAGTCGCAGTGGATTATTTCACTAAGTGGGCTGAAGCGAAAGAACTTGCTGAGATCTCCACTACAAAGATTGAGAAATTCTTGTGGAGCAACATTATTAGCAGATTCGGGGTCCCACAGCAGATCGTGACAGACAATGGAACTCAGTTTGCCAGTGACCAGTTTCTTAGGTTTTGCAACAACCTCAAAATTGTTAAAAGTTTCTCGGCAGTAGACCATCCACAAGCCAATGGCCAAGTGGAAGCTGTAAACAAGATTATCAAGCAGACCCTGAAGATGAAATTGGAAGCCAAGAAAGGAGCGTGGGTAGACGAGCTCCAAAAAGTATTGTGGTCCTATAGAACCACAGCTCGCGGCTCCACTGGCGAGACCCCATTTTCAATGGTCTACGGATCGGAAGCTATGATCCCGGCTGAGTTTGAAGTCACCTCGCAAAGAAGAGCGACCTTCAATCCAAACAACAATGATCAGCTACTTGCAGCAAACCTGGACCTGCTCGAAGAACACAGGGAAACCGCTAGGTTAAGGGTAGCTGTCTATCAGCAGAGAATAGCGAGATACTATAACAAGTATGCTCGCATTCGCAGATTCAACGTAGGAGACCTAGTCCTACGCCTCATCCTACCAGGAGCCCGCAAGCCGAGTGATGGATCCTTAGGCCCAAACTGGGAAGGACCATATGTTGTCAAAACAGCCTTGGGAAATGGAGCTTATCGACTAGTCAATGTAAACGGGGCAGAAGTCCTCCGAGCTTGGAATGCCGAGCATCTCCGCCCCTATTATCAATAAGTTTTTCATTACATGTAAAATGGATTAATTGTAAATGATATCTCCATTTCTCTCCTGTTTTTGATTCAACTTTCTTCACCAGGCTGACGGGCTCCGAGCTCAATGGTTAGGAATATGAATTAAAGAGCCTAAAAAGCAGCGAGGTGACGACCCCTGCATAGCTCGCTATGAATTAAAGAGCCTAAAAAGCAGCGAGGTGACGACCCCTGCATAGCTCGCTATGAATTAAAGAGCCTAAAAAGCAAGTGACTAAGTGTCCTTGCATAGCTCGCCTAATGAGCCTAAAAAGCAGCGAGGTGACGACCCCTGCATAGCTCGCTATGAATTAAAGAGCCTAAAAAGCAAGTGACTAAGTGTCCTTGCATAGCTCGCCTAAAGAGCCTAAAAAGCAAGTGACTAAGTGTCCTTGCATAGCTCGCCTAATGAGCCTAAAAAGCAGCGAGGTGACGACCCCTGCATAGCTCGCTATGAATTAAAGAGCCTAAAAAGCAAGTGACTAAGTGTCCTTGCATAGCTCGCCTAAAGAGCCTAAAAAGCAAGTGACTAAGTGTCCTTGCATAGCTCGCCTAATGAGCCTAAAAAGCAGCGAGGTGACGACCCCTGCATAGCTCGCTATGAATTAAAGAGCCTAAAAAGCAAGTGACTAAGTGTCCTTGCATAGCTCGCCTAATGAGCCTAAAAAGCAGCGAGGTGACGACCCCTGCATAGCTCGCTATGAATTAAAGAGCCTAAAAAGCAAGTGACTAAGTGTCCTTGCATAGCTCGCCTAATGAGCCTAAAAAGCAAGTGACTAAATGTCCTTGCATAGCTCGCCTAAAGAGCCTAAAAAGCAAGTGACTAAGTGTCCTTGCATAGCTCGCCTAATGAGCCTAAAAAGCAGCGAGGTGACGACCCCTGCATAGCTCGCTATGAATTAAAGAGCCTAAAAAGCAAGTGACTAAGTGTCCTTGCATAGCTCGCCTAATGAGCCTAAAAAGCAGCGAGGTGACGACCCCTGCATAGCTCGCTAAGAATTAAAGAGCCTAAAAAGCAAGTAGCTAAGTACCCTTGCATAGCTCGCCAAACATTCTAAAATACCCATTACTTATACTTACAAAATTTGGTTAAGTGTTGCTTTTATTATTATCAGGTTTTGGGCTCGCAGGAAAAATGAAGAGCATTAAGTACATTGGCCTGAGTAACATTCAACACAAGAGAAGTAATGAAAGAAATTTTCATTAAAATACGAAGACTGATTACAAATTGAAAGATAAAAGATATACATGAAAAAGAAAAAACAAATTGCTAGTTCTCTGCAGGAGGGTCTGGATTAGCCGAAGGTTCCGGACCAGGGGCAGACGAGGCAGCTTTTGATTTAAAATCCTCAATGGTTTCGAGCCCTATGTCCCCGTAGATAGAGAAATCCATGTCTGGATGGGACATCCACAGTGTATAGAGGAAATCGCGACCTGTCCTTTCTTCAGCCTCATCCCTTGCATCTGCAACCCGCATTTCCAGTTCTTGGGCAGCCTGCTCTCTAAAGGCTGTTAGCTCCTCGAAGGCATTATCAGCTAGGCGGTTGACGACCTCAGCCTCTTTCTTCATATCTTCAACCTGCTGTTCCGCAGCCTCAGCTCGCTGAATAGTTTCGCCCACTTGTTGCCTAAGTACCTCAGCTCGATGCTCAGCCTCCTTCGCACGGTTATCCGCAGCTGTCACTTCCTCAGCTCGTTTGGCTACAGCCTCCTTAGCACTTTTAGCTGCAGCTTCCATCTCACCGGCCCGCTTATTGGCCTCCTCGGCCTGCTTCTCGGCAGTTTCAGCCCGCGCCAGAGCAGCATCAATCTGACTATGAAGCACTTCAATTTTCTCTTCTGCAGCTGAAGCTCGCTGTTCGTCCAGTGCGGCCTGTTGCTCAGATTGCCTCAGATCCTCTTTTACCTTGAGCAGCTCATCCTTTAACATAGCATGATCATCCTCCATTTTCTTCAAGGCATCCTCGGCTGCTTGCCTTGCGGCGTTTGCCTCAGCGATCTGGGCTTCTTGACCTTCTATCTTGCCCGAGGTAAAGCGAGCTAAATCATCATTGGCTGCCTCCAGGTCGAACTCCAACTTCCTCATCTCATCCTTGGCAGCCCTTGTCTCCCTTTTTCGCTTCATCGCAGCAAGGGCACCCTGAAAATCAAGAACACATTAAAATATTGTCAAGGAAGAAAATCAGCAGATGAGAAAAAATTAACTTACCAGCATACAATGACGAGCCACGAACTCATCCAGATCCTCGCCCCTAAGGCACCGATTTTCCAAGACGTTCGTATGATTAAGCATAATTGTTGACCAGCTGTCAAGGAAAGCATTCAAGTATCTTCCTCCAGGACCCAGCTCGACATCTGATCTGGTGGGTGAAGGAGTTCTCTCACGCTCTGGGATATCGCGCGCATCATCATGAGAAGCGCCACGACGCGACACAACAGTACGCCTAGTCGCATATGTGCTGCGGGCAGTTCGGGCTGCCTCGGGGGCAACATCTGAAGGAGCATCACCTTTTCCAGGCTGCGAGCTGGAAGGCGTAGGTCGCTGAAGATTTGCAAAAACATCTGGGAGAGGCACCTCGCTGGGAACATCAGTCGAGGGAATAGTGGCTCCAGCAGCAGCATGCACTTCGCTGGGAACATCGGTTAAAGGGGCAGTGGCTTCAGTGACTGCAGGCCCTTTGGTAGATGCAGCAACTGAAGGAGCCTGGTCCTGGCCAGATGGTTTGGAGCGTTTGGAGGGTGCCACTGGAGTGGCCAAGTCTTCAGCAGGTCTTTTTGCCGAAGGAGCTGAGGAAGCTTGAAACTCAGCAGGGCGTGCAGGAGGAGATTTCATGAGCACAAGTTTCCTCCTATTTGCCGGGAGTTTCGTGGAAGAAGGAGCAGGAGCTGGAGCGCGAGCTGGGGATGACAGTGAAGCCCCTGGAGTAGATGCATGACGTGGAGAAGATGATGGGTCAGCCTGTGCAGCAGGAGCTGCAGGAGTTGAGTCTGATCCTGTCCGAGCTGGAGCAGGATCTGTAGAAGAACCTTTTTTAGACGCACCCTTTGAAGGAGTGCGAGTTGAAGACGGCTTCGCCTTCTTTGGTGTGCGAGCTGAAGAAGATCTCGCTTTAGACGAGGTGCGAGCAGGAGCGCTTCGAGATGAAGTCTTCCGAGGTGGAGAAGACGAGCGAATGTTATCCGAGCGAATGACTTCCTCTGATGATGAAGAGACCGTTGGTGGAGGTCGGGAAGTAGACGCATCTAGAACAGAAACTTCGAAAACAGAAGGAAGTCTAGGCCTGTCACTCATCTTGCCTATGTCCTCCCCAGCTCGCAGAAAATGTGATTCCGTAGAAGGGGCAAGCTTGTAAGCCCTAAGGATAACATCATCAAATCTGCTGCTGATGCCCGCGTCGTTCGATTTCGCGAGCTTGTTAAGAGCTCGTTCCTCCCCGCTGCTGAGAGAAAACTCGTCCATTTTCAGCTCTGCACAGTAAATGATTAAAGAATGATAAGTGATGAAGATGCAAAACAAAATCAGCTCGTGGGAGTTTTCTTATGAATACCTGGTTTCATAACGAAACTGAAGTTTCGGAGGTCTGCAAGAGATGGGCACGAGATGTAAAACCAGCTCGTCTTGTATGGCCCGACGTTGGATTTACCTTTCGCTTCTCCCTTGGGCAAAAGGTCTTTGTATTGTGACTGACGAGCTGTCAGATAGTAAATCCCATCTGGTTTCTCTCCTTCTCCCGCGCTCAGAGCCTTGAAGGAGTAGAACTCCTGGATAATTCTTGGTGTAGGGGCATGAAGGCCAATCCTGTAGAAAGCTATGGCCAGCGAAATCAACTGTGTGTAAGAATTCGGAGTCAGTTGAAATGGTGCGAGCTTGACTTTGTTGAGAAATTCGATTAAGTACGGTGGAACGGGGAACCGCAACCCCTGCTCGAGATGCTGGGTGCTGACAGCGATATATCCCCTGGGTGGATAACAAGCATGATTGTCCGAATCAGGAAGTAAAATGCGGCAACCAAAAGGGATATGGAATTGCCTGACAAGTCCTTCCACCTCAGGACGCTTCAATGATGAGGGATGACGGGCGAATGCTGCACGGGCTTCTCTGCCCTGAATGGCATGAACTCGGGCTTTATCGCGCTCACGAGCTTCGTTGCTTGGGATCATCCCCTTGCGAATCCCACTTGAAGACATCTAAAAAATAAATAAAAAATAAAATGTATAAAAATATATGTATCATTGCAGGAGCAACAATGGTGAATGGAGCATGATGAGCCCAGAATAGAAAGTTTGAAGAAGAAGAAGTCTCACCTTGAATCGTTGATAAGTAGAAAAACGACGAAGGAGGCTGAGAATCTCGTAAAAGGCAGTGGGTCCTGGATGATGGAAAGCTTGAACGCTTGTTTGCTTCGAGTGAAAATGACAGATGAAAGGAGAAAATGAAAAGGGTCCATCGGTTTATATAGGCAAGCAAGCATGAGTCCCAACCGTCAGATCTTTGGGAAATGTAACCGTCATAGATCTGACGGTGCCGCGTGAAACGTGGCTTTGGAAATCATGCAGCCGTCAGTTGAAGGACGTGCGCATTAAATGTGTGAGTAAAGGACGTGCAGACGTCGTTTCAGTTACCACCTGCATGATCGCCACGTGTCGCAGCTGAAAAGGTGGAATTCGAAAAGTGCCCAGAGGCGGTTACAAAAATAAATGTGCCAAGGAAGCCAACTTTTACCAGCAAAAGCAAGCTCCCAGCTCGCCCAAGCGAACTGAGAGCTGGGGGGCTAATGTTATGTGTATTTTTCGGACTCAATAATTGGGCTGGTAAAAGTCCAATTTATGCCCATTTAAGACCCAATGAGAAGGCCCAATGAGGTCAACATAGTCAAAGCCCATCAGACGAGGCCTAGTATTGACTCAAAGACCATCAAGACTTCCAGCTGGCATCAACAGACTCATAAATACAGGCAAATCGCAGCTCGACGCCTGCGCAGCTCGTTTCTCAGCGAGCTCGAGATGAGGACCACTATGACACATCAGCTTGCTCAGATACGTGATAAGTATCATATCTTCCAGAACAGGCAGTTACCAAGTTCAATAGTGATTCTCTCTCTCCGAATATGGTAGTTACCCAATCAAACCATGATTTCCTCATCAGATATGGAGATTAATTCAAATTCAAATTCAAGTCATCATTATTTCAAGATAATTATAGCAATTTCCTGATATCACCTAAATATATTAGGAAGCATGATTAATTTATAATTCTTTTCCTTATTTTTCCCAATTGTTTAGGGAATGTAATTAATTCAGGATTCTCTTCCTGATTTGCTACAGCCAGAATTGTAACTCTTCTTTCCCTATAAATAGGGATTGAAACCGTTGTAACAACATCAGACAATATTCAATAATATACTGTCACTCTGCAGAGATTAAGAGTTGGACAGTCGTGGACGTAGGCCTTTTTATTGCCGAACCACGTAAAATTTGGTGTTCTTCGTTTGATCATCTGTTTTCTGTCTTTGTCTTTTCTAGATTTTTGTGCTTTCTCACATTGATTGCAGGTATTGGGCATTGATTTCTCGTCGACTGAATTCCAACGTCGACATTTTCTCAGCTTGGTGGTAGGAGTTGTGCACTCAAAAACCTTATAAGAGGTTACGAGTTCAACTCCAGACGCGACCCCAAGAGGCCAAAAGGGGCTGCTCGGCGTGGTCTTCACCCCCGGCTTGGCACGGTCTTCACCGCCAGCCCCATATAAATCGTTCCGTCGGCGAGGTTCCGACCCCCGACCGGTGTTGACCGATTCCGATCGTCAACATTAAAACGCGCGTTTTAATGTTGACGATCGAAATCGGTCAACACCCGGGTCGGGGGTCGGAACCTCGCCGACGGAACGATTTGTACGGGGCTGGCGGTGAAGACCGTGCCAAGCCGGGGGTGAAGACCACGCCGAGCAGCCCCTTTTGGCCTCTTGGGGTCGCGTCTGGAGTTGAACTCGTAACCTCTTATAAGGTTTTTGAGTGCACAACTCCTACCACCAAGTTGAGTCAGCTTGGTGGTAGGAGTTGTGCACTCAAAAACCTTATAAGAGGTTACGAGTTCAACTCCAGACGCGACCCCAAGAGGCCAAAAGGGGCTGCTCGGCGTGGTCTTCACCCCCGGCTTGGCACGGTCTTCACCGCCAGCCCCGTACAAATCGTTCCGTCGGCGAGGTTCCGACCCCCGACCGGGTGTTGACCGATTTCGATCGTCAACAAAAGACAACTTTCCCTTTTTTCTTTTTTCCATTTTCCATTTTCTGATCTATTTTGCGCAGGAACAGTAGGTTTCGGTGGCAGACTACGGGATGTAAGTGACTACGCAAAGCATTTGAAATTTCTATTTGAACTTGTTCACACGAAGATTTTGGTCCAGTCAAGAGCTGCGTGATGTCATTGACTACGCAAATTAAAGCATTTGAAATTCTATTTGAAGTTGTTTACTTGAAAACCTCCGCGCGGAATCTGTATCTAGTTCGTACCATGTCCACGTACTATAATGAACCCATCTTGGAGTTCTAGTGTGCATTGCTTCTCAACTCTCTATAAATACTTCAGGATCTTAGTAGTAGTTCATTCTAAACCTAGAAAAACAAAGCAAAGAAGTGATTTTGAAACTCATTTTTGCTAATATGGAAAACAATGGAGCAGGAGCAGAAACCCACCATGAACAAGTTGAGAAGAAGAGTGTTATTCCTCTTCTCACCCCATACAAAATGGGTTTTTTTAATCTTTCTCATAGGTAAATGTTTTGTCCTTTTTTTAATAAAATAGAAAAACTTCTTTGAAGCTGTTTGATGGCTAGTTTTAGTTAGTTTTTTCAGGTGCAATGATGGTGCATGCAGGCATGTGTCTCTTGCACAATCAAATTATTTGAGAATAGGTGTTTATATATGGACAATTTGGAATTTCTCAGGATTGACAATGAAGAAGTGATTTTGAAACTGATCATTTAATTTTCTGTGTTTTTGTTTCAGAATTGTGTTGGCGCCATTGACTAGACAGAGATCATACAACAATGTTCCACAGCCACATGCCATTTTGTATTACTCCCAAAGAACAACCGATGGCGGCTTTCTCATATCTGAAGCCATTGGAGTTTCTGACACTGCTCAAGGGTTGCCAGATGCGCCTGGTATATGGACCAAAGAGCAAGTAGAAGCATGGAAACCTATCGTAGATGCTGTTCATGCCAAAGGTGGAATCTTCTTCTGTCAAATTTGGCATGTGGGGAGGGTTTCAAATCAACATCTTCAACCAAATGGTCAAGCTCCAATCTCTAGTACAGACAAGTCTTTGATGCCTCCAGTTCCATCCAAGGGTACTGCTAATCCTGGTAGTTTCACACCTCCGAGACGCCTAAACACGGACGAGATTCCTGAGATTGTGAATCATTTCCGACTTGCGGCTAGGAATGCTATTGAGGCTGGTTTTGATGGAGTTGAGATCCATGGGGCACACGGCTACCTTATCGACCAGTTTATGAAAGATCAAGTGAATGATCGTACAGACCAGTACGGCGGATCACTAGAGAATCGTTGTCGATTTGCTTTAGAGATAGTTGAAGCTATTGCTAATGAGATAGGAGCACATAGAGTTGGGATGAGGTTATCTCCCTTTGCAGACTACATGGAATCAGGGGACTCAAATCCGGAAGGAAGATGGAAACAAAGCTGTGGCTGAGGGTTATGCAGATCTTGTTGCTTATGGTCGACTGTTTTTGGCGAATCCAGATTTATCAAAAAGATTTGAGCTTGATGCCCCTCTCAATAAGTACAATAGAGAAACATTTTTTACATCTGATCCTGTCGTTGGTTATACAGATTATCCATTTTTAGAAATCAATTCATAAATTATAAGAACGTAATAATTTAAGCATATTAATTTGTATATTTCTATATTATCTTTCAATGTTGTCTGTATTTTATTTTCCATTGTATATTTCTTTTCCTTGGTGGTTATTCACATATTGAATGAATGGACTGAAAATTATATAATTTTAATTTTATTATTTTGTGTATGAATTAATTTAACAGAGAGAACCAATAAATATGTTTACTCAACAAGATTATAGAGCAAGATTTAATAATTATCAACTGACTTTCTTTTTTTATTTGAACTAATTTTGATAATTTTTTTTAGTTGCTTTAATAGGTGCAATTGCTGCAGCTTATAGTAAAAAATAGCATTATAACTTGTAACGGCAACCCAAATTCAATTTTGTTTTTGTTATTACATTCATTTACCTTCAATTGTATTTGAATACCGTGTCATCTATAAAATAAAACTTTTTAGTTTAATTATAATATTTTATTTGCTCTCCATCTGTGGAAAGATATATCCACAGTTGAATTACTCATAATCAAATTAGTTATAATTTGAAATTGGTTATTGTTAATCTGAATTGTTTCACCTTTTAACGGTCAATAATACACAAATATTATCAATAATAGGCTTTTAAAATACCATAATTCTTATATTTATGTATTATTTGAAACTTTATTTAATTTTATTGATAGAGAACATTATTATGTAACCACAAAAGATTATTAATTAAAATAAGTTTTTTAATACTAAGTATATTCTTAATTAATGTTAAACTTGCAGCGTTTTCTTTTTAAAAAGAAAATAAAAATGAGAAGAAGGCATCATCTTAGAACAGAGTTCACTTTGTAATAAAACGATAGAATGACATTTTAGGAAAAAAAAATGCCAAAGACAAAAGTGGAACAAAATGAACTGCTTTTAGAAATTTTATAATTTTATTTTATCTATTCTAAATTAAGGCATCTCTAAAAAAGAGTATGAAAAGGAAAAAAAAAAAGCTATAAATATAAAATCCTTTAAAAAAAATCACTAATTTGCAGGCAGTTTCAAAGGGACCTTAATCTTTCCGTTTAGAAACAACAAGGACCTTAATTTAGAAACATTTTATTTTTTCATGTATTTATTTTGATTATGATCCAGGCTCCAGCACCAAGCCCAGCTCAACCTTCCAGGGTTGCTAGCCCAAATAATCAAAGTCCAGTTGAGGAAGTTTGGTGGCTTTCTAGTTTCAATACATCAAAATAAAGATGTTATATGTAGACAGTTTATTTATAAAATTGCAATTGTTTATTTTAAAAATAAACAAATAGATTCACATAAAGCCCGACAAATTGATTTGGTGGCAGGCCGCCAGCCCCATTTGACACACCCATTGATGTTAGTCGGTTTGTATATTTTATATGAAATTGCATCAATAATTTGAGCATATTTGTATGTTTTATATTATCTTTCAGTGTTGTCTATATTTTATTTTCCATTGTATATTTCTTTTCCTTGAGTGGTTATTAACATAGTGAATAAATGGACAGAAAATTATATAATTTTGATTTTATTATTTTGTGTATGAATTAATTTAACCTAGAGAACTAATAAATATGTTGCACTGAAATACAACACTCAACCAGATTATAGAGCAAGATTTAATAAGCAATAGTCAACAAATTAGAATTCATTTATCAATTGACTCTCTTCTTTCATTTGAACTCATTTTGATAATTATTTTAGTTGCATAGGAGCAATTGTTGTGGCTTACCAGTTGAAAAAAAAAATCTTTATAACTAGTAATGACAATCCCAATTATTTTTCCTTTTTTTTTTTTTCCTTTTTGTGTTGTCACATCCATTTACCTTCGATTTTATTCTAATATCATTTTGTATATAAAATAAAAGTTTTTATATTAGTTATAATCCCTTTTTTCTTTAATTAACATTGATTACAATCTTTTATTCACCCTCGTTCTATGAAAAGATATATCCACCCTTGAATTACTCATAAACAAATTAGTTGTAATTTGAATTTGGTTTCTAGTAATCTGAATTGTTTCACCTTTTAATGGTCAATAATACACAAATATAATCAATAATACGCTTTTAAAAACTAAACAAATAGATCCACATAACGCCCGACCAATTGATTTGGTGGCAGGCCGCCAGCCCCATTTGACACACCTGCTGATGTCAGTGGGTTTGTATATTTTTATATGAACTTGTTTCAAAAGAGGAGGTTGGTCCATGTCAAGACCGAGGGCTGCCACTGTATTATGATATAATGAAAATCCTGTAATTTGCCATGTGCATGCATGTGTCCTGAGAACCACCCTTCCCTTGGCTCTATAAATACCCGGTTCCAATTTTACCAGTAGTTTCATCCTATACCGAGAAAAGCAAAGCAAAGAAGAAGTGATTTTTGAAATTCATTTGATATTATCATAATGGAAAACGGAGGTGCAGGAACAGAATCACAGCATGAACAAGTTGAGAAGAAGAATGCTGTTCCTCTTCTCACTCCATACAAGATGGGTTCTTTTGATCTTTCTCATAGGTGTGTACATTTTTCTTCCTTTCTTCTAAAACTTTTTTTAAGCTGTTTGATGCTTTTGAGTTAGTTTTTTTTTTTTAGGTGAATTTTTGCATCTTGTGTACTATTAATGTTACTTGACGATATAAGTGTTTATTGAAAATTCTCATTTGGATCCTTTTAGGATAGACGATGAAAAAGTTATTTTGAAACTCATTTTCTATGTTTTGTTTCAGAATTGTGTTGGCACCATTGACTAGGCAGAGATCTTACGACCATGTTCCACAGCCTCATGCCATTTTGTATTACTCCCAAAGGACCACCGAAGGTGGCCTTCTCACATCTGAAGCTACAGGAATATCTGGCACTGCTCAAGGGGTCCCGAACACGCCTGGTATATGGACGAAAGAGCAAGTAGAAGCATGGAAACCTATTGTAGATGCTGTTCATGCCAAAGGTGGCATCTTCTTCTGCCAGATTTGGCATATGGGGAGGGTTTCGTATCAACCTTTTCAACCAAATGGTCAAGCTCCGGTCTCTTGTACAGACAAGCCATTGATGCATCAGCTTCGATCTAATGCGGTTGATGATGGTGGTTTCATGCCTCCCGGACGCCTAAGGACAGACGAAATTCCTGAGATCGTGAACGATTTCCGACTTGCTGCTAGGAATGCTATGGAGGCTGGTTTTGATGGAGTTGAGATTCATGGGGCAAACGGCTACCTTATCGACCAGTTTATGAAAGATCAGGTGAATGATCCAACAGACCAGTATGGCGGATCCCTGGAGAACCGTTGTCGATTTGCTTTAGAGATAGTTGAAGCTATTGATGATGAGATAGGAGGTCATAGAGTTGGGATAAGGTTATCTCCCTTTGCAAACTACATGGAATCAGGGGACTCAAATCCGGAAGCATTAGGTCTCCACATGGTGGAGTCCTTGAACAAATACGATATTGTAACACCCTCCACCCGATTCCTATTCGGATGGAAACTCGAGTCGAAGGATGCTACCTTAATTGGTGTATTCGTTATTAATTTATATACATGCACTACAATTTTTTTTTTTTCCTCGAAAATTCGGCAGAGTTTCCTCTGTTATTCTGAAAAACCAAAAATTATAAAAACCTGCAAATTTAAAAAACAAACACTTCTAAAATACATTCATTTTCTCAACTTCTATTTCGGATCCTCCGTCCGACTCCACAATCACTTTACTATACAAACATTTATAAACACAATATTTAATAAAAATCATCCTAATCGAAATTAAACACTAATTAAACGATAAATAAGAGTTTCTTTACAAAATTACTTTACAAACCAAAAACTTTCTCTACAACTTATACATCCTCATTTATAAAATCTTGTAAATCCATACACATGTACATGCATTTCCATATACTTTAACATCACTATACAATACTAAAAATAAAACTACCAAATATGGATGAATGTGACTAGCAGAAAATGCGACAACTATCTTCTTGTCTATCTCTATCTACAGCACCCAAAATTTTAACCTACGCGTGGAAAATCCAACGCGCTAAGTATTTCTACTTAGTGAGTGTAAACTAGATTTAAATTTCATCAATTTCAAAGATACAAGATTTTAAAATAAGATTTCACCGTTGTCAAATATTCATAATAAATCATAAAGAAATCAATTTACTAGGAACTGCATATATATGAAATGCCTAGAAGTCATTTTCCAAATATAACCCTATAAAATCAGATTTCACCATTTTCACATATTCGTAAGGAAACGAAATAAAAATTAAATCTCATTTCGTTAAAAAATTATCGTGCTGTCAAATAAAATTCTCCAAATCTCAAACTTTTATCATTTCATCAAAATTATGTTATTGTAACGTAAAATTTCACAATTTTAAAACTTTTATCAAAATTCATAAATAACTCCATTTATTAATAATTGCATGTATAAAACAAATAAATTTTTTTTTTCAAGCATATAAAAAAATCAAATCTCCAAAATGCTCAAACTTTTATTAAAATTTACAATTACGTCAATTTATTAAGAATTGTACATATAAAACAAAAATTTTAAATTCTTCATTTTACAAATATCATAGGGTAACACAACCTTTTTACGTTTTTTTTCTCAAAATATTAAAATAATACGTAAGGAATTTACTTTTTTAATAAAAGCACATATAAATCACATAAAAGACTTTTCCAAACATATCAACACGATATCTTCGAACTTGTATGTTACATCACAATGAAAGCCAATTATTAACAAACAAATATATATAAACACATAAAAATCATTTTCGAACATAATTACACAATTTTCATTTAATATTTTTCTTCTCAGATACAAGTGGTAAATCATTATTTTACAATTTTTGAACTTTTATAGATAAATTTACAAAGAATTCAAAATTTCATTCACTGCACGTATAAATATATTTATTTTCATTTTCAAGTATGTCAGCACGATTTTTTTTTTTTTTTTCATAATATTTAGCGCCTTTTGTAAACACTGACACGATATTATGAATTGGAAATCGGGTTTCACGTTTCTCCCGGCATCGGACATTCGGTGACTACCACCAGGGCACGTTTCATATAATACACAAATTTTGGGACCGGACACTCGGTGCCTCGCAAGGTCTATGAATTTCATATCAACATATATATGTAAATCGGTGCAATATTGGCTATAATCACCCTATTGGCATGCCAACTACCAATCCCCACCTACCAATGTTCAGGTTTACTCGGGCCTTTATAATTTCATTTATTATCAACAATTTTCATATTTTTAACAACTTCATTTCTAAACAAACATTTCGTTAGAAAAAAAAAAAAACCACGAAATAGATTTCAGTCACAATTTTTTTTTCATTTAATCGAAATATCAATTTAAGCGTCACAAAACATCATCTTACATTCCATAATCTCCTCAAAATTTTATCAAAATTTTCATGCCATTCTCCCGATATACATTCGGTTAAGACACTATTCATCAATTTTTTTTCCGATTTTTTTTCGTCTCAATTCGAAAGTTATTAAAAATCACAATCCAATACCATTTGATAATAAATTGTCAAAATAATTTCACAAATCCTTTAAGTTCCACATTCGGTCAATACTTTTTCTTTCACAAAATTTTCCAAATTTTTCATTATTCAATGCCATAAAATTCATCATAATATCACTCGCACATCAAATGCCACATAATCATTTATACTAAAATTCACACATAGTCACGAAATCAATTTAATTAAAAATTTAACAAAAACATATATTAAAATAAACAACACCTTACTAAAAAAAATTAAATTTTTAAAGCAAGTGTACACCAACCTTTTGGACGTTTTCTATTCACTCACATAACTCCTTTGTTTATTTCTGGATTTAAAACGAATTCCCATTTGATTTTCTTATCATTCTAGATCCACCTTATCTGGATAATTGGATACCCAAAATTATTTTTCTTTTCTTTCTCCTTCCCTCTCTTCTTATTTTTCTTCTCGGCTGTTTTTTTTTTTTTTTTTTTTTCTTTTTCTCTTTCGCTGTTGCCTGGTTCTGCTCTACATTTTTTTTTTTCTTTTCTTTTCCTGCTGTTCGCTGAACAGTCTGTGCGTTTTCTTTTGTTTTTTTTTTTCTTCTAATTCAATAACCTAAAAGTCACAATTTAAATCTCAAAATCTACCACACAACCTTTTAAATTCATACTCAATTTACAATTTCCTAATGCCACGTCACATTTTCTATGATTACTTGTTCCACATGTCTATCTTTTCTTGTCTCTTTTGATTTAACTTTTCTGGGACACCCAGATTCAATTTTTCTAGGACTTTTTCGAAATCCTTTCAAAATTCACCGGGGCCTATATTCGGATTGCGTACATACTCATAGTAACATCGGGGACTCTTAAAAGTCATTCTATGCCCCTTTTTGACTTTCTGTAAATTCACTAGATTGCCTCCAACAATTTCTGGATTGGTTCCATTTCTATCAGAGTCTCCTTCAAAAGTATCGTTTGAGTTTCTAAAATACTTCATGAGTATTTTAACACTCATTTTGACACTTCTCTAAATTTTCGAATTTTCTTGAAAATCCGTCCAAATTTCCGATTGGATCCGAAAATCGCTCCGTTTTGTCTCAAACGAACTCATTTTTGATCTGTTTCAGTTTTTTTAGACTCAATTATTTATTCCAGAACTTTTCAACTTTGAGGTTCGCTTTCTGAAAAATTTACTATTCACACGGATACTATTCCGTTCGAAAATCACTATTTATCCCGATATATTTTCATTTCTCTTAAATATAGAAAATTCGGGGCGTTACAGATATTCTCTACTGTCATATGGTTGAGCCAAGAATGAAAACTGTTGGTGAAAAATTTGATACCCATCATAGTTTGCTGCCTATGAGAAGGGCTTTCAATAGCACTTTTCTTGTTGCTGGGGGTTATGAGAAGGAAGATGGAAACAAAGCTATGGAGGAGGGCTATGCAGATCTTATTGTTTGTGGTCGTCTGTTTTTGACAATCCAGATTTGCCGAAGAGATTTGAGCTCGGTGCCCCTCTCAATAAGTACAACCGAGATACTTTCTACACTTCTGATCCTGTTATTGGTTATACTGATTATCCCTTCTTTGAAACCACTTTTTAGATTACAAAAGATTGAGAATGTAAACTTATATTATCATTCATTGTTGTCTTTATTTTAATTCCATTGTATGTTTTCTTTCCCTAAGTGGTTTTCCTTATAAATTGTATGAATGTATTGAAAATTATATACTTTTTAATCTTATATGGTTGCATTTGAATTGATTAAGGGATCCAATACTGTGATTATTGAAATGCACACTTGTTATACCCATTTTCTCGTTCGGCCTAAATGGGCCAGCACATGCCTTATTAACTTGAACAGAAGCGAGGGTCCAGGAGGCCCAAGATTGGAACCAGCGGTTGCAAACCCAGCTCGTGAGGCCGTTCAGGTCACAAGCCAGCAACAGTTCCCAGATCTCCCACGCATGCTTCCTGCCCGCGTCGTCAGCCCGTCGAGCTCGAGAGGCCGTCCAGGTCGCGAGCTCGCAAAAACCTCCAGACTGCCTAACCTCTTCTCCTGGCTGCGTCGACGCCCCTCCGATGTGCATCACGCTGACCAGAGAACTTACTCAGGAGATATCGTGTGTAGCAAGTTGACAAAGTCACCTGCTCCCATGATTTCCCGCCAGAGACTGTTTACACCATTACCAAGACACATTTAATGCGCTGGCTCTGCATTTAATGAAGAGAGGACTTCTCCAGGAGCATTAAATGCAGACGTGTGTATGCAAGAAGGAATGATGGTTTCACATTTAAGACAGCATGGCAGTATCAGGATTAGTTGAAATGACCATCACCTGTACTTTATTTCTGATATTTTTTATTGCTTTCTTTGTATCTCTCCCCTCCATATATAAACAGGGGAGATCATTACTGTAGGGAACAAGTTGGAAATACTAGAGAACTGTCACTCTGCTGGATTTTGACCTGAGAGTGGCTGTGGATGTAGGCGCAGTCGCTGAACCACGTAAAAATCCTTGTGTGTTGCATCCTTCTTCCTCATATCTTCATTGTTTATCTGATTGCATTTATTCAACCGCCACGACTAACATTGCCTCACCATAATTAAGCTCCACCAACCTTAAAACTTCATTTAAAACCTCATTTATCACATACCCAACACCGTAACTGTTCCTTGATTACCTTGTTCGCCGTTTGGGCCCCAGAATCTCTGGGTTGATCGTTTCCGAACGTCAACATCTTTTGGCGCTAGAAGGAGGGCCCAACAGCGACCTGGTAATCTCTCGCCAGTTCATTATTCTATATTTGCTCACGTTTGTTTATAATGGCCAGAATCAAGGCCACGAGGAATGTCGGAGTGGCAGATGAACAACCTGAAGTCCGAGAAGACCAGCAGAGCGCCTCACCTTCCAGAGACGAGGTCCCTTAGGAATGACAACAGCGCCAGCGAGCTCTGGAAGATACAGTAAGGGAGTTAACAGTGACGGTCAGAGCATTGGTAGAAGTCCAAGCCCATACTATGCAAAGGCAGGTGGAGGCCGCACCGCCAGGGAGAGCTCGCCGCCAGCCTTCAGAAGAGATCCCAACTCCTGAGGGAGTAGCTGTCAGGGACAGGTCGCTGATGGAAGGGTCAGCTCGCTTTTCAAACCTAAACCCGAGGGGAGCCAGGAGACGGAACCAGGAGTGAGAAATCTCACCTCACCCCAACGATGACAGGGTAAGGAGGAACTCCGAGAATGACGGGCTCGTGGAAGGAAGTCAAAGGCAGGAACGAGCTTGTGGGCCCCGAACAGGCCATGAGCTCGAGCCGCGGGGGGTTTCTAGGCGTATAGGAGCCATCAGAGAGGAAAACAGATCGCGAGACCGTCTCGTGGGGGAGCAAGAGAGCACAAGCGAATGGAACCCCAGTCGGCGATCCCTGACTCAAGACCCGATGATAGAGGAATTGTTGCAGAGGGTCCAGCAGTTGGAGGCACGACCTGGAGGCCAGAACAGAGGAGAGCGAGAGGATCGTAGGGTACCATTCACCCGGGAGATCGAGACAGTACCCCTACCAGCGAAGTTTAAACTTCCCAATATCCCTCCGTACAACGGCAGGACGGATCCCCACGACTACCTGGACGCCTTCAATGTGTAGATGGATCTCCAGACGAACGACCCATTGGTGAAATGCTGGGTGTTCCCAGCTACTCTAGGGGATGCCCCGCGAGCTTGGTTCAAAGGCCTTCCAGCCTGCAGCGTCAGTAGCTGGAGTGAATGTCAGAAGAAGTTCCTAGGCCAATACAAGGCCTTGAGGAAGCTGCTCGCACCCACCTGCCATCTCACCACTATCTTCCAGAGGCAAAACGAGTCCCTGAAGGACTACATCACTCGATTCAGAGAGGAGGTGAGTAATGTGGAAACCCCCTCAGACGAGAGTATTTTGACAGCCATTTCTGCAAGACTCAGGAAGGATAGAAAGCTGTACGAGAGTATTTATAAATCTCCGGTGAAGGATCTGGGAGAGTTTTACGAGAGGGTTGCCAAGGAGATCAGGTGGGAGGAAGCCTTCGGGACCAAGAAACCCAGTAGCCAGCGGGACGAAGCTAGCACACTGTGAGAAGAGGAAAAGCCACGACGGGGACAAGCCAGGAGAGCATAGACATCAGTTTGCCCATGTGATGGCAAAACGAGTCAAACCTAAGCCAATGAGGGAGCGACCTTGGCATCAGGGTCGGTATGAAAGCTACAGCACACTATCAGACAGGCAGGACAGAATCTTCATCACGGAAAGAAACAGAGAGAATTTCGGGAAGCCACCCCCGATGGGAATGCTCAACCGGCGTCGGGACCCGAAAAAGTATTGTGCCTACCACAACGAGAACGGGCACAATACGTCAGACTGTTGGCAATTAAAAAATGCCATCGAAGAGTTAATAAGGCGAGGCCGCCTAGGAGAGTATGTTGTGCAGCCCGCGGGGAGACGACCTCAATACCAACGACCTCGTGACCAAGACCAGCAGCCCGAGCCGCAGCAGCCTCAGCGAGCTCCAGAACCCGAGCGCGAGCCCGCGGTAAGAACAATTTTTTCTATTCATGGTGGGCCTCATATGGCAGGAACTTCGAACATGTCGCATCGGAGGTACATCAGGGAGGCCAACCATACGCTGCTAGCGGAATATGGAGGGACTAAGGGACCCACCAAAAAGGCCAAGGTGTTCCCGGATAGCATAGTGTTCACAAAGAGGACGCGAAGGGAGTGCGCTGGCCCCATAATGATGCAATTGTAATCCGGGCTCAAATCAGTAATGTTGAGGTGCGAAGAATAATGATCAACACTGGCAGCTTGGTTAATGTCATGTAGAAGGACTGCTATGATCAGATGGGGTTGGAAATTGAGCGGTTGATACCTTCGCCAGAACCCCTCTATGGCTTCACAGGAGATGCAGTGATACCGATGAGTCAGATCAGACTACCTCTCACCCTTGGGGAGCCAGGTCGACAAGCTACAGCCCTTACAGATTTCCTGGTTATCAACAGCCCATCGGCTTACAACGTGGTCCTGGGACGACCATCAATGAACGAGTTGGATATGGTCACTTCCACCAGGACACTAACAGTTAAATTCCCCACTCCCAACGGGGTAGGCAGTGTCAGAGGGGAACAGCAGCTGGCCAGGTGATGTTATGATGACGCAGTGAAGATGGGGGTTCGAGGAAGAAAGGTAAATGTGGTCTCGGGTGGTCAACCTCAGACAAGTTCTGAAGCAGGAGTGAGCACCGACCTCGACCCTCGCGAGGTGGACGCAGATAGGGCCACGAGACCTATTGAAGAGCCAGAGGACGTGCAGGTCAGCGAAGCAGATCCAGAGAGATGCGTGAAAGTGGGAAGGGACCTGCCACCCGAATTGAAGATTGAGCTTGCAAAATTTCTAAAAATGAACCTGGATGTCTTCGTCTGGAACCACGAAGACATGGTAGGGATAGACCCTGGTGTTATGTGCCACAGACTGAATATTGATCCCCAGCATAGGCCAATCGGCCAGAAGAGGAGGCCGATGACCCCGGAACGCTATGCAGCTCTGAGGGAGGAGGTCGAGAAACTGCTGGCCAACAGGTTCATCAGGGAGGCACGTTATCCTGTTTGGGTCGCAAATCTGGTCCTCGTGAAGAAGAAGAACGGGAAGTGGAGGACGTGCGTTGACTTCACCGACCTAAACAAAGCTTGCCCAAAGGACAACTTTCCGTTGCCCAGGATTGATCAGCTGGTAGATGCGACAGCGGGGCACCAACTCTTGAGTTTCATGGATGTCTATTCAGGATACAACCAGATTCCCATGAACTCGGAGGACGAGGAACACACCTCTTTTGTCACTGACAGGGGGCTGTATTGTTACAGGGTGATGCCATTCGGACTGAAGAATGCAGGAGCGACCTACCAGCGACTGGTCAATGCCATGTTCCAGGAGCAAATTGGAAAGACCATAGAGGTGTATGTGGATGACATGCTAGTGAAGTCCCAGAGAGCAGCAGATCATGTCCGTGACCTGGATCAGACTTTCAGAGTCCTCAAGGATTATCGCATGAAGTTAAACCCCCTGAAGTGTGCCTTTGGAGTAGCATCTGGCAAGTTCCTAAGGTTTATGGTAAATAGTAGGGGAATAGAGGCCAATCCGGAGAAAATCAGGGCACTTATAGAGATGAGATCCCCCTCCAGAATCAAGGATGTACAGAGCCTAAACGGTCAGGTCGCGGCTCTCAGCCGGTTCATTTCGAAGGCTACTGACAAGTGCATGCCTTTCTTCGAAGCAATAAAGAAGGCCAGGAACTTCGAATGGACTGAGCATTGCGAAGAGGCATTCTAGAAGCTGAAAGAATATATGAGCCGGGCACCCCTTCTGTCCAAGCCAAAGGATGGAGAACAGTTATTCTTATACTTGGGTATATCTGAGCATGCTCTGAGTGCAGCCTTGGTGAGAGAAGAAGAGAAGATGCAGTTGCCTGTATACTACATCAGCAAAAGGCTGGTTGATGCGGAAACCCGATATTCACAAATGGAGAAGCTCGCATACTGCTTGGTGACCGCCTCAAGAAAGCTGCGTCCGTACTTCCAAGCTCATCAGATAGAGGTCCTCACGCAGTACTCTCTCAGGCAAGTCCTCTAGAAAGCAGATACTTCAGGAAGGCTCCTCAAGTAGGCCATCGAACTTACTCAATTCGACATAGAGTACAGGCCCAGGACAGCAGTCAAGGCTCAAGCACTTGCAGACTTTATTGTTGAATTTACAGGGCCAGTACCAAAGCAGGAGGAGCTTGCAGGTGGTCAGACTTGGGAACTCTACGTGGATGGATCCTCTAACGAGCATGGCTAGGGGGCCGGAGTAATGTTAATCAGCCCCGAAGGTCACAAGATCCTAAGTGCCCTGAGATTCGGATTCCGGGCGACCAACAATGAGGCCAAGTATGAGGCTTTGCTCGTCGGACTCCGCCTGGCAAAGGAAGTGCGAGCTGAGCAGGTAAAGGTTTTCAGTGACTCCCAACTTGTTGTTTATCATGTCAGGGGAGAGTACTAGACTAAGGGTCAGAAGATGTCAGAGTACCTCAAAAAGACTAGGGAGTTGTTGGGGGCTTTCAAGGGGTTTGAAGTGAATAAGATCCCCAGGGCTCAAAACTCTAATGCAGATGCCCTGGCTCGCTTAGCAACCTCCCAGGATGCCGATCTCCTAGAATCTATCCCTGTGGAATTCCTGCCGACCCCAAGCATTGAGGACAAAGAGGTAATGATGTTCATGCAGGTCCGACCTAGCTCCTGGATGAACTCGTTACTAGGCTACCTGCAGGAAGGGAAGCTGTCGGAGGACAAGTTGGAAGCTCGTCGTTTACGAGTTAGAGCGGCCCGACACTGCATTTATGATGACAAGCTATACAAGAAGGGATTCTCAACCCCGTTGTTGCGGTGTATAGATGATAGGGACTGTGAGGTAATGCTGAATGACATCCATGTAGGTCATTGTGGCAACCATGCAGGAGCCTTGTCCTTAGCCCAGAAAGCCCTCAGACAGGGGTTCTACTGGCCGACTATGAAGTAGGACGCCGTAGACCTGGTGAAGAAGTGTGATAAGTGCCAGAGATTTGCCAAAGTCCCGCGAGCTCTGCCAGCCTACCTCCAGCAGATGGTGAGTCCATGGCCTTTCGCGATCTGGGGAATGGATCTCATCGGACCCTTGCCCACAGCTCGAGGAAATTATAAGCATGCTGTGGTTGCGGTGGATTACTTCACTAAATGGGCTGAAGTTAAAGAGCTAGCAGAAATTTCCACCACGAAGATAGAAAAGTTTGTGTGGGACAACATCATTTGCAGGTTCGAAATCCCTCAGCAGCTCGTGACAGACAATGGGACTCAATTCACCAGCGAGCAATTCATAAACTTCTGCAACGAGCTTGGAATCGTGAAAAGCTTCTCAGCTGTTGACCACCCTCAGGCCAACGGTCAGGTCGAGGCTGTGAACAAGATCATCAAGCAGACTCTGAAGGCCAAGTTAGAAGCAAGGAAGGGGGCTTGGGTGGACGAGTTGCAGAAAGTCCTTTGGGCATATAGGACCACAGCTCGAAGCTCAACAGGTGAAACCCCGTTTTCCATGGTCTACGGAACAGAGGCCATGATTCTAGCAGAATTTGAAGTCACCAGCCAGTGAAGGGTTTCTTTCTGACTTGAGGACAATAGCCAGCTGCTCGCTGCCAGTGTAGATTTAGCCGAGGAAGCAAGGGAAGTAGCTCGCATGAGGGTAGCAGTATACCAACAGAGAGTCGCCAGGTATTATAACAAGAAAGTGTGAGCTCGAAGCTACAAGGCCGGAGATCTCGTTCTCAGATTAGTCCTTCCCGGAGCTCGCAAGGCAAGTGACGGAGCACTCGGACCTAACTGGGAGGGACCGTACCTCGTCAAGCAGAGTCTGAACAATGGAGCCTATCACTTAGCCAACATGGATGGATCAGAGCTACCCCGAGCATGGAATGCCGAGCACCTACGACCCTATTACACATAACTGTCAGCTTGCTTTAACCTTGTATATAATTTCTTTTGACAATTGTCTGTAAAAATGCTTTCACTTGTTTTTCTGTTGTGTGTATCACACTTGATGCAGAAAACATACTGGCTGAACCAGCTAATGTACACGATTAAAGAACAAAGCTAATGAAACTCCTTTTTCTTTTCTCAAGGAAATGAGCTGCCATCTATTATTATAAACGAATTTCTTTGTAGATATCTATGTAAACGTCCAAGGAACCACCTGTGGCAAGACGCTTGCATAAAGTGCTCGCTCAAATTGCATATAGACTGTCTAGCAAGGAAATGACTATAACCCTCAACCGAGGGTCCCTTATTAATCAACGCTCAACTTACTTATGTTGTCCTCAATAAGAAAATTTGTGCCAGCAAATGTAAAGCTCATTTTCCAGTTCGCAGTCGCTATTCCCTACGACCTATGAGGGTGCGATCGTAGCAAATACTTCTCACTTGGGCCACCCTAGGCCGATTCTACGGCCCACGAGCTCTTGACTTATGAGTCCAAAGGACCTCTTGCCGATCACTCAGCCGCGAAACATTGCTCTGTGATCTCGCGGGAGGGGGTAAGGCCACGCCTCTCAAATAAAAAGCTGCCCGCGAACTCGCGAAACATTGCCCCGCGACCTCGCAGGAGGGGGTAAGGCCACGCCTCTCAAATAAAAGGCTGCCCGCGAACTCGCGAAACATTACCCCGCGACCTTGCAGGAGGGGGTAAGGCCACACCTCTCAAATAAAAGGCCGCCCGCGATGGGGGCTCGCCCCTGAATTGCAAGTATTGCCACCGGCTGCAATCTCAAAGTTGGGGAAAATACCACTGTTGAACACACTCAATGTCAGTACCATATGTGGGCTAAGGGAAGTCTGAGCACCCTGCTGACTGTAAGTTCATGCCTACTCTTTAAGGGTTGCCCAACTACATTACTTGCATGATCAGGTACTTTACTCGATTGAGCCATCTGTGAGTTCCAACTCTTGCAAGCTAGCATATTGTTATTATCATAACTGATGGCAGTTGGCGAGTTCGTAAGTTGACACGATTTTCACGATTGTGATTTACTTAGCAAGTTTTAAGCATACTTATTATGATGTGCCTATTATTAAAACCTGTTAACTGTTCATCATATAAGAGGACCATGCACATCCACACATTCCTTACTTGGACAGAATATCGAAATTTGCAAATAATTTAATATTGTAATTTCGAGCTATAAGCTCGCTGTTCAAATTTCAACAAAATAAAAATAATGACAATGACAACAAGGGACAAAACAAATGAATGAAGCTAGAATGCTCTAGGCATCAACTGGTGCATCTTATGGGGCAGGAGGATCAACAACAGCTTCTGCTGGGGGCTCCGACGTGGGGATCTGCTCAAGGGCTGGAAGACCAGGAGGGGCTCCTACTGGGAGCTCGGGCACTGGAAGATCGTCAGAAGCTGAAGGTGCCTCGAGGATTTGTTCTGAAGGAGGGACTTGGACAGCAAATGGATCGACTGGAGGAGCAGAAGCCGTCCCAACCTGTTGCGAGCCCTGAACACTTGCAGCATGCTCCATGAACTCCTGGATTGTTTCGACACTGACTGGCCCAAAGAAGGAGTAGTCCAAGTCCGGGTAACGCTCCCACATGCTGAACAGGAAAGCTCTCTTGATCTCTTTGTCGAGCCTGTCCTGCTCCTGAGCCAGCTTGGCCTCAAAGCCCGCCTCAGTCTGAGCCAGCTTCTCTTCTCCTCGACCCCAGCAAGCTTCTCTTTGGTTAAGGCTAAGTCCTGCTGTTGCTGTTTTATTTTACTCTCAGCAACCTTTACCTTTTTCTGTGCAGCACTTAGCTCGCCCTTCACCTGCTTCAGCTCGCTATGGGCCTTGCTGACTTCAGAGGTAGCAGTCTCCCTGCGAGCAGTTTCTTGTGACAGGGCTGTGTCAGCATCTTGAAGCTTGGCCTTAAGCTCCGCGTTATCCTTCTGGAGGAGGCTGACTTCTTCCTGCATTACCTTCTTCTCCTCCTCGAACTGCACCTTGGACACCCTAAAGGCCTCCTTCTCACCAAGCTGGTCGTTCACCTCCCTCATCAGCTTCACGGTTGCCATACCCAACTGAAAGAGTAAAGAGTTGTTAAAATCTGAATCTAGAAAAATCAAAGCATAGAGGGATTGAACCTTACCAACGCTGCATGACGAGCTGCAAAAGCCACGAGGTTCTGGCCTGAGAGCTCAGGTTTCTGCAGCTCCGGATCGCATGTCCCCATTACTCCTGGCATGAGCTCCACGAAGCTGTTGAGGTACTCCATTTCCTTTGCTGCGTCAGGATGCAGCTCGGAGTCTCCCTGCGACTCCCCTACGGGCCCCGCAGGTCGCACAGGTGCTTCAATGCCCGGCTCCCTGCCAATAACGACCGACCCGGGCTTAGGAACCTCCATAACCCCTTTCTTCTTTGGAGCGGGGGTGGCGCTATGGCTTTCCCTTTCTTTTTCCTGATAAGGGCCTCAGTCTCCTGCTGCTCAGGTGAACCCCCCTCAGCCAAGACCTCAGCCCTCTTTGCTGAGGAAGGACTTTGCCCTCCAGATGGGGCAGCCCGCTTCTGAGGAGTCACAGCTGACCTGGCCTGAGGAGAAGCAGCTATAGCGGGCTGAGATGTCGCCCTCTGTGAGCGATCTGAGGAGGTGTCATCCACTTCCACGACCACGGGAGCCTTTGCAGGAGGAACCGACCTGAGGGGGGGAACGGACATCGCGAGCCTTCGCATGTTGTCAAAAGGTGTGGTACTAGATGTGCTCGGGCTCGAGGACCTTTGAGGGAAAGGCTGCGGATCTGACTCAGACTGTTCAGGAGGAGCAAAGACTGAGCGAACTTCGCAACTTTGACCCTGTATCCCCAAGTGCTGAATTATGTTCAAAAGGGGACTTGTGGCAGATGGCGCGAGACCCCGTTCTATCAGCTCGCTGTTAGAAGGAAGATAATCGTCATTTGGTCTCTTGGCCGCCACATAAGCATCCAGAATAGCGAACTCGTCCTCTTTGAGTTTGTACCTGGGAGCAGCAACGCCTGAAAAGCAAAAGCAAACTTAAAAAAAAAAAAAAAACTATTATCCTAGTGGCTGTATCACTATTTTTTTTGTGAACTACAGGTTTCCAAATACCGGGTTCCAATACGAAGCTTCTATTGTTTAGACCCTCAAGCGAAGTGCATATGACCAAGACCTAGTTGGACTTGTACTCCCCCACATTGGACTTGATACATTCTCGGGGCAGATATGCCCTATATGGCGAGGCTTGACGAGGCGTGACGTAGTAAAGCCCTTCGTTTCCGGAGATCCCCTTGAAACTGAAAACGCTGCGGAGGATGCGAGGTGTAGGGGGCTCGAGCCCGTGCTTGATGAACGCCGCTGCCAAAGTGGTTAGATAAGCGTACGCATTCGGGGTTAATTGGAATGGGGCGAGCTTCAGGTCGTTCAGAAGGTTCTTAAGGTAGTCGGGGATGGGGAACCTAAACCCGAGCTCCAGATGCTCATGGCTGATCGCCACAAAGCCCGAGGGAGGATAGGCAACTCGATCGCTGGCCTTGGGGATGTTGGCTCGACATCCCAAGGGGAAATTGAATTCTCGAGCCCAATCCTCCAGCATTGAGAGGGTAACTTCCGAAGGCGTATGAGAGAAAGGATGTCGGTCCACCCTCTCAGCGACCTCCTCCTGTCTTGCGACCTCCCCAGTAGACCCGCCAGCTCGTGAGGTCGTAGCCTCAGCTTCGCTAGTCCGGCGTCCTGCCTGCCTTCCAGAAGCAGAACCCCTGCCTCGACCAGTACGTGAGCGACCTGACATCTACAGCACAAAAGGAACGACATCAGAATGCTTACAGCATGCTGAGCCTAGCAAGCTACAAAAAGAGTTCCTAGAGCTGTTGTCCTATACGTCAGGTCGCACACTTGGCCATCGAAGGCGATGGAGGCCCAAGAACGAGGGTCCGTCAGGTACTACGTCTCCTTAAAATGTTTATGTTGCTAACCTTATACTTACAGGTACCCTACTAGGCAGTAAGGGGACATTCTCATCAAAAGTCCTAAGCAGCAACAACACATGACAAAGATATGGGACACTTAGGTTAACAGCCAGGTCGCCCCTAGCGTACGCAGGTACTCGAGCAACAAGCACAACAAATCTCTAAAGGCCAAACAGGCACACAAGGACCCACAGATGTGATACAAAAGCAGAAACTAGCAACACAAACCAGAAGCAAATTCTAAAATAACATAAAAAGCAAAGCAAGAGAAGAATTACCTTGTTCGAGCTGTGTATGGCTTGCTGAAAACGGCAGCTGATTCCTGTAGTGGCGGAGTCTGAAGAGGTTGTCCAACGACGAAAAACAAGCCAGAAGAAGCAGAGAAGAAGAAATGATGGAAAGAGGAGTACTGGTGTCGTATCAGGAAAGCAAAAAGGGGAATATGAGGAGACCTTTGGATTATATAGGCCAGGACGTCCGTCCCCAGCCATCCGATCCAACATAAAGGCATAACCGTCAAAGATCCAACGGCTCGACACCAATCTCGGTCATGTGCCATCATGCATGTTAGTTACAAGACGTGCGCATTAAATGCATACGGTCCCGAGACACGTTTTTGGCTCCAACGCCTGTATGGACGCCACGTGTCAACGGTTACAGTACAAAAGTTGAAACAACGCCGGAAAGCTCGCGAGTGGGCGCTAATCATGTGTTTGAATCAACTCCCAGTCCGCAGAACGCACAGAGAGCTGGGGGGCTTGATGTTATACCCATTTTCTCGTTCGGCCTAAATGGGCCAGTACAGGCCTTATTAACTTGAACAGAAGTGAGGGCCCAGGAGGCCCAAGATTGGAACCAGCGGTTGCAAACCCAGCTCGTGAGGCCATTCAGGTCGCAAGCCAGCAACAGTTCCCTGATCTCCCACGCATGCTTCCTGTCCGCGTCGTCAGCTCGTCGAACTCGCGAGGCCGTCCAGGTCGCGAGCTCGCAAAAACCTCCAGACCGCCTAACCTCTTCTCCTGGCCGCGTCGACGCCCCTCCGATGTGCATCATGCTGACCAGAGAGCTTACTCAGGAGATATCGTGTGTAGCAAGTCGACAAAGTCACCTGCTCCCATGATTTCCTGCCAGAGACTGTTTACACCATTACCAAGACACATTTAATGTGCTGGCTCTGCATTTAATGAAGAGAGGACTTCTCCAGGAGCATTAAATGCAGACGTGTGTATGCAAGAAGGAATGATGGTTTCACATTTAAGACAGCATGACAGTGTCAGGATTAGTTGAAATGACCATCACCTGTACTTTATTTCTGATATTTTTTATTGCTTTCTTTGTATCTCTCCCCTCCATATATAAACAGGGGAGATCATTACTGTAGGGAACAAGTTGGAAATACTAGAGAACTGTCATTCTGCCGGATTTTGACCTGAGAGTGGCTATGGATGTAGGCGCAGTCGCCGAACCACGTAAAAATCCTTGTGTGTTGCATCCTTCTTCCTCCTATCTTCATTGTTTATCTGATTGCATTTATTCAACCGTCACGACCAACATTCCCTCGCCTTAATTAAGCTTCACCAATCTTAAAACTTCATTTAAAACCTCATTTATCACATACCCAACACCGTAACTGTTCCTTGATTACCTTGTTCGCCGTCTGGGCTCCAGAATCTCTGGGTTGACCGTTTCCGAATGTCAACAACACTAAACTTTAATCCATCCTAAAAAAATGAGAAAAAAAATTATAATTAATGTAGGGAAAAATTCATTTTGATCATTGATTTTTTAGAAATTGATAATTTTTTAAATATCTTTAAAATAATCTACCAAACATCCCTAAATTTATAAAAAATTCATCATTTTAGTCCCTACTGTTAGTCAACCGTTGATCAAATTGACGATAAGAAGGTTAAAATGGTAATCTTGTATTAAAATTTCGGAAAAATTTCATTTGAGTCCCTAATTTTTTAGAAACTGATAATTTTTTAAATATCTTTAATATAATATATTAAACATTCCTAAATTTGTTAAAAATTCATCATTTTAGTCATGCTGACTAGTTTTTTAATAGTTAACGTTAACAGAAAATGCAAAAAGATCAAACCACCCCTACTTTATTGGAAGTACTTTTTTACCCCTGATGCATTAAAATGTAAGATATTTGGAAGGACCATTATACTCTTCCATATAAAAATAAATTAGAATTAAAAAGACTAAAATATTCTTATAATTTTTTATTAATTCTTTTTGGATGCTACATGTTGAGTGAATGAATTGCTTGTTGCATTAGATTTGATAGGTTTTGATGAGTAAAGAAAATACACTTTTGCCCTTAACACATAAAATCAAAATAATATTAATTTAATAATATATATATTTTTTTTGTGGTAAAAACGATAACAAGAAAATGGGTTTAAAAGGGGGTGTTGTTGTTTGTTGGTAGTTGCAATTTTACTACTCAAATATTCCAATTTTCTTCTCTAATTTGTTTGTCCATTTTTTGATCTTCCAATTTTTGTGCTCCAATTTTTTATCTCCAATATTCTTCTTAAATATCATCAACCCATAGTGGTACAAAAAATTCAAATATGGTTCCAATTTTTTACCTTTAATATTTTTCTCAAATATCTCAATTTTTTTAGACTACACATGTGTTACTTTGAGAAATTTTAATGCAAGATTACTATTTTAACATTCTCACCATTAATTTGACCAATAGTTGACTAACGATCGAGTTAAAATGATGAATTTTTTTATAAATTTAGGATGTTTGGTATATTATTTTAAAGATATTTAAAAAATTGTCAATTTCTAAAAAAGCAAGTACCAAAATGAAAATTTTCCAAAATTTTAATGCAAGATCATCATTTTAACCTTCTTATCGTTAATTTGATCAACAGTTGACTAACGGTATGGACTAAAATAATGAATTTTTTTTATAAATTTAGGGATGTTTGGTATATTATCTTAAAGATATTTAAAAGATTGTCAATTTCTAAAAATTAAGAACCAAAATAAATTTTTCCCAAAAAAACCCAATCAAAATGGTTAATGAAAATGAACTTTTATGTCCTTCATTTTCCAACCAAAATGAAGAGAGAGATATATAGAAGAGAGCTTGAGTTTTGTCTTATTCATTAAGGATAAAATAGACACTTTACACTTTTACGTGACATTCAAACTCAAAAATATTAGTGCCAAAATAATGAAAAAGAAGAGGGAAAATAAATGATATTTCTCTTCATTTCCACCTTATTTTCTAAATTATTATAATAATTCAGATCTTAAAATGGAGAATGACTCAAATACTTGATGTTGTGGTATAAGGTGTGAGGGGTATACCATTTTGACCAACTTCATCTTGCCAAATTTCTAATTATATTAAGTCAAACGATTGGAATCCAAACTATATCTTTTATGTTTCTATCAAAATTCAATATTCTAAACGTCTAATAAATCCATCAAAAGCGGTATTTACATTTTTTTAAGGGAGATGTATTTTAATTCTAATACAACAAAACTTTTGAGGAACTTGACAAGTATAGGGAGCCATTCTATTTGTATATTTAAGTATAGAGAGTTGAATTTTGATAACTTTGGTATTGGATTCATTGACTCAATAACTAACAAGGCTTTGATTTCAGTGTACAATGAATAAATAACTAATTAAGCTTAGGGAATTTAATGAATAATGACACCTTATAATACTAAATTTATACAAAGAGCCAATGAGAGAGTTGACATGTTAGAAAAAGGTATAACGATGCTTGACTAATAAAAAAAATAATCTTTTGAAATATGATTCATAATTTGACAGCAAATATGGCTATCTGACTCTGACAAAATGTTGACCATGATTACATATTACATCAAAGAAGTAGCTGACTTTGAAGGAAATGTTTCCAGTGGTTACGTTGAATCTCAAAACTTGAGGCTCAACTCTCATTTTGTGCCATCTGGAGCTCTAATTACAGCTTTGTACACTGACTTAATGTGTCTCACATTTGTACCTCTCATGTACATGTAACCTTCTTCCTGAGATTTGTATGATGGTAGATGAGAGGTTGAGGTTGAGTCATTGGTAGTGGTCGTTTTGCAGGCAAAAGACTATGATCCTGGTTAAATTGCTAATGGAAGCATTGTTGTAATCCATGGAGCAGAGGAACCGAACATAGTCTTTTGTGTCGATGTTATATATGAGCCCTGCATTCATTCCATGTGAGTAGGACCCTCCTCAAATATCCCATGTATTCCAAATTAAGAAGCTGCAATTGCACAATTTGTGTTACAAATGGCCATGCTTATACAGTTTCAGACACATAACAAAATAGAGACACGATTGGGGAAATGCATGTAAGCCATTCGAAAATTAAGCACTATGTAAACGACAAGACGCCGTATCTTACCCTTTTCTCAATCATTGAAGAAAGTATTGCATGAGACTGCACAAGTATGAGTCCAACGCCTTCTACTTGCACGACAGATACTGCTGCAGTACCCATTTTTCTGTCTTATATTGCAAAGCATGGTATGATTTTTCCTGCTGCTAATGTTGCATTAAGACTTTCCAACTGACAAATCTTGGCGGAAACAAGTTAGGTAATATCAATTTACGCATAGATTCAGATTAAGAGAGAGGGAGAAAGAGTGAGTTCTTATGCAGAACCATCTAAATTTTCGGGGGCTATATGTTCAAAGTACATGAGACCAAAGAATCCATGTTTTACTTTTATAGATAGGTCCTGCAAGAAAAATACTAGTGAGTACATTCTTTTTCATATTTGAGTCTAAATTGTTTACTTTACCCAAAGAATCTGGTTATTTCAAATTGCAATAACTGTTGGGAAGGCCTTGTTATTGCAGTGCTTCTGACTATAAGGAGCCACATTGATCAATGCATGAAAAGAGCCTATTGCTCTTTAATCACATTGATCAATGTAAGAGAACAATGGTATGATATCTATTCTATTGTTTAAAGTTTTACCAAATACTTTTAGAAGAACAAAAGCCGAATATCCAGTGCCCCAACAATCCTTGTAAATAGTTAAGTGAATGAGAGGCATCCCTCTCTGGCCTAACCTGACACTAGCTCTTTGTAGTTAGTTTTGTCAAGAAAATTGCCTGCTGCTATTGGAGCTCCATGAATGCCGTGGTCAATGGCGTCTCATGGCAATAGAAACTCCCTCATTCGACCCTTGGCTTCTACTTCTTCTAGTCATTCTGCCTACTCAAGTAAAATCATCTTTAAAGTAGTGATCTATACTACAGGAAGAATGCATTTGAAGCTAAAAATCTAATGTCTATGATGCGAATGAGATAAAAAGCTAAAAATCTTAATAACTTATCAAGTGGATGCACTAAAAGCGAGCACTTGAAATGTAAAGGAATGATACTAATGATACTAACCAGAACGAATGATAACAAATTTAGTAATACATCAAGGAACACATCATGGAAATTCAAGAAAATTATACCTTTAACAACTGCATCGGCAAGTTTTTTAAACATTTTATATTTGACAATGAAAAGTTGGGTGATTCAAATGATTTCTTGACAATTATATAAGTAAAAAGAAATTACAATCTACACTGAATTGTACATTCTAAATTATCGCTAAAATGCAATAATAATGTATTATCATTATCATAGTTACCCTCACTATTAGACCCCCAATAATAGCAATTTATCATAGATGGGGGCTCAAAAGAATAAATGCTGATGAAATGAAACATAATTTGTGTAATTAGAGGGTCAGACGAATAAATGCTGATGGAGCATAATTAGGAGATCAAATGTTAAGAATTAAATTGAAATTGATGTTGTCAGGAAGTAAAAGTAGTATTTAATCAATAATTTAGGAGAGGGAAGGACATCGAATTGTGTAATCATTTTAGCAGAGTAGCTCTGTCATGGTTGGTGTAGCACCCTCTGTTGGAATTCTAGTGTAGCATCAGATTCCTATCTTTCTTGTTTTTGTTATCCTAAATCCAATAAAAAACAGTTTAAGTTTTTTGTTTTTAATTCTAATATCTAGAGTCCTAACATTCACACCCTCAACTAAAAAGTTAAACGAGTACTTTTTTGTATTCATACATAAGAAAAATTATGGAAAAACAATGACAATGATTAAGGCCTACGAAGATCAAGAGTGAATGCTTCCGTGTAATGCCAAATCGGCCATTGTATCAATAAAGATTTAGGTATCTGTAAATCAAAATAACAATAAATCAAAGTTTAATTTAGGAAGCAAGCCAATTAAGTAGTTCATTATAACAAATATAAAGACGGCAAAATAAAACTGTGATAACTCTCTAAAAAACACATTGCAGAGTGTTTTTTAAACTATTATAGAGAAATACACTACAATTTCACCTACCAAAAGGAAGAAATCAATCAAAACAAAATTAAATGATGAGAGAGTTTACTAAATTACTAAAGTTTGTTGATATGCACAGAAACAATTTATTTACCTTGATAAGTTGGGTTTCTCCCTGGGAGCTATCCTATATGTTTAAATCTTTTAGGGTGTGGTTCGTCATCCTCACTGGGTTCTTCAAGATGTGGTTTATCATCCTCTTCTTTTTCATCCAGTATTTAAAGGTGTTGGCCATATATTAAGTGCACTCCACATTTTTCTACCTCGTAGTGGTCGATATCTAAACCTGTATTAGGCTCTCTATAATAAGTGGGGCCGAGATAGAATTGAAAAGACAACTTATTGCCAAGAAGTTCACCGAAAAAGTGGAAACCAAACCCAATCTCCACATGGTTTGACATAAGGTAGCATTCAGAATAAAACCCCCAAGGTCGAGAATAACCCTCCCAACATAACATATCATTATTTATTACAGCAGATTGGTCTCCATCCTTAGAGTTTGAGCAGCATTCACACCTGACACGAAAAGGTCGGCCGAAATTTTCGTCTTGATGAACAGATTGCCTATCTGGAATTGTCACAACAATGCACAGAGCAAAACATAGGAAGTTATAATTGAACCAATCTGGTGGCAGACTCACATCAATAAAAGATCCCCTGTTTTGATACTCGAACCACATTGGAATCTCACTACCAGGATAACGAATAGTAATAGGTGGTGGCAATCCTTGATAATCCTAAATTATGGAAATAATTAGTTTACAACATCCTTGATTTTACCATCAAGAAAACCAAATTATTCCAAAAAATAAAAATATATTATCAAATAAAAAATGGAGGCAGAGAAACAAACCTGGTGATAAGATATTTTCTCAGTTGAAGCTGCTTGACGTTGTATTTCCAATAGACAATCATTCACAAAATTGTTGAGTGAATTACGATCCAATTTCAAACAATTGATGAAATCAACAATCATGTAGTCACCAGCACGTAGTGCAAACATGTCATTATGAAATGAAGGACATGATATTTGTTCCAATGATGTGCAATTCTCTGCAATTATATGTGTGCATGGAAGCTTCGGTAGAGCTTTAAGCATCTCGCAATAGCTGATGTTTAGGAACCGTAGCTTAGAGAGATTTATGATGCTTTCCGGTATACTTTCAAAATTGGTTTTGTCCAAATATAAGTGCTCCAGTGAGGTTAAGCAACCGAGACTGTCAGAAAGCTTATCAATCTTTGAGCAATTAGTGAGGCGGAGTGTTCTAAGAGTTTTCCATTTACTAACACTGCTTGGAAGACTTTTAAGCCTTGAACAGTTACTGAGATCCAAACGACATAGTCTGCAGAGATTCTCCAAAGATGAGGGGAGTTCTCTTATTGGGATATCTTTTAATTCTAACTCCTCAATATTATTTGGGAATTCTGGAAGCATCTTAAGTTTTGAGCAGCCAGTGATTATAAGCTCTGTTAGAGAGTTCAAACCACTGCAATCTGGAATACCGGTAAGGCTTTTGCAATCAATAAAAGCCAGGGACTTCACCTTATTCAAATTTTTATAAGATGATGGAATTTTACACAAATTCATTAAATCTCTGAAACGTAATTCTTCAAAATTGTTTGGGAGTTTTGGAGGCACCTTGAGTTTGTCGCAACCGTTGAGAAGAATCTCTTTTAGCGATTTCAAACTATTGCAATCTGGAATACTCATAAGGTTTTTACAGCAGAGAAGACACATAAATTGCAGATTTGGGGCCTTTGAGAGGTCTGGCAAATGAGTTAGCTGTTGGGACCCATCAAGGTTAATGATCTTCAGATTATCAAGTTGCTGCAGATAACAAAGAAAAGATAATTAAAATAATAATTAACACTGCCGAACAAACTACAATAAATAAAATCATCACTTAAATATCTAACATACCGGGGAACCACGCCATAGTTTTTTAGCTTTGCTGTCAACCATTCTAAGTTCCACAAGATTCTTTGAAAGAACATTTGATTGCAATGATTTCAAGGGACATCCATCCCAATTGAGATACCTTAAGTTAGTGAAAATAGATTCAAGGCCTTGAGAAACGTGCACCCGATTATTCTCAATCTCGTAACAATTTGTGTTATAAAAATTCAAAAATCTCAAGTTTTGCATATTTGCAAAAGCACGAGGATGTAAGTATATATCTTCTGATTTTGACATATCCAAAGAGATCCCCTCAAGTGTGTTGGTTCCCTAATATATATATATATACAAAGTTAGTACCAAATATATAAAAAAGGCATGTATTAAGAAAACATAAGAATAAAAATAATTAAACAATGATATTCAAACTCCTAATACATCAACCTATAATTATTTATATATTAGTAAAAAATAATTTATTAAGTTTGTATTTTAAGAAAATTTAACTCTAATTGAAAACCTTTATAATTAACATACTATATATTGGTCAAACCCACAAAAATGATATATTTTTGTTAAACCAAATTGGTGAGCTTATGCCAAAGATTAATATTGGAAGTGGCACTTTACATATTAATACTACTACTAAATCTCACCGTTTCATTAGTCAACACATCATATATATCCTTATGATGCCACAACCGACTTTGTTTGCCAGGATCGTTGCTAGATTCTTGTCGGACAATCTCTTTGCCCATTGCTTCCAACAAATCATGCATTGTAAGCATATTGCCTGATATGGTTATAAGAGATTTATCAATGAGGGCATCTATTCCGCTATCAGGGAAGAAGCCGCAAGCTTTCATGAATGCTTTTACGCGATCAACGTGCCACCATTTAAAAAAACATGCAATATCTAGAAATATATTTTGTTGATCATCATCTAGTTCTTCATAACTAATTTTCAATACTTCATGAATATTCCTATCAATTTTTTTTTCTAATTTTTCCATTTTACACTTCCAAACTTCTTCTGACTTGCCTAACAATGAGGAACCCAAAACCTTAAGAGCTAGTGGAACACCTCCAACCATTTTAACTACTCTACTTGATAGCTCCTCATAAGCTACATTAGGATCGTCTTGTTCGAAGGCATTCCGGCAAAAGAGCTTAAGAGCATCACTAAAACATAATTCCTTAACCTTATAAATGTTATCCATGCAACACTTCTTGAGTAGTTGTTTATCTCTTGATATTACAACTATTCGATTTTTACAACCAGGATAATTAAGATCTCCAATCAAATATTCTACTTGTCTAAAATCGCTAATATCATCCAAAATAATGAGAAGCTTCTTACTACTAAGCCTGTTCATATTGAAGGTACTAAAATATTCATTTTTATCACCTAATAATTTAGAGAGAAGCTTTTGTCGCAAGTACGTTAGCTCATAATCTCGTTTTGAAGCTTCTCTAACACTCTCAGCAAAGTAATAAGCGTCAAATTGACAAGAGATTTTGTCAAATAAAGCTTTAGCAAGAGTTGTCTTGCCTATACCCCCCAATCCCCATATTCCTACAATGCCTCTCCCTAACATGGTTTCAAGTTCTTTGATACTTGAATCCATTCCGACTAGATTCTTCTTGTAACATGGGGGCATACTGTTCAGCCTCTTCAAAACATCTTCAACAATATTTTCTACCAGTGCAGACTCCGGCCTAGCAATTATATGAAAAACCAATAATAAGCAGAACTGAATGTAATTCTCTCTAGAGAAGTTAAACATAGAAAGGTAAACATGAAGGATAAAAATGATCTGGATATGGACAAATTAATATATATATATATATGTATATGCATATATGTATGGACGTATGTATATATGTATATATATAAACTTACTTAACAACACTTGAAACAAACCCAGAAATATTGGCTGCTTCCTTGAGATCATCCCTCCATTTCTGCACTTTGTCTAAATCTTCCTTAAAACGATCTTTATGCTTCTCAAATGCATCTGCATAACTCCCAGTTTGCTTCCTCACTTCTGATGGCTCTATTTTAAAGAAAACGGGAATTATAATTTGTCCATGGTTTTTACTGCATTCAAGGATCTTCACAAGCTCTTCGAGACACCATGTGGAATCAGCGTAGTTTTTAGACAAAATGACAATGGAAATCCGCGACTCTTCAATGGCTTGCAGAAGAGCTGGGGAGATTTCTTGTCCTCTTTCAAGTTGATCGTCAATGAAAGCATGAATTCCTTTCCTATCAAAAGCTCCTTTAATATGGCTGAGGAAATTATCGCGAATATCCTCGCCTCTGAAGCTGACAAAAATATCATGCTTGATTGTAGGACAAGGAGAAGAAAGAGAAGGAGAAGGAGTAGGAGAAGAAGGAGAAGGAGAAGAAAAAGAAGAAACAACTGAATCCATTGATGATCAGAGAATGAGAGTTTAGATGTGTGGAGATGACAGACCAGAGACCTTGATATGTGAATTTTTCACAAATATTGCTCTGGTTTGTACATTTTATATTTCACTCATCTTGGAGTCTTCATTAACTTTGACTTTAGTTAGATGTCTCATTTCACAGTAGATGCCAAGTAGCTTTGTGGAAAGTACTTTGATATGACAATTAGAATTAATTAATTAATAATTTTTTTCTTCATAAATAATTTTATTTATCTAGATTGAACACTATCCTTTTTTTTCAAAATTTTATATGGATAACTGTTTTTAAATAAAAATACACTTGGTAAAAATATAAAATCTCAAAAAAGTGTTATTTTTCAACTTTAGTCTTAAAAAAATGGTTATTACCTTAATTTTCTCTTAATTATAATAACATACCTACAGTTTCTTGTAAAAGCTTAATATTGAACAAATAACTTTAATTGTTGCAAACCTTCTTATAAACAGTTAATTTCATTCCATTTAACACTTGACTAACATTTGACTGTAAAGGTTAGAAATTTTTTAATTTGCTATATTATGGTTCTTGAAATATTTTTTATGCATCCGTCAATAAAGGATCAATTTGGTACTTATTGCACATATGGGGACTACTTTAATAAAAAAGGAAATAAACTATTTAAAATTTTAAAAAGAGTTGGGAATTTATTTGATAATTGACTGTAAATCAATGGTCTGAGCAAACAATTAGGACAATTATTTTAAGTTAGGTAGATCTCAAACAGCGGTATGAGCAACAAATCAGTGGGATAGAACATGAAGAACCCACCAACAAGCTTACATAATTTCTTGTACCGTTCCCATACATAATTTAAATATATATTACTGTTAAAGTTATTAATTTTATTTTTAAGTTAATGTTAGTATAAACAACCATTCAAACGGATATTAATATGGTAAAGTACATGGGTAGACCAACATTTTATTGGGAAAGGATTTTTATTAACCTATAAAGATGATATAGATTTAGTGCTTCCAACTAAACAATAATAAACCACGCACCCCATTTGCGGTTTGATACAAATAATAATAATAATAAAACTAGTGCAATGACAGCCTTTTAACAAAGCAGCACATTAGACAATTATTTAAGTTATTTAGATCTCGAACCCCAGTTTGAGCGACAAATTAGTGGTTTAGAACGTGAAGAACCGCAACAAACTTACCAACTTCCTTTAACTCTCCACATACATAACTTAATAGTAGTATTCAATTATTTTCACTAATAGAGTAGAATCGAGATCTCCTTTAGATTTTGGATGAGCCTCCTCTCAACGAGAAGTCCAAGGAAATGGCCTCCTTGCTGCGGGTGGTCTCCTTCTTTTAATATTGTAATTATTTTTTTTAATCAAAAAAGTTATTACTTTTTAATATTTTTTATTTTGTCATTAAAACTATTTTAATTCTTTATTACCAAATGACTGAACTATCATTCGGCCATTAATATTTAATGTTGACTAATTATATATAAGAATAGTTCAAAGAAAATGACATATGGAAAAAATATCACGACATTTGAAAGATTTGAGTGGGTGAAGCAGATAAGAACAGATATATATGTCAAACGCCTCCCAACAATTAAAAGAAGGGAGGGACATCTATATGATTTTAGAATCTCATGGTTCGACTATTTGTTTTCAACTTTAAACCAAATTGGTAGAATTGAGACATCCTTTAGATTTTGGACAAGCCTCCTTTCAGCAAGAAGTCCACAATGACGGCCTCCTTGCTAGTGCTCTACTTTTTTAATATTGTAATTATTTTTTTTATCAAAAAAAGTTAATAGTTTTTAATATTTTCTATTTTATTATACAAACTATTTTAATTTTTTATTACTGAATGACTGAACTACCATTTGACCATTAATATTTAATGTTAAATAATTATATATAAGAATAGTTTTAAAAAAAATGACATATGAGAAAAACATCACGACATTTGGAAGATTTGAGTGGGTGAAGCAGATAAGTTAATGAATATATGCCAAATGTCGCCCAACAATTACAAGAAGGGAGGGATGTCTATACAATTTTAGAATCTTATAGTTTGGCTATTTGTTTTCAACTGTAAACCAAACCGATAGAATCAAGACCTTCTTTAGATTTTGGACAAGCCTCCTCTTAGAGAGAAATCCACAAAGATGGCCTCCTTGGTGGTGGTCTCCTTTTCGTAGTATTGTAATTATTTTTTTACCAAAAAAGTTAATAGTTTTTAATATTTTCAAATATTAACTTTTTTGTTACAAAAACTATTTTAATTCTTTATTACTGAATGACTAAACTATCATTTGGCCATTAATATTTAATGTTGAATAATTATATATAAGAATAGTTCTAAAAAAAAATGATATATGAGAAAAACTTCACGACATTTGGAAGATTTGAGTGGGTGAAGAAGATAAGTTAATAAATATATGCCGAATGCCTCCAAACAATTAAAAGGAGGGACATCTATATGATTTTAGAATCTCATGGTTCAGCTATTTGTTTTCAATTGTAAACCAAACCGATAGAATCGAGATCTCCTTTAGATTTTGGATGAGCCTCCTCTTAGAGAGAAATCCACAAAGATGGCCTCCTTGGTGGTGGTCTCCTTTTTGTAGTATTGTCATTATTTTTTACCAAAAAAGTTAATAGTTTTTAATATTTTCTATTTTGTTACAAAAACTATTTTAATTCTTTAATATTATGGAATGACTAAATTATCATTGGGCCATAAATATTTAATGTTTAATAATTATATATAAGAATAGTTCTAAAAAAATGACATATGAGAAAAACATCACGACACTTGGAAGATGTGAGTGGGTGAAGCAGATAAGTTAATAAATAATTAAAATAAGAGAGGGATGTCTATATGATTTTAGAATCTCATGGTTCGGCTATTTGTTTTCAACTATAAACCAAACCGGTATAATCAAGACCTCCTTTAGATTTTAAACGAGCCCCCTCTTAGCGACAAGTCCACAAAAATGGCCTCCTTGGTGGTGGTCTCCTTTTTGTATATTGTAATTATATTTTTTTATCAAAAAAGTTAATAGTTTTTAATCTTTTCTATTTTGTTACAAAAACTATTTTAATTCTTTATTACTGAATGACTGAACTATCATTCGGCCATTAATATTTAATGTTGAATAATTATATATAAGAATAGTTCTAAAAAAATGACATATGAGAAAAACATCACGACATTTGGAAGATTTGAATGGGTGAAGCAAATAAGTTAAGGAATATATGTCGAATGCCTCCCAACAATTAAAAGACTTCTCCTCAAGAAAGGTGGACAGTGCTTCCTTTTATTTTTTATTTTTTATTTATATATATATATATATATATATATATATATAGTTTTCTGTCAAAAAATGGGTGAGTAAAGAAAACGAAAAAACAAATGCAATCCCGATTCTTGAATTGGATGAATTTGATTTTACCTTGTGTCAGGGGCCTAATTTTGAGCTGTCGAGGTAGTGGCCTTAAAAGGAGAATGGAGTGTTTATACATTTATTAAAGAAAGTGTATTAGTTTTAAGGGTATAGTGAGATTAACGAAATATAATAGGAATATTTTAGATATATATATTTTAAAAGCTAAAAAAGATTTATTAGGAAAAACTCAAAATTTAAGCTTTTCTAAATAGATATTTTTCAGTTTTTTTAATTGCTCAAAAGCTTTATTAGGATAATAAAAAAAATGGCACAAAAAAAAAATAAAAAAAATAAAGCTTTAAACATTAAAAAGCATTTTTTATCAATAAATAAACTGTACCAAACGTATACTAATTCTACTTCCTACGACAACATAATCAAGACTCTTTATCAAAGATTCTATTTGTTGGAAATTAGTCACATTATCAAAAACAATTAGGACCCTTTTATGACCAAGCCTATCTATTACAAAGGTGCACCCTATAGAAGAAGTACCTTATTTACATTTTCATCCATTAATGTTTCTAGAAGAAGTTTTTCTTGCAAGGGTTTTAATCCACCACTTTGTTTAGACTCTTTCCTAACATTCTAAGCAAAGTAAGAACTTTCAAAATGATGAGACCTTTTATTAAACACAGCTTTAGCTAGAGTTGTCTTGCTTATACCACTTATGCTTCAAATTCCTATAGTGTGAATATCTTGTGTTGCTTCATTTAACAATGACTTAACTTGTTTGGTAGAAAGTGTCCCAACATGTAACAACGATTCAATTTATTTAATCTTCGAATTTATTCCAAGTTTATCCCTGTTTTCACTATGCGGCATATTAGTCAACTTTTTTAAAGTGAATTTAACAATGTCCTCTACGAGCATATACTCAGACCTAACCAAATTTTGCAAAACGATTCTAGCAGTATAAGTTATAGAAAATTACAAAAACTGATTGTTTTATAAACATATAAAACTGATTGTTTAATAAACATATACATTTTTACCAACTTATTACTAATAACTTGTCGAAGAATCAGGCTAGCTCTTCCTATGGAAAGTTCTATCACTAATAATGTGTCCTACGATATCATGAATAGTTAATTCCATAAGAGTTCATATTAATTTTAGAGTTAATTGTAAGTATATTACCAATACTGGGTGCTATATATGCTCCAATAAAAACAGAACATATATTTAAAATATAAACATTATTTATAGGTACTAAATCCCATACGTCTTATGTGCGGCATACCTAATTGTCACGGTTATATTTTGATTTATTTTCAAATAATACTGAAAATAATTAAAATGAATCCAATTCTTACTAGTGATAATTGAGCTTTTCCTATTATACGTGTATAAATTGAAACCACAGATTATATCAATCAAATTACTTCTTTGCAATTATAATGGAAATGAAAATGATAATGAAAACATATTGGTAAAAAAAAATCTTTTGATTTTAAGAGTAATATTAGACTTCTCAAATTCACATTCAATTGATATAATATATGAATTGTTAACATTATATCAATTATCATATCATTTTATGATTTATAAAATATTGACAAATTTTATGTTATATCATTAAGGTATGAATTTGGGAAAAAAGATTTGAAAAACTTAGTATTACTAATATTTTAACACCATTGAATTAAAAAAATTAAAAAAAAAAAAAACACCATACCTTAACACCACCTTTTACATATAATATTACTGCTGCCAGAAATTTTCGATGATTGTATGTGAAGTGGAAGAATTGGTTAACTCTAATGAAAAAATTAAAAAAAAAAAAAAAAAAATCCTAATCTCATCGATATAGACATCAATCAGACAGCATATATGTAACAGTTGTGTTTACAGGGTACAAACAAATCCATCCTTGTTGAAGAATACACACTCCAGAACATCTTGGACAGTATTTCTAGTATTGTTGGGGTTCATGCACAACATTTCCTGGAAAATAATAAGAAGGCACACTCCACAACATTAGCTTTTTCTATGGCTAGCGTATACTTTGGTTAACATGACAAATGTATAGTGTTTTATCATTCACTTTGAACTTGAATTGCAGATGTGTGTTCAGTGCAAGAACCTCATAGACAGAGGCTGCCCAGTGGTTTATATACCATGAATCCTTCGTGGTATAAGCTCTAGTATCAATTGATACGAATTCATTATGTAGAAATTAGCACAAAAATTCAATTTATAAGAAGAGGGCACCCAATGGCTTGTATATCCACAACTAATCTCGTAGTCAAAAGAGAAATTACTCCTCAAAAGAGTTATAATGATCATTTTCCACCCTAACATTCACATATCATCCTTATACATCCTCACATTTCAAAATTTATCATTTTACACCTTGCCCTTATCTAACTATTAAAACAACATCTTGAACCTTAAATTGTAAGGACAATTCAGAAATTAAATAAATATTACATCGCCTTAAATGAGAAGTTAAAATTTGAAAATGATCATATATATGGCAATATATTACTTTTAATTTATAATATCATATTATTACATTTAAACTTTCAATTTTAATTTAAGTTACCTATTTACCATTCATTAATGAATTTTATAAAGTTTATTTCTATTTTTATCTTCTATCTAATGTTACTGTTTGTGTCAGAACTTGTTTTTCTAAAGTTTTTTTTTTAAAAAAAAAGATGAAAATATTAGAGTAGAAGTTGATAATTACACATTTTAGCAATCATGCATATTTCAACTTTTATTGGCATTCGATAATTATTAAAGAGTATTTATAATTTTGTTAATAGCTCCATAAGTAAGAATATTTCAAACTCCAAACTCACTTCGGAACAACTTGCAATTGATGTCAGCAGAAGCGAATGGAAGTTTCCTCGTCCTCCCCATGAACAAGTTTTCTGCAATGACCCCCATTATTCATTGACTTGCATACAATATGTTTCCATTGTTTTCCTCAGAGGAGAGAAAATGAGAGCAACCCACCTCCTTTGTAAGTAAAGTTTTCATTTTTTTATCATACACAGTCTCATTTTTTATTGTTATTACTTCAAAAAACTTGTATAAGTTTCCACCTTGGACTACTATGAACACCTTTTTTTCAACTTTTTTTTTTTAATAGATTTTTTTTTTTCAACTTGTAAATGTTTCCACCTTGGACTAAAAAACTTATAAAAGTTTCCACTTCTTTTTCAACTTTTTTGTGACCTTGAGAATACGTGGGGCCGTCAATTCCATTTCAGGTAAATAATTGCCTCCAAAGACCCGGTAGGATTATAATAATCACTCTCCAATTTAGGAAATATCCACCCAACGACTTTTTCCTCGATAGGAAGTGGACAACTTTCATGTTCACTTTATAAAAATGTTGGGTAATGTTAGGTGGGTGCACTATGTCCTCGCTTCATATCTAGAAACATAAGTGGGGTAATGTTACAAGGGAATATATGCTATGAGCTCTGCTTGTTCCTTTCTCTCTTATCTCCCATTGCATACCAACTTTTCGTTTCTAAATTATTCAAATGATTAAAATTGACATTTGAATTAATTTCAGTCATTACAATATTGAGATTTATTGTTGCACAAGTATGTTTTACTTAAAGTAGCCAAAAATAGCAAAAATAATCTTCTGAAATTAGGAATTTTTTTTTTCCTTTTAGCCACATGCAATGTTCATCAATTAGTTTCTTTAACCAAACTTGGTAATTTATCAATATTATTTTCTCATTAACTGATAAGTGTGTAAAGGGGTTAACATAAATATACATCAATCCAGTTATAAGAACGAATCGATTTGGGATTGGACTCTCATGATAATAATTTGATGGGTGGCTGTATATTTAACTTTGTACTCTTCATTACACAAGTTTATACCTAATTATTCAAGGCACTTAGTTTTTATGGACATTTCTTTTCAATTATTTTTCTTTTTATTATGCTTAATTATTGCATTTAAATGTGTTTTAAACTCAATTTAGAACCACTATTGCCTTATGACCAAAAAAAAAAAAAAGAACCACTACTGTAGGACAAAAAAAGAACCACTTTATTCAGTAGTCAATGTACTGGTGAAATTATTGAGAAGAGCAATGGCCTGCTCCAACTCTCTCGTTATTCAAATTTTATTGGATTCTCACTTCCCCACCACCAAGTATAATTGAAAATTGCTTTGAAAATCTACTAGGAAGATGCCATATTAGTAGTCGTAGTGAAATTATTGAGAAGAGCAACGTTGGTCTGTATCACAGAAGCTGATACATGAGACTGCTGTATAAATATTGCCATTTCCAATGGAAACTTTCAATTAATAATAAAATATGTTTTCTTTAAATATAAACTCTGAAATCCTTGCCAAATCATGTTTTTAAGATTCAACATAAAGATATCATATAGTTTGTTTAACAAGGTTCTCACTAGATATATTCATAAATTTTTAATTCATAAGATTTGAACCTGGATTAACCTAAATTTAAAGAGATTTACCAGATCTTAATTCAAAGCAAGACTTCTCACCAATCATATAAGCTACCTTGTATTTTATTGATAAAATTATTTACATCGATACTTCAAAAAAATTATTTACATTAAAAGCTGTAAATATTAATTGTACATTCACGAAGTCAATTCAAATTAAAACATTTCTCAGGAGCCTCAACATGAACCTCTCATGTAGCCTTCACCATATCCTTCCAAGACTGAAAAACCTCTTCATCGCAAATAAAATGCCTTTGGCCGGAGAAAGTATCTGCATGGCAATTACCTGAATTTACTGCCCCCTTGAAAAAAAAATGCAGAAAATATCTCTAATTCTGAGCAATGGACCTGTCTCAGATGTTCCCTCATCTCCTGAAGCTCACCATTGATCACTGTCATGATCTAAGTAAGCTGCCTGCAAGTATTTGTAAGATGCACTCACTTGAGAGTCTTAGCGTCACAAACTCTCATAGATTACTTGAATTACCTCAGCAGCACGCAATTCAAGTAACCTGTGGCAGTTTGTCTTGCAAAAGTTTCCACCTGGGACTAATGTGAACACTTTTTTTTTTCCCACTTTTTTTAATAGATTTTTTTTTTTCAACATGTCAAAGTTTCCACCTAGACTAAAAAGCTTGCAAAATTTTCCACCTCTTTTTCAACTTGTTTGTGTCCTCAAGAACACGTGGGCCCGTCGATTCCATTTTAGGTAAATGGTTGCCTCCAAAGACCCAGTAGGATTATAATAATCACCCAACTACTTGTTCCTCCTAAGAAAGTGAGCACCTTTGATGTTCACCTTAAAAAAATGTTAGGGTAATGTTACAAACACAAACACCGCTTGATGAGTTAGGAAGGCAAATTATACATTCGGTTATTTTATATTTTATTGCATACATCATAGTTGCTCCTATTGATCATGGCTCGACAACCGGCCATGAAATCACTTCTAAGCTTCATTGTAACCATCTATCACCCACTTCTCCATGCTATTATCAAGTACATTGATTTTCTGCTACGTAAGTGGGTGTACAACAAAAAAAATGATTGTTCACAAAAGAATTAAGAACCATGAATTCTAAATATATATATATATATATATATATATAGAAAAGAAAAGAGATTAGAAGCATTTTTTTATTAAAGTATATAGACAAGAATAGGAGTTAGAATTGAAATACATGAGGATTCATCATTCACACCGGAAATGTAAAACTTGGGGCTTGAAAAATTAGTTTAAAAAAAATAAACTAAAATTGAAATTTCTGGAGAACTAAGGAAGATGGTGGGATATATGGTGCTGCAAAGTGACACGAGTGTCACGACTGCTTCTCGATTACTCATGCATCGCCCACCATCATCACTCATGCATCACCCACAGATTCTCTATCATCACCGTTCTAGTGTAGATAATCTCTCTCATCACCAAATTTTACATGATCATAAAAACAGAGAGATAAAAAGGCGGAGGAGAAAAAAAAAAGGCAATAATTGTTCTAGTGATTGTAGCGTACACTCATTTTAGGTCCTTGTTTCCTTCTTCGGCAATGCATGATCATTTGTTCCATCTTTCTAAATGTTGTGCGCAGCGGAAATTAAACAAATACACAACTACTAATGCTAGCTATTAAATATAAATAACGAATAATAATAAAGCAGAAAAATAAATGCAAAGCGAAAAAAGAAAGAACACACCAGAATTTACGTGGTTCGGTATAAAAACCTACGTCCACGGGCGCTGCTGAAAACTTCCACTAACTCCAAAGCAAAATATTACAAAATTTGGGTAAGATCCAAAAACCCAGAAACATATGGGGAGAAAACAAGAATAATACAAATGTATGGATCTTTTACAATTCTTGTTTTTGGATACAAAACCAATTAGCTAAAGGACTTATTTATAGCCCATTAAAGCTCCCACCATATTATATTTTTCAGATGTGGGATTTTCAAGCATAGCTAATTAAGCCAAAAATCAACAAATCTCCACATTGGCGTATTAGCCTTCAACAATGCCTTCATATATGTCGTTCTAAACTTTCAAAATATTGATCAAGTCCAAACAATGGTTGAACTTGATTGCTGTCACCACTTTGGTCATCATATCTGCAGGATTATCAGCAGTCCTAATTTTCTGTAAGAGAATCGACCCTTCACTCAGAATTTCCCGCACAAAGTGATATCGGACATCAATATGCTTGGTGCAAACATGGAATACTGGGTTCTTTGCTAAATGAATGGCACTTTGACTATCCGAGTAAACAGTAATGTTCTTCTGTCCCACTCCCAACTCTACCAGTAATCCTTATAACCAAATTGCTTCTTTCACAACCTCTATCATTGCCATATACTCTGCTTCTGTCGTAGACAAAGCAACTGTTGACTGTAAAGTATACTTCCAACTTATCGGAGCTCTCGCAAGAGTGAATACATATCCAGTAGTTGACCGTCGTTTATCCAAATCACCAGCATAATCTGAATCTACATATCCGATTGTAAACTGACCAAGTGAATTTTCCTTCTGAAATATCAAACCAAAATCTAGGGATTTTAACAAGTACCGTAGAATCCATTTCACAGCTTACCAATGTCCTTTACCAGGATCATGCATATACCTGCTCACAACTCCAACCGCTTGTGAAATGTCAGGTCTTGTACACACCATAGCATACATCAGGCTACCAACCGCATTAGAATACGGAACACGAGACATGTACTCTCGTTCTTCATCAGTACTCGGAGATAATGATGCACTCAACTTGAAATGAGGAGCAAGTGGCGTACTTACAGGTTTTGACTGTTCAGATACACCAAAACGTTGTAATACCTTCATCAGATATTGCTTCTGAGTCAAACAAACCTTACCTTTCCCTCTATCTCTACTAATCTCCATACCGAGAATCTTCTTAGCTTCACCTAAATCCTTCATTTCAAACTCTGAACTCAACTGAGTTTTCAGCTTCTCAATCTCCACTCTACTCTTAGAAGCTATCAACATATCATCAACATATAAGAGCAAGTAGATGAAAGAACCATCTTATAGCTTTCGAAAATATACACAATTATCAAATTTGTTTCTGGTGTACTCTTGTCCTATCATAAATTGATCAAATCGCTTGTACCATTGTCTCGGAGACTGTTTCAAACCATAAAACGATTTCTTCAATTTGCAAGCCCAATTTTTTTTACCAGCAACCTTGAATCCATCTGGCTGAGTCATATAGATTTCCTCTTCTAAATCACCATGTAAAAATGCAGTTTTTACATCCATTTGAACTAGTTCCAAATTTAATTGAGCTACAAGGGCCAATAGAATTCTAATGGAAGAGTGTTTTACAATTGGAGAAAATACTTCATTATAGTCAATCCCTTCCTTCTGAGCATAGCCTTTCGCCACCACTCTTGCCTTGTAGCGGACATCTTCTTTGTTAGGAAATCCCTCTTTCTTCGTAAACACCCATTTACACCCAATTGTCTTCTTATTCTTCGATAGTCGAGCTAGCTCCCAAGTTTCATTTTTTCGAAGAGACTGCATTTCTTCATCCATAGCTTTCTTCCACTTATCAACTTCAGAACATTGGACTGCTTCTCTATAAGTGGAAGGAACATTATCATCTATAATTGGAAGTGCATAGGCCACCATATCAGCAAAACGAGCAGGTCTGCGAATCTCACGTCTTGGCCTATTTATCGCAATTGATTCTTGTTGCTGTGAAGGTTCTTGGGTAGGAACCTCTTCTTCTACTTCTTCTTCTTCAGTAACCTCCTCTGTCATAAGAGTGTCATCATCTGCATCAACAATTCTAGCTGGATTATTTGTTGACTCTATCTGTTTCTGGAAAAACTCCACCTGCTTCCGAGTAGACTCCACCTGTTGCGGATTACCCTCAATAATGTCTTCTATTTTCTTTTTCAACATCAAAGATTCATAAAAAATAACATCCCTGCTGAAGATTATTTTCTTCGAATTAGGATATAAAAGACGATACCCTTTCACTCCTGAAGATATCCCCACAAATATAGCTTTCTTTGCTCTCGGATCCAATTTAGATTCCTTTACATGATAATAAGCAGAACAACCAAAGACATGTAAAGAATCATAATCAGTAACAGGTTTTCCAGACCATACCTCCAATGGAATTCTACCACCGATCGCTGTTGACGGTAAGCGATTAATGAGACGACATGCATAAGTCACTGCCTCAGCCCAAAACTCCTTGCCCAACCCAGCATTTGACAATATACACCGAACTTTCTCCAGCAATGTTCGGTTCATGCGTTCTACCACCCCATTCTGTTGCGGTGTGTGTCTAACTGTAAAATGACGTACAATACCTGCATCTTGACAGACTTCTTTAAAAGATTTACTGCAATATTCACCTCCATTATCTGTTCTAAGGTGCTTAATCTTTCTCCCAGTCTGAGTCTCAACCATCTTTTTCCAATTAAGGAAAATCTCAAGTACATCATCCCTTTTCTTAATTGTGTATACCCAAACTCTTCTGGAAAAGTCATCAACAAATGTAACAAAATAGTGTTTACCACCCAAGGAGGCTGTCCTAGTAGGTCCCCACACATAAGAGTGAACATAATCCAAAATACCTTTAGTATCATGAACTGCAGTTGCAAACTTCACTCTCGTCTGCTTTCCCAGAACACAATGTTCACAAAAATCTAACTTGCAGGTTTTTACTCCTTTCAACAAGCCTTGATTCACTAAACTGCTTAAAGCTTTCTCACCTGCATGTCCCAAACGCATATGCCATAACATGATCATATCTGAATCAACATCCTTCTCTGATACTACTGCTGCTGATTTAGTAATTGTACTACCATCGTAGTAGTACAAGTTATTATTCCTTGTACCTTTCATTACCACCAAAGCCTCAGATACAACTCTCATAACTCCATCTCTGATAGATACCGTGTAGCCTTTAGATTCTAAGGCTCCCAATGATATGAGATTCTTTTTCAAATCTGGTACATACCGAACTTCTATCAAAACTCTGGTCGATCCATCGTAATTCTTCAGTCGAATTGAACCTATCCCCTTAGTTTTGCATGAGTTATCATTACCCATGAGCACAATTCCACCATTTAGCTCTTCGAAATTGAAGAACCATTCCTTATGTGGACACATATGATAAGTACAACCCGAATCTAAAATCCACTCACCAGATCCAGATGTTGATGATAGACTAACCAACACAAAATCTTCTTCCTTATGTTCGGCTACATATGCATCGGAAGTAACTTTACCCTTACCTTTATCTTTCTTCTGTAGCTTCGAACAATCTTTCTTCCAATGCCATTTCTCATGACAAAAGGCACATTCATCTTTATCAGGTCTTTTTCTTGACTGTGATCTACCCCTTCTTTCTTGTTTTCGACTCTTACTTCTTCCCCTAACTGTAAGCGCTTCTGCTGCTTCATCCCTATTTTCTTTCTGATCATTCTTACGAATTTCATAATTAAGCAAAGTTGCACTCACTTCTTCAAATGACAATTTTTCTTTCTCATGAATAAGTGTAATGCACAAATGATCTAACTCATCAGGAAGAGATCCTATCAACAGCATGGCCTTCTGCTCATCTTTGAAAGTTTCATCCAAATTCAACAAATCGGCTAACAAACGGTTGAAATTATCGATATGATCACTAATATTCAAACCTGGTTTCAACTGAAGACGGTAAAGTCTCTTCAACAAATATAATCGATTCGCATTGCTTTTCTTCATATATTTGTTCTTTAGCGCCTTCCATAATTTACTAGCAGAGGTTTCCTTCATAAACGGATACTTCTGCTCTCTACAGAGACATGAGCGAATTAAACCACACGCCTTCGCATTTTGCTTTTCCCAATCTCTTTCCTCAATATCCTCTAGTTTTGTTTCTTCCAGAACAGTATCCAAATCTTGTTGATACAAGACGTCCATAACTTCGCTTTGCCATAGGCCAAAATTATTTCGACCATCAAATTTCTCTACTTCAATTTTTACATGTGAAGATGAAGATGCTACCATTTCTGCTTTACCCCAAAAGTTTTTATGCCAATAACTTGGTGATCAAATGAATAGTACTCAAAAGGTTAGCTCCCAGGAAAGGCTGGAGGGGTCACAAACGGTCCCACTTAAAATCCAGTCTCCTTAGACAATTATAATCTTTTTGATAGAGCTTCCCTAAATTGTAACTATTCTAAAATAACACTCAAGCTCTATAAGCAAATACTTAATAGCCAGTTGACGCTCTAGATTATTTCCCCAAAACAATCGAAACCTAGAGCTCTGATACCACTTGTTGTGCGCAGCGGAAATTAAACAAATACACAACTACTAATGCTAGCTATTAAATATAAATAACGAATAATAATAAAGCAGAAAAATAAATGCAAAGCGAAAAAAGAAAGAACACACCAGAATTTACGTGGTTCGGTATAAAACCTACGTCCACGGACGCTGCTGAAAACTTCCACTAACTCCAAAGCAAAATATTACAAAATATGGGTAAGATCCAAAAACCCAGAAACATATGGGGAGAAAACAAGAATAATACAAATGTATGGATTTTTTACAATTCTTGTTTTTGGATACAAAACCAATTAGCTAAAGGACTTATTTGTAGCCCATTAAAGCTCCCACCATATTATATTTTTCAGATGTGGGATTTTCAATCATAGCTAATTAAGCCAAAAATCAACACTAAATTTAACAAAACACCAACATTGTACACAAAGAAATGATAATAAAATAAAACAGAGAGAAAAAGGCAACAAGTGTACGCTATATCACAAAAAGGACCTCCTACCCTGTTTAGCGTTGCTTGCTCTACATCCGGTCCTTTTTTGGAGGACCGATTCTTCACCTCCTCTGGCTGATGTCTTTCCATCCTAAGAAAAACAATAAAGTTCATAAGCTATAGTGAATCAAACTTTGCTAAGATCGATTAACAAAACACCAAAGACATTGTACACAAAGAAATGAGATATGGAAATGGACTCTATCAAGTAATGATGAATTAAAATTCATAAAACTCATGCAACAAAAGCAGTCGTTATAAGTGATGCCATTAAATTGCAGTTGCTTAAATTGCCCCTTCAAATCTGTTGCAAAAATGTCATATCATTGCTTGACAGTGATATTGTGGGCTTAAACATACAATGGCTCCTTTGGACTAGAAAACCTGCTATGAGAGTGAATATTACAAAAGCTCGTACATATTATTGCTAGACAGTGAATACTATAAAAAATACACCAGCAAAACGTCAATACCTCCTTTGCACCAAACAGATGAAGTGTTGGGGAGGCAAAAAAGCAGATGAATTTGGTGGGTGAGATGGGATTTCAAATCCCAAACCCATCCAATCAGGTGTTTAGGCTTGGGAAGAGAAGAGATATTTCCCTTCTCAAACCTACCTCCACATTTCCTGTCAAGGCAGGAAATGGAAACCACCAAAGTTGGTGGGTTTCTAAACTCCAAGAATCGGTTTGTTTATTATTATTTTAAAAAATATGTTATTCTTTATTTTAAAGTATATAAATTTTTGTTATAATAAATATATTTAATATAATTCATTAAAAATATTTTCATGAGATTAATAATGTAGTCAAGTTTGATCCATTCAATCTCAATTGCACCAAATACGTTATAACATTAAATATTTCATCCAATCCTCTTCCATTCAATTTGACACACCAAATAAGACCTTATAGTTATTGATTTTATATAATAGCATGACTCATGTAGTGGCAATAATACTCTTTGAAATTGTTTTATTTTGAATAAGAAAACAACTTCAAAAACTAAATATAACTTTGGATATTTAACAATTATTTGAATAAATTGTACTACTGCTAATTATTTCGACAAAAGAGTTCCAAAACCCTCAATCATTTTTTTTTTTTAAATTCACAATAAAGTTGTTTAGCTAACACTAAATTAAATGTTTCTATCCAATTTCAAAACCGCATGGTTGTCGACGTTGGAATTCAGTCGACGAGTAATCAATGCCCAATACCTGCAATCAATATGAGAAAGCACAAATACCAAGGAAAGACAAAGACAGAAACAGATGATCAAACGAGGAACCCGAAACTTTTACGTGGTTCGGCAATAATAGGCCTACGTCCACGACTGTCTGTCTCTTTAATTCCGCAGAGTGACAGTATATTATTCAATATTGTCCGTCCCTGTTACAATGATCTTAATCCCTCTTTATAGGGAAAGAGGTGTTACAATTCTAGTTGTAGCAAATCAGGAAGAGAATCCTGAATTAATTATATTCCCTAAACAATTGGGAAAAATAAGGAAAAGAATTATGAATTAATTATACTTCCTAATATATTTAGATAATATCAGGAAATTACTATAATTATCTCAAGATAATGTTGATCTGAATTTGAATTTGAATTGATCTCCATATCTGATGAGGAAATCATGGTTTGACTGGGCAATTGTCATATTCGGAGGGAGAATCATGGTTGAACTTGGTAACTGCCTGTTCTGGAAGATATTGTACTTATTACGCGTCTGAGCGAGCTGATGTGTCATGGTGGTCTCGAGCTCGAGCTCGCTGAGAGATAAGCTGCGCAAGCGACGAGCTGCGATCTGGCTGTGTTTATAGGTCTGTTGATGCCAGCTGGAAGATCCTCTAAGCAAACTGAAGAACTTGCTAGGCTTCAAAGTCAATACTGAGCCTCATCTGATGGGCTTTGACTGGGTTAACTCTTTTGGGCCTTCTTATTAGGTTTTGGATGGGCCTAAATTGGACTTTTACCAGCCCAATTAATGAATCCGAAAAATACATATAACAATGGTTATGTTTTAAGTTTTTAATTTTAATCAGATTTCATGAAGGTCAATAGAATATTCCTACGTGATCTAATCAAGTCTGTTATTACGGCCAATAGTTTTCATCTGAATAATTTCTTTTAAAAATTTTATATTTATCATTTTCAAAATAATCATATTTAAACCCTAGAATATTCTAGATAAAAGCAAAGTGGCTTATCCCGTCACACATCTTTAAATGACGGGTTCAACTCAACTTTCCCAGCACGGTATGAGCAATTTTTTCACTTTTATATTCTTAGCCTTCTCCCGTTTTCTGGAAGTAGAGATCTAGATTTTACTTCAAAGTTGTATTTTCATTGGTCTCGACAGTAATTTGATATAACAATAAAAAGACAAAAACAAAAATCCTAGATAAAAACTTACGATATCATTTTTGCTTCCTCAACATTTGCAAGGGCTCCATACATGCCTGGAATTTGGACGAAAGAGCAAGTAGAAGCATGGAAACCCGTTGTGGATGCTGTCCATGCCAAAGGTGGCATCTTCTTTTGCCAGCTTTGGCATGCCGGTAGGGTTTCAAATCGAGGTGAGTTAACATATGCATATATAGTTAAAACTTAAAACATGAGTTCTTGTTTCTGTTTTCTGCTTTTGATTGTTATTCGGTTTATTTGTATTTTATACGTGTCCTTTAACTAATTGTGCTAAGCTGGACTTGGTTATATGAAAACTTTAATAAAGTTTTAATATGATTTTAAGTATAATGATGAAACCAGTGAGACGGATAGTTCTAAGGCTACCAACTAGTTTAACCGGTAAAACCTCATGCGGCTCCCTAAGGATAGAGGCTTTGGGTTTGTTATTGTAATAATAATAACAGATAATTATGATTAAACCATGTATTTCACTGTGTTTTTATAATATACAAAATAGAGCCTATTTATAGACCAAAGAGGAAAATAAAATAAATAAATGAATAATTTATATAGGACACCTAAAATCATATATTGTATATAGGGAAGATAAAATATGTCACAATAATTAATGGTGTGATATATATATAACGTATCATAATTTTATGTTTTAAATACTATAATTGGGCCATGATATGAAATATATAAAAATAATTGATATGATAACAATAATAAAATAGGTAAATAGGTAAGTCCTTTTGACGTGTGCAGCTGTGCAGCCAAATGGTGAGGCACCAGTGTCTTGTACAGACAAACCAATATTGAAGCCTCAGCTTCTCAGTGGTGGCAATGCTGCTGGAGAGTTTACACCTCCCAGGCGGCTGAGGACCGAGGAAATCCCTCAGATTGTGAATGATTTCAGAATTGCTTCCAGGAATGCTATTGAGGCTGGTAATTAATTGAAGATGAAGAATTCAAAATTCTTAGCAATATCTAGACTAGTCTTCCAAGTGTCATTCTTTTGGTATGGTAATGTTAATCGTCTCTTTGTTGCATATTTTAGGTTTTGATGGAGTTGAGATTCACGGGGCAAACAGCTACCTTATTGACCAGTTTTTGAAAAATCAAGTAAACGATAGGGTCGATCAATACGGGGGTTCGCTAGAGAACCGTTGTAGATTTGCTCTAGAAATAGTTGATGCTATTCGTAACGAAATTGGAGCAGATAAAGTCGGGATAAGGTTGTCTCCCTTCGCGGACTACATGGAATCAGGAGACTCCAACCCAGAAGCATTAGGCCTTCACATGGCAAAGTCCTTGAACGAATACGGAATTCTCTATTGCCACATGATTGAACCTAGAATGATATTGGCTGATACGAAATTCGAATGTTCTCATAGCCTGCTACCAATGAGAAAGGCTTTCAATGGTACGTTTATCGTCAATGGGGGTTACGAAAGGGAAGTTGGGATTCAATCTGTGGAGGAGGGCTATGCAGACCTTGTTGCTATGGACGCTTGTTCTTGGCTAATCCAGATTTGCCTAAGAGGTTGGAGCTTGATGCCCCTCTCAATGCATACAATAGAAGAACTTTCTATACACAAGATCATGTTGTTGGTTACACGGATTACCCATTTCTTGAATAAGTTTTTAGATTGCAACGTACATTGTATGGGAACTTGTACGTGTGATTATGTATCGTTATGATCATTTGTATTTTTGTATGGTCTAATAAAAATCAACACAGAAAAAGAAAGATTCATTTAAAAAATGGTTTCATCTTTTGTGACAAAAATAAGGTTGAGTTGATATTCAAAACCGGTCTGAAATTTTACATTTAACTTTCCTGCAAATTATAGTGTTGTTACTTGTTGGAACTCTTAGAAGCTCCCATCCCATGGTGAAAACAGAGAACCCTCTGTCAGACGGTTTCCAACAAAGGAAGTACACTATTTGATTCTTTGTAAATGTTTAATTTTTTAAATCGGTTTGTGCAAAAACAATTTTGATTTAGTGAAAAGTAATGCAATATAGAAAAATTTGTCTATAAAATTAAAAATTGTAAAATGATCTTCTCATGTCAACGTGTCACCAACTTTCAACCTTCAAAAAATAAAGTGTTATAGTTTAAAAAATGGATACCCCAAAAAACCTATTATAATTTATAAATGTATTAATTCTACCATCTATAATTTTATTTTTTTTCAAAATCCCCCAATGTTAATAAAAATACTTAAGACTCAAATATTTAAGCTAATAGGAAAGGATTAATTATAATAATTAAAATTTGAGGTTATATAATATTTAAGATTCAAGATTATAATATGTTAACAAAATAACTGACAAAATGGTTTGAGAATTGCTTCCAAACAAACACTTAATTCGTGTATATTTTGCTAGTTTTAGTTCTGCTTTTTCAGGTTTTAATTTGTTTTACGATATTTTCACTTGCAGATATGGAAAACACTTTTTTATAGTGGAACACCCAATGTCTCTAACTTTCTATTTTGCTCATTATCTTCCCTTTATTAAGACATTATTTGAGGTTTCTTAAATGACTCACTTAAAGATTTGGACACGGTGGACCACTGTAAAAACATAAAATAGGGACATGGTGGAGCCGTGAAGATAGACAACTTACCCTTTTTTCTTTTTTCCATTTTCCTTTTTCTGATCTATTTTGCGCAGGAACAGTAGGTTTCGGTGGCAGACTACGGGATGTAAGTGACTACGCAAAGCATTTGAAATTTCTATTTGAACTTGTTCACACGAAGATTTTGGTCCAGTCAAGAGCTGTGTGATATCAGTGACTACGCAAATTAAAGCATTTGAAATTCTATTTGAACTTGTTCACATGAAAACCTCCGCGCTGAATCTGTATCTAGTCCGTACCATGTCCACGTACTATAATGAACCCATCTTGGAGTTCCAGTGTGCATTGCTTCTCAACTCTCTATAAATACCCACTTCAGGATCTTAGCAGTAGTTCATTCTAGACCTAGAAAACCAAAGCAAAGAAGTAAGTGATTTTGAAACTCATTTTTTTAATATGGAAAACAATGGAGCAGGAGCAGAAACCCTCCATGAAGAAGTTCAGAAGAAGAGTGTTATTCCTCTTCTCACCCCATACAAGATGGGTTATTTTAATCTTTCTCATAGGTAAATATTTTGTCCATTTTTTAATAAAATAGAAGAACTTCTTTGAAGCTGTTTGATGGCTAGTTTTAGTTAGTTTTTTCAGGTGCAATGTTGATGCATGCATGCATGCGTCTGTTGTACAAATATATGGACCATTTCATTTGGAATTTCTCAGGATTGCCAATGAAGAAGTGATTTTGAAACTGATCATTTAATTTTCTGTGTTTTTTTTCAGAATTGTGTTGGCACCAATGGCTAGACAGAGATCATACAAGAATGTTCCACAGCCACATGCCATTTTGTATTTTTCCCAAAGAACCACCAACGGCGGCTTTCTTATATCTGAATCCACTGGAGTTTCTGACACTGCTCAAGGGTTGACTGATGATAAGCCTGGTATGTGGACCACAAAGCAAGTAGAAGCATGGAAACCTATTGTAGATGCTGTTCACGCCAAAGGTGGAATCTTCTTCTGTCAAATTTGGCATGTGGGGAGGGTTTCAAATCAACATCTTCAACCAAATGGTCAAGCTCCAATCTCTAGTACAGACAAGTCGTTGATGCCTCCTGTTCCATCAAAGGGTACTGCTAATCCTGGTTGTTTCACACCTCCGCGACGCCTAAACACGGATGAAATTCCTGAGATTGTGAATCATTTCCGACTTGCGGCTAGGAATGCTATTGAGGCTGGTTTTGATGGAGTTGAGATCCATGGGGCACACGGCTACCTTATCGACCAGTTTATGAAAGATCAAGTGAATGATCGTACAGACCAGTATGGTGGATCACTAGAGAACCGTTGTCGATTTGCTTTAGAGATAGTTGAAGCTATTGCTAATGAGATAGGAGCACATAGAGTTGGGATGAGGTTATCTCCCTTTGCAGACTACATGGAATCAGGGGACTCAAATCCGGAAGCATTAGGTCTCTACATGGCAGAGTCCTTGAACAAATACGGTATTCTCTACTGCCACATGGTTGAACCGAGAATGAAAACTGTTGGTGAAAAATTTGATACCCACCATCATAGTTTGCTACCTATGAAAAAGGCTTTTCAATGGCACTTTTATTGTTGCTGGGGGTTATGAGAAGGAAGATGGAAACAAAGCTGTGGATGAGGGCTATGCAGATCTTGTTGCTTATGGTCGACTGTTTTTGGCGAATCCAGATTTACCAAAAAGATTTGAGCTTGATGCCCCTCTCAATAAGTACAATAGAGAAACATTTTTTACATCTGATCCTGTCGTTGGTTATACAGATTATCCATTTTTAGAAATCAATTCATAAATTATAAGAACATAATAATTTAAGCATATTAATTTGTATATTTCTATATTATCTTTCAATGTTGTCTGTATTTTATTTTCCATTGTATATTTCTTTTCCTTGGTGGTTATTCACATATTGAATGAATGGACTGAAAATTATATAATTTTAATTTTATTATTTTGTGTTTGAATTAATTTAACCGAGAGAACCAATAAATATGTTTCTTAAATATGTTTACTCAACAAGATTATAGAGCAAGATTTAATAAGTAATTATCAACTGACTTTTTTCTTTAATTTGAACTAATTTTAAAAAAATTTTTAGTTGCTTTAATAGGTGCAATCGTTGTGGCTTATCAGTAAAACTAGTTTTGCTGATTAAGGGATGATGTTTTTCAATTATAACTTAATTAGACACATAACATACAGTTCTAGAGGGATGTATATATCATCACTCTTTAAATTCTTCACTTTAATTTTAATAGATGGAAAGACTAGTGTCATAAGTTTTCCAAACTTTAGAAATCAAAACTTTCAATTAATAAAAACATTCAAGTTTCAATTACACACCGACAATTAAAAAGTCATTTGTTGACGTCTGGAGACGGTCAACACCTGGTTAAGGGTCAAAACCTCGTCAACGAAATGATTTGTATGAGGCCGGTGGTAAAGACCATACCAGGCCGGGGGTGAAGATCACGCCGGGTAACCTCTTTTGCCCTAGAGGATCGTATCCGGAGTTGAACCTTTAACCTTATAAGTGTTTTTAGGTTGACAAATTCTATCACCAAGCTGATCAGGAATTGGAAATGCTTGTGGGACATGAGCAGCTTCTACTTCACAAGCAGTTTCGAATATAGAAGCAAGCTCAAATTCACCCCTACTTCCTATGTTGTTCTTGTTGTCCACTAGCTCGCTGTAAAGAGGAGGGGCTAGCCTATAGGCTCTAAGGAGTTCGTTGTCGAGGATGTTACTAAGTGTCGCCTCGTTTGAATTCGCTAATGTTTTGAGAATCTCGTCCTCTTCGTCAGTGAGAGTAGACTTATCTCCTTTTAAGTTTGCAAAATGAAGAAAGTCACCTCGCCCAAAAAAAAAAAAAAAAAATTAGTTTGCAGTAGTTGGTAATAAAAGTGAAGTTGTTAAACTGCTCGAGGGAAGGGTAAGATATATAAAACCAACTACATTTATAGTCTCCTACATTGGATTTACCCTTCGCATCGCCTAAAGGTAATAGACTTTTATAGTCCGACTGACGAGCTAGGAGATAGTAAATCTCATCTCGCTTTCCGTCTTTCATGCTATCAACGCTTTTCATGTTATAGAGGTGGTAAAAGATTTTTGGATTCGGAGGAGGAAGATCGTTCCTAATAAAGACTAAAGCTAAGAATGTGAGTTACGAGTAGGAGTTTAGAGTTAGTTGGAAGGGACTGAGCTTTAGCCTGTTCAAGAGTTCGATGAAATAGGTGGGGACTGGAAACTTAAGACCATGCTTAAGGTGCTGGGTACTGACAACAATATATCTTTTGGGAGGATAAGTTGTGTGGTCACTAGATTTGGGAGACATCACAAGACATCCCTTGGGAAGGTGGTATTTGAAGAAGATTCCCTCTATCTCTTCATATGATATCTTTGAGGCATTATAAATGAACGCCTCGCGAGCTCGTCGTTCATCAGCGACCGGACGGGTTATCATAGGGTTTGCTCGAGTCACGAACCTCTCTGTGACCTTACTGCTTTGAGAGGTTGCCTCACCAGTGACGCAGACTTCACGCAAGCCAAACTCTTCCAAGTTGGACGAGTCATTGTCTCCTATTGTTGTGATCGGCGTGCGCGATCTGAAGTCATCTACACATAAAATGGTGCAATTAGGTCATTGTTATCAGACCATGCCTAAAAATCCTAAGTTTCCTACCAAGAGACTTCCTAGTCTACAGGTCATAAACGTCACACAAATCGCTAAAATTATGGAGAACTAGACATACAGGCAAACGACCTATAAGTTAACGACCTATAGGTATCTTATCCTATAGCTCGCATGCATGAAAGACAAACAGTAAACAGGTCTCAAATGACCAAATAACAAGATCAAATCAACAAGAAACGAAAAGTGATAAACATTCAATATCAAGAACATGAAGCGTTCATATTAATCTCAAACCGAAGAAATGCAATACAAACACAATGTGTGCAAAGCAGGAAATCGAAAAGTTTAAAGGATAGATATGAAAACTTACTATGAATGCTTGCCAAAGGACGAAGAATCTGATCGACGGAGATATGGAACCTAAGAAGAACTGGCGCAAGGAAGCAAGAAGAAGTGAAAAAGAAGAAGAGAGTGATTCGGCTACTGAAATTAAAATAGCAGAGTAAAAAGAAAATGAAAGGGCTCCACATATATATAGAGACTACAGGATCTGCACCTTAACCGTTCAATCTGGGAGCTGTTTAACCGCCTTTGATCTAATGATGTAGAACGAATTACGACTTTTGTAATCATGGGCCATCAGTTGAGAGACGTGCACATTAAATGTGCATGGTGCGAGACGCACCAATAGTGCCATCATTCGAAGTACTGCCATATGTTAAAGTGATGATATAGAATTTGAAAAGATGCGGGATGACAGGATGTGACGTATCAGCTTTTACAAGCGAGTTCGAGCTCCCAGTCCGTAGAACACACTAAAAGCTAGGAGCTGATGTTCTGGGTATATTTCAGGTTGCATAAATGGGCTGGTAAAAATCTGATAGAGGCTCAACAGGCCAATCCAATAAAGTGACCGAAGACCTGGTTCACCAACAGCCTAGCTCGAGCGAGTTCTTAGTTCGTAGTAATAAGCTTGCATTGCCACTATTACTCTCAAGTCGCTGGCCAACCATTATCCAGCTCGCTCCATACATAGCTCGTTGCTCAAAGCAAGGTCTAGCTCAAGGTCGTCCAAGGCAGGTTCTAACTTACATATTTAACAATTCGTTAAGGGAATCTTCCAGAAATGCAACAACCTAAATCGATCATGATTCTGCCATCAGAATTAAAAATAAATTCAAATTCGAATATTGATCAAATCAATCCTTGATATTGCAGAATCTATCCCAATTATGGAGGAAGTTAGTTTTGAAAATGTAATTAATGTAAAATGTTTTCCTGTTTTAATTGCATTTAAATTGTAATGCATCATTCTATAAATAGGGACTGAAATTTCATTATAACATACATTGAGTAATAGTATACTATGACTCTGTCAATATTATCAGATAACACAGTCGTGAACGTAGGTATCATTCTAGCTGAACCACGTAAAAACACTAGTATAATCTCTGTTCTTTCTCTTGTTTTTATCTTATTTTCATCATGTTTTTCATTAATTGTAGATATTAAGTTTTGAACTTTGGTCGACCAGATTCCAACGTCGACATCATCTAAATATAAAAATTAAAGAGTAACGATATTTATACACCTAAAATATTGTATGTATACCTCAACATGGTATATTTATAAAAATTTAGTATTATCCTTAAAAAAAATTACTAAAAAAGGTAAATAATTTGTACTTCCTCATATATATGATAAATCCTTTTTATTTTCTTAAAAACAATATTTATGTATATTAAATAAATTTTATATTAATTGTTGTAAATTTATAAAATATCTAAAATAGATTAAAAAAATAAAATATTTTAATTTATATCTAATATAAATATAATTTTATAAGATTGAGATATAAGTATCTTTCTTTAAAATTAATAGAAATGATTTGGAAATTTAAAAGCTTCATTAAATCTCATAGCAGAATATTTCGTAGTTACTTACAAAAGTGATCTTTTACTTATTTTTTGAAATTACTGTCAAATTTAGTCAAGTTGTTATGTAATCATTAGGTTTGGTCAAGCACTTCGTTTATACAAAAATTCTTAAATAATCAGATTTTAATTTCTCAAAAACAGCCTCAAATGGGTCAAAAAATGTATGCGAGGTTTTTTAAATAAGTCACTTATTGGACAGGGTGGACCAGTGTAAAAACATATAATTGGGACATGGTGGACCAGTGGAAAAAGAAAATTTTTCCCTTTTATTTTTCTGATCTATTTTGTGCACGACTTTGGTTCGGTGGCAGGCTACGGGATGTCAGTGCCTACGCAAAGCAATTGAAATTTCTAGGTGAACTTGTTGACACGAAGACGTTGGTCCAGTCAAGAGCTGTGTGATGTCAGTGGATACGCAAATTAAAGCATTTGAAATTTCTATTTGAACTTCTTCATATGAAGAGCCGTAGGCTGAATCTGTATCTAGTCCGTACCATTGTCCGCGTACTATATCTAATGAACCCATCTTCGAGTTCCTCTAATTTGCAGTGTGCATTGCTCCTCAACTCCTCTATAAATACCCACTTCAGGATCTCAGTAGTAGCTCATTCTAGACCTACAAAACCAAAACAAAGAAGAAGTGATTTTGAAACTCACTTTTGTTAAAATGGAAAACAGAGTAGGAGCAGAACACCATGACCATGAACAAGTTGAGAAGAAGAGTGTTATTCCTCTTCTCACTCCACACAAGATGGGTTATTTTAATCTTTCCCACAGGTAAATGTTTTGTCCTTCTCTTAATAAAATTGAAGATATTTTCAGGTGCAATGATGGTGCATGCATGCATGTGTCTCTTGCACAATCAAATTATTTGAGAATAGGTGTTTATATATGGACAATTTGGAATTTCTCAGGATTGACAATGAAGAAGTGATTCTGAAACTGATCATTTAATTTTCTGTGTTTTTGTTTCAGAATTGTGTTGGCGCCATTGACTAGACAGAGATCATACAACAATGTTCCACAGCCACATGCCATTTTGTATTACTCCCAAAGAACCACCGATGGCGGCTTTCTCATATCTGAAGCCACTGGAGTTTCTGACACTGCTCAAGGGTTGCCAGATGCGCCTGGTATATGGACCAAAGAGCAAGTAGAAGCATGGAAACCTATCGTAGATGCTGTTCATGCCAAAGGTGGAATCTTCTTCTGTCAAATTTGGCATGTGGGGAGGGTTTCAAATCAACATCTTCAACCAAATGGTCAAGCTCCAATCTCTAGTACAGACAAGTCTTTGATGCCTCCAGTTCCAACTAAGGGTACTGTTAACCCTGGTAGTTTCACACCTCCGAGACGCCTAAACACGGACGAGATTCCTGAGATTGTGAATCATTTCCGACTTGCGGCTAGGAATGCTATTGAGGCTGGTTTTGATGGAGTTGAGATCCATGGGGCACACGGCTACCTTATCGACCAGTTTATGAAAGATCAAGTGAATGATCGTACAGACCAGTACGGCGGATCACTAGAGAATCGTTGTCGATTTGCTTTAGAGATAGTTGAAGCTATTGCTAATGAGATAGGAGCACATAGAGTTGGGATGAGGTTATCTCCCTTTGCAGACTACATGGAATCAGGGGACTCAAATCCCGAAGCATTAGGTCTCTACATGGCAGAGTCCTTGAACAAATACGGTATTCTCTACTGCCACATGGTTGAGCCAAGAATGAAAACTCTTGGTGAAAAATTTGATACCCATCATAGTTTGCTGCCTATGAGAAGGGCTTTCAATGGCACTTTTATTGTTGCTGGGGGTTACGAGAAGGAAGATGGAAACAAAGCTGTGGCTGAGGGTTATGCAGATCTTGTTGCTTATGGTCGACTGTTTTTGGCGAATCCAGATTTACCAAAAAGATTTGAGCTTGATGCCCCTCTCAATAAGTACAATAGAGAAACATTTTTTACATCTGATCCTGTCGTTGGTTATACAGATTATCCATTTTTAGAAATCAATTCATAAATTATAAGAACGTAATAATTTAAGCATATTAATTTGTATATTTCTATATTATCTTTCAATGTTGTCTGTATTTTATTTTCCATTGTATATTTCTTTTCCTTGGTGGTTATTCACATATTGAATGAATGGACTGAAAATTATATAATTTTATTTTTTATTTTTTGTGTATGAATTAATTTAACCCAGAGAACCAATAAATATGTTTACTCAACAAGATTATAGAGCAAGATTCAATAAGTAATTATCAACAGACTTTCTTGTTTAATCTGAACTAATTTAAAAAAAAAATTAGTTGCATTAATAGGTGCAATTGTTGTGGCTTATTAGTAAAACTAGTTTGGCTGATTAAGTGATGATGTGTTTCAATTATAACTTAATTAGACTTATAACATACAGTTCTAGAGGGATGTATATATCATCACTCTTTAAATTCTTCAGTTTAATTTTAATAGATGGAAAGACTAGTGACATAAGTTTTCCAAACTTTAGAAATCAAAACTTTCAATTAATAAAAACATTCAAGTTTCAATTACACACCGATAATTAAAAAGTCATCTAAGCATAAAAATTAAAGAGTAATGATATTTATACACCCAAAATATTTTATGTATACCTGAACATGGTATATTTATGAAAATTCAGTATTATCCGTAAAAAAAAATCATTAAAAAAGGTAAATAATTTGTAACTATACCCATAAATATTAATAACTTTCTCATATATATGATAAATCCTTTTTATTTTCTCAAAAACAATATGTATATATATTTAATAAATTTTATATTAATTGTTGTAAATTTATAAAATATCTAAAATAGATAAAAAATAAAATAAAATATTTTAGTTTATATCTAATATAAATATAATTTTATAAGATTGAGATATAAGTATCTTTCTTTAAAATTAATAGAAATGATTTGGAAATTTAAAAGCTTCATTAAATCTCATAGCAGAATATTTCGTAGTTACTTACAAAAGTGATCTTTTACTTATTTTTTGAAATTACTGTCAAATTTAGTCAAGTTGTTATGTAATCATTAGGTTTGGTCAAGCACTTCGTTTATACAAAAATTCTTAAATAATCAGATTTTAATTTCTCAAAAACAGCCTCAAATGGGTCAAAAAATGTATGCGAGGTTTTTTAAATAAGTCACTTATTGGACAGGGTGGACCAGTGTAAAAACATATAATTGGGACATGGTGGACCAGTGGAAAAAGAAAATTTTTCCCTTTTATTTTTCTGATCTATTTTGTGCACGACTTTGGTTCGGTGGCAGGCTACGGGATGTCAGTGCCTACGCAAAGCAATTGAAATTTCTAGGTGAACTTGTTGACACGAAGACGTTGGTCCAGTCAAGAGCTGTGTGATGTCAGTGGATACGCAAATTAAAGCATTTGAAATTTCTATTTGAACTTTGTCGACGTTGGAATTCAGTCGACGAGAAATCAATGCCCAATACCTGCAATCAATGTGAGAAAGCACAAAAATCTAGAAAAGACAAAGACAGAAAACAGATGATCAAACGAAGAACACCAAATTTTACGTGGTTCGGCAATAAAAAGGCCTACGTCCACGACTGTCCAACTCTTAATCTCTGCAGAGTGACAGTATATTATTGAATATTGTCTGATGTTGTTACAACGGTTTCAATCCCTATTTATAGGGAAAGAAGAGTTACAATTCTGGTTGTAGCAAATCAGGAAGAGAATCCTGAATTAATTACATTCCCTAAACAATTGGGAAAAATAAGGAAAAGAATTATAAATTAATCATGCTTCCTAATATATTTAGGTGATATCAGGAAATTGCTATAATTATCTTGAAATAATGATGACTTGAATTTGAATTTAAATTAATCTCCATATCTGATGAGGAAATCATGGTTTGATTGGGTAACTACCATATTCGGAGAGAGAGAATCACTATTGAACTTGGTAACTGCCTGTTCTGGAAGATATGATACTTATCACGTATCTGAGCAAGCTGATGTGTCATAGTGGTCTTCATCTCGAGCTCGCTGAGAAACGAGCTGCGCAGGCGTCGAGCTGCGACTTGCCTGTATTTATGAGTCTGTTGATGCCAGCTGGAAGTCTTGATGGTCTTTGAGTCAATACTAGGCCTCGTCTGATGGGCTTTGACTATGTTGACCTCATTGGGCCTTCTCATTGGGTCTTAAATGGGCATAAATTGGACTTTTACCAGCCCAATTATTGAGTCCGAAAAATACACATAACATTAGCCCCCCAGCTCTCAGTTCGCTTGGGCGAGCTGGGAGCTTGCTTTTGCTGGTAAAAGTTGGCTTCCTTGGCACATTTATTTTTGTAACCGCCTCTGGGTACTTTTCGAATTCCACCTTTTCAGCTGCGACACGTGGCGATCATGCAGGTGGTAACTGAAACGACGTCTGCACGTCCTTTACTCACACATTTAATGCGCACGTCCTTCAACTGACGGCTGCATGATTTCCAAAGCCACGTTTCACGCTGCACCGTCAGATCTATGACGGTTACATTTCCCAAAGATCTGACGGTTGGGACTCATGCTTGCTTGCCTATATAAACCGATGGACCCTTTTCACTTTCTCCTTTCATCTGTCATTTTCACTCGAAGCAAACAAGTGTTCAAGCTTTCCATCATCCAGGACCCACTGCCTTTTACGAGATTCTCAGCCTCCTTCGTCGTTCTTCTACTTATCAACGATTCAAGGTGAGACTTCTTCTTCTTCAAACTTTCTATTCTGGGCTCATCATGCTCCATTCACCATTGTTGCTCCTGCAATGATACATATATTTTTATACATTTTATTTTTTATTTATTTTTTAGATGTCTTCAAGTGGGATTCGCAAGGGGATGATCCCAAGCAACGAAGCTCGTGAGCGCGATAAAGCCCGAGTTCATGCCATTCAGGGCAGAGAAGCCCGTGCAGCATTCGCCCGTCATCCCTCATCATTGAAGCGTCCTGAGGTGGAAGGACTTGTCAAGCAATTCCACATCCCTTTTGGTTGCCGCATTTTACTTCCTGATTCGGACAATCATGCTTGTTATCCACCCAGGGGATATATCGCTGTCAGCACCCAGCATCTCGAGCAGGGGTTGCGGTTCCCCGTTCCACCGTACTTAATCGAATTTCTCAACAAAGTCAAGCTCGCACCATTTCAACTGACTCCGAATTCTTACACACAGTTGATTTCGCTGGCCATAGCTTTCTACAGGATTGGCCTTCATGCCCCTACACCAAGAATTATCCAGGAGTTCTACTCCTTCAAGGCTCTGAGCGCGGGAGAAGGAGAGAAACCAGATGGGATTTACTATCTGACAGCTCGTCAGTCACAATACAAAGACCTTTTGCCCAAGGGAGAAGCGAAAGGCAAATCCAACGTCGGGCCATACAAGACGAGCTGGTTTTACATCTCGTGCCCATCTCTTGCAGACCTCCGAAACTTCAGTTTCGTTATGAAACCAGGTATTCATAAGAAAACTCCCACGAGCTGATTTTGTTTTGCATCTTCATCACTTATCATTCTTTAATCATTTACTGTGCAGAGCTGAAAATGGACGAGTTTTCTCTCAGCAGCGGGGAGGAACGAGCTCTTAACAAGCTCGCGAAATCGAACGACGCGGGCATCAGCAGCAGATTTGATGATGTTATCCTTAGGGCTTACAAGCTTGCCCCTTCTACGGAATCACATTTTCTGCGAGCTGGGGAGGACATAGGCAAGATGAGTGACAGGCCTAGACTTCCTTCTGTTTTCGAAGTTTCTGTTCTAGATGCGTCTACTTCCCGACCTCCACCAACGGTCTCTTCATCATCAGAGGAAGTCATTCGCTCGGATAACATTCGCTCGTCTTCTCCACCTCGGAAGACTTCATCTCGAAGCGCTCCTGCTCGCACCTCGTCTAAAGCGAGATCTTCTTCAGCTCGCACACCAAAGAAGGCGAAGCCGTCTTCAACTCGCACTCCTTCAAAGGGTGCGTCTAAAAAAGGTTCTTCTACAGATCCTGCTCCAGCTCGGACAGGATCAGACTCAACTCCTGCAGCTCCTGCTGCACAGGCTGACCCATCATCTTCTCCACGTCATGCATCTACTCCAGGGGCTTCACTGTCATCCCCAGCTCGCGCTCCAGCTCCTGCTCCTTCTTCCACGAAACTCCCGGCAAATAGGAGGAAACTTGTGCTCATGAAATCTCCTCCTGCACGCCCTGCTGAGTTTCAAGCTTCCTCAGCTCCTTCGGCAAAAAGACCTGCTGAAGACTTGGCCACTCCAGTGGCACCCTCCAAACGCTCCAAACCATCTGGCCAGGACCAGGCTCCTTCAGTTGCTGCATCTACCAAAGGGCCTGCAGTCACTGAAGCCACTGCCCCTTTAACCGATGTTCCCAGCGAAGTGCATGCTGCTGCTGGAGCCACTATTCCCTCGACTGATGTTCCCAGCGAAGTGCCTCTCCCAGATGTTTTTGCAAATCTTCAGCGACCTACGCCTTCCAGCTCGCAGCCTGGAAAAGGTGATGCTCCTTCAGATGTTGCCCCCGAGGCAGCCCGAACTGCCCGCAGCACATATGCGACTAGGCGTACTGTTGTGTCGCGTCGTGGCGCTTCTCATGATGATGCGCGCGATATCCCAGAGCGTGAGAGAACTCCTTCACCCACCAGATCAGATGTCGAGCTGGGTCCTGGAGGAAGATACTTGAATGCTTTCCTTGACAGCTGGTCAACAATTATGCTTAATCATACGAACGTCTTGGAAAATCGGTGCCTTAGGGGCGAGGATCTGGATGAGTTCGTGGCTCGTCATTGTATGCTGGTAAGTTAATTTTTTCTCATCTGCTGATTTTCTTCCTTGACAATATTTTAATGTGTTCTTGATTTTCAGGGTGCCCTTGCTGCGATGAAGCGAAAAAGGGAGACAAGGGCTGCCAAGGATGAGATGAGGAAGTTGGAGTTCGACCTGGAGGCAGCCAATGATGATTTAGCTCGCTTTACCTCGGGCAAGATAGAAGGTCAAGAAGCCCAGATCGCTGAGGCAAACGCCGCAAGGCAAGCAGCCGAGGATGCCTTGAAGAAAATGGAGGATGATCATGCTATGTTAAAGGATGAGCTGCTCAAGGTAAAAGAGGATCTGAGGCAATCTGAGCAACAGGCCGCACTGGACGAACAGCGAGCTTCAGCTGCAGAAGAGAAAATTGAAGTGCTTCATAGTCAGATTGATGCTGCTCTGGCGCGAGCTGAAACTGCCGAGAAGCAGGCCGAGGAGGCCAATAAGCGGCTGGTGAGATGGAAGCTGCAGCTAAAAGTGCTAAGGAGGCTGTAGCCAAACGAGCTGAGGAAGTGACAGCTGCGGATAACCGTGCGAAGGAGGCTGAGCATCGAGCTGAGGTACTTAGGCAACAAGTGGGCGAAACTATTCAGCGAGCTGAGGCTGCGGAACAGCAGGTTGAAGATATGAAGAAAGAGGCTGAGGTCGTCAACCGCCTAGCTGATAATGCCTTCGAGGAGCTAACAGCCTTTAGAGAGCAGGCTGCCCAAGAACTGGAAATGCGGGTTGCAGATGCAAGGGATGAGGCTGAAGAAAGGACAAGTCGCGATTTCCTCTATACACTGTGGATGTCCCATCCAGACATGGATTTCTCTATCTACGGGGACATAGGGCTCGAAACCATTGAGGATTTTAAATCAAAAGCTGCCTCGTCTGCCCCTGGTCCGGAACCTTCGGCTAATCCAGACCCTCCTGCAGAGAACTAGCAATTTGTTTTTTCTTTTTCATGTATATCTTTTATCTTTCAATTTGTAATCAGTCTTCGTATTTTAATGAAAATTTCTTTCATTACTTCTCTTGTGTTGAATGTTACTCAGGCCAATGTACTTAATGCTCTTCATTTTTCCTGCGAGCCCAAAACCTGATAATAATAAAAGCAACACTTAACCAAATTTTGTAAGTATAAGTAATGGGTATTTTAGAATGTTTGGCGAGCTATGCAAGGGTACTTAGCTACTTGCTTTTTAGGCTCTTTAATTCTTAGCGAGCTATGCAGGGGTCGTCACCTCGCTGCTTTTTAGGCTCATTAGGCGAGCTATGCAAGGACACTTAGTCACTTGCTTTTTAGGCTCTTTAATTCATAGCGAGCTATGCAGGGGTCGTCACCTCGCTGCTTTTTAGGCTCATTAGGCGAGCTATGCAAGGACACTTAGTCACTTGCTTTTTAGGCTCTTTAGGCGAGCTATGCAAGGACACTTAGTCACTTGCTTTTTAGGCTCTTTAATTCATAGCGAGCTATGCAGGGGTCGTCACCTCGCTGCTTTTTAGGCTCATTAGGCGAGCTATGCAAGGACACTTAGTCACTTGCTTTTTAGGCTCTTTAATTCATAGCGAGCTATGCAGGGGTCGTCACCTCGCTGCTTTTTAGGCTCATTAGGCGAGCTATGCAAGGACACTTAGTCACTTGCTTTTTAGGCTCTTTAATTCATAGCGAGCTATGCAGGGGTCGTCACCTCGCTGCTTTTTAGGCTCATTAGGCGAGCTATGCAAGGACACTTAGTCACTTGCTTTTTAGGCTCTTTAGGCGAGCTATGCAAGGACACTTAGTCACTTGCTTTTTAGGCTCTTTAATTCATAGCGAGCTATGCAGGGGTCGTCACCTCGCTGCTTTTTAGGCTCATTAGGCGAGCTATGCAAGGACACTTAGTCACTTGCTTTTTAGGCTCTTTATTCATAGCGAGCTATGCAGGGGTCGTCACCTCGCTGCTTTTTAGGCTCTTTAATTCATAGCGAGCTATGCAGGGGTCGTCACCTCGCTGCTTTTTAGGCTCTTTAATTCATATTCCTAACCATTGAGCTCGGAGCCCGTCAGCCTGGTGAAGAAAGTTGAATCAAAAACAGGAGAGAAATGGAGATATCATTTACAATTAATCCATTTTACATGTAATGAAAAACTTATTGATAATAGGGGCGAAGATGCTCGGCATTCCAAGCTCGGAGGACTTCTGCCCCGTTTACATTGACTAGTCGATAAGCTCCATTTCCCAAGGCTGTTTTGACAACATATGGTCCTTCCCAGTTTGGGCCTAAGGATCCATCACTCGGCTTGCGGGCTCCTGGTAGGATGAGGCGTAGGACTAGGTCTCCTACGTTGAATCTGCGAATGCGAGCATACTTGTTATAGTATCTCGCTATTCTCTGCTGATAGACAGCTACCCTTAACCTAGCGGTTTCCCTGTGTTCCTCGAGCAGGTCCAGGTTTGCTGCAAGTAGCTGATCATTGTTGTTTGGATTGAAGGTCGCTCTTCTTTGCGAGGTGACTTCAAACTCAGCCGGGATCATAGCTTCCGATCCGTAGACCATTGAAAATGGGGTCTCGCCAGTGGAGCCGCGAGCTGTGGTTCTATAAGACCACAATACTTTTTGGAGCTCGTCTACCCACGCTCCTTTCTTGGCTTCCAATTTCATCTTCAGGGTCTGCTTGATAATCTTGTTTACAGCTTCCACTTGGCCATTGGCTTGTGGATGGTCTACTGCCGAGAAACTTTTAACAATTTTGAGGTTGTTGCAAAACCTAAGAAACTGGTCACTGGCAAACTGAGTTCCATTGTCTGTCACGATCTGCTGTGGGACCCCGAATCTGCTAATAATGTTGCTCCACACGAATTTCTCAATCTTTGTAGTGGAGATCTCAGCAAGTTCTTTCGCTTCAGCCCACTTAGTGAAATAATCCACTGCGACTACTGCATGTTTACATCTTCCACGTGCCATCGGTAGGGGACCGATCAGGTCCATTCCCCAGATCGCAAAGGGCCACGGGCTCACCATCTGTTGGAGGTAAGCTGGTGGAGCTCGCGGAATATGAGCAAACCTTTGACATTTGTCGCATTTCTTCACTAAGTTGAGAGCGTCCTGCCTCATGGTGGGCCAGTAGAAGCCTTGGCGAAGTGCCTTCTGAGCCAGAGACAGCCCCCCAGCATGGTTCCCACAGTGGCCTTCGTGTATTTGCCTCAATACTGTTTCACACTCATGGCCATCAATGCATCTTAATAACGGTGCTGTGAACCCCTTCTTGTACAGTGCATCATCATAGATGCAATACCTGGCTGCCCTAGCTCGTAGTCGTCGGGCTTCCAGCTTGTCATTAGGCAGTTTTCCGTCCTGCAAGTATTCTAGAATAGGGCTCATCCAGGAATCGGGCCGTACAGATATGACCATCGTTACACTCTTTTCTTCAGTACTTGGAGCTGGTAGGAACTCAACTGGGATAGCCCCAAGGAAATCTGCATCTCGCGTAGTTGCGAGGCGAGCTAATGCATCAGCATGCGAGTTCTGAGCTCGCGGGATCTGCTTCATTTCGTATTTCTGAAATGCACCTAGCAGCTCGTGAACTTTTTGGAGGTAGAGGGCCATTTTTGGTCCCCTGGCTTGATATTCTCCTATTACGTGGCTGACGACGAGCTGTGAGTCACTGAAAATCTTCAAGTGTTCAGCCCGCATCTCCTTAGCCAATCGTAGACCCGCGAGCAGGGCTTCATACTCAGCTTCATTGTTTGTCGCCTGAAAGCCAAACCTTAGAGCACAGAGGATTTTGTGGCCCTCAGGACTGATCAGTAGAACTCCAGCTCCAGCCCTCTGCTCGCTGGATGATCCATCAACAAAAAGCTCCCAGGCCGGTCCTTCAGAAGACTCAGCTTCATTATCCACGGGTCCTGTAAATTCTGCAATGAAATCTGCAAGAGCCTGAGCTTTGATAGCCGTCCTTGGCTTGAATTGGATATCGAATTGCGCGAGCTCCACTGCCCATTTCAACAAACGACCTGAGGTGTCTGCTTTCTGCAAAACTTGCTTTAATGGATACTTGGTGAGGATTTCTATGGTGTGAGCTTGGAAATAAGGTCGCAGCTTCCTTGATGCAATCACCAGGCAGTAAGCCAATTTCTCCATCTGGGAATATCTGGTTTCAGCATCTTGTAACCGTTTGCTCACATAATAGACTGGGAGCTGCGTCTTTTCTTCTTCCCTTACCAGCGCCGCACTTAGAGCTTGCTGAGACACCCCTAAGTATAAGATCAGCTTTTCCTCTTCTTTGGGCTTGGAAAGAAGTGGAGCTCGCCCCATATATTCCTTCAACTGCTGGAAGGCTACTTCACACTGCTCAGTCCATTCGAAATTCTTTGCTTTCTTTAGAATGTCAAAGAAAGGGACACATTTGTCTGTAGCTTTCGAGATGAACCTACTCAATGCTGCGACCTGGCCATTGAGGCTTTGTACGTCCTTCACTCTGGTCGGCGACCTCATGTCAATCAGCGCCTTGATCTTCTCAGGGTTTGCTTCAATCCCCCTACTATTGACCATGAAGCCCAGGAACTTCCCAGAAGCCACTCCAAATGCACATTTAAGTGGATTTAACTTCATCTGGTAGTTCCTCAGAATTTGAAACATCTCTCTCAGATTGCTAACATGATCACCGATCTGCTTGGACTTTACCAGCATATCATCAACGTAGACCTCCATAGTCTTTCCAATCTGTTCTTTGAACATCATGTTCACCAAACGTTGATAGGTCGCTCCAGCATTCTTAAACCGAAGGGCATTACCTTGTAGCAATATAGCCCCCGATCAGTCATGAACGAGGTGTGCTCTTCGTCTTCAGGCCTCATTGGGATCTGGTTATATCCTGAATATGCATCCATGAAGCTCAGGAGCTCGTGGCCAGCAGTAGCATCCACGAGCTGATCTATTCTTGGCAGGGGAAAGCTGTCCTTTGGGCACGCCTTGTTCAGGTCAGTGAAGTCGATGCAGGTCCTCCACTTCCCGTTTTTCTTTTTCACCAGCACGGGGTTGGCAACCCAGGTCGGGTAGTAAGCCTCTCTGATGAACTTGTTAACCAGGAGCTTGTCCACCTCTTCTTTCAGTGCTAAGTATCGTTCCCCTGTCATTACCCTTCTCTTCTGGCGAACTGGTTTGAAATGAGGATCAATGTTTAGCCTGTGAGACATCACCTCTGGATCTATTCCCACCATGTCCTCATGATTCCATGCAAACACATCCAAGTTCGCCTTTAGGAAGTCAGCGAGCTGGGCTCTCAATTCCGGAGTTAATCCTCTTCCCAGCTTCAAGCATCGCTCAGGATCTACCTCGCTGACTGGTACATCTTCTAACTCCTCAATTGGACCGGTAGCTCGGTCTGCATCTACCTCGCGAGGGTCCAGGTCGTGACTGACTCCCTTCTCAGTCTTAGTTCGTGGCTCGCCCCCTGAGACCACGTTCACCTTCTTTCCTCTCACGCCCATCTTCACAGCATCTTCATAACAACGACGAGCTAGGTGCTGTTCTCCTCGAACACATCCGATGCCATTGAGAGTTGGGAACTTCACAGTCAGTGTTCTGGTTGAGGTAACCATGTCCAACTCGTTCATAGCAGGTCTTCCGAGGACCACGTTATATGCTGATGGGCCGTCGATTATCAAAAAGTCCGTCAAGGTTGTTGCTTGACGACCTGACTCCCCTAGAGTTAACGGCAGCTTAATCTGCCCCACTGGTATCACAGCATCTCCAGTGAATCCAAATAGAGGCTCCGGGGATGGCTTCATCTGGTCTGCTCGCAGCCCCATTTGGTCAAAACAACTTCTATACATCACATTCACCGAGCTCCCAGTGTCGATCATGATGCGCCTAACTTCCACATTGCTGATTTTTGCTCGTATAACCAACGCATCATTATGAGGACAGATCACTCCTCTAGCATCTTCTTCTGTAAATACGATCTCGTCCGAGGTCGGCTTCGCTCTTTTTGCAGGTCCCTCCGACCCGCTGAGTTGAAATGAATGGTTCGCCTCTCGGACATACCTCTCATGCGATCTGTTAGAATCACCTGCGATATGGGGGCCACCATAAATAGTGAAAATAGTTCTTACCGCAGGTTCCTGGCCTTGCTCGATAGCTCGCTGGGGCTGTTGTTGGTGTACTGGCTGTTGCTGTTGATGAGGTCGCTGGTCAGCAGGTCTTGCCACATATTCCCCCAAGCGACCTCGCCTGATTAATTTTTCAATGGCGTTCTTCAACGCCCAGCAATCTGAAGTACTGTGCCCGACCTCATTATGGTAGGCGCAGAACTTGTTCTGATCTCTGTGCTGAATGGGAGCCCTTATAGGATTGGGCCTCCCGAAGTCCTCCTTATTCCGCTCCGCAGCGTAAATCCTGTCTGGAGACGTAGTCAGGATGCTGTATCCTTCCTGGCGACCCCAACGCTGAGGTCGCTCATACCTCGGCTCTCTCCTCGATCTCTTCGCAATCTGATTACTCGAGCCATTATTCCTTCCTTCTTCGTTCCGGCCATTGTTTCTCTTCTTTGGCTGACTGGAACTGCCCGCTTCATTCTTCTGAATCTGTTTCTTCGGGCCGAAGGTCTCTTCCCATCTTATCTCTTTCGCAGCTCGCTCGTAGAACTCTCCCAGATCCTTCACTGGGGACTTGTAAATGCTCTCGTATAGTTTTCCATCCTTGCGCAGCCCAGCTGAGATCGCTGTCAGAATGCTTTCGTCTGATGGATGCTCGACATTCGCGACCTCGCGTCTAAATCTGGTGATGTATTCCTTCAACGACTCACCCTGACGCTGAAAAATGGTGGCAAGGTGGCAGGATGGAGCGAGCTGCCTTCTTAGTGCCCTGTATTGACCAACGAACTTCTGTTGGCATTGCTCCCAACTTCCTATGCTGCGAGCTGGGAGATTTCTGAACCACGTTCTCGGAATATCCCCCAATGTGGCCGGGAACACTCGGCATTTCACCATTGGATTTCCTGTCTGCAAATCCATCTGAACGTTGAAAGCGTCTAGATGGTCATATGGGTCACTGTCCCCATTGTATTGCTGAATGCTCGGCATCTTGAACCTCAGAGGGAGAGGCTGTGTCTCAATCTCCCTTGTGAATGGGGTCCTGTCTCCGTAGAGCCCACGCTGTTCTGGAACTCCAGGTCGTGCTTCCAACTGTCGGACTCTTTGGAGGAGCTCCTCTACTTGGGGATCTCGGAGCTCGTATCTTCTCCTATGATCAAGACTTGGAGCCGGATGCTCAGGATCATACCTTTCATCCTCGAACCGATCTTCATGACGATGGGGCCTTACCTGCTGCCCATCCACCTCATCGGCATAACGAGCTGCGACTCGAACTCTGCCTTGATCAACTTCCATTCGCCTGTTCCCCTCCTGGCTTGGTCTTGCTACCTGGCTATCAGGACGTGCGACCTCCCTTTCGTGTTGAACAGGGTGTCTTCCACCCCTCGAACGCGCATTAGATGAGCGAGCCGAATCTGCAGGTCGCGGGACCTCCCTTGCTAGCCTTTCAGGTCCCTGCGCTATTTCGAGAGGCTGAGGCACTCTCTGTGGTGCCTGAACTTCCACCCTAGTCACGTTGTGTACCTGGGCTTGTACCAACATGTTGACGGCTTGCGTGAGCTGCCTAACCGTATCCTCCAACGCTTCTTGCCTTTGTAACAACGCATTCTGCCCTTCGGCCGTTTGGGCAACTGGAACCGATTGACGGTGAGGCAGAGGGGGGATGCCTGGCGCGGCCCCGAGTATCTGTCCTTGGGACGGGCCTGCTGCATGCGTGGTTGTGTCTTGCCTAGGCTGTAAGTTCTGCTGGGATTGGTTCACGTGACTTTCCGCCTGGTCATCATCTCCAAGGAACCTGTTTGATCTAGTCTTTGCCATATCGTCAGAAGTTGATAAAGTGGGATAAAAAAGATTGCAGTTAGGGCCCTCCTTCTAGCGCCAAAATGTCGACGTTGGAATTCAGTCGACGAGAAATCAATGCCCAATACCTGCAATCAATGTGAGAAAGCACAAAAATCTAGAAAAGACAAAGACAGAAAACAGATGATCAAACGAAGAACACCAAATTTTACGTGGTTCGGCAATAAAAAGGCCTACGTCCACGACTGTCCAACTCTTAATCTCTGCAGAGTGACAGTATATTATTGAATATTGTCTGATGTTGTTACAACGGTTTCAATCCCTATTTATAGGGAAAGAAGAGTTACAATTCTGGTTGTAGCAAATCAGGAAGAGAATCCTGAATTAATTACATTCCCTAAACAATTGGGAAAAATAAGGAAAAGAATTATAAATTAATCATGCTTCCTAATATATTTAGGTGATATCAGGAAATTGCTATAATTATCTTGAAATAATGATGACTTGAATTTGAATTTAAATTAATCTCCATATCTGATGAGGAAATCATGGTTTGATTGGGTAACTACCATATTCGAGAGAGAGAATCACTATTGAACTTGGTAACTGCCTGTTCTGGAAGATATGATACTTATCACGTATCTGAGCAAGCTGATGTGTCATAGTGGTCTTCATCTCGAGCTCGCTGAGAAACGAGCTGCGCAGGCGTCGAGCTGCGACTTGCCTGTATTTATGAGTCTGTTGATGCCAGCTGGAAGTCTTGATGGTCTTTGAGTCAATACTAGGCCTCGTCTGATGGGCTTTGACTATGTTGACCTCATTGGGCCTTCTCATTGGGTCTTAAATGGGCATAAATTGGACTTTTACCAGCCCAATTATTGAGTCCGAAAAATACACATAACAAACTTCTTCATATGAAGAGCCGTAGGCTGAATCTGTATCTAGTCCGTACCATTGTCCGCGTACTATATCTAATGAACCCATCTTCGAGTTCCTCTAATTTGCAGTGTGCATTGCTCCTCAACTCCTCTATAAATACCCACTTCAGGATCTCAGTAGTAGCTCATTCTAGACCTACAAAACCAAAACAAAGAAGAAGTGATTTTGAAACTCACTTTTGTTAAAATGGAAAACAGAGTAGGAGCAGAACACCATGACCATGAACAAGTTGAGAAGAAGAGTGTTATTCCTCTTCTCACTCCACACAAGATGGGTTATTTTAATCTTTCCCACAGGTAAATGTTTTGTCCTTCTCTTAATAAAATTGAAGATATTTTCAGGTGCAATGATGGTGCATGCATGCATGTGTCTCTTGCACAATCAAATTATTTGAGAATAGGTGTTTATATATGGACAATTTGGAATTTCTCAGGATTGACAATGAAGAAGTGATTCTGAAACTGATCATTTAATTTTCTATGTTTTTGTTTCAGAATTGTGTTGGCGCCATTGACTAGACAGAGATCATACAACAATGTTCCACAGCCACATGCCATTTTGTATTACTCCCAAAGAACCACCGATGGCGGCTTTCTCATATCTGAAGCCACTGGAGTTTCTGACACTGCTCAAGGGTTGCCAGATGCGCCTGGTATATGGACCAAAGAGCAAGTAGAAGCATGGAAACCTATCGTAGATGCTGTTCATGCCAAAGGTGGAATCTTCTTCTGTCAAATTTGGCATGTGGGGAGGGTTTCAAATCAACATCTTCAACCAAATGGTCAAGCTCCAATCTCTAGTACAGACAAGTCTTTGATGCCTCCAGTTCCAACTAAGGGTACTGTTAACCCTGGTAGTTTCACACCTCCGAGACGCCTAAACACGGACGAGATTCCTGAGATTGTGAATCATTTCCGACTTGCGGCTAGGAATGCTATTGAGGCTGGTTTTGATGGAGTTGAGATCCATGGGGCACACGGCTACCTTATCGACCAGTTTATGAAAGATCAAGTGAATGATCGTACAGACCAGTACGGCGGATCACTAGAGAATCGTTGTCGATTTGCTTTAGAGATAGTTGAAGCTATTGCTAATGAGATAGGAGCACATAGAGTTGGGATGAGGTTATCTCCCTTTGCAGACTACATGGAATCAGGGGACTCAAATCCCGAAGCATTAGGTCTCTACATGGCAGAGTCCTTGAACAAATACGGTATTCTCTACTGCCACATGGTTGAGCCAAGAATGAAAACTCTTGGTGAAAAATTTGATACCCATCATAGTTTGCTGCCTATGAGAAGGGCTTTCAATGGCACTTTTATTGTTGCTGGGGGTTACGAGAAGGAAGATGGAAACAAAGCTGTGGCTGAGGGTTATGCAGATCTTGTTGCTTATGGTCGACTGTTTTTGGCGAATCCAGATTTACCAAAAAGATTTGAGCTTGATGCCCCTCTCAATAAGTACAATAGAGAAACATTTTTTACATCTGATCCTGTCGTTGGTTATACAGATTATCCATTTTTAGAAATCAATTCATAAATTATAAGAACGTAATAATTTAAGCATATTAATTTGTATATTTCTATATTATCTTTCAATGTTGTCTGTATTTTATTTTCCATTGTATATTTCTTTTCCTTGGTGGTTATTCACATATTGAATGAATGGACTGAAAATTATATAATTTTATTTTTATTTTTTTGTGTATGAATTAATTTAACCCAGAGAACCAATAAATATGTTTACTCAACAAGATTATAGAGCAAGATTCAATAAGTAATTATCAACAGACTTTCTTGTTTAATCTGAACTAATTTAAAAAAAAAATTAGTTGCATTAATAGGTGCAATTGTTGTGGCTTATTAGTAAAACTAGTTTGGCTGATTAAGTGATGATGTGTTTCAATTATAACTTAATTAGACTTATAACATACAGTTCTAGAGGGATGTATATATCATCACTCTTTAAATTCTTCAGTTTAATTTTAATAGATGGAAAGACTAGTGACATAAGTTTTCCAAACTTTAGAAATCAAAACTTTCAATTAATAAAAACATTCAAGTTTCAATTACACACCGATAATTAAAAAGTCATCTAAGCATAAAAATTAAAGAGTAATGATATTTATACACCCAAAATATTTTATGTATACCTGAACATGGTATATTTATGAAAATTCAGTATTATCCGTAAAAAAAAATCATTAAAAAAGGTAAATAATTTGTAACTATACCCATAAATATTAATAACTTTCTCATATATATGATAAATCCTTTTTATTTTCTCAAAAACAATATGTATATATATTTAATAAATTTTATATTAATTGTTGTAAATTTATAAAATATCTAAAATAGATAAAAAAATAAAATAAAATATTTTAGTTTATATCTAATATAAATATAATTTTATAAGATTGAGATATAAGTATCTTTCTTTAAAATTAATAGAAATGATTTGGAAATTTAAAAGCTTCATTAAATCTCATAGCAGAATATTTCGTAGTTACTTACAAAAGTGATCTTTTACTTATTTTTTGAAATTACTGTCAAATTTAGTCAAGTTGTTATGTAATCATTAGGTTTGGTCAAGCACTTCGTTTATACAAAAATTCTTAAATAATCAGATTTTAATTTCTCAAAAACAGTCTCAAGTGGGTCAAAAAATGTATGCGAGGTTTTTTAAATAAGTCACTTATTGGACAGGGTGGACCAGTGTAAAAACATATAATTGGGACATGGTGGACCAGTGGAAAAAGAAAATTTTTCCCTTTTATTTTTCTGATCTATTTTGTGCACGACTTTGGTTCGGTGGCAGGCTACGGGATGTCAGTGCCTACGCAAAGCAATTGAAATTTCTAGGTGAACTTGTTGACGCGAAGACGTTGGTCCAGTCAAGAGCCGTGTGATGTCAGTGGATACGCAAATTAAAGCATTTGAAATTTCTATTTGAACTTCTTCATATGAAGAGCCGTAGGCTGAATCTGTATCTAGTCCGTACCATTGTCCGCGTACTATATCTAATGAACCCATCTTCGAGTTCCTCTAATTTGCAGTGTGCATTGCTCCTCAACTCCTCTATAAATACCCACTTCAGGATCTCAGTAGTAGCTCATTCTAGACCTACAAAACCAAAACAAAGAAGAAGTGATTTTGAAACTCACTTTTGTTAAAATGGAAAACAGAGTAGGAGCAGAACACCATGACCATGAACAAGTTGAGAAGAAGAGTGTTATTCCTCTTCTCACTCCACACAAGATGGGTTATTTTAATCTTTCCCACAGGTAAATGTTTTGTCCTTCTCTTAATAAAATTGAAGATATTTTCAGGTGCAATGATGGTGCATGCATGCATGTGTCTCTTGCACAATCAAATTATTTGAGAATAGGTGTTTATATATGGACAATTTGGAATTTCTCAGGATTGACAATGAAGAAGTGATTCTGAAACTGATCATTTAATTTTCTGTGTTTTTGTTTCAGAATTGTGTTGGCGCCATTGACTAGACAGAGATCATACAACAATGTTCCACAGCCACATGCCATTTTGTATTACTCCCAAAGAACCACCGATGGCGGCTTTCTCATATCTGAAGCCACTGGAGTTTCTGACACTGCTCAAGGGTTGCCAGATGCGCCTGGTATATGGACCAAAGAGCAAGTAGAAGCATGGAAACCTATCGTAGATGCTGTTCATGCCAAAGGTGGAATCTTCTTCTGTCAAATTTGGCATGTGGGGAGGGTTTCAAATCAACATCTTCAACCAAATGGTCAAGCTCCAATCTCTAGTACAGACAAGTCTTTGATGCCTCCAGTTCCAACTAAGGGTACTGTTAACCCTGGTAGTTTCACACCTCCGAGACGCCTAAACACGGACGAGATTCCTGAGATTGTGAATCATTTCCGACTTGCGGCTAGGAATGCTATTGAGGCTGGTTTTGATGGAGTTGAGATCCATGGGGCACACGGCTACCTTATCGACCAGTTTATGAAAGATCAAGTGAATGATCGTACAGACCAGTACGGCGGATCACTAGAGAATCGTTGTCGATTTGCTTTAGAGATAGTTGAAGCTATTGCTAATGAGATAGGAGCACATAGAGTTGGGATGAGGTTATCTCCCTTTGCAGACTACATGGAATCAGGGGACTCAAATCCCGAAGCATTAGGTCTCTACATGGCAGAGTCCTTGAACAAATACGGTATTCTCTACTGCCACATGGTTGAGCCAAGAATGAAAACTCTTGGTGAAAAATTTGATACCCATCATAGTTTGCTGCCTATGAGAAGGGCTTTCAATGGCACTTTTATTGTTGCTGGGGGTTACGAGAAGGAAGATGGAAACAAAGCTGTGGCTGAGGGTTATGCAGATCTTGTTGCTTATGGTCGACTGTTTTTGGCGAATCCAGATTTACCAAAAAGATTTGAGCTTGATGCCCCTCTCAATAAGTACAATAGAGAAACATTTTTTACATCTGATCCTGTCGTTGGTTATACAGATTATCCATTTTTAGAAATCAATTCATAAATTATAAGAACGTAATAATTTAAGCATATTAATTTGTATATTTCTATATTATCTTTCAATGTTGTCTGTATTTTATTTTCCATTGTATATTTCTTTTCCTTGGTGGTTATTCACATATTGAATGAATGGACTGAAAATTATATAATTTTATTTTTATTTTTTTGTGTATGAATTAATTTAACCCAGAGAACCAATAAATATGTTTACTCAACAAGATTATAGAGCAAGATTTAATAATTATCAACTGACTTTCTTTTTTTATTTGAACTAATTTTGATAATTTTTTTTAGTTGCTTTAATAGGTGCAATTGCTGCAGCTTATAGTAAAAAATAGCATTATAACTTGTAACGGCAACCCAAATTCAATTTTGTTTTTGTTATTACATTCATTTACCTTCAGTTGTATTTGAATACCGTGTCATCTATAAAATAAAACTTTTTAGTTTAATTATAATATTTTATTTGCTCTCCATCTGTGGAAAGATATATCCACAGTTGAATTACTCATAATCAAATTAGTTATAATTTGAAATTGGTTATTGTTAATCTGAATTGTTTCACCTTTTAACGGTCAATAATACACAAATATTATCAATAATAGGCTTTTAAAATACCATAATTCTTATATTTATGTATTATTTGAAACTTTATTTAATTTTATTGATAGAGAACATTATTATGTAACCACAAAAGATTATTAATTAAAATAAGTTTTTTAATACTAAGTATATTCTTAATTAATGTTAAACTTGCAGCGTTTTCTTTTTTAAAAGAAAATAAAAATGAGAAGAAGGCAACATCTTAGAACAGAGTTCACTTTGTAATAAAAAGATAGAATGACATTTTAGGAAAAAAAAATGCCAAAGACAAAAGTGGAACAAAATGAACTGCTTTTAGAAATTTTATAATTTTATTTTATCTATTCTAAATTAAGACATCTCTCAAAAAAGAGTATGAAAAGAAAAACGTTATAAATATAAAATCCTTTAAAAAAAATCACTAATTTGCAGGCAGTTTCAAAAGGACCTTAATCTTTCCGTTTAGAAACAAGAAGGACCTTAATTTTAGAAACATTTTTTTTTTCATGTATTTATTTTGATTATGATCCAGGCTCCAGCACCAAGCCCAGCTCAACCTTCCAGGGTTGCTAACCCAAATAATCAAAACCCAGTTGAGGAAGTTTGGTGGCTTTCTAGTTTCAATACATCAAAATAAAGATGTTATATGTAGAAACGTTTATTTATAAAATTGCAATTGTTTATTTGAAAAATAGACAAATAGATTCACATAAAGCCCGACAAATTGATTTGGTGGCAGGGGCCACCAGCCCCATTTGACACACCTATTGATGTTAGTCGGTTTGTATATTTTATATGAACTTGCTTCAATAATTTGAGCATATTTGTATGTTTTATATTATCTTTCAGTGTTGTCTATATTTTATTTTCCATTGTATAATTCTTTTCCTTGAGTGGTTATTGACATAGTGAATAAATGGACAGAAAATTATATAATTTTGATTTCATTATTTTGTGTATGAATTAACTTTAACCGAGAGAACTAATAAATATGTTGTACTGAAATACAACACTCAACCAGATTATAGAGCAAGATTTAATAAGCAATAGTCAACAAATTAGAATTCACTTATCAATTGACTTTCTTCTTTCATTTGAACTCATTTTGATAATTATTTTAGTTGCATAGGAGCAATTGTTGTGTCTTACTAGTTGAAAAAAAAAATCTTTATAACTAGTAATGACAATCCCAATTCTTTTTCCTTTTTTTTTTTTTTTCCTTTTTGTGTTACATCCATTTACCTTCGATTTTATTCTAATATCATTTTTTATATAAAATAAAAGTTTTTATATTAGTTGTCATTTGGTTGGCGTCAGCAACCAAAACCCGTGCCTCCTTTTGCAAGAAAGCACGGGTTCAACACCCGGTATACCCCCCTCTGTATATAATTTAATAACATTATAATAATATAATTAATTCTAATATAATATAATATGATTCTTAATTTCCCATCATTTGTATGGGTCGACCTCCCACCCCAGTGTGGGTCTCTCTCCCATCTCCGTGTGGATAGATCCCTCCTAATTTGGGAGTAGTCCCCCGGACCGTGCTATCAGTGTCATATCTCGGTTCCAAGGTCCCGGACGCCCCCTGAGTTTATCCCAGATATTGTTGTATTCAAAAAAAAGTTTTTGTATTAGTCATTATCCCTTTTTCTTTAATTAAGATTAATTACAATCTTTTATTTACCCTCGTTCTATGAAAAGATATATCCACCCTTGAATTACTCATAACCAAATTAGTTGTAATTTGAATTTGGTTTCTAGTAATCTGAATTGTTTCACCTTTTAATGGTCAATAATACACAAATATAATCAATAATATGCTTTTAAGAACTAAACAAATAGATCCACATAACGCCCGACCAATTGATTGGGTGGCAGGCCGCCAGCCCCATTTGACACACCTGCTGATGTTAGTGGGTTTGTATATTTTTATATGAACTTGTTTCAAAAGAGGAGGTTGGTCCATGTCAAGACCGAGGGCTGCCACTGTATTATGATATAATGAAAATCCTGTAATTTGCCATGTGCATGCATGTGTCCTGAGAACCACCCTTCCCTTGGCTCTATAAATACCCGGTTCCAATTTTACCAGTAGTTTCATTCTATACCGAGAAAAGCAAAGCAAAGAAGAAGTGATTTTTGAATTCATTTGATATTATCATAATGGAAAACGGAGGTGCAGGAACAGAATCACGGCATGAACAAGTTGAGAAGAAGAATGCTGTTCCTCTTCTCACTCCATATAAGATGGGTTCTTTTGATTTTTCTCATAGGTATGTACATTTTTCTTCCTTTCTTCTAAAACTTTTTTTAAGCTGTTTGATGCCTGTGAATCTACATTTTGGATGGTTTGAGTTAGTTTTTTTTTTTTTTTTGGGTGAATTTTTGCATCTCTTGTGTACTAGTACTGTTACTTGACGATATAAGTGTTTATTGAAAATTCTCATTTGGATCCTTTTAGGATAGACGATGAAAAAGTTATTTTGAAACTCATTTTCTATGTTTTGTTTCAGAATTGTGTTGGCACCATTGACTAGGCAGAGATATTACGACCATGTTCCACAGCCGCATGCCATTTTGTATTACTCCCAAAGGACCACAAAAGGTGGCTTTCTCATATCTGAAGCTACAGGAATTTCTGGCACTGCTCAAGGGATCCCGAACACGCCTGGTATATGGACGAAAGAGCAAGTAGAAGCATGGAAACCTATTGTCGATGCTGTTCATGCCAAAGGTGGCATCTTCTTCTGCCAGATTTGGCATATGGGGAGGGTTTCATATCAACCTTTTCAACCAAATGGTCAAGCTCCGGTCTCTTGTACAGACAAGCCATTGATGCATCAGCTTCGATCAAATGCGGTTGAGGATGGTGGTTTCATGCCTCCCAGACGCCTAAGGACAGATGAAATTCCTGAGATCGTGAACGATTTCCGACTTGCTGCCAGGAATGCTATGGAGGCTGGTTTTGATGGAGTTGAGATTCATGGGGCAAACGGCTACCTTATCGACCAGTTTATGAAAGATCAGGTGAATGATCCAACAGACCAGTATGGCGGATCCCTGGAGAACCGTTGTCGATTTGCTTTAGAGATAGTTGAAGCTATTGCTAATGAGATAGGAGGTCATAGAATTGGGATAAGGTTATCTCCCTTTGCAGACTACATGGAATCAAGGGACTCAAATCCGGAAGCATTAGGTCTCTACATGGCGGAGTCCTTGAACAAATACGGTATTCTCTACTGCCACATGGTTGAGCCAAGAATGAAAACTGTTGGTGAAAAATTTGATACCCATCATAGTTTGCTGCCTATGAGAAGGGCTTTCAATAGCACTTTTCTTGTTGCTGGGGGTTATGAGAAGGAAGATGGAAACAAAGCTGTGGATGAGGGCTATGCAGATCTTATTGTTTATGGTCGTCTGTTTTTGGCGAATCCAGATTTGCCGAAGAGATTTGAGCTTGGTGCCCCTCTCAATAAGTACAACCGAGATACTTTCTACACTTCTGATCCTGTTATTGGTTATACTGATTATCCCTTCTTTGACACCACTTTTTAGATTACAAAAGATTGAGAATGTAAACTTATATTATCATTCGTTGTTGTCTTTATTTTAATTCCATTGTATGTTTTCTTTCCCTACTTGGTTTTTCTTATAAATTGTTTGAATGTATTGAAAATTATATACTTTTTAATCTTATATGGTTGTATTTGAATTGATTAAGGGACCCAATACTGTGATTATTGAAATGCACACTAAACTCTAGCCCATCCTAAAAAATGAGGAAAAAAAAAAAACTATAATTCAATGGATACAAAACTTATGAATTAACATCATCCCTAGATATATGAGAAAATATCAACCACTGAATCTTCGACTGTGCAATAGCTACAAACCAAATCAATTGTATTTTAAATATCCATCATTCTGAATATTTTATCAATAATATGCAATTAAACACTTTAATTCTTATTTCTTATTGTTTTCACATATCTTAAAAGTTATGATTAATCGTGAAATTATATATATATATATATATAATATCAATTCCAATATTACAGTGCATTGATTCTATATACATTGACTTTTTTACAATTAATACTTTATATGAATTATTTGTGTATTATAATTATAATTAATGTAACACAATGTTCTTTATTGTAGAAAGACTAATATATATATTCATATATATAGTTGTTTTACTATAGTACATCTTAATTTTAAAAAATTAGGATAAATCAATCAAATTTTTCTATTGTGTTTAAATTAAATAGAAGATGGAATTTGTTTTAGAAGAGATAATATAATGGTAAATTTGATTGATTCATCTTAACTTTTTAAAGTTAAAAGTATTGATAGTAAAAGTATTACATATATATAATGCCTTTTTTCTTTTGTTTTTGTTTTTTATTCTGTTTTTGTTTTGCTTATTTATTTATTATTATTAATTTTTGAATTAGGGAAGGGGGATTGAATATCAAATCTCAACTTGGTGGAAAAGTGCGATTACCACTAGACCATACTTGCAACAATAAGAAGTGCTTTTTCAAAAAATATATATAAAAATGTACTTTTACGTAGATTTAAACTTTCAACTTTTTTCTTAGAAAACAAAGTTTGTATACGGTACATCTTAAAAAAAAAGAGGAAAAATACTAATTCTACGAGCATTTCAAAATGTACAAGAATTTTGAAGCATATTTTACGTACTCATTTTAAATTTAAGTAGCGAAATTTTCATCCAAAAACATTGGGTTTAATTATCTTACTTAATCACTAACTTTATCCTTCAATTAGACTCATTGGATTGGTTTCAATAATCATCTTTATAATTAATCCAAATACTTCAATTTAGGGGTAAGATTAGTGCATGGTTGGATAAAGTAATCAAACTCAAGAAAAAAAAAAAAAATTGTGTTTGAGTCCCCTTTTTTTTATGTCCACCCTATTAATTGTTCTTAAAATTATTATAGTCTGTAAGCACACCCCACAACTAATACATCATTTCGTTTCAACTTATATTTTTGCAGTATAATGAATAAATTTTAAAACATCTAGAATAAAAAAATAATAAAAAATATGGGAATGTTTCCTTACAGAATTGAAGGAACTGCACGTCCATTTGTTTTATTTACTTTAATTTTCACTTTGGCTTACCTTTGTTATACATATAACAAATATTAGTTGAAATTTCATAAGAGTACAAGCATTTGTATTTGGACATCTATGATTTAGAAGACAAACAACTTATCACTCATATTTAATGTAAGTTTGATACAACTTATTTACTGGCTAAATGTATTTTTTTAATGTCAAAAACTCTACTTGATTTTTTTACATCATTTGGTTGACATCCCAATAGAGCTTTTAACAAATTAAAAAAGTTAAAAAATGTCTACTTAGAGAATCTCAAAATTTGAACTTTTCCAAGTAAATCTTTTTAAGCTTTTTTAAAAGATTAAATGTCCACTATACTCTTATTTTATTTTATTAATGTCTTTATACCATTATAACTATATTATACTTCCTTTATAAATATAAACACATTATCTCCACTTTGATTCCTTTTTTTTATCATAAAAATTTTTGAAAATTCTTTTTTAACTAGTAATTTTTCTATATTTTGTGTTTTTTTTTTATTGCAATTTTTTCTTAATATTTATTGTCATAAATATTATATGTTATATTTATTATATATAAATATAATGCAATTATTTTGTTATTAGTTCATTGATATATACTTACATCAAATAATTATTGGTTGTTTAGTTGATTAATTTTTTATGGTTGAGATTGAAACCATTATATTCTTAGAATGAATACTACTCTTCTCTCTCATACCCTTTTTGATAAATTAATAATCTAAAAGCGCTTTAAAAATAATTTAATCAAACGGTCTATAATTTAAAAGAGTCTTTTTAATTAATAACCAAATAATCAATAATTTTTTTCTAAAAGATCTACTTCAAAAAGATCTACTTAGAAAAGATGTACCAAATGAAACCTTAGTTTTCAATTCCTCCCCCCTCCCCCCCCCTTTAAAACATGCCTTTCAATTTTCAATTACTATTCAATAATTAATAAAATTCAATATTATTCGATCTTCAAATAAAAAAACAAATACAAACAACCTTAGCTAGTATAGAGTTTTAATTAACCAATCTCATACTTGGTTAATTAGGACTCTACTAGGCATATAACGTTCCACCATGCTTTTGTAGTTATTGTACTATGGTGACCCATCATTTCCAGTTCAATGTCTTTACAGATCTCTCTTTCTCAAGTAGCAGCCGTCCTCCTTTCAATTTTCAATTACTGTTCAATAATTAATAAAATTCAATATTATTCAATCTTCAAATAAAAAAACAAATGCAAACAACCTTAGCTAGTATAGAGTTTTAATTAACCAATCTCATACTTGGTTAATTAGGACTCTACTAGGCATATAACGTTCCACCATGCTTTTGTAGTTATTGTACTATGGTGACCCATCATTTCCAGTTCAATGTCTTTACAGATCTCTCTTTCTCAAGTAGCAGCCGTCCTCCTTTCAATTTTCAATTACTGTTCAATAATTAATAAAATTCAATATTATTCGATCTTCAAATAAAAAAACAAATGCAAACAACCTTAGCTAGTATAGAGTTTTAATTAACCAATCTCATACTTGGTTAATTAGGACTCTACTAGGCATATAACGTTCCACCACGCTTTTGTAGTTATTGTACTATGGTGACCCATCATTTCCAGTTCGATGTCTTTACAAATCTCTCTTTCTTAAATAGCAGCCGTCCTCCTTTCAATTTTCAATTACTGTTCAATAATTAATAAAATTCAATATTATTCGATCTTTAAATAGAAAAACAAATGCAAACAACCTTAGCTAGTATAGAGTTTTAATTAACCAATCTCATACTTGGTTAATTAGAACTCTACTAGGCATATAACGTTCCACCATGCTTTCGTAGGTTATTGTACTGTGGTGACCCTTCACTTCCAGTTCAATGTCTTTATAGATCTCTCTTTCTCAAGTAGCAGTCGTCCTTAAGTTGACTTATCTTCAACGAGTCTAGTCACCATTCCCATTTAAATGTCTTCGCAAATCTCGCTTTCTCAAGTGGTAGTCCTCCCCAAGTTGCCCCATCCATGATAAGCCTCCCACTACTAGACATGGTGTAGACTTTTGATACTGATTGATATGAAATCATTAGTCATCCTTACGAAGCAGATTGTAAGAAAAGGAGGGTCCAATGAGTTATATACTTATGACTAATCTCATATTTAGTTAGTGTGGGATCTTGATTAACCAACCGTATGCTTAGAGGGTCCTTTTTTTTTAATTTAATTTAATTTATTTTGTTTGAAAACTTAGCAATCCTAAATTTTATTGAAAACTAAATAGTGACCGAAACTTAAACTTAAATAAAATGTTTGTTTTTTCTTTTCCTAATGCATTGTCAATTTGTTTGTTTTTTAATGATAAAAATTTGTCTAAAAACAATTAATTTAATATTAATATTAGAACAAAATTGGAAATGTATTATCTTTGGAATGATTGATTTGGAAGAAAATATTTAAATAGATTATGTGATTTGAAATTAAGTGAAAGGTCATTGTTTATTATTATTATTATTATTATTATTATTATTATTATTATTATTATTATTACTACTACTACTACTACTATTATTATTTTATGTTTTAAAGTTGCTTGTCTACTTAAAACAATAAACTATTCATATTTTTAAGTATTAAGAGGAAAAAATAAACAATCTATTATTCAATTATAACTTATTATTATTATCATTTTTTGGTTGGGGCTAAGAGAATTAAATTTAAAGAAAACTAATCACATATTGTGTAGATGAGATTTGAACATTTAACCTTTTAGGATTTAGGGAAATATTTAACCACTCCTATTAAGGGGTGATGTGTTTCAATAATAACGTAATTGGACATATAACATATAGTTCTAGAGGGATGTATATATCATCACTCTTTAAATTCTTCACTTAAATTTTAATAGATGGAAAGACTAGTGACATAAGTTTTCCAAACTTTAGAAATCAAAACGTTCAATTAATAAATTAAAAAGTCGTCTAAACATGAAAATTAAAGAATAACGATATTTATACCCCTAAAATATTGTATGTACACCTCAACATGGTATATTTCTAAAAAGAGTAAATAATTTGTAAATACACCCATCAATATTAATAACTTCCTCATGTATATGATAAAACCTTTTTATTTTCTTAAATCTTTAATTTCTCTTTTAAACACTAATTTTAGATATCAAACAATTTTTAAAGAAACAAATGAATTGTAGAATATTGAGAATGATTTTCAAATCCTAATTTCAAATATCCAATAATTTTTAAGGAAACAAATTAATGCAGAATATTAAGAACAAATCAAAATCATGATGAAATTATTATATTTAGTTAAAAAAATAAAAAAAGGAAAACACATTTGAAAGGAAAAAATAAGAATGTATATTAAGAAGTTCATTTCATTCCAAATACTCCATAAAGAATCATTAACCAATTCAAACTTAATTCCTTTATAATACAATATATTCGTTGAATTGAGATAAAAAAAATTATTTTTTGATTAAATAACAAGAAACGTGTTTTAATTCATATAACTCAGAAAATTAAACTCAATAAAAAATTAAATCGAGATAAAACTTTATATACTTTTTCGAATCTTAATTTCTCTAAATTAACTATTTTTTTTAATATCATTTTTTTTTTTAAGAATACAAATTAATTTTAAATGTTAAGAATAATTTAAAATATTCTTAAGAAATTGATTATAAAATGACAAGTTTCAAATTGATTATTATCAAAAGAAAATCATAATCTACTTGCCTTGTCTATAAAGAAGAAGTCTGAAAATTTTAGCGAAATTAATTAGATAACAAAATAAGTGTTGTAGGTTGTATTTACAAAATATTGGTAAAAAAAAAAAAGAAAAAAAAAGAAGGGTAATATTAATATTAATTGAGATTTATTTACAAAGTAGAGATTTGGTATAGTTTGATGAGGTGTATATATATATATATATATATATATATTTGAAATAACTTTTGATAAGGTATCTTATAGTATATATAAAAAGTGTGAAGAGAGTTTATCAGTGAAGAATTCCACACCCTAGATTCTGTTTGAAATACAATTACATATTTACCCTTCTTATTGACTCCCTAATAAAAAGATGAACGTCCACTTTTTTAAATTATTTGAGATCCAAATGCGATCCCCAAAAAAGATAAAAATTAAAAATTAAAAAAATAAATAATTTGGTGTTCTTCACAGTTCATTACAATCCCCAAACCAATACCACTATTATTCATCGTCACCTATAACAGGTGTTCAACACCCATCACTTACACCACTAAACACTAAACCATCGTCATCACTATTCATCATATACAACAGTCATCAAACTAAATTAATTAAATTAAATTTATTAGAATTTAATAATAAAAAATTTAAAATGTAAAATTTTAAAAAACGATAGGCCTATATTTGGATCCAGAAAGTCTCCATCTTTTAGATGTAGAAGGATCTAATAGGTATGCAAGGGAGGGTGACATCGGAGGGTTAGGGGGAAAAGAGCGACACCGAAAGGTGAGAGAGGAGAGAGAGTCACGTCGGAGGCTGGAGAGGGAAGCGAGAACGAAGTTGGAGGGGGAGTGGAAAGAGAGAGACGGTGAAGGGTAAAAGAGGATAATGGCAGATTGAGTGGTGGTGTTGGTCGTTTAGTGGTGATGAATGAATGTGAAGGGTTGGTGAGAATGAGAGTGATGATGGAAATGTGCTATTTATGTAGGTGTGGTAAGATGGATGCCAAGTGTCTTTATCCAATCCATCCGTCAACTTTATAGATTAATGCCAAGTGTCTTCATCCAGTCCATTTATTTTCATTTAATATTAAATTAAAAATTAAACATAATAAGTAATTATTTGTTGACGTTCCGAAACGGTCAACCAGAGATTCTGGGGCCCAGACGGTGAACTTGGTAATTAAAGGCTCTGTTCGTATTAATTGAAGGATCGTAAATGGGCAATTAATGAAGTTTTAGACTGGTGGTGATTAATTCAGGTGGAGGAATGTCGGTCTTGGTGGTTGGTCGGATTTAATAAGGTAATCAACAAGAAATTAAAGAGAAAGAGAGAAAAGAGAGAGAGAGAGAGAGAGAGAGAGAGAGAGAGAGAGAGAGAAGAAAGAACACAAAGGTTTTTTACGTGGTTCGGTGACTGCACCTACGTCTACAGCCACTCTGGGGTAATTCCGGCAGAGTGACAGTTTTCTAGTATGTTAAGCTCTTCTGTACAGTAAAAATGTCTCCCACCTTTATAGAGGAGGGGGGGTGACCATAAAAAATACAAAAGAAAGTCATACAAGTTATTGGCAACGGCTAGTTTCAGCTAATCCTGACATTGCCATGCTGCATTAATTGTAAAGGTAATGATGATCTTCTTCCTGCACAGATCTGTATTTAATATACCTGAATAAGTCTTCATTTCATTAAATGCTTCTGGGTAATTGTGTAAGCAGTTTCCAACGGGAAATCATGGGGGTTGGTAATTCTGACAACTTGCTATGCACGGTATCCCCTGGGTAAACCTTCTGGTCGGCCAGGTGAAGCACACTGGAGAAGAGCTGACGTGGCCAAGAGGAGAGGTAAGGCGATCTGGGGGTCTACGCGAGCTCGCGAGCTCCCCGAACTGAAGGTACGAGCAGGGGACATCCTGGGAACTGTTGCTGGCTTGCGACCTCGATGGCTTCACGAGCTGGGCTTACAACTGCTGGTCCCATCTTTGGGCCTCCTGGGCCCTTGCTTCTGTTTAAATTAAATAAGTATGCACTGGCCCATTTGGGCCGAACCAAAAAATGGGCATAACATTATTTAAATGCCCTTACACCTAACAGATCTGTTATTTTCTACATGGAAAGCATCAATTCACTAACGTTTGGTTTATTTTTGGATAATAGTTTGAAAATCAGGGGTGATTGACATTAACTTTCATTCCATGGGGTTAAATGATAACATCCCATATTTTATTTATTGATTTTAATAATTTATTTATTTATTTTTAAAATATCTTTTAACATAATGATAAGTACAATCATATTTTGAGGACAAATGAGTCTTTTCATAATTCTATTATTGTCAAAGGGATAATTGGGTCTTTTCATCATGAGTCAGTATTAAACTATTAGTTTTTTAACCTATATTTAATATTATTTGTTATCATAAGGTTTAATTATATCAAAGATTTTGTTTTTTGTTTTTGAACAAATCAAAAGTTTAGTTATTATTAACACAAGTATGTCTTTTTATATCAAAAGTTTTATTATTATCGGATTGTCATTACTTAAATAACTAGAGAATTGACAATATTTTTTTTTTACTTAAATTATTATCACAAGGTTTAACTGTAATGATTAGTTTAATTATGAAATAAAAATGAAGATTTAATACATTTTTATCTTATATATTAATAAAGTTGAGTAATTATAAAAATTACATCAAACATTTCATACTTAAAAATGGAGTAAATAAATAAAATACAAAGAAACTTATTTATAGTTAAATTTAAAATTATTATTTATGATATTATATATATGATAATAATTTGAGTAAAACAATATTATTAATCCGGTTGTTAATTTTAAACATATGATCATATAAATTATAAATAATAATATTTAATTAGTTTGACTTTAAAACCTATTCGACAAGAGAAATAAATATAACTTTAACTACATGCATGTGCACGTGGAACCAAATCCAGTATTAATAAAAAGGGCGTACACGTAATTCATGAGTGGTGGCAATATTGACACCCGAAAATTAGAATACAAGTCAGCGATAGCAGCCCAACACCCATAAAAGTGCCACTCAAAAATTAGAATAGAAGTCACCAATAACAGCCCAACCCATCTGTTCGGATTTCGGACATGTAGGTGACATAATCAATCTCCACCAATCCAATATGGACCAGTCAGCAAAGTCAGACAGTTGTGGGCTGCTTTGGAATTTGGACAGATCTAAAGATGTCAGCATGTACGTCAAAGCATTTCACTTTCACTTTTAATAAAACTCAGAAAGCCTCGTGCGACGGACTCTGTATCTAGCCTCAACTATGGCCACTTACAATACAAATGTCACGTCTAAACAAGAATATAGTTCCAATCAATGAATGTGAAACCATAAAATAACCGTAAAAATCAACCCGTTCCACTTTGAATGAAAAAGCCCGTCTCTACCATAAAAATCCGGTCTTTATGAGCCCCCACCTCCTATATCGTCCCTCTATAAATACTCACTCCAGATTTTTGCCTCCACTTCATTTTAGTTCTATACCCAGAAAAGGAAAGCAAACACGTGGTTTTGTAACTCATTTTGTTAGAATGGAAAACACAGTTGCAGCAACAGGAGCGGAGCAGGAACAAGTGGAGAAGAAGAATGTCATTCCTCTTCTCACTCCTTACAAGATGGGTTCTTTCAATCTTTCTCATAGGTGAATCTTCTTTCTTTCTTTCTTTCTTTCTTTTTTTGATGCTTGTGGATGTCGGTGCATGCATCTGTTGTAATATTAACCTTACTTGAGACCCATTTGGATTCAGTCTTTGTTATTGATGTTTTTTAGTCTCTCAGGAATCAGGATTGTCAATGAATGTAACACCTTTACTTGATTAAAGCAGTGTTCTGTTTCATTTTGTATATAGAGATCAGTTTAGTGCTTGATCTGATGAATTTTGGGTTTATTTTCTTTGCGTATGTTGTAGAATTTTATTTTGATGCTTGAATGTTTTGTGTGGTTGACTTTAGTGAAACATAAGTGTGTTTGAAAGTTTGAACAATCCCATTTTGGCATGGTCTTTATATGTAGACTTGATATGGTGGTTTGGTTTCGACATTAGTGATGTCAGTCTATACATTGCACAATTTTTACTGGACAATGTTGTTGAGACTTTGAAACAAATTCAAGTACCGTTTTACCAAAATCAAGCCAATAATTCAAAAGCAAATTTGCGGCGAAAATGTTGACTTGCTGGTTCATAGTGTGGCTTGAAACTTTTTCACTTGTGAGCAGTGATTTCAATAGTCTTTATGGTGTTGACAAGAAAGTGGATATAGACTCTTTAGTCATTGTAAACTTTCAATCTGTTGTCGATTGCTATAGGAGAGTTTGAACAAAAGCGCGAGACTAGTAGTATCTTATATATATTAATATTTGTATTTTCTAATTTGAAAAGAATAACCTTTTTGGTTCATTCAATTTTGTGGTCTGAAAGTGGGACCGGCTCGATCCAAACTGTCCCTTGAATTGACATCCCTACATAAGATTGATCATACATTTTACATTATGGACTAAATTCAGCAATGCTCTTTTTACATTCATTATGTTTTGTTTGGCTTCGGTTGCAATTTTTTTGGACTAGAGAGTTCCGATTTCTGTCTAATTCGTTTTTGGATTATTGTGTTTATATATGTTTCAGAATTGTTTTGGCACCACTGACTAGGCAGCGATCTTACAATAATGTTCCTCAGCCGCATGCCATTTTGTATTACTCTCAAAGAACCACCAAAGGTGGCCTTCTCATAGCTGAAGCCACTGGAGTTTCTGATACTGCTCAAGGGTAATTTCAGCTATATTGTGCACTGCAGTATTTAAAAGAAAAAACATACATTTGCATTTTGAGTGTAAATGTAGGCAGTCAAAAATCTTATTACCTCTTTTATATGTTCTGTGGATAAGGTATCCGGATACGCCTGGTATATGGACCAAAGAGCAAGTAGAAGCATGGAAGCCTATTGTAGATGCTGTTCATGCCAAAGGTGGAATCTTCTTTTGTCAGATTTGGCATGTGGGGAGGGTTTCAAATCAAGGTCTGTTGTTCGCTATGACTCTTTTCTTTTATATGCAATAACTGGCAACTCTGTTTTTTTCTCTTAAGATTGGACATAGTTGTAATGATCTATGTAAATATGATTTATGAAAAGCTGTCAACAGCAGTTTGCCCAATTCTTGTCATCTTTGTGAGTAGGATTCGAAGTTCTTCTGCTTTAGCTCAAGTGGAAAAACATTGGATTGTTGTTGAGATTGAGAAGGCATTGTTCAAATTATGAATGATGAATCATTACATTGGTTTATGATTCCCATGTCTCAAGTCACTACAATTTGCTGTTCATAACCATCTGAAATTAATATTTTTCGCTTTTAACTGACGAAAGCTTATGCCAGCTTTAATTGCTTAACGGGAAAGATGTAATGACAAAATTAAAATGGTTTATGGATGCATATCTGCATTTTTGGTGTTTAATTGTTGTCAAGTGCCTGTGATAGACACGATTTTACAGTAACTCTAAAGTCATTTGCCTTTGTATCTAAATAGTGCTGTTTTTTGTGGCTCTGCAGGCTTTCAGCCAAATGGTCAACCACCTATCTCTTCTACTGACAAGCCATTGATGCCCCAACTTCGAGCTAATGGTGTTGATGTTGCTCAATTCACACCTCCCAGACGGCTAAGAACAGATGAAATTCCTCAGATTGTGAACGATTTCCGACTTGCTGCTAGGAATGCTATTGAGGCTGGTAAACTCTTCTTTTAAATAAGGGCAAAAAAAAAAAACCTAAGAAACAAGTATTTTCAGCTATTGCTCTGTAGGTGGAATTTAGTTGCTCCCATTTTAAGAGAACAAGAAAAAATGTACTTAAAACGGAAGCCTAGCGAGAATATTTGCATGCATCCATGAGAGCCAAAGTAGCAAGTTTCACTAAATTGTTTACTTGTCTGGGGAGTAATATGATCTGGATAAGATAGAACATTTGTTTCTTCAAAAGTTGCATTGTTGGTGAAAATTCTTTCCTTCTCATGGAGATTTATAAATTTCTCTAAAATATGATCAATCTTCTAGTGTATGGTGGCATTTAGTTTAATTTAATCCTTCTTGTGTGCTCGCTTGCATAATGCAGATATTGTCTAGACTCTTTATCTTTGGTAGCTGATATCGGTTATCTGCTGTATAGGTTTTGATGGAGTTGAGATTCACGGAGCACATGGCTACCTTATTGACCAATTTTTGAAAGATCAGGTGAATGATCGGAAGGACCAATATGGTGGATCTCTAGAGAATCGTTGTCGATTTGCTCTAGAGATAGTTGAAGCTGTCTCTAATGAGATAGGAGCTGATAGAGTTGGGATAAGGCTATCTCCCTTTGCAAACTACATGGAATCCGGGGACTCAAATCCAGAAGCGTTAGGCCTCTACATGGCAGAGTCCTTAAACAAATACAATATTCTCTACTGTCACATGGTTGAGCCACGGATGCAAACTGTTGGCGAAAAATTCAATACCCATCATAGTTTGCTACCCATGAGAAAGGCTTTCAATGGCACTTTTCTTGTTGCTGGTGGCTATAATAGGGAAGATGGGAACAATGCTGTGGCTGAGGACCGTGCAGATCTTGTTGTTTACGGTCGACTATTCTTGGCAAATCCAGATTTACCAAAGAGATTTGAGCTTGACGCCCCTCTTAATCCGTACAACAGAAATACCTTCTACATATCAGATCCTGTTATTGGTTATACTGATTATCCATTTCTTGAAACCACTGCCTAGATTGCCAAAGCAAGAGAATGTGAATTGGTATTATCATTCACTAGTACTTTTTAATCTTGTGTTGTACTGAATTTGATTATTAATACAGAGATGAATAAGCACGTTTAATGAAGTGCAGTAGTAACTACAATCCAATAGAATATATTGTCCAAATTTTTGTTGAATTAAGATCGATAACCTTTGTTCTTCCTTAATTTATGATAAAGACATCAACCACTAAATTGGTATAATCTAGAAAGGGCCTTTACTAATCCAAAGATTTTTTATAACGAACGATTTTTGATAAGTTCAATATGAACAATGTGCTTTATCCAAGACTTTTTGTATGGATTTCTAAAGTGGTTTCAAAGCCATTCGAGGCCCGTATACATGCAAGTTCTAAAGTTGATCAGACTATATTAGGAAGGAGATGTTGGTGCAAAATTAAAATATTGTTCAGGAGTTACATCACTTCAGCGAGAAAGTTACTTTGATGCATCACTTTCATGGCTTTGAGGGATTTGGAGAGGATGATGTTCATAACTAGATATTATATCCAAAAAAGCGAAGAAATGTGAAGGTTAGTAATAATTTTATCATGTGCCCGATTTTTTTTTTTTTTCAATGACTACATTAAGCAGCCTTGATGAGAGTTGAACTTGACACACAAACATGCCTAAGTGCAGTTGCATCCACTGAGACAATTCATCACGCTCTATCATGTGATTAATTGCTATATTATGTAGTATGCATATTACATGATGCGAGAGCAAGTTGCGCTACCCCTATTACTCCTATACCCCTGCATTGCAAACTTCAAACTAGTTGCAAAAGCAACCAACCATTCCCATTGATTTCAAGTATAGTTTTAACCCAATTTCAGAAGTAACCAACCACTCTCATTATCACTTTCAAATCGAATTTTAGAAGTAATCAACTATTGCATTTATAATTTTTGTTTTATGTAATGATTTCTTGCATTATTTTATAATTTTAGAACTCTATAAATAGACTTGTAAATTATAGTTTGAAACATATTCACTTATTAATAACAAAATTCCCGTGTTTATAAACTTCGGATTGAAATTTGTTTATTTTTCAAAAGCCCCTAGAATTATCTAGTGCACTTTCAAATAATTTTCAGAGATAATTTTGTCTTATCTAAAAACTATCCTGACACCAAAAAAAAAAAAAAAAAACCTATGATGAAATATCCATTGTATCATCTCCCGCTAGTCCAAAATCAGTATTCGAAATGCCCAAATCTAAAATCAGAAGTTTAAAGGCTTAAAGTTCAAAAACACTCTCAAGAAAGCCCAAAGGGATTCATCAGGCCCAAGATCTATAAACACCCACTTGATCAAATTCTTTGCCGGTACACTCCAGAACAAGAAAAGCAAAAAAGCAAGCAAGAAAATGATTCTCAACTCAACTCCATTTTATTGTAAAATGGAAAACAGAGAAGCAGAAGCAGAACACCATGAACAAGTTGAGAAGAAGAGTGTTATTCCTCTTCTCACTCCATACAAGATGGGTTCTTTCACTCTTTCTCATAGGTACTTACCTTCTTTTGTTTTTGTTATGTTTGTGGAATTGTGTTTGGCTTGTTCTTGTTAGTGTTTTTCAGGTTCACTATTAATGGTACATGAGAATTTGTATTTATGAAAATTCCCATTTGGATACAGAGTGGTTTATATGCATAAGATGTGATCATTTAGTCTCTCAGGATATTGACAATGAATGTAACATTTTTACTTCATTTCTGGAGTGTTTATATGTTACGTGATCTTTTTTTGGTGTATGCATGTCTTGTGTTGTTTATTTTACTGAAAAATAAGTGCGTTTGATCAATCCCTTTTCGATATGAAAAGGGTTGTTTAGTTTCAACATTAGGGTGTTGTCAGTTTCTTCATTGCACAGTTTGGACTGGACTATATATTTGGTTTGGACTTTGAAGCACATTGTGATGATGATGATCAAGTGCCTTTTTTGCTAGACTCAAGCTATTAATTAAAATGAAAATCTGTGGTGAGAACAGGGTACTTCTTGTTACACAGTGTGGCTTGTTCAGTTTTAGTTGTCGGGGTGTGATTTGAATATTCTCTTGGCTGATGACAAGAATGTGGTTGGACACTCACTAGTTATTGTGAACTTTCTCTCTGTTCTTGATTGGTATAGGAGAGTTCAGATAAAAGCTCAAGACTAGTTGTGTGTTATGAATTTTTGTATTTCTAAATTGTAAAGAAAAGCTTTTTGCTTCATTTTATCTTATGGCGGATTCTTTTACAATTTTCTATAAAAATGTTACTTGTTCGATTAGTGTTCAGATTTATTGATATGAGTCTGAAAGTGGAACTTGACCCCAAACGATCCCCAGCAAAGGCTGTAATTCCCACTCTAATGATTTTATTGGTTGAATTGACGACTCTACACAAGATCGATAATACATTTTATATCATGAACCAATTTATGTTCTTTTTCCATTCAATATGTTTTGTTTGGCTTGGTTTGCCATTTTATTCTCATTTTTAGCTTCGTTTGGGTTAGAGAGTTCAGTGCTTGATTTTATTAGTTTTTAAATTATTGTGTTTATAAATGTTTCAGAATTGTTTTGGCACCATTGAGCCGGCAGAGATCTTTCAACAATGTTCCTCAGCCACATGCCATCTTGTATTACTCCCAAAGAACCACAAAAGGTGGTTTTCTCATATCTGAAGCCACTGGAGTTTCTGATACTGCTCAAGGCTTACTGCATACTCCTGGTATATGGACCAAAGAGCAAGTAGAGGCATGGAAACCTATTGTAGATGCTGTTCATGCCAAAGGTGGAATCGTCTTTTGTCAGATTTATCATGTGGGGAGGGCTTCAAATCAAGGTCTGCTCCACATCTCTTTCTTTTTCATGTAATAAGTGGTGACTCTCTTATGGTCACAATGATCTATGCTAACAAGAATTATTAAAAGTAGTCAACAGCTATAGCCCATATCTTATCATCTTTGTGTGTAGGATTGGAAGCTCTTGGGCTTCAGCTCAAGTGGCTAATCATGGGATTGCTGTTGAGCTTGAAGAGGCCTTAGGTTTGAACTCTGTTGACAACCATCTGAATTAAGTTGGAATAATGCATCATAGTTTTGGCTCATGATTCGTATGTCAAGAGTCCATTTGTTTTGTTTGTCATAGCCCCTTCAAATTTGTTATCTTTCACTTTTAACTGATGAAAGTCTACACCAACTTTAATTCTTTGAAGGGAAAAATGTAATGAAAAATATTTAAAATGTTTGCTGCTGCATATTTGCTTTGTTGGTATTCAATCCTTGTCAAATGCATGTGATGGACTTCTGATTTTCTAAAATACTACAAACACTTATGTGTTTGTATTCATTTAGTGCTCTCTTTTGTGGCTGTGCAGATTTTCAACCAAATGGTCAAGCTCCAATCTCTTGTACAGACAAGCCATTGGGGGTTGATGTTGGCGATTTCACGCCTCCAAGACGGCTAAGGACAGATGAAATTCCTCAAATTGTGAATGATTTCCGACTTGCTGCTAGGAATGCTATTGAGGCTGGTAAACCTTTCTTGTAAAATGAAAATAAACTGTAAGAAATGAAAATAGTTTTTAGCTATTGCTAGAGAGGTGGTACTTGTTCGGCCTACCTTCTAAGAGAACTGGGAGAAATGTACTTGAAATACGGGCCTAGTGAAATTTTTTATATGCGGTCGATGGCTGTTGGAAGGAAATTGAAAACGAATATGAATGCAATTAGAGATTGTTTCTGATGTTGGTAGCTTGTATACTTCTTTTTGTCCCTAACTGAAGTGAGAAAAATCGGCTTTTAATATTTGTAGGTGAGAAAGTGAAAAATGTAATGGGTGACAGATTACATTCTTAGAAACTTCAGAAAACAGTCCTGTACTATGAGAGCCAAAGTTAGATTTTAATTGTTTAGGAAGTAGTACTAGTATGAGGAGGATAAGTTGCATCCTTCCAGAAATTCTTCCTTCTGTTGGAGAGATATATGCTATAGCATTGCCAATCTTCTAGTTTACATGGTAGTATTTAGTCTTATTTAACCTTTCATATACCAGCTTTCGTAACCCAGATCTTGTCTTGAATCTTTCTGTTTGGTAGCTAAATTGTTTACCTGCTGTATAGGTTTTGATGGAGTTGAGATCCACGGGGCTTACAGCTACCTTATTGACCAGTTTATGAAAGATCAGGTGAATGATCGAACAGACCAATATGGTGGATCTCTAAGAAACCGTTGTCGATTTGCTTTAGAGATAATTGAAGCTATTGCTAATGAGATAGGAGCTCATAGAGTTGGGATAAGGCTATCTCCCTTTGCAGACTCCATGGAATCAGGGGACTCAAATCCGGAAGCTTTGGGTCTATACATGGCGGAGTCCTTGAACAAATACGGTATCCTCTACTGCCACATGATTGAGCCGCCTAGGAAAACTAAACACAGTTTGCTACCCATGAGAAAGGATTTTAGTGGCACTTTTCTTGTTGCTAGGGGTTATAATAAGGAAGATGGAAACAAAGTTGTGGCTGAGGGCCGTGCAGATCTTGTTGCTTATGGTAAACTTTTCTTGGCAAATCCAGATTTGCCGAAGAGGTTCGAGCTTGATGCCCCTCTTAATAAGTACAACAGTGATACATTCTGCATACCTAATCCTGTTATTGGTTATACCGATTACCCATTTCTTCAAACCACTCCCTAAGTTACAAAGCAGCAGAAATCAGATCGTTTATTATCAGTCACTGTTACCTCAATTTTTAGTCCACTGTATATTTGTTTTCTCTGAGTTTTGTTATATTGTACGAAAGTATCATGTAACGTATCAAATAACAGTCCAAGCATGATTTTATAGTCTGAAAACAAATGCAACGCATCACCTTTAGATTTTCTGACCACAAATCAACACATCATCACTATAAAGTCTAATTTAAACTTTAATACAATTGCATTGTACATTTGTATGGCTTGATGATGTCATAAATATGTGTAGAATTTAAATGTTAAAAAATGAAAAGTAAAGCTGAAACTTTGAGATGAAAATTGGAGAGGACAGTTGGATTTCAAGAGTTCAGGCTTAGGACCATAAGAATGAGGAATTTCTAGCAAATTCACCCATTTAACCTTTTTTTTTTTTAAATGGTTGATCAAATGTCACATGATCAGCCATCAAAATACCTTTTCAAACCAAAAGAAATGAATTACGTTTAAAAGGGCAAAAATTGTAATTTTGTATCCATCCAATATCATATGACTTGTTAGTTTCGTTTTCATGATATAATTTTTTAAAATACAAAATTTACAAGTATGATTACTGTAAAAATTATAAATTAAAAGAAATAACTTATAAGCATTTATTTTTATTTATGATTCTTCTATTAAAAAAGAGGTAATATGGCAATTAAACAATAACAATTGTCATTCTTCCGTTAATGATCAGTTTGACTGCTGAATGTGAAACTTTAGGGATAATGGCTTTGTATTTGAATTCAAAGTTAATAAGTTCATAATTCTGCAAACTTTAGGCATTAAGTTGAAATTTACCCTTCAAACTATAATTAAAAAGTTGGAGAAAGAAATTGTTTTCTATCATTTTCCAATAAGATTTTCAAAATAAATCCAAACAACTATTTTATCCATTTTAATATCAAAGGTATCTATATCAATATTATATTTTTTAAGACAACTTTTAACAAACGCTATTATATTAGTTGCATTTCTAAATTATAATCATTTTTATGATTTTAATTTTTAAAAATGATTCTTAAAACACCATTTTAAACCCATACCAAATACAAAAATTATGGATCAATCACATTGATGTATAATTTAAAATGTAGGGACCATACAAACCAAAAATTCAAAGATGAATTAAAAAAATAATTAATCATATTGGAATAGGTACCCAAATGAGCTTTCAAAAGATGCTGGTCAACAAATTGGTGGTTGAGTGTATCTGACCATAGCATCGCCATATCCTCTCAAACGTTATCGAATCGAATTATTTACTTACAAAAACTCATCTGCTGTCGGGAAGAGAATCTCAGGAGCTTTCCATGGGTATTTATGCGATCCACCAGCCTGTTCCATTTGGCCAGTTGGTCTCCTTTTGTCGACTAAGGATTTTCTCCTATTGTGTTTTCTTGGTCTTTTATAAGACTTTGTTTGGGCAAACTTAAAATAGATCTTTCACAAATAAATATTTTAAAAGTAAAATTTTTTATTTAAAAAAATTATTAGTTGTTTGACTCTTAATTGAAAATGCTCTTTAAAATTGTAGATCAAACTTATTTTAAAAACTTTTTTAAATTATAAAATTATCAAAAAAGATATTTAAAAGAAAGTAAAATAATACAGAACAATATATGAAAAAATATTATATTTGTAATTAACAAAATTATAAAATATGGCTTCTAAGTGGGTTGCGCTTTCTGCCATACTTCTCAACAGCTAAGGGCCCCTTACTAAATTGCCCATATTTTGTGGATAAAGGTGCTTTTGTCAGATTTGGCATGTGGGCAAGGTTTCCAATCAAGGTTTGTTTTTCTATGTCTCTCTCTCTCTCTCTCTTCTCTTTTTTTTTTTTAATTATTATTTTTTTATACCCCTAATAGTTGGCTACTTGGTGTTCTTAAGTTTGACTTATTAGCATCACAATGTCTTTTCAGTATATCGATTTCTGAATGATTCCTAAATTTCAAGCTCTATTAATTGAGTGTGTTTGATTTGTTGAGAGCAATTTGAAGTTGCAATGGTGGCCATGATCATTCAGGATTCATATGTCACAACACAAGTCATTATGATTTTGTTGGGGATAAATTAAATAAACCCTTCAAATTAATTTTTTCGAATTTTAACTAATGACAAATTAAAAAAATCTTCCATGAAAATATTTCACAGTTGATGTGGTAAGATATATCAATGAAACGATATCATTTTCTTTTCTCTTACTTTTTCAATCGATTTTTTTCTTTTCTCTTACCTTTTTCATTAATCTTTTTTTTTTTATGTTTCTTATTAATTCGTTTCACAACATCAACTGTAACAAAGTTTTTTTAAAATTTTTTTCTGAAAGTGTTTGTTAGCTTTAATATTTCGAAAGGAAAGATGGAATTAAAAGATCAAAAATATATGTGGATGCTTATTGGTTTTTGCTAAATATGTCTGTTGGGCACACTTGATTTTACATCATAATGATTGGATATTAATTATTTCTTTCCCTTGTCACTCTTTAGGTTTTCAGCCAAATGGTCAAGCTCCAATCTCTTCTACGGACAAGCCATTTACACCTCAAGTTCGTTTAAATGGCATCGATGCTGACCAATTTATGCCTTCAAGGCGGTTAAGAACTGATGAAATTCCTCAAATTGTAAACAATTTCCGACTTGCTACAACGAATGCTATTGAGGCTGGTAAATTCTTTTTTTAAAAAAAAAAAGAAAAAAATCAAACATAAAATGAAGCATGTCACGGGAACCAACATTGTAGTTTCACCGGTTTTACACGTTTAGTAATTTTTTTGAGAAAACATGTTTAGTAATTAATATAAGAAAAATAAGATTATCCTGGGAAATCATGCTTTCCTTCTTGAAAATAATTTACAAAATCATCATTCTTGCATGCATTGTACTATATGCTCTCATTGGTAGCTGACATTGTACTATATGCAATATAGGTTTTTATGGAGTCGAGATTCATGGGCCACACGGCTACTTCATTGACCAATTTATGAAATATCAGGTGAATGATCGTACTGACCAATGAGGTGGATCCCTAGAGAATAGTTGTTGATTTGCTCTGGAAGTAGTTGAAGCAGTTGTTGATGAGATAGGAGCTCATATAGTGGGCATAAGGTTATCTCCCTTTGCAGACTACATGGAATCAAGTGACTCGAATCCACAATCATTAGGCCTTTACATGGCAAAGTCCTTGAACAAATATGGTATCCTCTATTGTCACATGGTTGAGCCAAGAATGAGAATTGTTGAAGAAAAAAGTGAAACTCCACACGGTTTGCTACCCATGAGAAAGGCTTTCAATGGCACTTTTCTTGCTGCTAGGGGGTACAACAGGGAAGAAGGAAACAAAGTTGTTGCCGAGGGCCATGCAGATCTTGTTGTTTATGGTCGGCTGTTTTTGGCAAACCTTGATTTGCCTAAGAGATATGAGCTTGATGTCCCACTCAATGAATATAACAGAGATACTTTCTACACATCTGATCCTGTGATTGGTTATATTGATTATTCATTTCTTAAAGCCAATTCTTAGGTGGTTCTTATAGTATGAGAATGTAAATTTGTAGTGGTATTCATTATCACTATTCTAAATTCAATGTATTCTCCTTCTTTCGGAATGCTTATTAGTATTTGTAATTTGATTGTATGAGTGTATGGAAATTTATCCCATTGGTGATAATAAATTGGATTGCTTGGGGCTATTCTTGTATATATTAGCAATGAAACAACATTATCTAGCTCAAAGAAAATTAAAAATCACTTATAATGCATTTTGCAGTTTTATTTTTTATTTTTAAAAAAAAGGAAAAAAAAAAAAGAAAAAATGTGTTAGGACTTCCCTATATCAGACACTATTTGTGTGATCCAGATATCTACTCTTATGAATAAGAGATAAACTTCATTTGAATATCTATTTTCATAAACAAAAGACAATTATTCTCATAATAAAGGGAGGGGAGAAAATTGTCATTGTGTAGTTCGGATATCTACTTCCATGAATGGGAGATGAGAGCCAATTACTCTCATAATAAGAGAAGAAAACTATCCTTACGTGATGTGAATATTCACTTGTATAAACAAGAGACAACTACTCCCATAATAAAGAAAAAAAACTATGCATATAAGATGTAATATGCACTTGATAGTAATTGAATTTTAACTTCACAAAAGATGAGGAGATAAAACAATCATATGTGGTAAGAAGTGATGTGTGATGTATAAATTTTCTAATATTTATATCATATGATGTGATTTAAATAAAGAGTTCTTTTCTTAAATGACACTAAAAAGCGAACATCATATTTCACTAATACAAAAGAACTGAAGTGTGTTGTAGTAGCATCAAGTTACTGTTTTTTTTTTTTTTTTAATGACAAAGATATATTTAATCTATAACTGGTTTTGATTTAAATAATTTTAAAACAAATTTAAAGAGGATGAAACTAAATCAAATTCATTCATATATATATACATACATATACATATATATATAACCTCACATGTTATTAATGCTTTCGCTTTATATATATATATATAAATATAACTAACCTCACAAGTTATTAATCCTTTCGATATTTTAATTTTTTGCATTGAAAATTGGTCTTAAATGGTGCTTTAATTCTCTATTTTTAATAAATCAAAATCCTCAAGTATGGACATTTAGGAAAGAAAAAAAATTATGCATATAAAATTTTGTTATCCATAAAAAATTCGTAAAGAGAACAACATGGAGAATTTGCTAAGGAATAATACTAAGGACCCCTATTGTTTGACTGAATCGCTAAGAACCTCCCTATAATTTGATATAATCCCCTTTTCCCCCTTTTGTTAACTTTGTAACTAAAAAGTGTGTCATGACAGTGACATTGCACAGAAAGACGAAATTACCTCTCAACTATATATAACAAAAGGAAAAAAAAAAAAAAAAACTAACAAATATAATTAAAAATATTAATAATTTTTTTGAAGAAAAAATTACTATGATATTTTCATCCATCAAACATGATGGACGGGAAACATCATTTTAAAAAATAATAAAAAATCCAAAAAATTCAAAAATTGAAAAACAAGCCTTAAAAAGAAAAAAAAAAGAAGTTCTTTTGAGGCGTAGATTCAACCCCAAATTGGATTTCTATCGTCTGTAAAAAACGATAGATTATGGAGATCTAATCTGGAGATTAGATTCCACCTCACTTTCTTCTCCAACACTCAACCCGAATGGCTACCCATACCTACTACCCTTCTTCATAATCTTCGGCTCTACACTCCTTATCTTTGGACTCAGTTTTGCATCTCAATTTTGCTTATCCATTCATCAACATCACCTAATTCATCAACATCATCTCATTCATCACCATCATCAATATAAACACAAATTTATCATCATCATTATTATTATTTTTTTAAAAAAAGTTAAAAACAATGAAATATAAATATATATATATATATGATAAAGATTGTTTTGGGGTTGCGAAACCTAGAAAACTAGATTTAGGTTTTGAAACCTTGATCTAAAAAATCTTTGAATGAAACCAGATAACCTGGGTCGCTCAAAACTTAGAGAGAAGAAAGAGAAAGAAGTCGAGACAAAAAACAGAGAAGTCGAGCGAGAAGAGAGAGAAAGAAGTTGAGAGAGAGATGGGAAAGAGAGAGAACTATCTGCGATGATGAACACTAGACCTAGAAACCCAAATTGGAATGGGTATTCGATGATAGAGACTCGGTTTAGGTCTTCATCACTGGAAACCTATTTTGATTTGGGTCAAGTCTCCAACCAAGCTTTAAAGGAGAGATAAAGAAAATAAAAGGAAAAGATGAGAAAATGGAAAGAAAAGAGAAGAAGAAGAAGAAAAAGAGACCGAAGAGAGAGAGAGAGAGAGAGAGATCAGACATAATTTTATTAAAAGAAATATTAATAATATTTTAGCCTTATTTTTTTTAAATATGTCCACCGTCCATCATATTTTTTTAAAAGAAATATTCATAATATTTTAGCCTTTTTTTTAAAAATATGTCCACCGTCCATCGTATTTTTTTAAAAATCATTAATATATTTATTTTAATTTTTTATTATTTAATTTTTAAATTATTTTAAAAATATATAAATGTTAATGTCAAATACAGTATGCACATGACACTCATCTATTTATTCAAAATTTTTTAAATTTATTTTACATCGAATTGGCGGTTTTACTCTTCTTGGTTAACCATCAAATACTGTCTTTTAACGTCCAAGTTAATGGTAAGGATTTTTTTGGTTATTTTGATAAATAATAAGGGATATTTTGGCTATTTTTGTAAACTATATGGTGTTTTAGCGATTTTTTTAAGTTAAGAGTTTTTGATTATTATACCAAATTACAAGGGCAAATTAGATTTATCCTATTTGCTAATGTAACTTAAACATAATTAATTTATTTTTAATATACTTTTTGACTTTTTAATTAATTTTAAACATTAATTAATTAAACTTCTAAGAAAAATTCTTGTTTTTAATTATTATTATATTATAATATTTAGACTGATTAAAGAATAATTAAGATCAAATAAAATCAAATGTTGATGAAATAGTCAGAGAGCGACTCTATATGGAGGGGTGGAAAAATAACAGTTATATAATGGGAAGAATGCAACAAGAGAAAGATGCCCATCTTATAGGATGTGGGACCCATCTCTTAAGAAAGAAAAGGCGGGCGTGCACTTTAAAGGCTCGATCACCTCCAGGTTTGACTAAACATTTGAGAAAGGTTGTGCGGTCAAGAATGGTGGTTGAATGTGGCAGACCCCAACATGGCCACATGCACGCAAACGTCATCGAATCGAATGGTCACTTCAAATTGACGCTGCTGTATCTATGGGAGGAGGAGGCTTCATGAGTATTTCTCCCAGCGACGGCCAGCCGCCTGCATGCGCTGCAGAGTTGCTCTCTTTATCACTCTATATATACCCACTTCAAATTTAATATCTTTCATTCATTTTTCGGTTTCCAGATAGAAAAGCAAGTAAATTTGTATTCTAAAATGGAACACAGAGCAGAAGCAGACCAACAAGAAGTTGGGAAGAAGAGTGTTGTTCCTCTTCTTACTCCATACAAGATGGGTTCTTTTGATCTTTCTCACAGGTACCTTTTTCACTTCTTTTCTGTGTACATGATATATATATTAACATTTTGATCCAAGTTCAGCATTGGTGTTGTTTTTCCTTTTAAAGGTTATGTTTTGTTTGAGTTGGTTAGATCTAAGTTCAGTAGTTTAATTTGTTAATATTTGTTTCAGAGTTGTGTTGGCACCATTGACTAGGCAGAGATCATACGGCAATGTTCCACAGCCACATGCAATTTTGTATTACTCCCAAAGAACCACCAAAGGTGGTTTTCTCTTAACTGAAGCCACTGGAGTTTCTGACACTGCACAAGGGTAATTTTTGCTACTTTATGCTTTTGTCCACATTTTTTTTAGAGCAAGAACCGTTTTTTTTTATAGAGATTTTATACTCAATTGACGTTCCAATAGAAAAAATAATGTTCGTAAAATTATTACCTTTTTTGGTCTTTCATGCATCACTATAAAATTCGAACTCCCCATATAAAAAGATCAAGACAAAAAACAAGGCTGGAAGACGTAAATTTGAATTATTTACATGTACCATTGTGTTCAAAAGTTATAGTAAGATCTTAAGTTGTATGTTCTTTTTATAAGGTATTCCGATACACCTGGTATATGGACCAAAGAGCAAGTAGAAGCATGGAAACCTATTGTAGATGCTGTCCATGCCAAAGGTGGCATCTTCTTTTGTCAAATTTGGCATGTGGGGAGGGTTTCAACTCAAGGTATATTGTTCTCAATGTCACTTTCATTTACATGTAATAGGTGGTTACTTGGTTTTCTTTATGTTTGGACTTTGTACAATGTTTTTTTTTTTTTTTTTTTTTGGACATCCTAGCATGAAGTCCTCAAGGCCTATAAATTGAGTGCACTCTTGGAATTAAAGTCGTGAAAACTAAACATGGGATGATTATTGCTTTAGTAATCGAAAAGAAAGATGAAATTAAAAGGCTGAAGATGTATGTGGATGATTATTTGCTTTCTTGTCATTCCATATGTTTTGCCAAATATGTTTAATGGTCACACTTTATTTTGTACCATAAACACTTTTTTCATTTGGATATTAGTAACTTCTCTCTTGTCACTCTGAAGATTTTCAGCCAAATGGTCAAGCTCCAATCTCTTCTACAGACAAGCCATTAAAGCCTCAACTTCGATCAAATGGCATCGACGTTGCCCAATTTACACCTCCAAGGCGGCTCAGGACTGATGAAATTCCTCAAATTGTTAATGATTACCGACTTGCTGCAAGGAATGCTATTGAGGCTGGTAAAGTCTTTTTCTAAATTCAAACATAAACTACAAGATTTTTCTTTTTTTTTTTTAATGTAATTGGTACCCTTTTAAGAGAACGAGGAAAAATGTACTGGAAAATGAAATAGAAGAATAGTGACAACGTTTGCATATTGTCAAATGGCTGTGACAAGTAGAGGAAAATGAGTATGAATCCAATCACAGATTCAATCTATTTTAGTGGCTTGGATTACTTGACCGTTTTTCTTGATTTTGAGCGAGAAATAATTTTTTTACTTTATATCTAAGACTTTAAACAATAAATGGAACATGTCATGCGTGCCAAACAGAATATCCTTTCAATTCAAAAATGAGAGGCTACTTAATTAGTTGGCCTTCTTTAGTGCTAGCTTTATGACCTGGACCTAGTCCTAAAGCTTTATCATTTGGTAGCTGATGTTGTGCTAACTTATTCTATAGGTTTTGATGGAGTCGAGATTCATGGGGCGCATGGCTACCTTATTGAGCAGTTTATGAAAGATGAGGTGAATGATCGAACTGACCAATATGGTGGGTCCTTAGAGAACCGTTGTCGATTCGCTTTGGAGATAGTTGAAGCTGTTGCTAATGAGATAGGAGCTCATAGGCTTGGGATAAGACTATCTCCCTTCGCAACGTTCATGGAATCAAGTGACTCGAATCCGAAAGCATTAGGCCTCTACATGGTAGAGTCCTTGAACAAATACGGTATCCTCTACTGCCATATGGTTGAGCCACGAATGAGAACTGTTAATGAAAAATGCGACACCCCACATAGTTTGCTGCCCATGAGAAAGGCTTTCCATGGCACTTTCCTTGCTGCTGGGGGATTCAATAGGGAAGATGGAAACAAAGCTGTGGCCGAGGACCGTGCAGATCTTGTTGTTTATGGTCGACTATTCTTGGCCAATCCAGATTTGCCTAAGAGATTTGAACTTGATGCACCTCTCAATAAGTATAACAGAGAAACCTTCTACACATCTGATCCTATTGTAGGTTATACTGATTACCCCTTTCTTGAAGCCACTTCTTAGATTATTAAAGCATGAGAATTAATGTGAACTTGTATTAGTATTCATTATCTCTATTCTAAATGCAATGTATTTTCCTTCTCTTGGAGTGGTTTTTGTTGTATTGTCCTAATGTATTGAAAAACTTATATGATACGAAAGGGGATGCTAGCTATTAAATATTGATATTTTTATGACCTTCATTCTTTAACCTCTACATTTTTCTTGTCACATAATAAACTGAAATTATAACTAACTTAGAAATGACCCTTCTCAAACAACTCAATAAGAATTGAGTACTGTGCATCAAAAGTGAAGGAAATCAATAAAGTGCTGTATTTATACAAAATGTAATTATAGCAAGAACTTCTTCAAACTTAAGACAACGGAATTGACGTTCTATAAACCGGAGTTCGAAATTTAATCCATCAAATATAATTTCTAGGATATGTTAAAAACTATAAGAACTAAGAATTATAATTTTTATTTGCATATTATTGATAGAAAACTCAGATTGATGGATAATTTAAAATATAATTGATTTGGTTATATTGTTAGCTATTATTGCACACTCGAAGATTGGAGTATACAGAAATAACATACTTAATTAAGTGGTTGGCATTTCTCTGATATCTAGTAATGATGTTAATTCATTAATTTTTAGGTTAATCCCTTTTACTCTTTGTAATTTGAATTAATATTCGAAATCCTTCTTATTTATAAATAAAAAAGATTTTGAGTATTAATTCAAACTATAGGATTCAATCACTTTTTTCTCTTAATTTTTTGCAAATTGAATTACAATTTTTTTTTAACTTTTTCTTTTCTGTTTTTTTTTTTAGGATAACAACAGTTTTCTTGAGATCCATCAAATATAATTTCTAGGATATGTTAAAACAATAAGAATAAGAATTATGATGTTTATTTGCATATTATTGATAGAAAATTCAGATTGATGAATGATTTAAAATATAATTGATTTGGTTATATTGTTAGCTACTGCACACTCGAATATTGGGGTATATGGAAATAACATACTTGATTCATTGGTTGACATTTTCTCATATATCTAGGGGTGATGTTAATTCATTAATTTTTGGGTTAATCTCTATTGTCCCTGTAGTTTAAATCAGTACTCAAAATCTCCCTTATTTACAAATAAAGGAGATTTTGAGTACTGATTAAAACTACAGTGGGAAAAACATTTTTTCCCTCTTAATTTTTTGCATATTGAATTACCTCTTTTTTTTTTTTTTTTTTTTTTTTTTTTTAAATTTTTTAGGACAACAATGGTTTTATTGAGATCCACTATATTGGTCTATCCGATCATTCACTTAATCTTTCATGAACTGATCAACAAGAAAACCATGAACCCCACATGGATCTCAGCTCCATCAAAACCAATTCAGCGAGCAAAAATTTACCAAAGACAAATATTCAAGACAAGGTACAGAAGAAGGGTTAAATAAAACTAAATATTATCATGTAAACTAGAAGATTGATGGTCTTATACACAAATCTGTTTGCCCCTACATGAAGGAAGAATTTTCTCGAAAGACACAGCATTATCCTGCTGATTTTACTTCCTAAACAAGTAAAAAACGAGCGAAATTTGCTATTATACTTTGGCTCTCGTAGTACATGACTGATTTTGAAGTCTAAGGGTGCAATTTGGCTCCCATGACATATTCAATTTCCTCTCTTCAGATTGGGAATAAAAGGAGATGTACACAAACTATCAAAACATAAACAATCTACAGCTGCATTCATGCTCGTTTTTAATTTCCCTCCAACAGCCATTGATGGCATACAAACAATTCACTAGGCCAGTATTTCAATTACATTTGCACATACCATCGACACCCGATAGCTTCTCTAGACATGAGATTGGAGCTTGACCATTCGGCTGAAAATCTGCAAAGCCACAACTTTAAGAGAGCACTTAGATATAAATGAAAGTATATCTATAGTTTTTATAAAGTCAAATGTGTAGCGATCACAAGCATTTGACGAAAATTAAACGCCAAAAAAGCAAATATGCACTTACAAATATTTTCAATCTTTTTTGGTACATTTTTATCTTCAAATAATTTAAGTTGACGTAAACTTTCATAAGTTAACAGTATTTAGTACAGTTCAGTTCAATTCAAATCATTTAAAGGATCGGATTTCAAATTGATTTAAGTTTGTTTGATTTACTTCAATTTAAATTAGTTTTGGATTGATGAAAGCTATTGGATAGGAACAACTTTGTTTCTTTTTTTTTTTCTTTTTTTTCTTTTTTTTTTATAATTTGACGTAAAGAGATATAGTTATCATTACAATATTTATGATCATATTTGTAGAATATTTTATTTTTTCTGATTGGTAAGAGATGGTGACATAATAACACATCTTTTCCTTTCTTGATATGCTATATAACAAATTTAGACTTCAATAGCAAATTAATGATTATATTTATGTGTATATCTTTGGATCATTAGAAGCTTATACAATTCATAATGATTAAAAACACAAGTTATAATTGATTTGGTTATAATATCATTAGTTGTTACATAGTCAAAGATTTAGATATATATATATATATAAATTATACCAATTTAGTGGTTGATATCTTCTCATAAATTGAGGAAGGAAGAATAAAGGTTATTGATTTCAACAAAAATTTGGACAATACATTCTATTGGATTGTAGTTGCTATTGCACTTCATTAAACGAGTTTATCCATCTCTCTATCAATAATCATATTCAAATACAACAATACATGATTAAAAAGTAGTGAATCATAATATTAATTCACATTCTCTTGCTTGGGTAATCTAGGCAGTGGTTTCAAGAAATGGATAATCAGTATAACCAATAACAGGATCAGATGTGTAAAAAGTAGTTCTGTCATATGGATTAAGAGGGGCGTCAAGCTCAAATCTCTTCGGTAAATCTGGATTCGCCAAGAATAATCGACCATAAACAACAAGATCTGCACGGCCCTCGACCACAGCATTGTTCCCATCTTTCCTATTATAGCCACCAGCAACAAGAAAAGTGCCATTGAAAGCCTTTCTCATGGGTAGCAAACTATGATGGGTATCAAATATTTCGCCCGCAGTTTTCATCCGTGGTTCAACCATGTGACAGTAGAGAATATTGTATTTGTTCAAGGACTCTACCATATAGAGACCTAACGCTTCTGGATTCGAGTCCCCGCATTCCATGTAGTTTGCGAAGGGAGATAGCCTTATCCCAACTCGATTAGCTCCTATCTCATTAGAGACAGCTTCAACTATCTCTAGAGCAAATCGACAACGATTCTCTAGAGATCCACCATATTGGTCTGTCCGATCATTCACCTCATCTTTCAAAAATTGTTCAATAAGGTAGCCATGTGCTCCATGAATCTCAACTCCATCAAAACCTATACAGCAGATAACCAATATCAGCTACCAAAGAGAAAGAGTCTAGACGATATATGCATTATGCAAGCGAGTACACAAGAAGCATTAAATTAAACTAAATGCCACCATGCACTAGAAGATTGATGATGTTATAGAGAAATTTATAAATCTCCATGAGAAGGAAAGAATTTTCACCAACAATGCAACTTTTCAAGAAACAAATGTTCTATCTTAACCCTGCTCATATTACTCCCCAAACAAGTAAACAATTTAGTGAAACTTGCTACTACTTTGGCTCTCATGGTACAGATTTGTTTCCTGGAGTCGTTAAAGATGCATTTGGCACACCTGATAATTTTCACATTGCTGCTTAAATATAATAAAAGCTCTTTTTCTCCCTCCTGATTAGGTATAAAATGGAGAATTATACAAGATACCGAAACAGAAACGATCTATGATTGCATTCAGACTCGTTTTTAATTTCCCGTCACAGCCATGGACAGCGTGCAAACATTCTAGCTAGGCTTCTGTTCAAGTATATTTCTTCTTATTCTCTTAAAATGTGTGGCAACTAAATTCCAACCATATGGCAATAGCTGATAATATTTTAAATTCTTATGGTTTCTTATTTTTTATTTTTTTACTTATTTAAAAGAAGAGTTTACCAGCCTCAATAGCATTCCTAGCAGCAAGTCGGAAATCGTTCACAATCTGAGGAATTTCATCTGTTCTTAACCGTCTGGGAGGTGTGAATTGAGCAACATGGCCAATTTGAGGAGTCAATGGCTTGTCAGTAGAAGAGATAGGTGGTTGACCATTTGGCTGAAAATCTGCAGAGCCACAAAAAACAGCACTATTTAGATACAAATGGAAATGACTTTATAGAGTTTTTGTAAAATCGTGACTATCACAGGCCCTTGACAACAATTAAACACCAAAAATGCAAATATGCATCCACAAACCATTTTAATCTTGTCATTACATTTTTCCCTTTAAACAATTAAAGTTGGCATAAGCTTTCATCAGTTAAAGACATTAATTTCAAGTGGTTATGAACAGAAAATCGCAGTAACTTGAGACATATAAATCGTGAACCAATGTAATGTTTAATGGCTCATCATTCCAACTTCAGATTGCTGCCAATAGAATAACTTGAACAATGCCTTTTCAATCTCAACAGCAATCCAGTGTTTTTCCACTCGAGCTAAAGCGGAAGACCTTCCAATCCTACTCACAAAGATGATAAGAATTGAGCAACCGCTGTTGACAACTTTTCATAAATCATATTTACATAGATCATGACAACTATGTCCAATCTTAGAGAAAAACAGAGTTGCCACTTTATTACATATAAAAGAAAGAGACATAAAGAACAACAGACCTTGATTTGAAACCCTCCCCACATGCCAAAGCTGACAAAAGAAGATTCCGCCTTTGGCATGAACAGCATCTACAATAGGCTTCCACGCTTCTACTTGCTCTTTGGTCCATATACCAGGCGTATCCGAATCCCTTATCCAAAGAACATAAAAAAGAGGTAATAAGATTTTCGACTGCCTACATTTACACTCAAAATTCAAATTTATGTTTTTCTTTTAAATATTGCGGTGCACAATAACTGAAATTACCCTTGAGCAGTATCAGAAATGACAGTGGCTTCAGTTATGAGAAGGCCACCTTTTGTAGTTCTTTGAGAGTAATACAAGATGGCATGCGGCTGAGGAACAGTATTGTAAGATCTCTGCCTAGTCAATGGTGCCAAAACAATTCTGAAACATATATAAGCACAATAATCCAAAAGCTAATTAGACAACCAGAAAAGAAAATCAAATTGCAAACGAAGTCAAACAAAACATATTGAATGTAAAAAGAACACTGCTGAATTTTGTCCATAATGTAAAATGTATTATCGATCTTATGTCATAATGTAAAGGTTATTCTTTTCAAATTAGAAATACAAATATTAATATAAGATACCACTGGTCTCGGGCTTTTATTCAAACTCTCCTATAGCAATCGACAACAGATTGAAAGTTTACAATGACTAGAGAGTCTACATCCACTTTCTTGTCAACACCTTAAAGAACGTTGAAATCACTGCTCACAAGTGAGTAAAACAGGCTTCAAGCCACACTATGAACCAGCAAGTCAACATTTTCGCCGCAAATTTGCTTTTGAATTAATGGCTTGATTTTGGTAAAAGTAAAACGGTGCTTGAATGTGTTCCAATGTCTCAACAACATCGTCCAGCCGAAATTGTGAAATGTATAAATTGACAAGCATAAACAATATAGCTTCAAAAAAGAAAGATAGAAGATTCACCTATGAGAAAGATTAAAAGAACCCATCTTGTAAGGCGTGAGAAGAGGAATAACATTCTCCTTCTCCACTTGTTCCTGCTCTGCTCCTGTTGCTGCAACTGTGTTTTCCATTCTTACAAAATGAGTTACAAAACCACTTCTTTGCTTTGCTTTTCTGTGGTATAGAACTAAACTGAAGCAAGGCAAAAATCTGAAGTGGGTATCTATAGAGGGAGAATATAGGAGGTGAGGTCTCGTAAAAATGGGTTTTCAAGGTGGGTCCTAGTCTTTTCCATATAAAATTTAGTGCTTTAGTGGATTAGGTAGATTTACCAACAAATTTCGTTATTGATATGATTTCACGTTGATTGATGGGACTGCAGTAGGCTTGGATATGACATCTGACATTGATTGATTGGAACTGTATTATTGTTTAGATGTAAGTGGCCGGCCAAAGTTGAGGCTAGAATCTAGATAGAGGGTAGGTCGTATCACAGCTTTCAGAGTTTTTAATATAAGTGAAAGTGAAATGCTGTGACGTCCATGCTGCTGACCAGGGGCCCATACGTGCCCTCTGAGGCTTTTAAAAGATACGGTTTTTAGGTGCAGTGGGCTGCTGTGGAGCGGAACAGTAGAGTGGGCTGCTGTTGAGTTTGGTTGGACACTTGAATGATTGGTTGCTTGGACATATTCTCTTTCGTGTTAGTTAAGTGATAGTTGGCAAAATGATGGAGAAATTACCGTGAATCGCTTTCTACATATTAAATTTCATTAAAAAAATTATAACTTTACATATTTTATTATTTTATTTTTATTTATTTTAATAATTTCGTTGAAATTTTTAAATGCAAAACTATCTGATTTACTAAAGAATGATGTATGTTTCATTTTATTTAAATTATAATATGTTATTGAAATTTATTTTATATAAAAATATTATATATTTGACATGATCTTTATTTTCGGTATTTTTATTATATTTATGTATATGATTTTTAATAAATTCTCTAGGTCCGTTACCAATACTCACATCTTTAGATTTGGCTAAACTCTAAAGCAACTGACGACTATTAACTTTGCTAAATGGTCCATATTGGTCGATGGAGATTGATTATGTCACCTACATGTCTGAATAGATGGGTTGGGTTGAATTTTCTCTTATTTGTTTTTATTAGTGGCATTTTGTCAAGGGTGTTATTAAGACTAGTTGAATTATAATTCTAAGGTGCGACCAAGGATCTACTCCCAGAAGATGAGAGAGATCACAAATCTAAAGGTTTGTGAGTGGGGTTATGATTTACCACCCAGTCACGCCATATTTCCCAATTGGGCTATAATTTGTGACTTTTATTTTAACTTTTATGCTTAGACGACGTTTTAATTATATGTGTGTAATTGAAAATTTTGATTAATTGAAAGTTTTGATTTCTAAAGTTTCGAAAATTTATGACACTGGTCTTTCCATCCAATCAAATTAAAATGGAAAATTTAAAGAGTGGTGATATATACATTACTCTAAAACTGTATGTTATATGCCATATTAAATTATAATTGAATAAGAGATTGTTTATTTTTTGTCTAATTAAGTTATAATTAAAATATAATTAATTATTATAGTAGAATAAATTAAATTCATATATTTAAATAAAAATAAACATTAAAAGAAATTTATATAATATAAAAATGTATAATTACGATAATTTTGAAAATATATAAATATATTATTTTGGGAAAGTTTGATTTGAAATAATGTATTGATAAAATTATTATGATTTGATATTCAATTAAAAGTAAAAAAAAAAAAATTATAGTTTTTTTTTTCAATGATTTTAAGATGGTTTTAAATGATTTAACCACTTAAAAAAAAAAAAACTTAATAAGTGTAATTTAGATCCATTAAATAAAAAAATAATTAAAAAAACCAACCCCTAGGTCTCTATATGGCAAGGTCCTTGAACAAATAAGGTACTCTCTACTGACATGGTTGAGCCAAGAATGAAAACTGTTGGCGAAAAAAGTGAATGTCCTCACAGTTTGCTGCCCATGAGAAAGGCTTTCAATGGCACCTTTATAGCTGCTGGGAGTTATGACAGGGAAGATGGAAACAATGCTGTGGCTGAGGGCTATTCTGACCTCGTTGCTTATGGTCGGCTGTTCTTGGCAAATCCGGATTTACCTAGGAGATTTGAGGTTGATACTCCCCTCAATAAGTACAACGGAGATACTTTCCATACACCTGATTTTGTAATTGGTTATACGGATTATCCCTTTCTTGAAGCCACTTTGTAGGCTATCTAAGTATGAGAATGTGCAACTTTTACATATGTGTGTGAAAAAATGTACCTCATGATAATGAAAAGAACTAAATTGGACATACGAAGAAAACTTGAGGTGACGGCTACTTAAAGATAAGTATCTTGATACTCTTTGTATTCACATCTTAAATGCTTCTCATATACATTAGCGATGAAATTACATCATTTTGGTTTTTCATATACATTCATTCACTTATGATCCAACCGAGAGGAACATGAATACCAAGAACAAAAAAACTGTCAGTAAGAGCTATGATCATTATAAGCATTGTCTTGGGGAACCAATACATCAAAATCACTTACAGTCCATTCTGCAGTCTCTCCCTCCCGGCTAACATATATTTCTGTACCAACATTGATTGACGACCACACGCGCCTTGCTCGAGGTGTTCCTGGATCCTGTTCAAAGTAAGAGGTGTTTAGCTCCTTTTAAATGGCCAATAATATGCCATCTTAGAAAACTAATAACAGTTTTGTTGTGAAGAAATATTCAAGTTGATTAGATGCGCAATATCCTGTTCACAGTCAAGAAAGATTCACGCTTGAGTGGGGATACACATTCAAAGCAACCATCATAGTACTGGTTTATTATTACCAACCTATCAGGAAAATTTGATAACAGTCAGCAATGTAGTTACTTTGTCAACTGGTTATGCTACAATTTCAATATCAGCATTTTCATGTGATTCTCGAAAAGTAACATCATTTAAAATACCTGATAGAAGTATAACCGGTTGGAAAGGGCCCCAACATCAAGTTCCCATGTCCTGGAGTCGCCAATCCATCCATCTCCTTTCTTTTCAGGGTAGCCATGCACAGCCCATTCGGGATGTGGAAGAATTTGTACCAGTTCCTGTGCTTGTGGATTGCTGTAGGGGTCACAAATATCATACGGTTGCTCCAGATGTTGAGCATTTCCAGGGCTGCAGTAGAGGTGATAAGCAGAATATGGAAAGCGAGATGTCTCATTTCTGTATATAATCTCACCAGTAGGACTAACATGGTAAGGTGGGCATGAAACAAGATTGTCAGGGCGACACCAGCTCGTAGTTGCTGGGTTAATTATCATCTCGCTGTATCTAGTCACGTCTGTCAGAACATCACCATCACATGGTTTTCCATCGTTCTTCCAGCAGCTTCCTATATCGACAAGATAAAACTGACTGTTTGATCCTCCTCCGCGTTTAACATTTAGTGTCAATTTCACCTTAAAATTAGGAGACTCTGGCGACTGAAAGAACAAAAGGAATTGACATAAATATGGTGTTTCTATCAAATAACTTCAAACCTTAAAAGACGGACAGACTAAACACAAATATATGAGATATTCTTTTAAACTTTCAATAAATTGAAAAGGAAAAATTAAGACAAAAAGTACATAATGCAGTCTAATACCATCCAACTAAAACAGCAGTTTATGTTCTATGAGAGTTTTAGTATTAATAAGCATGTTTAATGACTAGAAATGATAATATTTTGGGTAAATTGGAGGTACATCTAGGCGACAAACCTTACTCATAACGCCAGTACCATTGTAGTGATAACCGCCATTAAACCCTTGTGTAGCATCTGATCGTAGATACAACATAAGCCAAGGATACTTTGCGGATGTCGTCAACTTGTGTGAGAAAATCCAACTTCCTGTGCTGAGATTCTTCTGCCATGTGATGGAAAAGAAGGAGTTCTTCCCTATATCTTTGCTTATGTCGGCATCTAGGTCATATGTCCCATTAAATCCTCCCGTTAAAGACACTATTTCATCTCCTGAATAAATCAATTTTGAGTAATTGTGGTAGACAAGGGGCTGATTCATGCATCCTTTGCCAAAACACGGAAAATTCCTATCTGTTACTATTTTACTGACTTTTCTCCCGTTTTCTGGACAAAGTGTAGTGTTTTTGTCAAAGTTTCCATTTTTTAACATGATCATCCAAAATTGCCAAGGCTTGGCAGACTCATGCACCTCACATAGAGAGCCAAGATACAGCTCCTTTTCCACAGCAAACAGGTCAGGATCTGTGAAGGATTCAAAATCTACCACAGGAAACTTGTCACCAGCCCGTAACCTGTTGGCAGATTCATTCACTTTGTGATGTACCTCACACTTTCTCCCATTACCAAGAGGGCTGCCGCCTAGAGAATCTGAAATTGAACCATAAATGTAGCAAGATAGTAAAAAAAAAAAAAAAAAATTGAATATATTCAATTTGCTCTTCATGTTCATGTTCACAAAAAGGCAGGACTGGATGAACAGATTAGCATTCTCTAAGACATAATTAGCCAAATTCACGAATCATTATGATATAGTTGACAGAAAAGCAGTTTTTTATCAACTGCTACTATTTACAGACAAGTAGACTGCTATAAGATAAACCAACCCAGGTGAAATTTTAAGGCTGCTTGGAGTTGCATTTACTGGCAAAATAAAATTTTACAATGGCCTAGCTTATGCCTTCAGTATATCAATCATGGCTGGAAGCCATCAAGATGAATCATTCTAGCATGTTTGGGCTAGAAGACACTCAGTTCCAAGATTCCTAAGCACCAAAAGAGTTATGAAATTGAAAGAAGATATTGAGCAGTGATACAATCAAAACTGAGAAGAAGGACAATGAGAAGTGTGAGATGTGAGAAGCATAATAGCCAATGAAAAATTCTAAAGAAGGAATCATAGAGTGTCCAGTTAGCCAATGACAAAAGAAAATAATAGCCAGTTAACTAGACTCAAGTTCTAACAGAGTTCCATTTAATCCAACTGTGATTACCCAAAACACCAAATCAATTGCAAATCCATGACAAGGAACAGCAATCATGTTCAATAAATGAAGAGAAAGAACACTTGAACACCCTTATCAAAGCACACAAAAGCTAGCAGCTAACAATATATACATTTAATAAATCAAAAAATTGAACCAACCAACACACACAGAGACAAATAAACAACAAACAAAGCTAAAATCTCCAGCAAGTATATAACATCAAGTCAATTCCAAAGAGCAATCAAGTCAGGTTATCAACTTCAAATACTCTAAACAAGTGAACAGATACTTGCAAAACTACCTAGATACCTCAACCACACAGCAAAAGAAACAATTGCATGAATTTGCAAATGTTAGGAGGCAATACCACTGAGGAAGTTATTGCAGTACAAATCAGCACAATCAGCCAACCTAGGGCTGCCCATTTGAGGAGCCTCAGAGCCAACTTCATTGCAGAAGTTCCAAGCTTCTAACCCAACTCTCACATTTGGACTCCTCATTCCAGGGTCTCCAATAGCTGATATGTAATCATCTTTTGAAGAGAACCCATTTGTTTTCAAAAGGTAAGAAGCCAAGTTCTGCCCAAACAGTGCCTGCAAAACCACTACAAAGACAACCCAAGACCATGAAAACAGAGAACCCATTTTTCTTTCTTGTTGATGCTGTTGTTGTTGGTCTTTGTTAGGATTCCTATGTTAACTAGGATTACCAGTTTGATATTGGTAGAGGCGGAGGGCGTGGTGTACACGTAGTGGAGATGGGTCTGTGTCTGTTAGGATGATCTCGCAGTCCATGATGACGTTTGCTTCAAAGCAAAGTGTTCATGTTTTATGTCTCTCTCAAGCCACTAGACCAGGAACACACAAACGAGTTTGTTGTTGAGCGTGGATTTTGATTTTGATTTTGTTTTTTTGTCTCTTTTCTTTTATACAAATGACATCTTTTGGTTTTCGCCTATTAGATTACTACCGATATCAGTTTGTATAACTCATATCGTTACCTAAATATTAAAAGAAGATTGTCCACGTAAATAATGGGGCTACTAAGAATCCAACCCGTCATTGTTTTATACCACACAAATGATGGTATATGCACATAGATTTAGAACAGTGTATATACTTTAATAAATTTATCTATTAAGTGAGTCTTAAATATAATTTGAAAACATTGTCTTAATATCCTCTACTTTGAGTCAAATTACACTCTCAGGCAAAATATCATTTAATTACACAAAACCCCTAGATTAGGTTGACCCAACTTTGACCATGGTTAGTGTTAACTATTAACTAAATTTGACCATAGTAAATGAATTTTTTAGATTTGAATTAGGGGTAAAATTAACTTTTTAAGTCAAGGTTAGATCAACCTGAAATAGGGGGTTTTGTGTAATTAAATGATCTTTTGTTCAAGAGTATAATTTGATTCAAAGTAAAGCGATGTAAGTTCAAGTTTTCCAAATTATAATTACAACCACTTAATGAGTGAATTTAGCAAAGGGGTGCATACACAATTGTAGAGGGGTGTAAATAATGTTGATTTGTCTGAACGTGTAAAATGGGCTGGACAGGTGTGCTGGTCCGATCCGAAACCATTTTTTGTATAGTCTAAATTCGACCCAGTTCATGAGTCCATAAAATTCAATCTAATTTCTTGCAAGATTTCGGATCCCAACCTAAAATACACTTTTCAAGCTACATTACCTCAGGTTAGGCCCGAATATTAAATAGACCGGCCCAATTCAAACACTGATCAGACCGACAATTGAATTTGTTAGTTTCAAGTTTACATTCCATCTGGCAAGTTTCTTTCTTCTACTAACTTCTGAAATTAGTAGTTCATTGATAACACTCTCTTTTTCTCTCCTTCATAAACCTAATTGAATTTGTTATCCATAATTAGTTAATTGTTAAGCTTAAACTAGTGGATTGTCTAATTATTTAATGAAAAATATGTAAACAATGAGGCATGTCCGCGTACATGTGTCTTGCTTTTAGACTTCATTAAATGTCCTTAAAAAATATTGAGATTGCTATTTTAAAATTCTACAAATGTTCCACACAAAAAAACATGATAGAATATTTAAAAACATGAAGCCGATGAATTATTAGTTTCAAATAATTAAATTAAATTTCACTTACTATTGTAGACGTTAAAGGACATGAACCTAAGAATTAGATTTTTAAAGATTCCACATTGTTCCAATAGTTATGCTAGCATAGAATTGTTAGCAAAGAAATTAGAATACTTACATACTTATATACATACATCCATATATAAGTACGCTAGGTTGCCCAAAAATTTTGTCCAAATCCATACCCAAATAATATGACATATGAGTTATCAAAATCTTATAAATCATAAGATAATGTGATTATTAATACAATCTTAATAATTTATATATTATATCATTTAGACATTTATTTGGATAACGTAACATTACTCTATATATTTTAATCAATCCCGATTCAGTGAAATAACGGGGTTTTATGAGGTCATTAAACTCGGTTCATAGATAGCTTCTTCTACCATAGAAACTGAGATTAATAGCCTCATCAATCCTTATTAGGTGAAGCAATTGGATTTAATGAGGTCATTAAACCCAATATCAACCACAAAAATCGGGTTAATAGCCTTATTAATCCCAATTTAATAAAGCAATTGGATTTAATAAGACCATTAAACTCAGTTATATACATACAAACAGTAAAAATCATAGATCTAACTTATGCAATGTGATATCTACCTTAATATAATTCAAATCACAATTATAATCAATCTACAGAATTTTAATGAAGTAATGTGAACAAAAGAATTAAAAAACAACCAACAACACATAAATACCTTCAACACTCAAAGTTAAAACCCTTGATGATTTCGATTGAAGAGAATGTGTGTTTGTTGGAGACAAAAAAACTTGAATGGATGAAGGAGCTGAGATGAAGATTATCATTCTAGGATGGTTGAAAAAGTTTGAATGAAAGCTTGAGCTTGAATAGAGAAGAAGAAAGGTAGAAGGAAAAAGAAGGTTTTGATAATTTCGGCTAAAGACGAGAAGGTCTTTTCAAGATCATTTTTACTTGAGTATTTTGAAAAACTTGGGTACAAATGAAAATAGTTTATTTGATATATTAAAAGCAACTTTCCCTTGTCAGTCAGCTAAAAATGATTTTTTTTTTCCTTTTTTTTTTTTTTTTTTGGGGGGTGGGGGGGTGGTGGTTTTGGGATAGTTTCGAAATCTTTCCTTTAAATGATTAAAATCTAATGAGAATCTATCCTATTTTGATTGGCCATATCATTCCAATGTTCTCCATGTTTTAAATCAACTATATTATACAATATCTTTTGTCTCAGAATCTCAACTTTTTTGTGAATTGGCCTGCTTTTGTTGCTTAATTGACACAATCGGATAAGTACATTTTAATCAAAGAAATTCTAGTTCCCACTTATTGTCAATGATTTATAATCTTTCAACTTAGGCAGCAAGCACATCGAATTATGCCATGATCGGAATCTCACTCATCTACTGACTTGATTGAATTCGGAGCAACTTGTACGTAGTAATTTGCTTTAATCTATTGAGAAATCAAGGATTCGATAACTAGAATACGATGTTGAACCGACACCATTTGTACCATCAAGATGACCATAGGACTTTCGAGATCAAAATGATGTTCCTGCAGTTTAATCCTTGTTTTGTAGCTTAAAGTGTGCATCGTAAGAGATCTCATTGGAAAATTTATATATATTACATCTCCTCTCTCTCATAAGCACCCTCTTATTATAATATAATGATCAGTTTTAATAAAATTTCATAAAATTTATATGTTTTTGACTAGGGTTTTTTTTTTTTTTTTTTTTTTTTTTGCATCACAAGAAAATTGAATAACATATCTAAAAAAAATTATTATTATTATTATTATTTGTATTGATAAACTATTTTTTTTCAATATTTTTCCGTAATTTTTAATATTTTATCTTCAAAAGGTCAAAAAAAAAAAATTATTACATCCAATAAGTTTTTAAATTTGTTTTTACAAGTTTAATTTTTTTTTTTTATTATTATTCATATAAAAGATTACGTAAATTCCATCAAAAACCATCCAACTTAAATTACACAAGTATATCAAATTACATAAGTTCTAATTGGAGTGCATATATATAGACACACACACATAACTACGGCCATCCAACTCAAAACATTTTGTAATGTTTACTTGAATATAATAAGATATGATTTATTTTGGAATTTTCTGTTTCTTTTTTTTTTTCAAGAAAGCTCTACTTTTAATTAAAAACCATCTTCTAAAATGAAATGAAATTATTGCTCATTTGTTGTCTATATTCAAAGTCGTTTTTTTTTTAATAATTATATAAGCACTTTATTTAAAAAAATAAATAAATGTGATTTTATTTATTTCAATTAAACACTAAAAAAATTATCTTTTTTTCTTTAATTCAACTTAAAATATTCTAAAAAGCATAGGTGAATTAGGCTTTACCTGTTCTAGATGGCACAAACGAGGAAAAGTACATAGCTAAGCACATGAAGGTCAAAGCCTCTACACACCATTAGGTAGAAAAAGGTGAGCACACAGTGATAAATGGTGGCTTAATTATTTTTTCCCTTCGGCTATAATGCCACCCCACTTAATGGGCCAATAGTTCATTCTTTTAAATTTTATACTACTCATAATCCAAAAATTGTCCTATTTATAAAAAATTGAGTGTTAAATAATTTATTTATGCAGCTTAACTTGGTTATGTATGGAATCGATTGGATATATGGCACACATTGCTTTCTTTGTTCTCAAGAACAATCGGCCATGCATTAAATTCTCGAGCAATTTTTTTTTTTTTTTGTTTAAATTCATTCTCAGACGATAAGGAACATTTGACCAAAAATTACAAAATATTAGTTAACATGATAATTTAAATGGAGAATAATGATTTTAAGAACAATATGTCTAATCTATGTTGTATAAAGTTAAGGCTGATATGACTTTCACTTGTCAAAAGCGGGGCTGGGCGTAAATAAACCGACCATCTTGCCAACTTCCGGTGACACCTTCTCATTGGCTATTCGTCTCTTTCCTCAAGTCTTTAACATCGTCTTCAAATTTATCACTGAAATTCATTTTCTTCTTCAAGTCTTGACTTCAACAGCGATTCGTAAAACCGACTTCAAGTTCTTCAAAGATGTTCCTCTTATCTTTAAAGATTCGACATCGATCTCTGGACACCCTCTTCAAGTTTCATCACTGTTGGTTGTTGCATTCTTCAAGTCCAAAACTAGCTGAAACCGAACTTAACATAACCGAACCGATCCTGTTTGGTTTTGATCCGTTTCAATCCAAAAAATTACCATGTTCGATTTTGATATTTAAAAACCGAATTTGTGTTGGTTCTGTGCAGTTTCGATGAAAACCAACTCGAACAGGTAAATGCCTAACCCTAGTCAAAAGATATAAAATTTTGTCAAAAGCCTATAGATAGGCATTTTTTCCCCTACAAAATTTAATAAGATCAAAAGGAAACTTTAGATTAATTTACATTAAAGTTTCTAACAAGTTACAATATCTTTACGGAAGATGAATCTGTACATCAATTGGTAACATTGTGTGGTGGTGGAGAATTTAATGAACAAGCCGAGGACAGTTCCAAATAGCACTCTAAACTAGAGTGCTTTCGATGGAAATACTCATGTTATGGTTTTTCTTATGCAATTTTTTTTTTCCTTGTACTTCAATATTTTTATGATTGTATTTTAATTTTTATGATCGATTATTTGTGTGTACATATCATAACCTCAAGTTTTAAATACTATAGTTTAGTTATTTCCTATCAGTTTGAGTTTTTGAGTCTGATGGTGACTAATATAGTATTAAAACTTAGAGGTCTTTGGTTTAAACCATCTCTTTTTCTTTTATCTAAAATTCTCATTACAAATGTTATACGGTAGGGGGTGATTAACATATGTCTATCATATGTTATCTATTTACGTTATATGTGAAGAGACGTGTTAATGTTTTATAACTTCAAGTCTTAAATATTATAATTGAACTATTTCTTATCAGTTTAAGTTTTTAGGTTTGATGATAACTAGTAATTTGTACTAAATCTATTTGAAACTGTATTATTGATTGATATTTAGTTGAATGAAAAGTTATTCCTCTTAAAAAAAAAAATCAAATATCACTTGAAAATCTAATACATGCACTTTTCGATAGTAGATGCAATGATAATGAGGAATCAGTTACTCATAATCTCCCACATGACTATTGCTAGCTTTTGACCAGATTTCAACGTGGAAGACAAAATTAAAGGGAAGCAAGAAATCTTCGATCTCGGTCCTGTACTTAACTTTGAAATATCATTTGAAAATCGAATACATTCACTCTTCGATAGTAAATTCTGCGAGGAATCTGTTACTCATAATCTCCCACATGAACATTGCTAGCTTTTGACCAGATTTCAACGTAGAAGACAAAATTAAAGCGAAGCAAGAATCTTCTATCTCTGCCCTGTACTTATTGATCAGTAAAGATTTTATTGGACAAGACTGATTCTTCTTGTTGGACCAATCGTTTTGATAATTATATATATATAGTGGGTGGCCCAATGCAAAGACACACCCCCACCTACTCATCCAAAGATAGGTTGAATCCTCACCTAGATCATAATGTGCATGTAATTTTCCCGGATAGTCTTCTCCTAATTCTAGCTTTACATAAATGATGTAGTATGCGGTTGACTTCATACCTATTTTAGATTTTAGAAGGAAGACCAAAGGAAGAACTAAGTAAGGATTAATATCATTGTATCACTTTCATTCCGCACATAATAATATGTTTGAGAGCAATGGTTTTAATTTATATCATTGACAAGATTTTAGAAAATAATAATTAAGAAAATATGAATGCATATATACCGGGCATTAATAACAATGGCAACATGTTATAAGGATCATCTTAGTGTTCAATTTTTGAGGGAAATTATCATCAAAGTTAACATTCCTTGTGAAAAGTCATTAGACTAATAGTTTGAGTTTTTATATCATCTAAAAATGTGAACTATCTATTTGATCTTAATGAATAAGACAAAACTTAAATTCTCTTCTACATCTGTTTCTCTTTTATTTTTGTTGGAAACTAAGTAAGGAACACAAAAGTCCATTTTTATGAATGATTTTGATTGCCCCCTTTTTTTTTTTTTTTTTTTTTTTAATCTCGGTTTAGAAGATTAAGGTAGATTTGTATCCTTCTACGCAAGATTATCGAATTGGTATATTCTTTTGGTCATAATAGTGCTTGGGTAAATGAAAAATTGAAACTCAAAGTGCCTTCACTAGGAAGAAAGTCCCACATTAGAAAAATAAAGGTAGCTTGGTACATTATTACATGTGTGTGTCATAGTTATATGAGTGCACCGTCATCGTCGCCGCCATCATGGTAGTGGTTGTTGTTGTCATCGTCATCACTCATTGATAGTTGTCTTTACTTTCTTTTTCTCTCTTTATTGCTATTACTATAAAATAGAAGTCACACCCTAAAATCTAATTTTTATTTCATGAATATTTTGTTCCAAACCAATAATAAGTGACATTAAAACATAAACTATTAGTACAGTGACTCTTTGCTGTTGTTACTCTACAATAAAAGTTGCCATAAATTTGACTTTTATATCAAGGATATTTTTGTTCCAAACCAATAAAAGGTGACATTAAAACATAAACTATTATTCCAGTCATTGCTATAGATGACACTAATAAAAAGATCCCATCTTCAGTCTAGCTTAAATCAATGAAAAAGGGGAAGTTGTTTCCTTTTCCTCTGCATGTTTATCCACGAAAAAGATAAAGGAAAAAAAATGGGATTTTGGCTTAATATTTTGTGACAAATTAGAATCAATTAATGCACTAATGATTCAAGCATATTATGGTCGTCCATTAATAATTCAATGAACTGTGTAATGCATCTAATAAATTCTTTTCCGTCAAAAACATATTAGAAACAAAGTATAAGAAAAAAATTTTTTTTTCCGATTTTTGGCTTAATATTTTGTAACAAACTAGAATCAACTAATTCCGAACAAAAGATTTTAGAATATTATATAGTCTTAGATAGATAAATCAATAATGTAATTTATATCGTACCAAGTTGTGGGTTTTTTTTTTTTTAATTAATTAATTATTTTTTAATGCCGTACCAAGTTGTTGTTGTTATTGTTGTTATCTATTGAGTTGATACTGACATAAAAAATTGCAAATTGTGTGCGTATTCTCGCTAGTGTGCTGGAAACACCTCGCTAAAGAACACTATTGTTAATTATTCGATGTGATACTGATATATGTGTGATGTCAATCAAGTATCAATATTAATGCATTAAGTTGTTTTCTTTAAAATTTAACCAACAACGTCCTTATATCAAAAAAATAATATAGGATAGGTCAAGGCCTATCCAATCTAATGACTATGTAGATTGATTATCTATAGTGACTAATGGTCATCACGGTGGCCATTTGTTCACAAAGAGTTTTGATCTTGCACCCAAAGGGGTGTAACGAAGATTGGACGTTACCTCGAAGTCCTCATTGAACCATAAATGAATAAGGTAGCGTTTTTAGGATTTGAACCAGCAACCTTACAGATGTTTTGGTTGCAACTGTCACAAATAACAAGTCTATATTAATTTATCTACTCCCTAAATATTAGAATAAAATCTCTCACATGTGATACTATTAGTGGAATTGAACCCTTTACAACAAATGTTAAAAAAACAAATGCAAATCATATGAACTAATTAAAAGAGACTGCATTTTATCCACGGGTTGACCGCAGAAGTATAAGCTAAGATTTATATGTTAAATACTATAACTGGTTAAAGACTTAACTTTTCAATTGAATGATTTACTAGAAACAAAAACTGCGAGACTCAAGTCACCACTCCTCTTTCACTTCTCTCCCTCTCCCCACCAATCGCACCATTCCGTCGGTTGTTTGTTCTTCGACAGCCATTGATTTTAATAATTCAGCTACTCAATCTGCACTGGAGATAATGATGACATGAGTCATATTGGAGGAGTTCGAAGGAGCCGCAATTTCTACAAATGAATCTTGGATTCGCTGAGTAAGATGCTCCAATCCGAGTGCCTCCCCTTCATTGCCGTTGTATTTTTAATATTAACTATCTAAAAGTAATGCTAGGCTACCGCAAAATTTGTTTAATTAAGTTATATAACAAGCGTGACTCCCTAGTTTTTCTAATTGAATTCATATTTTTTTCCTTCTAAATTTTAAAGCTTTTCAGAGCTTTTTTTTTAAAATTTTATTTTAGGGTGGTAAGAGGATTTAAGTTTAAAGAAAACTATTCATACATTTTAGTTTAAAAGATAAGAACGAGATTTGAACCCTTGACTTTTTTATGATTAAAAGAAATATTCAACCACTCTTATTAACGAGTGGTGTGTTTTGAAAATCGAATTGAGAACTCGAATTTGGGTGGGAGACAAGGCTTTTAGGAGCTTATTAATATATAGATTTTCTACTGAAGTGCTACTTCTTTTTAATGATCTTATACCACTGTATACTACTAACTGGAGGACACATTGAGCATCAGAGCCAGCTTGAATGGTATTATTCTTGACTTTTAACTTTTCTATAGCTTCCTATTCAGTTTCATATTTGCTAGCTATATAAATGTGACAACTTTTTTAATATCATAAAAACTCGAATTTTAAAAATAGTAACGAAGAATTGAATTAAACCTTTCTAACACTATTAATTCGTGAGTAGCCCTGTGCAAACTAAAAATACTTCATGAAGAAATGCTCGCAAACTAATGGTGCTAGAAAATTTAACTTCAGTATTAGAATACTACTTTAAAAATTTCACGCTTTTTTTCTTTCCATTTTATAAAATTTTCACTATATATAAATATGGTATTTCCTTTGACTTGGCCATTTATAATTTATAAATTGCAAGATCTTCATTATAGCTAGAACCTTTCTAGCAGTTCCTCACCTTGAATCCGCATATAATAAATATCTTCATTATATCGCACCTCGATTCGTATTAAAATTAATTAAATAAGTAAATTATATGTTGGCTATTAATTACTCATAAATAAATATTGAATAAGTTAAAGCTTATTAAAGTAATTGAATCAGTTGATAAATAAGAAGCTAATTAAAATTATTACATCAGTTCGCACTGAGTAAAAAAGAAATAAATAATATATATAATATAATTGAAAAAATATATATAATATATATGTATATATATACATACATACATGCACAAATGTACTTAATAAAAGGTTAAATAAAGGATAAAAAGAAAATCATAGTTTATGTCTTTATTCATAAACTATAGTTAGTAAGCACCGATGGTACTCAAAGAACTAATTTTAGTTATTTGAAGTTAGTTCAAAACTCATGCTCTTTTTGGTGTCATAATGCATGATTTTCTTATTCAATTATAAAATTGTAAGATATATGTATGAATAATACTATGATTCACAAAAATTTTGATCAAATCTATATTTAAATCATGTAACATTTGAGTTGTCAACATCTATTAATCAACACATCATCTTATATTTTATAAAGTATTGACAATTCACTTATCATATCAATTAGATATAAATTTGGGTCAAATTTTTAGGAAACCCAGCATCTCTCTCTCCATATATATATAGAGAAAGAGAGGCACACACACACACATATATATACTTTGTTTGTGTAAAATATATAAGTTAACTTTAATAATGTAAATTTGAAAAGTTGAACATTAATTATGACGAATTTATAGTAGAATTTATATATATATATATATATATATATATAATGTTCAACTTATTATTCACAGAACTAATATGTATCAATTGTAGCAAAACCCATATATATCTCAAGACTCTAGGATTGGCTGTTTGAATATTCAAGCACTGTAATGAGCAACCAAAAGACTCCATGATTTTCTGTTGATGTCCCTCATTGAGGTCTCCCCTTAATTTCTTCATCGGCACTCTTCTTTGTAGCTTAAAAAAAAAAAAAATAATTTAAAAATTAAAAAAAAAAAAACAATTGTTTTGTATATATGCTCTCACTTACTACTCTCCTTGCAAGGCTACTAATATTATAAAGTGTATTACTTTGGTATAAATATTTTAGTGTAGGAACAAGCAGATTCTAGATGGGTAATGTATATATAATGTATACCTCAAAATCATGTATATATATGTGTCTCATCCGATGGTATCTATTCTCTTCTTTCCAAAATTCATTAAATAGATCCATCTTCTAGACCTATTTGTTATTGGTTAATTAGGTTTTAATTAATCTTTATCAACTTTTTTTTTTAATCAAGTTTTAAGTTGCAATTTTAACCAAGTCATTTATAGATGTTCCCATTTCAAATACAACAAAAATTGATAAATTTTTTTCACCACAATTTGGAGGCTGCCTACCACAATTGTTTTATTTGTAATGACTGAAAGCACATGCTTTTCCCAAGAACCCAGTTAACTTTAACCCTCCAAAGTTAGAATTATTTGTAAAACAATATATATCCTCGAATCTAAAGCTTTATGCAAATGAACATAGAGAAATAATATTTGTCCACATGGCAATGTCTGGGATAGTTACAAGTGTCAAACATATAACTCTCTTCAAATAGCATATGATATAGATGTCAGAGGGAAATCTCTTCTAGGGTTTCTATTGAATGTTAAGTGATTTAACAAGATTCTTGTCTTCAAAGTTAAGACGATGGAGAGAATATTTTTGCGTTCCATTTTTTATTCATTTTTTGATGCATGAAAGAGTGGTGGGGGCTGATCTGATTTTTATTGGCTTAGTATAATTCTAAAGCTCAAAGAATCCTTTTTTTTTTTTTTTTCAATTTTTGAGTGACGGGTTTTGTCACACAAACAAAGAGCAACGCGTGAAGGCCAACAAATAGGGAAAAACTAATTGAGGAAAATATAAAATGGTCGAAGAGATGGGTTGCACGTGAAATAGCAATTGCATGCTGACTAGACTATGATGTGCCCCACAAAAGCCCTTATGATCAATCTTCAATTCAAAGCTGCACGGCCTCACAAAGCACTATAACCGAAGCAGCACTTTTGGACCCACTGATCATGTGAAGTTGAGAAGGAATCAATTAGGGTTGCAGTTCTCTACACAGCCTCCATAAAAATGGCGACAGCAATCCACGCATTACATATTGACATGTCATGGTCCTAGGCCAACAGTGTATATATATGCGAAAAGCAATTAAGATTCTTTGTTGATCTAACTTTAACTTATTTTTCAAACGATGCAATAAATAATGGTAAACTTTCTTCTAGTGTAAGGTTAAGAGTTGTTTCTTAATTATTGTTTGGTACAGTGTCGTGATCAGATAAGATATATATTTTGTGATCACATAATTCTTGTTAAATTATAAAATTATAAACATTTTTACTAATATTTTACTTTATAATTAACTTACATGTATGCAAATTTTATATGTGAATCAACGTGGTAGAATCTTTTACAGAGATTTTAATAAAATTCTATATTGTTATGTATTCGCTTTTCACCTGTTGCGTAGTGATTACAAACCCTATTTTCACTCAAATAGGAACTTGTATCAGCAAATATCAGCAATACACTTAAAACGTTGACATGTACGCTCATTGTGGATGAGTTGGTACAGCATATATATACACTCAACAAATCAATTCTATTGCACCATTTTTAATGTATGATTTGACTAAACATGTATCATTTTAATTAATATCTTAAAGTAGGCACTACTATAATGCTAAATTAAATAAAGTAATTTAGAGAACAGTAATGATGTGTGAGGGATTAAACAAAGTTTAATGAAGTGTAAAGGAAACAGCAGACAAATTATTCTTATGTGCTCAAGAGCGATTGAGAGATTCCGTGTCAAGTATTTAAGGTTTGCAAGCAGCCACAACAGAGAGGCAAAATTTCGACTTCCAAGTTCTTGAGAGGGAAAGGGGCATTTTGCAGCAGCAACCTCGAAGCTAGTTCAAACTAGTGGGAGGTTGTGTGTGTACACACACACACACACAAAACAAAAAAAAAAAAAAAAAAGAAAAATTACTGTACTCAACACCACAAAAGTTGATCGATCAAATTTTACATGGCTCGTGGAAAGGTTCAGATGAAACGCATCGAGAACCCGGTGCACAGGCAGGTTACCTTCTGCAAGCGCCGTGCTGGCCTCCTCAAGAAGGCTAAGGAGCTCTCTGTGCTTTGTGATGCTGATATTGGCGTCTTCATTTTCTCCGCCCATGGAAAGCTCTATGAACTCGCCACCAAAGGGTCGTTGTCTTGTCTCTCCATTTCTATGTGGACTATCTGCATGTTTTTCTTTTCGAACCCACAGAAACTCAAACGTAGAGATATTTGTATTTGTAGAGAATGCAAATAAATTGATCAACGTTGAGTTTCTGTCAGTTTATTGGAAGAACATACAAATAGTTTAGACTTGAGAATATTTACGATATTAATTGGATAACTTTGTTTTTGAGAGTATTTATTTTATTTATTTTCATTGTATGTAATATATAGAACCATGCAAGGGCTTATTGAGAGGTACACTAAGACCAGCCGTGGGGCTCAGAGTGAGCCACCAATGGAGATGCAGACACCGGTACGTGTAATTTTAGTAGTACAGTTAATTTTACTGCCCCTATACATGTATAATTATAGAACTTATTCTCTTTATTCAAAAACCAAATCTCTTGATAATGCATAGCTACAAAAAGAATATTATCATTGTTACTGTTCAAAAAGGTTTTGTAGAATCAGATGCTGGCTTCAATTAAATATATACTTAACAAAATATTCACAACTTTTTGCAGGCCCCATAGTTGTGTTTTGCATAATTTATGCATGATATCTGATTTTGTTAGGTTAGATTATGGCGCTAGTTGGATGTGTAATAGATTTTGCTTGATGAAATAATATATTTTTCACTGTACAAAGCAGTGTTGTCTCTCTTCACAAAGTCTTTCTATAACACGAACTGGAAACAGGAATTCAAAAGATAGATAATAAAGAACGAGCAAAACTATATCCTTCTCACACTGTCACTCATGCATGCTGATTCGAAATGAGAATATATATTCTGGATTACATTGTTCTTTCTGTCTCCTATGATAATTTTAGATTGTATTACTCCGCTTTATCATAGTCGAAGAATATATTTCCTTTACATCATATCATTATAGCAAAAGTAGAGACCAGAATGAAGTTGTTATAGGTTCAATAGTTTACCTAGCTAAATAACATATAAAAAATATCGGAATATTTTAATGTGCATATTGTAGATGTGTTTTATTTTTAAAAGCTAATATCGAATAAATTAAAAGTCTAGTGAAACTTATTGAGATCACATATTATTTACACAATTCAAGTATCTACTCACATAAATGTGAGCTAAGCACTCCCTAACAAGGAAAGAAAACTATCCATACAACTTGTAATATAAGTTTGGTAGGAATTGAACTCCCAATTAATTCTTTGGTGAATGAGGAGGTATACAACCAAGGAATTATATGCTTAAAGCAGTTCTTTGTACAAATAAAATATTTTAAAAAAAATTACAATGGCTATATTATTTTAAGATGTGGCTGAATTGTTGTAGTGACCGTTAGTCACCATACTGGTCATTTGTTCACATGACTTTGGCCTTGCCTTCAAAGGGGTATGGTGGGCAGGATACTATCATATCTTTATTGAATCACAAGTCGGAGTATGGCGGAGGTAAAATGTTGCAATGTTCTCTTTGAACCATAAGTTCATAAGGTGGCATCCTCAGAATTTGAACCAATAACCTTATTACAAGTTTGGTATCACCTATAAGTTTACTGGTTTAAATCTTTAAAGACGCTACCTTGTGGATTTGTGGTTAAAAAAAAAATTTGACAATACCCCGCCTTCACCACACTTCTCCAAGGGTAAGGTCAAAGTCCACATGGACAAATAGTCACTGTGATGACCAACTCACTGCAATTGTAAGTTTGTATTTGACTTAAATTCTTTCCATAAAGAATTATTTTTAACATACAATAGGGTTAAAATCTTAATCTTAATCGTAAAAGGCTACAATGTTGATATGTGAAAAAGAATCCTACTTGGTAATGCTTCTGAAAAAGTTAAAATCGTATTATTTAATAATTTTGGTATAAAAGATGTACTTATTAAAACTTTCAAAAGTAATTATTTAATAATCTAAATAGATTTGACAACAGTTGTAAAGAAACAGATATAGTTACTTTTATAAATAATTATGAAATGGTCTATTATAGGATTTAATAAATCTTTTTAAGTGTTCAAATCATTTCTCATTAATTTTAATAAACAAATGCTTCTTTCTGAACCTTAAGTATATTAAATTATATTACTAAATATGAATTTAAAAAATATATTTTTTGATAAATTTTGGACATTTATATATTGACACCAATTAACATAAAATTTACTAAATGTATGCATTTGGTTAGTTTTGAGGTTTAGCCTGATTGACTTACAAACAAAAGCTATTTCTTTAACACAACTAATAATTATTATTTTAAAAGTTACAACAATACAAAACTAGCTCTTCGAATTTGGATTTGTATGAGACAATTAAGATAAATTATATAATTCAAGAACATTAATTTGTTTTTATTATTTTTCAAGAAATTAAAATTTCCAAAAGCTTAAAAAAAATTTTTATTTTCCAATATTAACTTGAAAATTTTTAGTTCTACATGTAACTTGGTTTTGGATATATATATATATAATATATATATGTATGTATGTATGTGTGTGTGTGTAGAATCATTTTTTTTTTCAGATTTTTATTTATTACTTAATGAAAATATTACAAATGTTATGCTAATAGGATGCAAAAGAGGAGATCAATATGCTGAAACAAGAGATTGAAATACTCCAAAAGGGTCTCAGGTAAAAGATAATTGATTATCATGATATGTTCAAAATTTAATATATATAAAAGAAAAAAAAAATCATTTTTATTGTTAATTTGTCTTGAAATTAAAAGTATGATCTGTTATATATTATTTTATTATAGGTATATGTTTGGAGGTGGAGCAGGGACAATGACACTGGATGAACTTCTTGTGCTTGAAAAGCATCTTGAATTATGGATTTATAACATTCGCTCAGCTAAGGTATTTCAGATATATATTTTAATTTCAGATTATTTAGTAATTAAAATTTAAGTTTTGGAATTTATTTTGATTATAATTTTGTTAATAGTACTAATAATTAAACTTATGGAATTATTAATGTAGATGGACATTATGTTTCAAGAGATCAATGTGTTGAGGAACAAGGTTAGTTCATTCTCAAAAATTGTTTAATTTTCTATTTTTGAATATATATATGCAATTTCTATACATAAAAATGAAATTTAATTCAATGATATATTATTTCATGTTAATTATGTCCAAATACATGTCAATAAACATCATAGTATCTAAGACTGGTTTTGAAATTACGTTGGATTTTTAAACGGTTGCTATTTTTTAGTTTAAAAATTTTTTACCAATGCGCATTAACTTTGGTTGAGTGGTTGCTCAATACTTCTGCCTTTTGAAATGAAAGATTCGAGTCCACCTTACTCATAAGAAAATAAATGTTGAAAGAAAATACTCTTTTTTTCTTAAATGAAAGTAACTATCCAAATCGTGTTTGTAACTTTCAATCTAAGTCTAAACAAAACTCCTTGGGAATTTCAAAAATGACTCGCATTTCACAAGTATAATTTGTTTTTCCCTATGTTAGTTATTTCCAATGCCTATTTTAAATACTAAATCTTGCAAGCACACGAATCTTATAGATATCATATAGCAATTATAGGATCATCTCTATAGGGATGTGGGACTTGATTAGCAAACTAGTCATAAATGAAAATAAATAGATATAAACAAGTAAAAGGTGTTGGGATTCTAGTTTTCTTTAATTATAGATATTAATCATCATAGCATTGAAGATATATTGGTTATATTGTTGCTAGTTTATCACTAATCATTTTAATACATCTTTTTGATAATGCATTGAATATACCCTCATCTACACCTATCTTCCATAGCTATCAAATAAATAACAACTCATTAAGTTTAAGATAATATACTACATAAGTGGATTGATCTATGTTGATGAGAATACTCGTTTGTCACGTGAGTAACTCATGATCAACTCGTTTGTCATACGAGTGGTCCATTTTACTCTCCTAAACCTAGGATGATAGGCATTTTATCAAGCACTTTCTAGGTGTTTTCCTCTCAATTTCAACTCACAACCTCAAATTATGCAAATGATGGCCAATCATTTATAAGCATTAAGAACTAAATACTTGTTCAACATACACAAGCAATCTTAAAGCAATAATAACCAAATTTATTTCATTTCATAAACATCTATCATCATCCCAACACAAAGTATTTACAATATCTACATCAAAATTGGAGATAATACAAATAAAAATGGAAAAGTTGAAGATACAACCATGAACTTCCCTAGGCATTCTCTGAGTTCGAATACATGGAGCTTCTCTTTTCCAAGTTTGAGCCTTTGCCTCTTATTCTCCCCTCTTGCAAAGTTTTCTCTCCAAAAAATGGTGCAAGATGTGTGATGGTGTTGGTTTGGAAGGTGAATCGAGGTAGACAATAGATGAGAATCAAGATTAGAGGAGGAACATTAGGGCTTCATTCTCTACCCCTCAAAACTCCTTAAAATTGGTAAAAACGAGGCCTCCATGAATTAAGGCATGAATTGCAGTGACAAAAGAAGAAGTTGCTGCTAGCTAGATGCACCATCGTCGCTAGTGCGTGGCCTTAGATGTCAGCTACTCGCAGTCGGTACCACCTACACTAGCACTCCTTGTTACCGAACTGCTCTAGATTGTGGATATCACCACTTGCGCTGCCTTGGGTAGCGTCCTTTACTAGTGGATGCCTTGGAAACTTTCTTTCATGTTCATTTTCTACCCGAAATCTTCCTCCAAATGCGTTTGAAACTCTTCCAAAGTTTATTTAGTTGAAAAACACTCAAAAACACATTAAAAAAAAAAAAAAAAAAAACACTCAAGAACAAAAACTAAAATTTAGATATAGAGGCTTAAATATTCAATAAAAATGCTTGGATCACCCAGCTTAAAAGGAAACTTCGTTTTAACCTCCTCAAACAAACTATTTACATCAAATACCCCTGCTTTTATCAAATTGCCACTACTAATAAATTATCCATTTAAGGATATTTTGGTAAAAGAGGAGTATGAAATATAAATAATTTGTTTGTGAGGCTAAAAATGATTTTTTTTTAATGGGCAAAAATGATTTTTTTTTTAATGGTTCTTAGTTTGCTAATATCTGCTTAATTAAATTATCGCTATTAGAATTATTTATTAAGAAAAACTTGCGCCTGCTAAATGAATTTTATCATATTGCCCCACTAATAAATTACCCATTCGGAGGTATTTTGGTAAAAAAGAAACATATAGAATGCAAATAGTTTGTTTGAGGGGTCAAAAACAAAATTTTTTTTTTTGGGTTAAAAACGGCTTTTTCTTATCGTCCGCTGGTTGCTACTGTTTGCACAATTAAATCATCACTATTAGAATTATTTATTAAACATTTACGGTTTTAATTTACTAAAAAATGATTATTTTAGAATATATAGTAGTTGATCACTACTAAACTTATTACATAAGCTCATTAAATTAGTAACATTGATGTATAATACATAATGAATGTCAAACTAGGAATTTGTCCTTTAAAAATTAAAAAACCATATGGAAATGTCCTTCAAATATATACTTTTTTATGTTCACAATAAGAATGAATTATTTAAGATCGGTACATTTCAATTATTATTTAAATGTAATTCACTATTTTAAAATAATTACCAGTTCTTTTAAAGACATATAATTTGGTTGTATGAGTTTTTAGAATATTGTCTAAAAACAAATTATAATTTACTCCTAATATATACCCCAATTTCAACTACTTGTCACATAAGAGGGAGAAAAATTTCTTTTAGTTTTTTCTTTTTTTTTCAACCATACTTATAATTTTTATAATAAATGTTATTTTTCGTTATTTTACACTCTTACTAAATAAATTTTTTTTTTTTCTCATTTGTTTTGAAGGAGGGAATACTGAAAGCTGCAAATAAGTATTTGCAAGATAAGGTAAATAAATACTAATATTATTATACTTTTTTCTTCTAAATGAAAAAGAAGTACAGAAAAATAACATTTTGTGTTTTTTTTTGTTGTATATATTTACAGATAGAGGAGAATACTGTGATTGCTAACTTTGAGCCGGTGACAACTAACATTGACAACCCACTAATTGTACCGAATCAGATATTTCAGTTTTAGCTAGTAGTAATTATTTTGCTCCAATTTAGCATACCTTTGATGGAGCATTAATATATAATATTAATAATTAAGAAGATTATATTATTAATGTGCATGTAGTAAGCAAGTAATTAAAGCTTAATACTTAGTCCTATGTCCAATAATCCATGGTTTAGGTTTCTGTAACGGTTTGCAAATACATTATTATGTTGGTTTGGATATATTTGTATGTACGAGGACACTAAAACTAGTATTTTTGGATAAACTCTATGCATATTGTGGTATGGTTTGAATATTAATTACTTGTTTGTTGTAAATTTACATCTCCAGTCCTTTTATTTTTCTATTATATATATATAAACACACATATATATATCATTTTTTTTTTTTAATTTAACAAACTGGGTGAGAAATTAATAACGATATAGTCATAATAAAATATTTAATGAAATAAAGATGTACATACCTTAATATTTATTGGACCTAAAGGCAACCCTAGAGAGGGGTGAATTCGGTTTTTGGATTCTTACTCTCACGAGTGTATCTCATACTTAAATACAATTAAGAAAGATTAAATCCAAAACAATTTTTTTTTCAATAAGTAGGAAAATTTAAACACTAATGACTTTTTGATGTGTAGAAATAACCCAAATATATTCAAAATTCATATAGAGATTTCATAATCTTGATAAAAACATCATAAGGTAGTTAAATTAAGCAAATTAGCCCCTTTAATAAATATAATTTAGTCTTTGTAAGCGTGAAATATTTCAGTTGTTCCTTTATCGACTATCCTGAACTCTAACTAGCTAGGTTGGCTTTTCATCTTTAATTGAAAACTTAAGTCTCAATTAATCTAACATGAGTCAAAAAATCTTCAGATGCTAAGGGATTCAAAGGTCTAATCTAGGTAATTTCAAGTCATATCATTCAAATACGCACATACAAACATAATTGGTTTAAAATATATTAGAATAGTTATAAACTTGGAAAGAGTTTTGTTTGCTTCGAGATTCAATAGTATATCATTTGATGTTCAAAAGCTTGTTCCTTTCTCCTTCATGCATGGAGAATTAGTATTCAAAGTGTAAGATCATTGCATGGTGCATTTGCTTTCCATCTATATGCTTGAAATTTTACTAAACTCAAAATTAAATTAAAAAAAAAAAACTATATCAATTTTTTGTTATCATCAAAATCTAACATTAAAATCTTTGTGCTAACATAATTAATTAATTGTACTTAAGCAACATGTATGTCTAATAAAATATTATTCTATCTACGAACCAACTTTAGTAATGGTTGGGATAGTTAAGAAGAGATTTTACATGTGAATTTATGTGTACCAAATTTTATTTGACTACTCATAAATCTTCTTTTCCATGGTTTTATGCATGATTGAGATAAAAAAAAATCCTTACCACATAAATTGTGTGCATGTAATTATAATAATTAAGGATATAAAACTATTTTTGATTGATATAATATATATATATTTCTCTTTCAATCTTTTATCTAAATAATTTATTTAACATATAAGAGCCAGCCCAAATAACTATATATCTTAAAATTTCTTAATTTCATAGAAATTTAATACTATTAAAATAAACTAAAATTAAGAGAAAAAAAAAGGCATTGATCGTCCGTTTTTAAGATAGACGGTAAAGATGTAATATAATAAAAATAAAATTAAAAAAAAAAATAAAAAAAAAAAAAAAAAAAAAAAAAAAAAAAAAAAAAAAAAAAAAAAAAAAAAAAAAAAATTAATTAAAAAAAATTTTAAAAAAATTGAAGACTAAATTGATTAGTTGAACCGGATCATCAAATGCCCAAAAACAAACTAAATTGTTGAATGGTCTAGAACAAACCAAATTGTCAAGTAATTTGGAACAAAATCAAATAATTTAAAACGATGTGGAATGAACTAACCTGTAATGATTTGATGGAATCAAATTGTTGTCAATCAAGTGATAGAACTAGATCCACTATCTCTATCACGTAATGGAGGCTTCATTGCTGATTGTAAAAATCATTACAGGACCTCCATCACTGATGATGGAGGTCTCATGAAGATTATTCTGGACTCTCATCAGTGATAAATTGAGATAGAGATGTATCTCCATCGATAATTTAAATTTGCAATTTTTTTTTTTTTAATTGTTTCAATTTTAACATCATCATCACCACGTCGTTACTGAAAGGACAACCATGTCATTGCCTAGTCAGCATCAATCAAACCATTACATAACTTGCATATCTAGTCAGCACGATTAGGTGGCGTTATCAACCACATCATTGCTGATGTGGCAGACACATCATCAACCAGTCAGCACCAAACTGCCACATAATCGCCATGTATATCAGACTGCTAATAACAGTCAAGTCCCCCTAATTTTCGATTCATAGACGTTGAAAAACCCTAAAACTCTCTCTCTCTCTCTCTCTCACACATTGTTGCAGCGAAGAAGACGATGACTTTAGAAATCGAAGCTCGAGAGTAAGTTTCGAAGAACTGCTTTTGTTGTATTTCATTGATTGTTAGAGATTCTGACTAATTTTGTTTACACAGTGTAATCAAGATTGTGCTTCAATTCTGCAAAGAGAATTCACTGCAGCAGACGTTTCAGACTCTGCAAAACGAGTGCCAGGTTTCGCTGAACACCGTCGACAGCATCGAGACCTTCGTCGCTGACATCAATGGTGGTAGATGGGACTCCATTTTGCCTCAGGTCTCTCAGCTTAAGCTTCCAAGGAACAAGTTGGAGGATCTGTATGAGCAGGTATATTGCCTTCCTCTCCATCCTTCAATTTTCGAATTTTTCGTTCTCGAATTTGATGAATGAATGGACGAATGAATTAGATTGTGTTGGAAATGATTGAACTTCGGGAGCTGGATACCGCTCGTGCTATTTTGAGGCAGACACAGGCAATGGGAGTCATGAAGCAGGAGCAACCGGAGAGATACTTGCGACTTGAGCATCTTCTTGTTAGATCGTATTTTGATCCACATGAGGTTAGAAGAAGCTGTGTTTTGAGTGTGTGTGTGTTTATTTCTTGTTTATGTGAATTATGTGTTGTGGTTTGCTATTTTCATGTAGTTGGTTTACAATTGTGTGATTTTCTTAGGTTGTTTTTGTAGTTGTAAGTGGCCTGCTAGGCATGGATGGAGCTTTAGTTCGTCTAAGGTTGAAACTATCACATTTTTAGGTCTTGTTTATGTTACAGTCATATTTTATTTGTTTTGTTGGGTTTGGCCACCTTATTGATTGGATAAGGTTACCTATCAATAATAATCATTGGATATTCTTTAATAGGATAGCTTTGAAGCAGAGAATTGGACTAATTAAATTTTGTCATATCTCGCCGGTTATGTTTGACAGTATTACCTCTATTTTCTGTTGTATATCATGCTAGAATTCTCGTCATTTATAAGTGTTAAAAAGTTTCACGGATCAATCAAGTTCAGTAGTATGACAATGCTTGACCATATGGTAGAATGGTTTTTAAAAAAGAAAAAATTGCCGGATTGGGTTAAGTAATTCTAAAAATGAACAATTGACAATAAGTTGACTGTAGAGTAGGTCAGGGACTCAGGTGAAGAAGGAATTGTGGTTTTGACGCTGTACTGTTGACTGGAAGTATTTTCTTTTATTACTCCAAGGTGTTATGATGTCAAATATCTCTGTCTTTTGTGTCTGATAAGATGATACATTGTTAATGATGCTTCTATGGTGCCTTGGTGGTCTACAAATGACATTTGGTTCTTTTTCGACTGATATAGTCTCTGTCCACTATGTCTTATGCAGATTTAATTTTTGTTTCACTGTCTTCTTAATATATTTTATGGCAGCTCTGCAGAACAATGCTAAAATTATTATGATCCTCAAATAAATAGAAAGACAATAAATCTATGCAGTGGATTACCTTTACTTGATTATCAGCTTTTTATGACTGGTCTTCTTATTACTAATACTTATGAACTATGTTTGTAACAGGCTTATCAAGATTCTACCAAAGAAAGACGCCGTGCACAAATTGCCCAAGGTTCTACCTCATTTCTCTTTCTCAGTTTCACTGCATCAAATATAGAAGAATGCCAATATCATTAGTGTCATATGTATATTTCTTCATGAATTCAAATGAAGTTGCATGTATTTTAACACTTATGTAAGTATAAATATAAAATCTTTAGATGTAAGCAACGAAAGGAATAAAAAGGAAAAGAGAGAGTAATAGTAATATAGACAAAAATTTATGTAGTGTCCAATCTCTTTAAGAATTTGGACTTCCTGTGCCATTCACTGCACTTATGAAAGTTTGATTCATTTGAAGCTTCTTAGTAACTGAAGCTAATAACCATGGCATGAGCCTTATTGATGTAAATTGCTTATTTTTCTCTTCTGCGAACAAAGTTGTCCTTTTTCCTAGAATTCTTTTCCCCCTTCCCCCCTCACGTAATTTTTATGCCAGCTTCAGTTGAAAATTCTGATAGTTAAATCACAAGATTAAGAACAACAGCTGAATCGCTTATCTAACCAAACCAGTGGTCCATATATTCCTTGCTTGCCATTTACATAGCTCAGAATGTCTGGGCTGCTAGAGTTCCAAGTAATGGAGATTGTAGTCCCGTGTAAGTGAGAATAATATATCGCGTGGAAGTTAAGTTCAATATATATATATGTATATATATATATATATATATATAGAGAGAGAGAGAGAGAGAGAGAGAGAGAGAGAGAGAGAGTGGAAGTTAAGAATTAGAAAAGGAAGGTTCTATGAGGTCCACGTGATAAACCTATTGGTATTGTATGTGAGAATGTGTATTAGAGAGCTTAATATCATTGTTTAGGTTCTTGTGTGATAGTTTAAGCTATTGGGTTGACCAGTTAACACAATTTATATGATAGTCTGAACATTGTAGAAACTTGGTAGGTTAAAATTAATTGGGGTATTATTATGATGTAAGGCAATCCTTAAATTAGAGTGTAGAGATTAAGTTTCTGTAATGTCCAATATAAGCAGGCTGCTACCTGTTTGGTTTGTAAAGTTTAAAGGAAGCTAAACTTGGCACTGAGGTTTATTTTTGAAAATATTTGGTAATTGTGTTTCCTCACATTGCATATTGAAACATTACATCTACTTTATAGTGTTTAAGGAAACAGAACTCCTTAAACATAGGAAACTAAAACATATCAATAGAATTCAAATTTAAATCAACCTAAAAGATTAGGATAACTCCAAAAGTTTCTAATCTTGTTATTTAAAATAATTACTGCTTTAAGAGCAGTAACTTCTCTAAGTAAAAAAGATAAACCAAGATAAACTCCTAAATCTACACCCCCCCTCAAGCTGGGTGATATATATTAATCATGCCTAGCTTGGAACATAAAGTATCAAAAGCTGTCCGAATCAATGGTTTTGTGAATATATCAGCTGTCTGAGAAACAGTGGGTATATACACCAGATCAATACTGCCTTCTTCAATTTTTTCTTTAATGAAGTGTTTGTCAATTTCCACATGCTTTGTCCTATCATGTAGCACTGGATTCTTGGCAATTTTTATAGTGGACTGATTATCACAATACAGTTGAAGTGCACCTTCTATCGGAATCTTCAATTCTGTTAGAACTCTTTTTAACCAAATTCCTTCACAAACACCATGTGCCATTGCTCGAAACTCAGCTTCGGCACTGCTTCTTGCTACTACTGACTGTTTTTTACTCCTCTAAGTCACCAAATTACCCCAAACATAACTGCAGTAGCCAGACGTAGACCTTCTATCTGTGATTGAACTTGCCCAGTCTGCGTCTGTGAATATTTCTACACTTCTATCCCTATTTTTCTTAAAAAACAATCCTTTACCTGGAGTAAATTTCAGGTATCTTAAAATCCTTATGACTGCCTGCATATGTTCTTCTGTGGGTTTGTTCATGAACTGACTCACAGTACTTACAGGAAACCCAATATCTGGTCTGGTGTGAGAAAGATAGATGAGTTTTCCAACTAACCTCTGATATCTTTCTTTGTCAACTGGAGGACTGTTTTGCTGCTGTCCCAACTTCACTGTGTAGTCCATAGGTGTCTCAGCTGGTTTGCAGTCACTCAAACCTGTTTCTTTTAATAAATCAAGGATGTATTTGCGTTGAGACACCATGTTTCCTTCTTTTGACGGAGCTACTTCCATGCCAAGGAAATATTTTAAGTTCCCCAAATCTTTTATCTCGAATTCTCTTGCCAAGAACCGTTTCAACTGTTGAATTTCTTCTTCACAATTCCCTGTAAGTATTATGTTATCCACATAGACTATAAGTATAGTCAATTGCCCACTTGATCCATGTTTAACAAACATGGTATGGTCTGATTAGCATTATGCAAAACCTCCTTGCTTTACAGCCCTTGTAAATCGTTCAAACCAAGCATGTGGAGACTGTTTTAAGCCATATAATGACTTCCTGAGCTTGCAAACCAGTCCCTTATTAGTTGAACTTTCTAAACCAGGTGGAATTCCCATATACACTTCTTCCTCAAGTTCTCCATTTAGGAAAGCATTCTTGACATCCAACTGATGAAGCTTCCAATCTAAATTTGCTGCCAAGGAAAGCAGTACTCGAACTGTATTAACTTTGGCCACCGGTGCAAAAGTTTCTTCGTAATCGATTCCATATGTTTGAGTAAACCCTTTTGTCACCAATCTTGCCTTAAACCTTTCGACACTCCCATCAGTCTTGTATTTAATAGAAAAAACCCATTTACTGCCAACAGGATGTTTTCCTTTGGGTAGCTCGGTTATTTCCCAAGTTTGATTCTTTTCCAGTGCTTTAATTTCTTCATCTACTGCAGTTTTCCAAGCTGGATCCTGCAAAGCTTCTTCTATGCTTTTGGGAATTTTTACTTGCATGATATTGGCAGAAAATGCTCTAAACAGAGGTGAGAGTTTATCATATGAAACATACTTACATATAGGATACAGTGGTCTACTTCTGCACTCTCTTAACCCCTTCCTCAAGGCAATAGGTAACTCATTGTCACCTTCTTCTACATCCGCATCAACACTGTCAATACATTCAGTTTCTGCATCAACAGTTTCTGCATTTGTGTTGATTTCTTGGACTGATTCTCCTGGTTCAGAGTCTCGGTTTTGTTGCATTTGTAATGGAACTCTTGGTTGCTCCTGGTTTTTTCATCTTCTAGTATATACAATCAATTCTTTTTCAGTTGGAATACATCGTGACTCATGAATCTTATCAAAGTTATTAGAAATCCTATCTCTAACAGGTGAAGTATTTTCTATTTGGATGGATCTGTTTTCATGAGGTAAATCAAGACTTGGTGTTGTCTTATCAGGATTTTCTAGATATTTGTCATGAGAATGAGGTGTTGGAGTTTTAGAAGGAGACATAACAACACTTTGCATAGGATCGAATTGATTGTCAAACACATCTAATGACTCAAAACAAGGCTTATCAACATTCTCCCAATGATGACCTGTCACTAACTTCTTACCCTTTTGATATTTGAAATAAGGTTTTGTTTCCATAAAGATAACATCCTTAGAGACATAAAATTTTTTAGTATCAGGTGAGTAGCATTTATATCCCTTTTGTGTTGGTGAATAACCAACAAACACACATTTTAGGGACTTTGGATCAAGCTGACTTCTATGAATTTGATTTATGTGTACAAAAGTGGTGCATCCAAACACTTTAGTTGGCAAATCAGAAACTAATTTGTATTTGGATAACTTTGTAAAAGAACATGACAAGGAGTTTTGAAGTTTAAGACTCTAGATGGGAGTCTATTAATCAAATATGTTGCTGTTAAGACAGCCTCTCCCCAAAAATATTTAGGGACATTACTAGTGAACATAAGAGACCTTGCTACCTCAAGAATATGTCTATTTTTCCTTTCCGAGACCCCATTTTGTTGAGGTGTCTCAATATAGGAACTTTGATGGACAATACCCTCTTGCAACAAAAAATTGTTCAATTCTTTATTGAAAAATTCCTTACCATTATCAGTTCTGAAAATTTTAACCTTTGTTTCAAACTGTGTTTTTACAAAGTTTTTGAAAATTTTATGCACCTCTGATTTCTCTTTCATTAAAAAAACCCATGTGATCCTAGTGTGGTCATCAATGAAGGAGACAAACCATTTGGCTCCTGTGATATTTGGAATCCTAGAGGGACCCCATACATCACTATGTATTAGAGTAAAAGGATAAGATTGTTTATAGCCTTGTATTGAGTAATTTTGACGTTTTTGCTTTGATAAAGAGCACACTTCACACTGAAATGAATGAGGATTTTTATTTCTAAACAGTTTTGGAAATAATTTCTCCAAGTACATGAAGTTCGGGTGCCCTAAACGATAATGCCATAAGAAGATGTCATCATCTTTATTTATCCTAACATCAGTATTTGAGAGACTAGATGAACTAGAAAAGAATTCATTCCCAGCTGAAAAAGAGTGCTTGCTAGAATCAGATTCAACCTGGAGCATGTAGAGTCCGGCGTACAAATTAGCATTACCAATCGTCCTCCCCGAGGTCCAGTCCTGAAAAACACATTGATTTGCAGTAAACTTAGCAACACAATTTAAATCACTTGTTAACTTATTGACAGCAAATTGCACTCCAGATTAGGGACTAACAAAACTGATTTTAATAAAATATTTGGTGAAATCATCACAGAACCTGTACCAGCCACTTTCACTAAAGAACCATCAGCAATCTTCACTGTTGCACTGCTGTGGTTTGAAACAAACTCATGGAATAATGACTTATCACCAGTCATATGATCAGAGGCTCCTGAATCAACAATCCAGGTCCCCTGTAAATTTTTTCGTGCATTAAGGGCTGTCAAAAAATTACCTTGGTGAGCTACTGATCCCGTACCAGTCACAGTTTGGGAAGGTGACTGTGAACTGAAGTATTTTTTCAAAAAATTCATTTGTTCTTTGCTAAACAGGTTCTGTTCTGCTGTAGATTCTGTTTCGGTTCCTGCCACCAGATTTCCACGGTTCTCCTTGCTGTATTTTGGCTTCCAATCTGTTGGTTTTCCAACCAGCTTCCAGCAGGTTTCTTTGAGATGACCAGGCCTCTTACAATGATCGCACCAAGGTCTACCCTTCCTTGGTCTATTTTCAGTTGAGGCAGGTTGAGTGGCATTGTGAACTGCAAGTGCTGAACTGTCATTCCCTAGATTTTCAGTCTTGGTTTCAGTACTAGAACTCCCCATCATAATCTTTTTCCGGCTTTCTTCCCTTCTTACCACAGAAAATACTTCTTCAATGTCTGGTAATGGCTTGATTCCAAGTATTCTGCCTCTTACTTCGTCAAGCTGCGAATTCAGTCCAAGCAAGAACATAAAAACCCTTTTTTGCTCAACAATTTCCTTGTAAAGGTTGCTGTCATTTGCAGTATCCCACTTGTGCTTCTCAAATAGATCAAGTTGTTGCCATAACCGAGTCAGTTTGCTAAAGTACTGAGTAACATTCATGTCCCCTTGCTGCAGTCTGTAGAGAGTACTTTCTACTGCAAATAATTCAGCCACATTATCGCTACTGGAATATTGTCTCTTAGCTGCATCCCAAATCTGTTTTGCAGTTTTATACAAGAGGAAATTCTCACCAATTTCATTAGTCATGGAATTGAGAAGCCACGACATGACCATACTGTTTTCAGTCTTCCATTTCTTGTATTTCGAATCATCTTCTGCTGGTGCTTGTATGGTTCCTGTAATATAATCATCTTTCTCTTTTCCACAGATAAAGATGTACACAGATTGTGACCACTGCAAATAGTTGTGTCCGTTTAACTTGTGTCTAGTAATGAGCATATGTGAGACGTTGTCATTGTTTCCACTACCAGAACCACCATTGTTATCCTGAATAGGCAGTTCGGTTTCTGATGAAGAAGATACTGGACTGGCAGGAGGAGCACTAGGAGTAGCCATTCTGTATTTGGCCATACAAATATCCTAGAGTCTAAAATAGACCCGCTCTGATACCATGAAAATATTTGGTAATTGTGTTTCCTCACATTGCATATTGAAACATTACATCTTCTTTATAGTGTTTAAGGAAACAGAACTCCTTAAACATAGGAAACTAAAACATATCAATAGAATTCAAATTTAAATCAACCTAAAAGATTAGGATAACTCCAAAAGTTTCTAAACTTGTTATTTAAAATAATTACTGCTTTAAGAGCAGTAACTTCTCTAAGTAAAAGAGATAAACCAAGATAAACTCCTAAATCTACAATTTTAGTGATGGATAGTTGAATTTATCAACAAGAGATCCCGCCTTCTGCTTGATTTGATGGAAAATCTGTAAAGAGGTTATCCTTATTCAGTCTGTTTGATTGGTTGCCTTTATTTGGCTTAATCATTATTTTATGAAGAGTACTGAGCAGAAGTAGCATACGCTGTAGCGGATCAAGATGACGATATGAAAACATTATAAACAATAAATCATATGTTGCCTATGAATTGTTAAATTCTTCTTCATATGAACCATAATACTAGTATTTTTCTAGTTTGTTGAACAAATTTTCTTGTTTTTCCTTTTCCAGCACTTGCTGCAGAAGTTACTGTGGTTCCACCATCACGATTAATGGCTCTAATTGGTCAGGCTTTGAAGTGGCAGCAACACCAAGGTTTTCTTCTGGAATTATTATTGTGCTAACTAAGTAGAAATATAATATCAAGAGTTGGAAGTGTTTTCTTCGGTTGATTTCTTGTTATTATGTCATTTATAATATCTCTTAACATTTTATAATATATATTATTTCTTTATTTTAAGTACAATTTTCAAATTATCAAAATGTTTCTTTCAGTTAACTTTTTTTTTTTAATAATTATATTGTTGATGCCTGAGGCTTGCCAAGCTTGTTATGCCTGAGAAGAAAAGAGCTTATTATTACTTAATATTATATGACTCTTTAGGGTTGTTACCACCGGGAACACAATTTGATTTGTTTCGAGGAACTGCTGCTATGAAACAAGATGTGGAAGACATGTATCCAACAACTCTTTCCCACACCATCAAGGTAAGGTTTTTATATATACATATTTATACTTAGATGCACTTTTTTTTATGTATTCATCAGTTGTGTTGATCGACTCTTGCCTCCACTAGCAACTGTCTCCAATTCACACTGTGTTGTTTTCCTGCCATTGATAGCCAGTGTTGGTCTTCCTTAAATTTGGAAAATGAATACTTTCTGAACATGTAATTATGCAAATGATTCTGTTTCTTTATATGTCATTTGTATAGTTGTTAGTGTTTCTTCTTTTCTTTTTATTCTTGTACATGCTTTTGTGTGTGCGTGTGTGTGCGCGTGTGCTTTTTCACACTTAATAGCATATGTTTTCAAGCGCTTGTGAATGTTTTTGAGAAGTTAAAAGTTGTATGCATATATATTCATATACACACAACTCACAAAAGTGTAAGTATATTATTATTATCAATGGCTTGGTTCAAGAAGTATCTGTTTGAAGCCAAGAGGCCCAAGACCATTGGACCTAAATTTAAGTTCTTTATTATTATTATTATTTTTTTCCCTTTAAATTTTAAATATATTTATCTTCCATATTTTTACAAAATTCTTTAAATTGCATTCTTTTTTGCAATCAGCGAATAAACCTATTTTTAATAAGAAACAGTGAACTATATTAACCATTGATATTAAATAAATTATTAGAAACTCAGCAAGCATTTATTGCATTATATAGGCCATGCAAAAAATGCAAAGAAGAAAAGTTGTATTTTGATAATGTTATGTAAGCAATGTTTATGAAGTTTGGGATATAACAACTAGTAAACTCTATCATATTTCATGTATGAGTTAGCAAAAGACATGTTGAGTTCCATCATGTTCTAATATAGGCTTAAATTTTCTTGCAATGTGAATCACATGATTTACAAATGGCTAAAATCCTTGTGGTTTAGAAGAAGACTACCTACCTGCCTACCTACCTATCTGTCTATCTATGCCTATCTATCTATCTATCTATCTATCTATATATAAAACCCATTTAGGACCTTGGAGTTGAAAAGTAACTAAAATTTGAGATTCTTGGAAAGCTAACTCATTTTGCATTGAATGTACAATATTATGCTTAATGACATGTCAACCACACCTAAAAAAACCACCTACCACACAACACTATTTAAAGCAGCCACCGCACTGATGAGTGTGAGGATCAAATTGATGGTTTTGATGGGAGCTTTGTCAACTCATTTAAGCCTTTATCTAAGGCATATAAGGAATATTCTCTAAATAGGGTTGTGTGGTTAGTGGCTGTTAATGTGTGGTTAATGTGTCATTGAGGGCAATATTGTACATCTAAAACCTCAAGGGAATTCTTATAGTATGTTGTTAACATCATTTTTCAAGATGACTTAAGACTAATTGAATAGTAGATTGATATGATTATTTGTAATTTTGTACTATTATATATAATGTTTTCTTTTAGCCACATTGTGTTTCCTATTCGTGATATAGATGTTTCATTGTCGAAAATTTGAAATTGATATTAGAATTTGATGGACCTTAATGTTTCATATGTACATGCATGAAATATGATATAATTATTGTTGTTTTTATGATTTTAAAATTTAGACAGCACTTACTACATCATTGGGATATATATATATATATATATATGGTGCTTTTAAAATGAGGACTCATTTACTTTAAATAGTAAGAACCAACCAATCAAATTCATCAATTGCATTCTCTTTTATAAAACAAATTTTTCTCCTATTTAATTTAAATGCAATGAATGAATTTAATTAGTTGGTCCTTACATTTTAAAGTAAGGGAGTCCTCATTCTAAAAGCATTATATATATATTTTCTCTACTTTTAAGTATTATGTACATTATTATTATTTTTTTCGGAAGATCTCATGTCATTGTATATGGGATCTAATCTTCATGTCCGCTCACACCAAGGTGGGAAGGATATGGTTTATATTTATTTCAATTCATTTTTTTGTTCTTTTTTTGAAAAAAGCCAACATACATGTGAAGAACAAAATTGATAAGTGTGGTAGCTCTATTGCTTCTTTATTTGGATTCTTAATTTTGTGATAGTTTCATGGTTGTATCATGACCCTTAACTTTGAGTTCATAAACTCATCTTCTGGTGGTTTATCACTGTAGTTTGGGACAAAAAGTCATGCAGAATGTGCTCGTTTCTCTCCTGATGGACAATTTCTTGTCTCTTGCTCTTTTGATGGATTTATTGAGGTATTATGATCAGTTTCTTTACTTTTTTCCTATTTACTTGCATTTAGAATGATTTATGTTACTTGAATCCTTGCTGAGATCTTGAGCACTACCAGGTCTGGGATTACATAAGTGGGAAACTCAAGAAGGATCTTCAGTACCAGGCTGATGTGAGTACCTTCTAAATCCACGCACCCTGCCTCCTCACTCTCTTCTTCTTTCATTGATAACCATAACCAAATGCTTTAATATGATTTGACCTATATAGAACTCTTATGGATAATGGACACATGACACACCCAGTGGCCAACTCAAAAATGTGGGATGCAAGTGATAATTCTTCCATTGTGACATTAATCGGTTTATAAAAGAAAACAAAGTGACAACATGGAACCAGGATCTTGATCTAGATCCAATGTTGGGAATAGAGAATCATAATTTGGTATTCACTATGAGAGAAGAAGCTGCATCAGTGGCTTTGCCTTTTCTCAAAGTTCTGAGAAACATTGTTGGATTTAATCAATTAATCCTTTTGTTGAGATAAAAGAGCATAGCCTTTGGTTAATATAATAGCAATTTTTCACACGATCTGTTATGTTGTTTTTTATTATCAAAATAAGTCCCCTCTGACTATTCATTATGATAAATTTCGGCAAAAATGAATTGTTGGTTTGAAAAATATAATTTAGTAGCTGCAAAGTTGGTCATAGATGTTGGTATCATATAGCTTCCTACTCAGCTACCCTCTGGCTCAATTTATATTAACCCTGGTATGATGCTTGTTTTCACTTTATTATGGATTCTTCAACTGAACTGTCTCTAGAGATGCAAAAGCAACTTATCACAATCTTGACATAATTGGGATAAGCAACTGTGAATGGAGGGTCATGAGAACATTTATTCGTTCTATGTCCTTTTGTTCAGTCCAGATGATTCAGTTATAGACATTTTCTGATTTGAACTGTTCACTACATGTCATGTCTTTGCTGATGTACTGTTGTAATATTAACTTATGCAGGAAACTTTTATGATGCATGATGAAACTGTCCTATGTGTTGATTTTAGCAGAGACTCAGAGATGCTCGCTTCTGGATCACAAGATGGGAAGATTAAAGTAAGTTTTAACTGCACATTTTTGCAATTTTTGCATGGTTTAAGTAGTATTCTCCATATGGTTGGATTTAAGATGGCATATATTTCTTATTAACTATTTTGATTTAGTACTTGTAATTTACAATCTTACCTTCATGCCTTTGCTTCTTGATACATGCATGTGCTTACCTTTGATATTGACAATTAATCAATTATTGAACATCCCAAAATATAATATTGGTTAAGGTAGTTGGCATCTCTTGATAGTGGCTCAATCTTCCAGCCAGTAATATAGTATTTTCTTAATTAGATAATGAAGTCCCCATAAAAAATTGACCACAGCCAACAGCCATGACAACGGCACTAACTGCACTAACCGATTCCAGTTTCAAAGATTCAGTTGTTGCTACACAAGTTTCTGAATATCCTTCCGTGACTGGTGTTCTACTTCCGTGTCCTTGTCTGTGCATCTGAAAGTTTTCTTATTGTATTTTTCTTGAAGCAATTTGAAGTTTACATGCAGTTCTTTTGATTTATCAGTTTGTAATGTCATTTATGGAAGCTAATGATATTGATTCAAACTTGAAGGTGAAATTTTTTATAACAAACTTCATCTGATCTGTACAACTATTTCAGGTTTGGCGAATAAGGACTGGCCAATGCTTGCGCCGTCTTGAGCGAGCACATTCTCAGGGTGTTACAAGTCTTTCTTTCTCACGAGATGGAAGCCAGTTATTAAGTACATCTTTTGACAGCACAGCAAGGTTTAATTAAGTTTATTGCCTTGTATTTTTGCAAATTTTTAATAATGTGGCACGAATAGTTGCCTGTTAATGCCTAGCTGACAAATAACACCACTGTTGAGTATGGACGCAAAATTTCCCATGTCTGGTTACTAAATTTTCTTAATTACTATGTTTCTATTATTTTATGTAGAATTCATGGACTAAAATCTGGGAAGTTGTTAAAGGAATTTCGTGGTCATACATCATATGTGAATGATGCTATCTTTACAAGTGATGGAGGTCGTGTTATAACTGCCTCCAGTGATTGTACAGTCAAGGTTTGTTGATTTTATGTGTGTTTTAACTGTTAGACACTTTGACCTTTTCCTTTTATGATACTTTAGTATTCTTTTGTTTATAGGTCTGGGACTTGAAGACTACAGATTGTATGCAGACATTTAAGCCACCACCTCCTTTGAGGGTATCCTCTTTCCTCAAATCATATATACTTCCTTTATGGGATAAGAGTAATTTAATTAAATTGTCACATCTTTGTTGCACTGTGTTGGTCAACTTGGTGTTCTATCTAATTGTTGCTGTTTTCTCTTTGAGCTATTAGGGTGGTGATGCTTCTGTGAACTCTGTTCATCTATTCCCGAAAAATACCGATCACATTGTTGTATGTAATAAGACGTCATCAATATACATTATGACACTTCAAGGGCAGGTAATTGTTGATGACATGAACGAGGGCAAGAGAGCATGTTTTTACGTATTTATATCTCCTATTTATCTGAGTTTTATTAGTTTTAATAACTGTTAAATGATTATAATTATTAAAAGACACAAGCTTTACCCAAAGAAGTTTCTATAATCAATAAAAGTTAAAAAAGTTTGATTTCCCAAACTAATCCTTTAAAACTTCAGTCTTTCTTCTGGGACCCGTATGCAAAATGGTCTTCGATTCTTTAGTGTGCAACTACCTCTTCAAATTATATAATCTATTGGGTTTTCAAAGGAGATTGTTGGTATAAATTGTCCATTTTTCTTTTGTTTACATATTATGGTCAGATAGAGCTTAATTTCAAAAAGATGCTTCGTCTTTGAATCTCTCTCATAGTCCTTTGTTAAAGGAGAGCCAATTATATGATAATTTTGAACTTTGCCGCTGATGCAGGTAGTGAAGAGTTTTTCATCCGGTAAAAGAGAAGGTGGAGATTTTGTTGCAGCTTCTGTTTCACCAAAAGGTGAATGGATCTACTGTGTTGGTGAAGACAGGTAATTGTCAAGTGATATCCATTCTTATGTCGGATCTAAATGCTTATCTGTGCCATCAACTTGTTCTGATGATGTTTACCGTATTGCTTAATTACATGAGTAACTAGTGACTGAATATTTCTCTTTCGGTTTTTACTTTAGTAGTTGTATTTGGTGATAGTTTGGGACATCTGGGTGTAGTTATTTTTGAATGTTCTGTTGCAATTGAAAATTGATAAAAGAAAAGGACTTGTCATTCTGCAACTGGGCCTTCGCTCAGGTATTAGTGCCTAACCAAAAGGATGTAACAGTTTTTTCATGCAACCTAGTATAGATACAAGTAGTATTTTTTATTTCATCAGTTGAGCGACACTTTTGAGTATATCATCTTCATAGTATGTGAATTATCTGCAGGAACATGTACTGCTTCAGCTATCAGTCTGGTAAACTAGAGCATCTAATGAAGGTAAGGTGTTTTAGTTGCTGAAGAATGAGATCGTATTTATGTTGGGCACTCAAATTTTTTCACATGGTTCAATTTTTTCCATCACAAAAATGGATGATTGGTTTATAATTTTGTTTCAATGAACCTTTTAACCTTTGAATATATATATATAAGTTGAGTTCTGCAGAAAACTAAGATGAGGAAGGAAAAATAGAAAACTGAACTAGAAGCAGATCTAGCAAGTTAGAAGAATTCACTTACCACAGGCAGAGAGGAGAATCAAGTGATTACCTAGTTCCAATCATGTGGCAGTGGGACAAATGTACAATCCTATAGAATGGTCCTAGTCAACAATTGCATGTAATTTTTATTTGTTGTCTTGTTTCTCTTTGGTGCATAAGCTGTTCACCATAATGTTGATTGAAGGAGTAAAACCAAGAGGTCATGGGTCCAAATATCTTGAGGCAACTTACCTAGAATACCATATTGCTCGAGTTTGCCTACTGAGGTTTTATGATCCGATTTATGAGGGCTGATCTTTGATAAGATATCTGTATATTTTACATGTTCATATGTTTCATATATGTGCTAGCAGATGGAAGTTCAAAGTTGCAAAAACATTGATGCTGTTTTAAACAATTCTCTTCACTCCACATTGTTCATCTTTTGGCACAAGTTTGTGTGACTTTTAACATTGAGATTGATTTTGTTACTGGCAGGTGCATGAAAAGGATGTAATTGGTGTGACTCACCATCCCCACAGAAATCTTCTTGCCACATACAGTGAAGATTGCACAATGAAGCTATGGAAGCCTTGATGATTGCCGTGTTGGCTTCTGATAAATTGAACTTGATTTTTGTAATTTAATTGCAAGGCTTACTTCATTGGAGATCAAGAGAGGAGTTGGTAGAAACATGGATTTTTATGCTGTCAATCTAAGAATAGGATTTTATTTATGTCATTAAACAAAGATGTTAAATGTTCTATAAAATTTTGAAGATAATCCATTGTATAGTTCTGATTGAATATTGTGATCCCTCTATTGTCTCTCTCTTTGTCTCTCTTTGCCTCGAATCATAGTTTTGGTATACTCGGGATATATTTTTTTGTATTTTAGGTATTGTTATATATAAAATAAATACTAAATGTTTACTTGCTTTGATTGGTGCTCTTAAATTATGTGTGGCACAGTATTTTTGATCCTTCATTCTCACCTAAAAGATGTTTTATATGTAAAATTTATTATTTTTCTTTTAGAGCATTCGAATAAGACAAAAAGAGGTGTAAAATTTATACGTTGGACCCGCTTATTGTGGGTAACTGAAAATATAAGTCATTTGCCTTTTTATTATTGTAATGAGTAAAATAAAGTGAAACCAAAATATGATGAAAAGTTCAAAATTAAAATTACTTTATTATTATTATGATTGATAATAACAAACCAAACATATGTTTGTTTTTCACTCAACTATGCTAAACACTGCAATTAACATCACATTTGCAGCAATTCTTCATTGGCATACTACTTGCCCCCAAATCGCAATGGAAGTCAGCGGCGCATTGGCTTTTGGTACAAGTATTCCCTGTAAATATTTGAGACCAGCCCCTGCACATAAACAACGATAAATACCATGAATCACTGTTAATTAATATTGAAATCAAAATGTACAATCTTATTTCAAGTGCTATTATGTTTGGAAAAACTTTTAATGCATAATAATATGGAAAACAATTTTAAATACTTAAAAACGTTTTTTTTTTCTTCATATATTAGTTGTAAAGTGATTTTACAAATGCGATTAGTTTTACATGGAAGCCCTTGAATGTAAGGTTGTCTAAAAATGTATATATTTGTATATATAGTGTCTTAATTTTTAGAATTTAACTATAATATTATTTTATTTGAAAATTTTTAGTCTGAATGATGTTACCATTTGGTTGGCTGGTGATGTATATAGTATGTTGCTGTAGGAACAATTAAAATTGTTTTCTAAATAGCACTTGTCAAATAGTTATATTTGAAGTTTAAAAAAAAAAAAAAGACACTACAAAAAGCATTGTAAACCACATTGATACAAACGACAGCAAATTATATACAAGATAAAATCGTATTTCCTCCCCATATACAGTTTGACATAATAGCCAAATGCTTTTAAGTTAATAGACATACCTTACGTTGTGCCAACAAACAAATTCAGAAAACAATGCATAAAATCATGAGAAGAACAATTGACCTCATGATGATTTTGATATTCGATTTTGGTTATTAAATTAATTTATATTTCATTTCCGACCGACAACTTATATATATATATATATATATCTTATTTCTCTAGACACTATCATCTTTTCCTTTCATTCTCTACACCACTCCAACTCTCTTCTCACTCTCATTTCTTCTTTTGATCTACATTTTCACATCACATCCATTTTACTTCTTTATTTTATAAATGTTTTAGGAATAATTATTTTTAATGTTTGGTTCATATATGTTTTATTAATTAATATTATAATTCTTATTTTTATTTTCTATTTTTCTTTTTATAGGTTCATAGGTGTATTTGGATTCTTAGTTAGTTTATCATTTTTGTCGACGTACGAATTTGGTTGACCAAAGTTCTTAACCCAATACCTGTAATTAAAGTGAAACAAAGCAAACAAAAGAGAGAAAGGAGAGGAAGAACGGATTGCAAAGGTGGTTTATAAGTGATTCGGCTAGAACAGTGCCTACATCCATGACTGTGTTCTTTGGTAATTTTGGTAGAGTCACAATATATTATTAATTGTTGTGTTGTTTATAATGAAATTTCAGTCTCTATTTATAGCATGAGATGTTATAGTTTAAATGCAATTAAAATAGGAAAGAATTTCACATTAATTACACTTTTAAAACCAGTTTTCATCATATCAAGGATAAATTTCGCCATATCAGGGATTGATTCTATTGATATAAGAATTTGAATTTATTTTCGATTTTAGTAGTTGATTCCTTATCAATTTAGACTGTTGCTATTATGAAAAATTCCCTTAACAAGTGTTTCGATTTGCGAGCTGGAGTTTATCTTAGATGACCTCGAATTGGGTATAAGACGAGCTGGATTGTGACTGACCAACAATCTAAGAACTGCATTAGCAAACTATGAGCTCATTTGTGCGAATTGAGTATTGGCAAACTGAGCTTTCGACTTTTGGGCCAATCCATTGGATCAGTTTTTTGGACTTTTACTAGCTTATTTATCTGATCCTAAATATATCTACAACAATTTTTTAGTTGCGAAACTTAAATTTTGATTTTATTAGGATTTTTAGTTAATTTCTTTCATTAACTAAAAATTTGTATTTCTTCATCTTCTTTTAGTTATTATTTCTTCATCTTCATCTTCCTTTAATTTCTTTCTTCTTTTTTAAGATATATTTTCTTCATCTTCTTTAGATTTTGATTTATTTTTTGTTTAAATACCACACAATAAGTTTGTGAATATTATTTGAATAATATCAATGAAAAGTATGGGTAAACAAATCTTATAATCATGAACCAGATTAATAATTATAAATAAAATATATAATCATGAATAAAATATTATATAAACAAATTAATGACATTTATATTTTTTTCATCAATTTATTTATATAATTTTTTGTTTTTTGAAAAAAAAATTATGAGACTATCCATAGCGGGCATTGCTTGCTATGGAAAGTGGTTTCTATAGCGAGCATTGTTCGCTTTGAAAAATTCGAGCAACCATCTTGGTTTTGTCCATAGTGGGCGCGACGGACATGCCTGCTATGGAAAGTCATCTATAGTAGTCTACTATAGATGACCTGTTTTCTTGTTGTGAATTTTTGTTTCGTAAAATTCATGCCCATAAGATTATGAGGCATATCACTTCTAAATTCACTTTCACCTCAACTGTTATTACTAGAGAAATGTTTTGGGCTGGAAAATACATTGAAATGGGCCACCAGTCATCATCTCTATAACTATTTTCTCAATCATGATTGCTTTGATTAGCTACTAAATTTGTAATGTTGTTGTTCCTCTGGAATTGGCATAAAAGGATAATAGTCAAAGGGTATTATAGGAAAATACAAACAAGAGCTTGTTTCCAAAGATGTTAATATAGAGATGCTTTATGTGTTCCTATTTATAATGTTTATTTTTGGGGGCAAAAAAATAATTTGACATCCCTCTAATAGTCTAATTACACTTTGATTTATTTGTTTGTTATTATACAATCACAGCCCATTTTATCTGGTAGTCAAACATGTAAAAGAATAATAGTCCAAGGGTATTATAGGTATAAATCATTGTATAAAATATATTAGAAAAGAGATGGGCATTTAGGTAACTTCATACTACGGATGATTCTAGAATAGCTAATCTAGAGGAGACTTTTAAATCCTAAATATGATTAGTGTTCCAAGAATTGGTCGTTTTGGCCAATTTTTCACCGCTTAATCGTTGATTGACATCAATCTAATAACCCCAGAATAGGGCTGAAATCAGGTAGATTGAATATTTAATCGAGTTGGCCAAGTACTCAAGCTGAATCAGTCTAACTTGATCAACTCGGGCTGATATATATATATATATTTTTAAATAAAATTTGAGACCAGGAACTTAAAATAGAAGAACCACTTATCACCACCCAGAACCAAAATCATCACCAATAGCTACCACTTTCAATAGAACCACTTAGAATCGCCTTTAATACCTTCCAACTCATCACCAATGGCTAAAATCATCTACACCATCAACCAAAAAAGCACACCAAAAAAAAAAAAAAAACACAAAACACAAAAACACCAAAAAAAAAAAAAACAAAAACACTCGGTGCAAGAAGACAAGGATGAAGGCGATATCAACTGCTACTCAGATTGAAACCACCTAAGAGGAAGCTTTAAGAGAGAAGTTTGAGAGAGAGACAGAGAGAGAGAGAGTTTGATGGTAAGGAAAAGATAGAGAAGTTAGAGAGAGAGTAAAGGCAAATGTGAAAGAAAAAAGAAAAGAAAAAAAGGTGACCGATGGTGAGAAAGAAAACGAAGAAAGTGGAGTGGACAAAAAAAAGAAGGATTTGCAATGAGAGAAAGAGAAGAAATGAGTGACTAGTGAGTGGTGAGATGAGAGAGTTAATAGACTTTTATTATTTATCTATATATTGATAAAAATATAATAATTTAGTGGCAGAAGATAAAGAGAGTTGAGTTTGTAATTAATATATGCATTGATTAAAAAATAATAAAAGTTAACATGATGAAGTTGTGGGAATTGACTAGCTAGAGAGATTAAATGGTGAGAGTCAGTGGTTGCTATTCAATCAAATATATACAACTACTTGTAAAATTGTAAAATTCAATGGATAACCATTTGTAAAATTGCTTTTGATTTCATGCATGCACACTAAAATTGTAAAATTCAATGGCTAACCATTTTCATTTATTTTATTTTATTTTATTTTTATAAAGAGATGCATTTAACAAAAGAATAAGATGTAATTAAAGCCTATATTTATAAAACAATCTTTGTGTATTTTATTAAATTATGTTAAAATATAGTTGGATTAACAGATACAATGTTTTGTAGTCATATGATTGTATTTTGATAAATGTTTAAGAACTTGGTCGAGTTAGCCGAGTCCTTGTCGAGTTAACTTGGATTGGCACTCTGCTAACTTTATTTATATATTATTATTTTAATTATGTGATTGTGTTAGAGTGACTTTGGAAATAGCATGAAATAGGTTTGATGATGTTTTGTAGTCACCTGATTGTATCTTGATTTTATAGAAAAATTTTTAATTTTTTTTATAGGTTCGACTTAGTTTGACTGTTGGTCAACAGTACTCAACCGATTAATCATCCATTACTGGCCAAATAAATGATAAATCGTTAATAGCTGCCTCACCGTTCAATTAGCAAGTAGCAATTTTTGAAACCATGAATATGATTAATGAGTTTACATTGTCATCTTTGATTCATCTCTCTTATCTCTATCTTTCTCCAAATAAAGGTGTCAAAATGGGGTAGACAATCAAAGCCTAGCCCACAAATTCGAGGCCCAACTTGCATTCAAGTTTGATGGTTTGGCCAATGGAGCTTAATTATTAATGCCAGCAAGCTTTAAACATATCTTTCTACTAATATTATAGATAAAATAAGTTAAATTCTAGTGGACTTCCGAAACCCACTTTGGTTTGGGTTTACAGGATCTCACAAAAAATTTAAGGTCGAACTGGTAATCTTACCCCAGCCCCTAAAATTATGGCTGCACAACCCATATAAACTCTGTACTCCAATATAGTGATTTAAAATTAAAAAGTCACAATTTATATTTATATTTTTATAATTTTATAATTTATATTTTTGGTATTAAAAAATTCCTAACTATTTTAACTAATAAAAAATATTGTCATACATTATTAAGTTTGTTTTAACTAACATTCTACCAAATAAGTTTATTATATTAAGTGTACATATATGATTAAAATATTATTTTGTGTTATGGAAAAGTTAATATCTATCCTAAAGACACGAATAAAGATTTAAAAAAAAATAATAAAATAGATTGTATTTATATTTTCAAATACAAAACTTAAAGTTTTATGTTAATATATTTAAAAAATAAATATAAATTAATTATTGAAGTTTGAGTACGACTCATGTAATAACTACCCTTTGTTTTAATAGTAATGCATATTAAAAGGAGTAGATAAGCTATCATTGTCCTCCCTTGTAGGTCAGATCTTCCTTAATTCTTGAAAATTCAAAAAACATATTATATGAAGGGTATATATGCATGTAAAGGGAGGCCCCAACCAATTAACTAGTCCTTTGGGTTGAAAAGTTATCTATCGATATATGTATCTCTTCTTAAAAATACATAAAAAGTAACCATTGTAAAAGTTTACAACGGTATTAGAGCTTTCGAAAAAAATGGATGGCAAAATTTAAAACTAGCTTATTTTTCATTTTTTTACAGACACACATGTGAGCACAAATGTTAGAGAGTCCCGCAAGTGAAGAAATGAAAATGATATGAATCTTTTATTGAAAACATAAGAAGCATGAGATGGTGTATATCATACACACAAAGAGAAAATATATATATATATATATATGCTGTTTTTATAATCGGTTAAAATTAGGATGAACCAATCAAATTCATCCATTATATTCTCTCTCCTAAACATATATATAGTGCTTCTATAATCGGTTACAGTTAGGAAGAACCAATTAAATTCATCCATTGCATTCTCTCTCCTAAATAAATTATTTATCCTATTTAATTCAAATAGAATGAATAAATTTGATTGGTTTGTCCTAACTTTTTAAAATTAGGACATTCTGATCATAAAAACATTATATATATAGTCTCACATGTGAAGGAATGAAAGTGAGATGAATCTTTTATTGAAAACATAAAAAGCATAAGATGGTGTATATATATGGGGTGTGCGTGCACGTGTGTGTGTTTATATATATATATATATAGAGAGAGAGAGAGAGAGAGAGAGAGAGATTCTACAATCAGTATCTCTTAACTTTAAAAAGTTAAATGAATCAATTAAATTCAACTATTGTATTTTTTCTTATATTTAATTTAAATACAATAGATGAATTTGATTTGTTTGTCTTAACATTTTAACGTTAGGAGACATTAATAATAGAATTATATATATAATAAATTATAATTTAGCTATCTAGTTGGAAATTAATTACAAACGGAGCAATGTTTTGAGTTTTATTACAATAAACCCCCCTACCATTAAGGAATTCCGTTAGAGTTATCTCTAAATTGACAAAAAGACCAAAATGCCCTCACATTTTAATTATTTTTAAAAAATTAAAAATTAAAAATAAATAATTAAATAAATTTTTTTTTTTAGATTTGGACATTAATTTGAAAAACATTAAAAAATTAAATAATAAAATTTTTTCATCAGATTAAAAAATTAAGAAAAGTGTTGTTCTTCTTCAATGAAAAACAATGTTGTTCTTCATTCTTCATCAACAAATATCAAACAAAATCATCATCATCAATCAACAAATAATAAACAAAATCATCAACAAATAACAAATAAAAGTCTTTTTTCATTTTTTTTATAAGAAAGGAGTTCATGCTTGCTTCATCAAGAACTCATCTTCATCATCTTCATCAAGAATCCATCTTCATCAATAACCCAAAAACAAACCATCTTCATTAAGCCAAACAAACCATCTTCATTAAAAATCATCTTCATCAAGAACCCATTAACAACCTAGAAATAAACCATCTTCATCGAGGCATACAAACCATCTTCATCAAGAACCTAGAAACAACCCAGAAACAAATACACCATTGATTTTTCATCTTCATTAAGAACCCAGAAGCAAATACCCAATTTAAATCATCCATCAAACCCTAACACCACACACCTAATTCAATCCAACCAAACACACAATTTACATCTTCCATCAAACCTTAACACCACATGTTTGATTCAACCTAATCTAACACTCTGTTTAGCCATTTTATTCATGTTAGCCAACGATCAAAACCCATCCAAAAGTTGCTGCTACAAGCTTTGACCTGCTTGTGCCACTATCAAAAAGTGGCCTGGCTTGAAGACTGAAGATGTCGTTGGTGGCAGTTCTATGGGCAAAAGCAGGGAGAAACTTGGCTAAAGTCAGTGATGCCGTCACAACCCTTTCATCCCATCACCGAACTGCAACTCTCTCATACCATCACCACATATCAAAGAGAAGAAAATAAAAAAAAAAAAAAAAAAACAAAGAAGGGAGATAGAGATGTTGATGTTGAGGGGTTTGAACAGATGTTGATGTTGATCTGGGATCAAGAGATGATGATAAGTCTGGATGTTGATTTGGTGACAGCAGTTGGATATTGATGTTGATTAGGTTGATTGTTGATGATGAGGGTCCTGAACATAGGAGAGATTGGAAACCAAGAAAATAGCAAACTTAATTTTTTTTTCAAAATTTTAATTTTAATTTTAATTTATTAATTTTTTTAAATTAATCTTTAAAATCAAAAAAATTAAAAAAAAAAAAAAATCAATTTTAAAAAATAATAAATAAATAAATTAAATAAAAATTAATAATTAAATAAAAAAAAATCATCAGGAAAAAAATTATTTAATTTATTTTAAAGTTTTTAAAAATTTATTTTAAAAGAAAATAAAAAACTAAAATCAAAATACAATTTTGCCCCTCAATCCGTTAATTCTAATGGAGATGAGCTAATAGTAAGAGGGTTTATTATAATAAAACTCAAATATTGCTTCACCTGTAATTAGTTTCCAATTAGGTAGCTAAATTATAATTTATTCATATATATATGAGGCAAGATTGGAGACACAAAATTTGATACAAGTTTTAACATAATTTTTCAATCATTGGATTGAAAAGTATTGAATGATATAGATTAATTATTAATTTTGAACTTATACACTTCACCCTATTTTATATCCACCTTTAGATCAAATAAAAAGTTTATCAATTGAATTTTCATTTAACTTTTCTCTCTATTCAGTTAACCAAATCATGGAAACAATATATATATTTGAAGCTTTCAATATGAACTTTCAAATAAGATTCATATTGCATATGTTTAAACAAACATCTTGATCAGAATAATAAATAAACATATTGAGAGAAATTTTTTTAAAAGAAAAATATAATAGATAAATTTAATTGAGTGATCGTAACAATTTAAAATTAGGAGACACTATCTGTAAATATATATATATATAAAAGCAGAAGTGTAACATTAATTTATGCTTCCTCAAAGTAAGATATTTAAGTTTTTACTTGAACACTACTGGAAGCAGCGTTCAAGGGTCACTTGGCTCAAGGCTGGGGATCGAAATACTAGGTTGTTCCATTCTAAAGCCATAAATAGAAGAAAGAGAAATTGAATTCTTGGGCTGTTTGATGAAAATGGTAGGTGGCAGGATGATGAGGAAGGTATGGAACAAACTATTACCGATTTCTTTTCAAATTTATTTACTTCTTCAAATCCTAGTTTGGAGTGTATGGAAAAGGTTTCTATTTTTTGGCAAAAGAAAGTCACTGACGAAATGAACGCTCAGCTTGCTCAGCCTTTTACAGAGGAAGAAATCCATGTTGCTTTGAGGCAAATGGGTCCAACAAAGGCCCCTGGACTAGATGGCCTTCCAGCTTTTTTCTATCAATAATTTTGGCCAATCATGGGTCCCCAAATTACAAAGACTATTCTTCAAGTTCTTAATGAAAGCAGAGATATGTCTTCGATGGGCAAAACACTAATAGCCCTCATTACTAAGATAAAGAACCCGGTAAAGGTTAGTGATTTTCATCCTATTAGTTTGTGTAATATCACTTATAAGTTGGTTGCCAAATCTCTGGCTAACAGGCTGAAGCCCCTTCTCCCACAAATCATTTCCTCATCTCAAAGTGCTTTCGTTCCTGGTAGATTAATAACAATAATGTTCTTATTGCTTTTGAATGTCTCGACTACTTGCGGAATCGAAGATCGGGTAATGGTCCAATGGCTCTTAAGCTTGATATCAGCAAAGCTTATGATCGAGTAGAGTAAAAGTTTCTTATTCATGTTATGGAGTGCTTGGGTTTTGATACTAGTTGGATTAACTGAGCTCATAATTGTATTTCCTTAGTTCGTTACTCATTCCTACTTAATAAAGAACCAAAAGGACTGGTTTTACCTACCAGAGGTTTGAGGCAAGGTTGTCCACTCTCTCCATTTCTATTTCTTTTGTGTTCGGAGGGGTTAAATGCATTATTGGTTAAGGCTGCAGAAGGGGGTCATCTACATGGCATTAAAGTTGCGCGACGCGCTCCTTCCATTTCTCATCTTTTTTTTCACTGATGACTGTCTTATTTTCGCAAGAGCTTCAGTGAACGAGGTTGTTCTCCTAAAATCAATTCTTTAGATTTATGAGCAGGTATCGGGTCAATCAGTAAACTACTCAAAATCTGCTATTTCTTTGAGTCCTATTGTGTCAGCTTGAAGCAGGCAGTCCATTTTGGATGTGCTTACAATGGTGCCCATGCCATGTCACTACTCATATCTTGGTCTCCCAGCCTCAAATGCTAGGAATAAGCGTAATCTTTTCACAGCAATCAAAGATCGAGTGGTTTTAAAGCTTCAAGGTTGGAAACATAAATTATTTTCAGATGGGGGTAGGGAAATGCTATTGAAAGCGGTAGTGCAGGCAGTTCCTTCCTATGCAATGAGTTGCTTTCATCTTCCTCGATCTCTTTGTGATGCTCTGCATCCCCTGTGTGCAAACTTCTGGTGGGGTGGGTCTGCTACTCATTGTAAGGCTCATTGGTTGAGTTGGAGTAGGTTTTGTTGGCCAAAAGAAGGGAGAGGGCTAGGTTTTAGGAACTTTATAGCTTTCAACCAAGCTATGTTGGCTAAACAAGGCTGGAGAATTATCTCAGACCCGTTGTCCCTGGTTGCGCAAGTGTTTAAATCAAAATATTTTCCCCACTCTTCCTTTTTATCTGCAGGTCTTAGCAGGTGTCCTTCGTTTGTTTGAAGGAGCATTTTGTGGGGTCGAGAGGCTCTCAAAGGTGGGTTAAGGTGGCGTATTGGGGCTGGCAGCAATATTTCGATTTATGATGATCCTTGGCTACCAAGGCCATTTACTTTCAAATTTCTTTCTCCAAGCTTCTTCTTGAAGGAACTACAGTGTCCTTTCTTTTCTTTGAGCCAGATTCATGGTCGCTTGAAAAGGTTAGGACGTATTTCTCTCCGGAAGAGGCTGAAATGATTTTCTCTCTCCCCTTAAGCCCTTCTCAAAGACCAGATATTATAATGTGGCACTTCGATAAACAAGGTTGTTTTTCTGTAAAGAGTGCATATAAAGTAGCTCTTCAAGGTTAGGATTTGGGGGCTCCTTCCTCTTCTGCTGGTCCACATTTCATTTGGAAAAAATTATGGTCCATTCCCCTCCCTAGAAAGATTAAATTGTTTTGTTGGAGGGCAATCAAACAAATTCTCCCTATTAAATTTTTCCTACTGAAAAGAAAGATTATTGATGATGGATCTTGTCCTTTGTGTGGTGGGTTCCGAAAAGCAGTGGATCACGTCTTGTGGGGGTGTCCTTTTGCTGTCCAAAACTGGGGCTCTTGTCCTTTATGTTGTGATTCCAGGTTTGCCAATTTTCCCTTCATGGATTTCTTGGATCGATTGTCATATGTCTTTGCTGTGTGCAAATCAAATATAGTATCACAATTTGTTGTGGCATCTTGGTTTACTTGGCACAACAGGAATGCTATTGTGCATGGTAAGTAGCTTTCTAATTCTTCTGATGTTTGGCTTAAAGCTGCTAGTTTTATTCTTGATTTAGAGCAGGCTTCTTCTTTAAGTTCTACTAATGTTAGACCTCCTTCTCTTCTTGTTTGGTCCCCATCTCCTATGGGCTCTTTCAAGCTTAATACAGATGCTGCAGTATTCAAAGCTAAAAAGAAAGCAGGTATTGGTATGGTTATCAGAGACCATTTGGGGTTGGTGAAATTTGCTGCTGGTATGTGTGTTCCCTATTGTCACCAGGTTGATATAGTAGAAGCTACTGCTGTGTTAAGAGGGATCCAAGCTATGGTTCGTCATCATTTTCTTCCGTTGGTTGTGGAGACGGATGCGTCTAACATTGCAAAGCTCTTTAATGGGGTCCTTATTTCACACTTGGACATTGCAACTATAATCGAAGATATCAAAGCGCTGATGGAAGTCAATTGCATTGGTCCAATTTGTTCTATCTTTCGGGAAAGTAACCGGGTTGCCCATGGTATTGCCAATTGGGCTTTGGGTTTTAACACTTCTACATGTTCTTTTCTTGTTTGGTTGTATAAGTCTGCAGCTTTGGACGTTTCTTTGGTGCCTTCCTTGTCTGGGGGCTGTTCTTCTTGTTGTTAATATATGCTTCTCTTTTCAAATAGTAAACTATTACAATTACTTGTTGACAAAAAATAATAAATAAAAAATTAATTTATTATTATCTGTTAAGATGTCAAAAGACTTTTAAAAACATAACAAAAAACTTACATCAATTGAAAGATCTTAGTTCACTGAAGCATATAATTTTTAATCATTCTTGACATCGTACAGATGTGTTCTGGGGTCTCAAACCAGAGCATGTAACACTTTCACATAACCATTGTGTTTTGGGCATGTAACACTTTTAAAATAAGCTTCAACAATTTATTTTTGGGAAATTTAGAAATTTAAATTAAGCCAGCAAGCCACAGAGATCCTGATAAAAATTTTCGAAATCACAAAGCTGCAGCTTTGGATGAAACAGAGCAGTGCAACTCCTAAATAAAAACCTTAGAAAATTTAAATAATCATGTCTGTTCAGCTTCAAAATTTCAATCACTGACTTTGGAAAACACATCTCAAAATTTTGAATCACGTAATTATTGTCAATTTATGAAAATTGATAAAAGACTCAGACAGATAATTTGATTTATAAAATCTCATGAATACTAATAGCAAATTGTTAAACTAGATGTCCCAGATTCATCAGGACAATTAGTAAATACTAAAATGAAATAAATTTTCAATTCAATCCACGTGTATGATTATTGATAGTAGTAATAGAGATGCAGATAATAACAGTTGAACACTAATATTCAAATATACGTCCTTGAACAAATTCGGTTTACAAGAAATCATTACGTATCAAACTCCAAATCAACAACCGAAGAATAGTAGAAGCCTCCATGAATGTTAAATCCACCAACTCCTCACACTAAAATGGAAATAACTTACGATAAATTTTTAATTAAACAAATGAAGTTAACAATTTTAAAAATAAACGGTATAGAATTCTTTTTATGAAAACAGTCGTTAATCATAGGTGATTGGAACAATTTTTTTAAGAACGACAATTTGCTGGAAGATGAAATTTGTAGCATCTCATAATGTTAGCATCCTTTATCGACTTTGATTGGATAGAAAAGTTTCTTTCTAGATTAACAAACTTGTATTAAATGGTATCCATAATGCAATTGTTTTCTGCTTCTTAGTAATAAATTTTAATTTTTTATACCAGACCTGTAAAGTTTTTATTTTTTTTTAATAAAAGCAAAAAAAATTGTTCATGTTCAGTTTATCAACTATAGATTTTTAATTAACTAGTCATATAAGCAGAGCATAATTAAGGAATAATTTTCTGTTTCACAAAATTCATGCCTATAAGATTATGAGGTATATCGCTTCTAAATTCACTTTCACCTCAACTGTTATTACTAGTGAGATGTTTTGGGCAGGAAGATACATTGAAATGGGCTGCCTGGCACATCATCATCTCCATAAGTGTTTCCTCAATCATCATGGCTTTGATCAGCTACTGAATTTGTTCCTGCTGCTGTTCCTCTTGAATTGGCATCGGAATCTTCGCTTCCTCCATTAAACTGTTCATCATCATCTCCATAACTGTTCTCACTATCATAATCTTCGCTTCCTCCACTAAACTGTTCATCATCATCTCCATAACTGTTCTCACTATCATTGTCATCGCCTTGCTCGGTTGATACTTCTACATGAAATCTACTACTGTAGATACCATACTTTTCCTAATTCTTTTACATGAAATCTTAGACCATAGAAGTCATTTGGCTGTTGGTGCCGTTGGCACCAGCAGCCCCCACCCCATGTGTTGGGGTGGGTTCGACGCTCCGCCATATCCAAAGAAAAAATATATATAATATATTTATATAATAACAATATTAATAATAGTATAATAATATAAATATACTTGTCTCCCATCATTCAGTGTGGGTTGACCCCTCACTTTCATGTGGGTTTCTCTCCCACCCTCGTGTGGGTCTCTCCCCCATTTCTGTGTGGGTGGATCCCTTCCAATTAAAAATAGTTCTCCGGATCGCGCCATTAATGTTCTATCTCAATTGGTCCCGATTGTTCTTTGGTCAGTCCCAGATATAATTCTTGCACTCAAAAAAAAAAAATCTTAGACCATAGAAATTCCAACATCTGTTGCTGATAAATCCTCGTGAAACTCTACATCTTGCTTGTAAAGTGGACGAATGCCACATCTCTTCACCAAAGGTTTTGTTTGACCAGAGATGCAAAAGTTAGCAACCGCGCCACTAAATGCTATAAGATAATGAACTTGTCGGCGTGATAAATAGGCCAACCAAAGGTGATCAGACTTGCTAGTTGAGAAACCTAAGGGAAAACTGAAATCAAAGCGACCGTAATTAGTATTTATAATACACACAATAAATTTAATGTGGACACCATCCGAATGATCAGGGGGTGAAAACACTGCACACACAACAAATCCCATAAATTCATGATTTAACCAGCCATTAGGTAGTCGTCTGCATATTTTAGACCCTTCCCTCTGACAATCGAACAAGTTTGGAATTTCACTTCCGGGGAGATAAATATGAAATTGAGAATGATAAGGGAGTCCCTGTGAAATTGGATTGTGCTTGCTCATATTGTCTATCTGCAATAGAAAATGATGTATCAAAAAAGATAAGACGATACAGATATAAATGGGAAAATATATTATAAACAAAAACGTGTAACAACAACAGGATTCAAAAGTTGATATGACTATTGAAACTATAGAGACACAAATGCTGGAAAATTTTAAGGAAAGACATCAGAAGTTGTTTAGGAAAGAGAAACCTGAAGCCAGAGTTTCAGCAACATAATTGCCAAATTGTTGTTGTTCCTGCCTCGAGTATCCAATAGGTCCAAGCAATTGAAAAAATGCAATCCAATATCTGGAGAGGCGAGCTCTAGTACACTTGATATTGTTTTCAAGGAAGTACAATCTCCTGCCATTAGAAGTACTAATCCAGGTGGAAGCTTTGGCAATGACTGAAGCCTATGGCATTTCTCCAAGCGAAAAATTTTAAGCTTAGATAATTGACCGATGGTATCTGGTAGGAACAAAGTTGTTCCCACCGATATTTAACTCCATTAAGGAGTATAAGGAGCCAACATCTCTCGGGATTGCTCCTTCCACAAGATTGCAGTCAGTAAGATCTAATGTTTGCAAAGAGGACAAACCTGCAAAAGGAGGCAACAGCAAACCCATGCAGTCAGGCTTTCTAGTTGGCAACAACCAGGAAATCAGATAAGAACTCCATGTTTCTGGTCCTTTACATCCATGGAATGACAACGTTCTAAGGTCCGTTAATTGCACAATGGATGATGGTACTTGTCTTATAGCAGTCCCAGAGACATCTAGCTCCTCCAAATGCTCCATTTCTCCCAAATTGAGGGGTAGTCTGTCTAGTTTTGAGCAACCATGAAGATTAAGAATTTGAAGAGATTTCAAGCCACAAACATCGCGTGGAAATTGTTCAAGATTTTTACACTTATTCAAATTCAATACAACAAGGCTTTTGAGAGAACCTACGGATTGGTGAACCTTAAGCAATCTTGTACAGTATTGAAGCTCCAGCCTCTCAAGGTTTGGAATCATCGTAAAGTCTGGGGTTTTGACAAGGTTTCGGGAGTAACCGAGCTTAATAGTTTTTAGCTCTCCAAAAGACTGTAGAAACAAAAACTAAATTAATCAAAAACTAGCTTTCATGACCTTTATAATGTTTAAAAAAACAATTATGGTAGTGTACCTTAATACCATTCCACAAGTACTCAATGTGGCTCTAACACAAGTTGAGTTGAAAAAGTTTATGTGGATTGAAATTTGAAGGCAAAGTCTTCGAAGGGTACCCCCGCCATTTGAGAATACGTAACTCGTTCGATAGGTATTCAAGGTCTTCAGAAATGTGAATATTATTGATATCGAGGAGTCTTAGATTACTCATGGTTGAGAAGCATTCACCATTTGCGTGGGTAATATCCTTTTTATAATTGACAATTATCATAGCTTCAATAGCTAGAGTTTCCTGGTAAGAAGAATAAACAATGTGTATAATTAATAGAAAGAAGTTACTTGAATTGTGATAGTTAGGCATTATGTGAAATATTAATATATAATTAGCTGTATTCTTTGAAAAATATCTTACCATATTTCCAGTCAACACGCGATGGACATCTTGACAGCGCCATAGTCTACTCCATTTGCCAAGCTCTTTAGGGTGTTGTTCGCGAACAATTTCCCAACCCATTCCTTGTATGACATGATGCATTTGCAATTTGTTATCTTCAATAGTTATCAAAGATCTTTCTACAAGAACTTTTATTCCAATATCTGGATGCAAATCACAACTATTAAATATTTTCTTGATTCGACCTATATTCTTTCCTTTGAAGAAACATGCAATATCTAAGAATATTTCCCTTTCCAACTTTCGTAATCCATCATAGCTAATTCGAAGTATTTTCATAATCTCTAGCTCAGGATCTACTTCTAGTCTTTCCAATGCACTTTTCCATTCAGTGACATTTCTATCATGCAAAAATGATCCCAAAACTTTAAGAGCTAATGGAAGTCCATCTGCATAATGTATAACACGCTTTGAGAGCCCAACATAATAATTTGTTGGACTAATGCACTTGAAGGCTTTCAAACAAAAGAGTCTATGAGCTTCATCATAATCTAATCCTTTGACCATATATATATTATTGATTTCATGGCTTGTCAACACATGTTTGTTTTTGGTTGTAATGATGATTCTACTTCCACAACCAAACCAATCTTTACTTCCAGCCAACATTTCTAATTCTTCTTCATCCACATCATCAAGAACAAGAAAGATCTTCTTCCTATATAGCCACTTTCTAATCAAACTAGTTCCCTCATGACAATTATATATATTAGGTTTTATTTTTTTTTTTAAGACCTCACAAAGAAGCATTTTCTGCAAACTTTCAAGACCCTTTTTTCTTGAGACTTCGCTAACATTGGCGAGAAAGCAACTACCTTCATAATTAGATGAAAGCCTTTCATACACAGCTCTAGCAATTGTAGTTTTACCTATTCCTCCCATCCCACAAATGCCAACAAAGCGAATTTCATCGAAAATATCAAGTCTTAAAAGCTCATAAACCTCCTTCACACGAGAATCTATTCCTATAAATTTCCCATCGACAGTTGGAAAATATTGAGTATGGTTCAATCTTTTCCAAATATTGTTAACAATATCAGTGATCAACTTAGCTTCAGACCTGCAATGAAGAAAGCTAACTGCTTAAACCCTAACAGGAAATAATAATATTTATATTTTGCATTATATGTTGAGAGCATCTGTTCAAATTTTGTCAAAAAAAAAGGCACTAATGAAATTTTTTTGTGTAGCCTAACCAGTGTCAGACTCAACAAAAATCATAGAATTTCAAGGCTTTAAAGTTTAAAGATACAAAGTTACCCGTCATGTAAATGCCATTCAGAGAGATTGGTAACCTGTGTGAGAGCTGATCTCCACCTTTTCACCTGCTCTAGTTTAGCCCTGAAATCTTGTTCATGTTTATCAAAGGCTGTCTTGAAATGTCCTCTCTGTTTTCTCACATCTGATGGAACTACCTTGTAAAAAACTGGCAAAACAGTCTGATCCTTTGCCTCCATGCACTCAACAATCTTCGCAAGTTCATCCAAACACCATGTAGAAGAAGCATAGTTTTTGGATAAGATAATGATTGAAACCTTTGATCTTTCAATCGCTTCCAAGAGTTCAGATGAAATCTACTCTCCTCTCTCAAGTCTTTCATCATCTCTGAATGTGTAAATTCCCTTCTGATTCAAAGCAGCATACAGATGATCGGTGAAGTTGTTGCGTGTATCTTCACCTCTAAAACTCAAGAACACCTCATATGTCCATTGACTTTTGCCACCCGAAGAAGAACCTGGCGAGGATTTCTGTCTTGTAGAAGCCGATAATGAAGAATCATCATCAGTAGCTCGTTTTTTCTCAGTGTTGGAAGCTGCCATTGAAGGGTTGATAGCTTGTTTGTTTTCAGAAACAAAGGACTTGGAAATGCAAGCCTTGCATTAGCAAACCCACTATCCTTCTAAGATGTTAAAAGCATAACAGCCAGAAACAACCTCGAATTTCCATCAACTTGGCAGAGGCTGCACTGTCCAGGAAATTTCTTGATTATGCTGCGAGTGTGGAAAAATTAACCAAACAAGTTTCCGTAGTCAACAAGTTTTGAAATGTCATCATTACCTATTAACTGCATCAAACTTTGTCCTCTTCACAGTATTTTGAATAATGAAGTTCGTACTTGCTTTTATTTTAAGTTTTGTGAAACACTCTTTTTAAAATTTGCTGTTTCAAAAATTAGATTAAATCTTAATAAACTTCTTTAAAACTTTATGCAAAACGTCATTAAATTCTACTTGGTTTACAATAACAAGTTTATAATCAAAAGGGTGTCAAATAATGTGGCATACCATTAACAATTATAAATGGAAACAAAATAATTGATATTGTTTTAATAAAATTGATTTATTTGAAATAGATTTCATAATTATTACAATTCAATAAGATTCAGTGATAGAAAATCCTCGTTTAATTTAATAATGATTTAGATTCAAAAAAGTAATTAATGATTAAATAATTTTATTTGAATCGGATTAAATCAGATTCGTTTTTCTATTTATAATTAATTTATAAAATATTATTAAATATTTCTAAAAATGAAATTAAGGTGAAAATACCGGTGTTGTATGTAAATTTAAAGCATAGTCTCCATCCAAAACATTTTGATATAATTTTTTATTACCAGTTCGCATCGTCTTTCATGATTTTGCTTGCTTTTTGGTTAAGATTTTCTCTCCTTTCCGTCTTTCTTTTTACACCTTTTAGCGTTTTCACTGTTCTCTTTTATTGCTCAAATTTGGTTGATATATTGTGGGGAGCAGATCTTTTCTTCCTTTTTCACTATTTTTTTTTCCCGTTATTCTTCCCTTTTTCTCTTTTGTATTTTCAAAAAAATTGTTGAGTTGCCTTGTGTTTTGGATCAAACCAGAGCATGATAATAACACATTTATTATTTAATTAATCCTATAAAGCTGTAAACTTAAAAATAATTTCTAAAGTCTTATGACTCTTTAATTTTATAAAAAAGCCAAAATCTTTTTAATGTGCCTCCTACAGTATTATGATAATATAATAAAACATAAAAAATCATTTTGAATACCACACCAGTTGCTTTCAGAAATTAAAAACAATATGCCCTGCCCCTCCCCGCCACCACTCCAGTACCAAGTTGTTATTATTATTATTAAATTTCTTATGGAGTAATAAAAATTTCAGGGAATTTCTCCTCAGATTAATCTTAACAAGTCAGTATTCATCATGAGAGGATACCGAAAGACATTTCTTGGAACCTGATGAACGTACGATAAGAAAAAAGCTCATTACTGTCTGGAGCCCATAAAAAATGTAATATTTAGTCAATCATTTTTCTTCCAATTAATCTAAATGGTTTGTTGCGTAGGAAAAGGACAAGCCAAATTTCCAAGATACTTTTTATAGCTGCAGTTTCCTAATAATTTCCAGCTTGCCGTCTGGAAAACGGCATCCAATTAGTAAGCGGTCATAAAAGCAGATGACAGTGTCGTTGCAATTAAATTTCCTAAAGTCAAAGCCTTGCCCTTCTTCTATCTTAACAAGTCAGTATTCATCATGAGAGGATACCGAAAGACATTTCTTGGAACCTGATGAACGTACGATAAGAAAAAAGCTCATTACTGTCTGGAGCCCATAAAAAATGTAATATTTAGTCAATCATTTTTCTTCCAATTAATCTAAATGGTTTGTTGCGTAGGAAAAGGACAAGCCAAATTTCCAAGATACTTTTTATAGCTGCAGTTTCCTAATAATTTCCAGCTTGCCGTCTGGAAAACGGCATCCAATTAGTAAGCGGTCATAAAAGCAGATGACAGTGTCGTTGCAATTAAATTTCCTAAAGTCAAAGCCTTGCCCTTCTTCTATCTTGAGGCCTCGTTTGTTACCTGGGATAGGATTGAATTATTTATATGAGATTGGATAGGATTAGATTGAATGAGATTAGATTGAATTAATTTAAAAGTTATTCCCTGTTTGGTGTAATATAGGATAAGATTAAAAATAGTGTGTACTTGTGTTTGGTAAGTTATGAGATTGGACAAAATAATGCAATCCCATGTTTGTTACAAGTTTGGATAGGATAATAATTGAAATAATATTTTAATTATGCTTAAATGATTTTTAAATATAAAATGAAATTTGATAATGTTATGATGATTTGATAATGTTAGGACGAACCCGTTGCCGATCAGAACCACCATCTGTTCTTCTATTTTTTTTTTTTTTGTTTATTAATGTTATGATGATTTGATAATGTTGTTGTTGTTGTGGGAAATGATGATGTTGATGAATTGGATTGATGATGTTGATGAATTGTGGTTGATGATGTTGATGAATTGTGGGAGGTTATGGATTTTGATATTGAAGGAATGAGAGGGGTAATTTTGTTCAAAAAATAATAATAAGGTCAGTTTTGATAATTCAGAAAACTAAAAGTGTAATTATATAATTTTAGAAAATATCTTTAAGGGCGCTTCTTGGGTAAGAAGCGCCCTCTATGATAAATATTGTAATTACGAAACAATCCCAAAAAATTTGTTCAATTACGAATTCCATCCTGAATTTTCAAAAAATAATAATAAGGTTAGTTTTGATAATTCAGAAAACTAAAAGTGTAATTATGTAATTTTAAAAAATATCTTTAAGGGCGCTTCTTGGGTAAGAAGCGCCCTCTATGATAAATATTATAATTACGAAACAACCCCAAAAAATTTGTTCAATTACGAATTCTATCCTGAATTTTCAAAAAATAATAATAATGTCAGTTTTGATAATTCAGAAAATTAAATTGGTCTCAATAAAATAAAATTCATTTATAAAGTTAAAAAAAAATTATTATTATAGATCTATTGATGGGCAAAAATAATTATAAAATTTTTAAAATAAATCTTTTTATTATAGATCTATTAACCTGCAAAAAAAAATATAAAATTTTAAATAAGAATGATAATTTTTTTTTCTTTTTTATAGTAATTTAAATCTCATTTTTCTTTACAATATGAACCCAGTGTATTTCTGCTTATAACTTAATTCCACAAAAAAGTTGATACATATATGTTATCGATGTAGAAGTTGCATCGAGTTATTGAGATCAACGGCATGACATGTCTTTGACGAAGATATATGTAATTAGAAAGATAAGTAACTTATAACTATTCAACAAAAAATTAAATAACATCATAATAATACTAAATCTACTGTTCATACAACATATTTAAAAAATAAAAATAAAAACTAAAATATACGACTATAACTAGTAATTATATAACATTACACTTTTCAAAAATTAATCATATAACATTACAAGAGTCACATATCTCTGTTGAACATGATATTAATTGTTGATGCAATCAACCAAAAAGTTGCATCAATCATGGATGGTTACCTATATACAAAAGAACATATCAGTGGATACCAACTACCTATAATAATGTAGTCATGAATATTAGTAACCATCAAGTAAACATTGTAAAAAAGTCCAAAAGCTAATTATAAGCTGCACATATTGTGAACAAAAAGCTAGCTTGCATAACTATTTCCACACATAATAGATCATCCATCAAATGCACCGCTAAGAAGTGATGCAACGAACTGCAACTTCTCCTCCTCATCAACTAGTGCCTTAAAAGTCTCTGCAATTACTAGTTTCTGCATAAGCATATCCAAAACATGTATGTGATCCGAGAGAGGAAGTTTCATTTTTCGCAAATCAATAGCTAGTTTTTCATTTTTAGTTACCTTGTTGTTTGCTAATACTTGACAAAACTTGTCCAATGTATCATTTGTTTTGTCAATTGCCTCCTTCAGCACATTTGTAACTTGAACAGTATTTCGACTTATTGGATCTCCAGATCGGGACCTTTTCCTACTCAAAGATTGAGATGAAGGTCGATTCATTGATTGGTTATAATCGGTTTGGTTACCTGACATAGGAGAAAAATTTCCAAACATCTCAACTTCATTTTCAAAGTTGTCATCCATCTCCATATCTGCTGCTAGATCATCTGGAGTATATGCTGTTTTTCCAGTAGCACGATCTTTTCCAAAAATGTTTTCCAACCTTTCATACAAAGGAAAAGGTTTATCTCTCCATCCTTTCGCCTGTCTATGGTGCTGCAAAAAGAATAAAAAAGAACTCATTATAATGTTAAATTATGTTAAAAAAAAAAAAAATTAAAAGTAAGTATCACCTCTACATATGAATTCCATGTTTCATTACTATCGACTTCAATGCACTTTCTTTCATGGTTCCAACCAAACCCACTAGTATTCCTCATGTCATATATCACTCCATAATCTTTCTTCCAACTCTTCACCTTTGACTCAATATGAGGGCTAGCTCTCAAACCACAATTTGGTAGAATATTTGCTAATCGTGCTTCCATAATTTTAAACGTTCCAGCTTTAAAAGAACCACAATCTGCACGACCTCCACTTGCTACAATTTCATCCAAGATACCTAATAAAACCTCTTCTTCTTCTTTTGTCCACACACGTCTACTTGCTCTCTTATCTTGCTCATTTGCTTGACTAGAACCTCCAACATCCATTCCTATGCACACATAGCCACAATACAAATAAAAATAGCCAAACTATTATGTATCCTTACAAATAAATTGTAATTAAACATAGGAGAAAAAATACCAAAAGCTAAACATAACATAATAATGTCAAACTAATATAAAACATATATACATTTAAATATAATCATGTTGACTATTAATAAATAATCTATGTTAAAACAGCAAAATTATGTACTTAAATAATATATAAATAAGAAGATATAGGAAAAGATAATGCATTAGTACATAAAATCCAAGTACATAAAACCCACAAGTCACACATAAAAGTCTAAGTACAAAAACAGTTGCAAATCAAGATTAAGTAGATCAATTTCCTCTCCATCCATTAAACATTTGCATTGCTAAGTTATCTCTCCATGTTGTCCATTGCGGTGATGAAGATACTTGTCCAATGACATCATTATCCCCTTCATCCTCATTGACTTCATTTAGCTCTTGCTCCATCGGATCAATTAACATTTCTCTTCTAATAAAATTATGTAAAAGACAACATGCAACTATGATTTTACATTGTGTTTTTATAGGATAATAAGATGGACTCCGTAAGATTGCCCAACGTAGTTTTAGTAGTCCAAAAGAACGTTCAATTACATTTCATGCTGATGAATGCTTCATGTTAAAATATTCTTGATGATTAACAGGGGCACAACCAACTCTCCATTCAGATAAATGATATCGTGTTCCTCTATATGGTGCTAGAAAACCTTCACCATTTGTGTATCCACCATCCACAAGATAATAACAACCTAATATTCACAAAAATTTGAAAAAAAATTAAAAAAAAAAAATTATTTGTATAACTATTGGTATACATCTTTTCTTATAGTAATAATTTTATTAATGCTTACCAGTAGGAACTTTCAATCCATTTGGTTTAGATAATGCATCTCGAAGTACTCTAGAATCTGAAGCTGAACCTTCCCATCCCGGGAAAACAAATGTGAACATCATATCCCTAGAACAAGCACCTAATACATTTGTTGCAATTTCACATTTTCTTATTCTAAATCGTGGTTTGTCAACTTCAGGTAGATGCACTCTAATATATGTCCCATCCAAAGCCCCCAAACAATTCTATAAATAAACCATAATGTAAGGGCAATGTAGATGGGAACATAAACTAAAATTAATTGATAGTTATATGTATTACTTACCTTAAACCATTTCCATCTTTCATCAGTACAATTTTCAGGCACAGGAGCTGGTGAAACTAATAAATCATTGTGTAGTTGTAAAACTGCACATAAAACTGAATTAAAGTATCGACTAATTGTCTCTCCGGATCGACGAAACCTATTTTGAATGGTTCGATTTTTAACATGGTGGGCAAGTATATGTAAGAATATGCAAACTTGTTCCTCAACGGAAACTAAAGCATTAGTCTTCAACCTCCCAGTGTTACGGAGCAATTCACATAGTACGGCAAAAGTTCTTCTATCCATTCTTAATTGATGGATGCACTCCATATCGTTGTTGCTAATTATACTATTTATATAATCAAGATGAGTTGAACGGTTGACAAACGTACAGTTACTTAACAATCGTCTTTTATATCGATATTCTGCCATATCATGCATAATTGAAGACATTGCGAGCAGAAACAATATTTGTAAATGTAATAATTGCACAACTATGAACAAGATAATATCTTCTTGATCCATCTCATCCATAACTAGTTCATAAAAAAATAAGCATTTGTCATTCATTTAAACAAAAATACAATTTGAATAATTTATAAGGAAAATAAATATTGTGAGCTATTTAATTGATATGCCATTTCTTGAATGCTTTTAAGTCCAATCCCCTTTCCTTTTACCAATAATCTATGTAGAAAAGATATGTAACAGAACACCTTCAATACTTTTAACAATTTATAGTCCTTGTGCATGTGTCTACTTAAAAGTGTGAATTGATTTGTAAAAGCTATATAGATGTGAATATATCCTATTCCTCAAATGTACCATAAACTTTTTTTAACAGATAAAGGTCAAATAAGGTGATAGCCATCATAATTCCTACACAAAATATGTCACATGTAGTAAAAAAATAGTATGAGTGAACGATTGTTTAATCATGTCACACCTATATTGAACTACAATAATGACAGATAACAAGGTAAAACCACAACTTTAAAACTCAGAACTCACCAACGAGGTAATAGCATTATTTCAAAAAAAAAAAAAAAAAAAAAAGGCAATAGCATGGAAATGGTAGACAATTTTTCCAGCAAAAATAATGAAAAATGAACCCAGAAACAACACTGGAGTCCAAAAAGCAGAAATGTTACCCAACAGCTCCAGATAAAAATGAAGAAAACTTAGACAAATAATGAATACTTCAGTTTCAACTTGACTTGGTGGGTTAATGTGATTAGCTTTTTTATGAGTACCAATGAAAATACTATAATTCATGTACAGAGATTAGAGAGTCAAGCAAGAAAGGAAAATTTTTTGCTTTCAATATAGAAGTACTCAAGTACCTAATCATGTGGTATTTTTGTTTGGTTACACCAAGATGCAGAGGAAACAGAGTTATAAAAATTGTTTAGAGAAAATAAAATCAAAACAAATGTCAAACATTGAGCTAATTAATTCAAGCAAATCTGTAGGTGGACAGATGTTATCAACTGATATCATTCAGAATAAACAAACAAATCTAGTTCTCAATAATTTAACAAACAAAATTCATCCCATAGATTTAACATCATCATTATCTCATACTTTTTGTGAAAATCTTACATAAATAAACAACAAATCTAGTTCTCAATAATTTAACAATCCAAATGCCCACAAAGTAAACAACATACCTAACTTCCAAAACAGTACCAAACAATCAATAACTCATCACACTCCCAAAATCTTACATAAACAAACAACAAAACCATAAATTGAAAGATAAAATAGAAAACTAGGGCATGATTTTACCAGATTTTTGTATTTAATGATTGAATAAGAAATCCAAAGCAGTAATCTATGTTATTGAAAAAAAAAAATCGAAGAAGATGGTAGCAACTCACCATAAACCAATTCAGCACTGACGAAAGAGAAACCAGAGATTTGTTCTTGAGGTTCTTGAGGTGAGAGAAGCTTTTGTATCATATACAATTTGTATCTGACGAAAGAGAAACCAAAGTGAAGTGTTTTTGTATGAGATACAATTTTGGACTGGTTGGGCTGGATAAATTGTGAAGAGAGATGGGATAATTTTTTAACCCATGGTCTTCAGTGGGTTAAAATTTTCCTAAACTAATGGGATAAAGTGAGAGTTGGGATAATTTTGTGAAGACCCATGTGCCACCACCAAACATGGGTTTGGACAAAAAATTAGTCCAAACCCAATCCCATCCTAGGTAACAAACAAGGCCTGATGGTATCTTGAAGGATGAGCTACTCCTTTTTAAGCATAAGCACCTTTATTTCATTTCATTTTATGTTTTTTAAGGTGGGGAAGGGCATGAAATGATAAGAAGAGATTGTCGCCAATGGCAGGAAGGCAGCTGGCGCCATTTAACCAACTCCATGATTTCGCTTGCGTTTTTGTTCAGATTTTTTGTCCCTTTCCGTCTTCTTTGCATTTCCATTTTTATTGCTCAAATTTGGTTGATACATTGTGTGGAGTATTCTTCCTTTTTCGTTTTTTTCCTTTTTATTCTTCACTTTTTCACTTTTGCATTTTCAAAAAAATTGTTTTTTTTAAAAAAATACTATTATGTGTATTTTTCGAATTCATTAAATAAGTTGATAAAAACTTAACTTAGGCCAAATAAAATTAACCCAATCAAGGCCCATCAGGCAAGGTCCAGATGTCAACTCTAAGCTCAGCGAGCTCCACAGCTCGCGCCAACAATCTTCTCAGCTTGCAGTGACGAGCTCGTTTCACAGTCAGGTTGTAGCTCGTTCCACAGTTCCTGTACATAGCTCGCTGCTCAGTGAGGTCCAGCTCGAAATCTTTATAGACAGTAAACAGATCGTTCAGAGGGCAGTTAATACAGTATCTTCCAGAATAGACAGTTACCCAATCTGATCATGATTCTCTCACAAGATATGGAAGTTAATTCAAATTCAAATTCAGTCAACGTTATCCTGAGATATTTGGAGCAGTTTCCTGATTTTATTCAAACTAATTAGAAAGTGTAATTAATTCATGATTCTCTTCCTATTTTAATGTTTTCTAATCTATAACAACTTTTTCCCTATAAATAGGGGTTAAAATTATTGTAAAGAGACATTGAATATCATATTGTCACTCTGCAGAATTTTAGAGAGACAGCCGTAGACGTAAGCGTACTCGCTGAACCACGTTAAAAATTCTTTGTTTTCTTGTTTGGTTCTTGGTTCTTTATTGTCTTCTTCTCGATTTTCGTGTTTTCTCACGTTGATTATAGGTACTGAGTATTGAATTCTCGTCGACTGGATTTCAACGTCGATAAATACTAAAAACTCATTAATACTTTTCCAAATTTTATAACCACAAGTTCACAAATACCAATACAGTAATACCTAACAAAACTTGGGACTATTAGATTAAGATCAAGTACATCCAAATCATTTCTCAAAAAAAAAAAAAAAAAGTACATCCAAATCATATCTTCAAAAGAGAAGCAAATAAGGATAACCAGATAGATAGATAGGCGATTCCTAATTATGGGAATGACATGACACTTCTGATATCCAATCAATCCACATAACTTATAAGACACAAACTAACACATAAAACTATAAAATGTAGATGAAAATCAACATTAAGGCAAAATAGTCTATACAAATCTCTCTCATTAAACTTAGATGACAACAACTATAAAAACGACTAATTGAAAACTAGAAACCATGCACCAGAAGAGATCCCCCCCATACAGTAATAAGAACTTCTTCATAGACTTGAATAAATTCATCTTAATAGAGCCTTGAGATCTCTGATTATTATGCCACAACCTAGCTGAAACAATTCAGGATTTGTCACTCCTATTAGCCATAAAGGAGGCTTGAAGTTGCTAATCTTCACCAAAACCTGGAATATTAATAACAATCAAAAGAACAGATCATATCGGGTTTTTAGGAATGAATCCAGATATCATCTAGATTCAATTTTCCAAACCCCATAACTAAAGAAGCAACTGATAAGAGGAAGAGAATTGGAGAAAAAGAAAAAAAACAAATAATTAATATAAAGTTTATTATTATTATTATTATTATTATTATTAGGAATAAACTTTTTCAGGTGATCATCGGAGTCATGCCCTGCAACCAAAAAAAGAGGAAAAAAAAAAACAAGTAATTAATATAAGCTAGAATAGCACCAAGGTATAAGCGTTGTTTTGTTTTTCTTGATTATTAAAATTAAAATCTCATCCATTTGTTTAACTAATGAACCTTTAGGCTCTAGCAAGTTATATCTTATCATAAGGATTCCACGAATGACCAAGCAGCAATTTCATTTTATGTACAATTTGTGTGACTAATTAATGATTTCATCATCTTGTTGTTTTATTATGATTTTAAGATATTTGTTTTATCATATTTTCAAACCAGTAAACTAGTTAAGCTAAAATTTGAAAAAGTTTTTGCCAAGTAATGTCACAGAGGCATAAAGATGCCCATTTTCTACGATAAAAACAAATTCTACAAACATAAAGTGTTCATAGTAAACGAATTTATATCAAATGTCGTACTCTAATGAAAGAATCATGTTTCTTTCAATTTCTATGTTAATATTTTATAGAGGTTATTGTCATACTCCTGATGTTGTGTTATATACGGGCTAGCTCAGTTTTAGGTGAAATTTTAAAATAAAGCCTTTCTATGTTTAAAACAATTTTTTTTTTTAAAAAAAAGTAAATTATAGTTTAATTAAAAAAAAGTGCAGGCACAGTAAAGTATTCTATTTTATTACAATGAACTTCCCTATCATTAGCAAATTTTCGTTACATTTAATGGTGAATAGTATAAATGTAGTGAAATGATCAAAATACCTTTGGTGGTTGAAATTGACCTAGTTGACTTAATAAAAAATAAAATAATTAAAAATAATTAAAAACTAAAAATAAAAATGGAAAATTAAATAATTAAATAAAAAAATTTCAAAAAATGAAAATTTCTTAAAAATAAAAAAATATTAATAATTGTCTAAAAAAAATTAAAATGATTTCCATTGTTTATCACGTTGATGGACAATGGAAATTGGATCTCTATGGTTGAATAACAGTATGTGGATTGAAAGCAGATCTCATCAATCAATTTTATGAGATCAGGTAATCTGTATCCTGCACAAATCAAAGAAAGAGAGTGGGGAGTGAACTTGACACTAGGATGATGTCGGCTAAAGATACTTCGACGCTTAAGTCAGTAAACCGAACGTGTTCAATAATATAAAAACAATAAAAGCGTCATCCTAGTGAGAGTAAGACAGAAAATAAGGATCATCAGAGTTGTAGAACAGGGTAGACTGTGTAGACTGTAAGACAATGTAGATTGAATGGCTAGATTGCGTGGTAGTGTAGGTGGAGGTCGATGACGGTGAGGTGGATCAAGATCGTTAGATATGGTAGCATTGATGTTGATATGAAATGGTGTGGTGATGGTCCAACGTAAGAATGTTGCACCAAGTGACTAGAGGGAGTTGTGTTGGTGAACTAATTAAGCTAATCGGAGTGAAGGGTGTGCTAGAGAATAATGTAGATAGAATCGCGAGGATTCTACCCTAGATGGTGGCCAAAGTTGAGTCTTAGAAGGGTCTAATGACAATCTAGCAGGGTGATGGTATGTATGAGAGAGAGGATGCCTAATGTGAGGGTGTGATGACCCTTTTATAAGTATATGATCTTACAAAGTCGGAAGTGGTCGAGTAGATGGGATCATTTGACTTGTTGACTTGTTCATATGATAAGGTGTATGACTATGTTGGCTAGCACATTGGGATGTAAACCTGTGTTGATCAACATGTTGGGCCAAGATCTAATTAGCTTTTGGGCTTACATTTATTGGGCCTGGACCTATGGCTACTGCAGTTTGTCCCTCATTGATTCGTTTGATGAAGTTGATAAGAGGAATGGAAGCATGGTAGCGATCACGCGCCTAAATTCTGCCTAGAAATTTTTCGCGCACTGGTGCTAGGAATGCTCTGCCTAGCCAGCCAATTTCGTCCCACACACACTACCCACCAAGCGTGCAGCACATTGTTGCTACAAATCCTACGCTGCTGTGCACACATACTGCCCGTCATGCACCAACACAGCCTGTCGTCCCTGCCTGTCTGCACACTGCTTGCTGCTTGCCAAGCAAATCACGCACACAATGCACTATCTAGGCCATACATCATGAGCATCACATAAATAAACAAGGATAACAGCAATTACAGGGGTCCTCCCCCAACCCAACTCAATTTTATTGCTTAAATTGGGAATGAATACAAAACTTATTCACAGATTTACAACAACAGCCCTAGGTCTCTCTGCCATATGCAGCATACACTGAGCTATTTATACAATAGCAGTTGACAAGCCCAACTGCATAGCTTTGCTAGCACCAACTAGCCTTAAACACATAAGCAATGATAATTATTTGGGAAAAATTGTCTTACCAGTCCATGTCAACTTCTTGATTCAAATTGAAACAGCCCATAATCGCCAGGTAATTGCCTCAACTGTGTAAGAGTATGCCTATCCCATGTGCCATATGTGCCAGCCACACCTGCCTTTGCTGCCATCAGCCCCCAGCTAGCTTGCAACGCCCCTAGCATAGCCCTCAGCTAGCATTTGCTATGCTTGGCCTTGCCCCACACTTGATGAATGCACTACCCTGCTTGGCTTTGTTGACACACTACCTTGCTTTACTTTGCCTTGGCATTGTCTGCCTTGCCTTGCCTTGGCTTTTCTGCTTGGCTTGCTACCCATGCTGCCACGCATAAGCCCTTGTGCGCGTGCATGCTGCCCTGTTGCTTGTGCTGTGCGCACACTACCTTGCACGTCCTTGCCTTGGCAGCCCATTGCCTATACTGCATGCTATTGCTCATGCACATTGCCTTGCCTTACGTGCGGACACCCACGCATGCTGCTCATACTGCTTACTTGTTCCTCACTGTCTTGCTAATCCTCTAGCATATAGGCATGCACCAACATGCGTTCCTTTGGCTTGGCACCATCCCACCAAGCTATGATTAACAATCTGCATATGCCAAGTTTTAAAGGTCTAACAAACCCCCCACACTTAAGATAGATGACGTCCTCGTCGTGTCACCTACACCTGCCAAATATTGTTGAATCTGATCCTCAAATTGCTACAAAACAGCCCCACATTCCCACGTAACATCTGCTTCAGTTTCCCATTTCCATTGCACAAGAAAATTTGTCCTTCGATTTAATTTGCTCTTTCCCATACTGCGATAAGCTAAAATCTTCTCAATTTCCTTGTCAAACTCCTTCCTAATAACAGAAGGTGCTCTCCTCTGTTGTGCCTTACTTGATTCAGCTTCTTCATGGTAAGGCTTGAAGAAGCTTACATGAAAAGTTAGATGGATCTTCAACCTGTCAGGTAAGGCCAGCCTATAAGCCACATTTCCCACACGTTTGGTCACCACAAACGGACCATCATAACACTGTATAAGCCCTCGATGGTATCTCTGATCTGTAATCTTCTTCCAAATCTGTGGAGTCAGCTTCAACAAAACCTTGTCCCCTATATTGAACTCAAAGGGACGTCGACCTTTGTCTGCATACTTCTTCATTCGCCTTGCTGCCTTTGACTAGCTATCTATTACACCTTCAATCAGTTCAGTCTTGTCTCTTGCAAAACGGTATGCAGCAGGACACAGCTTGTGATCCTTCTGTTGTGCGACCTCCAGTGGCGTGAGAGGCTGAAATCCCATGCACAGCTCAACCGGACTCAAACCAGTAGCCGATGACCTGTGTATATTATAGCAAAACTGTGCTACATCCAGCAACTCTAACCAATTTCTCTGACTTGCTGTAACATAGTGCCTCAAATACTCCTCCAAGAGTGCATTAATTCTCTCTGTCTGCCCATCCATTTAAGGATGGTTTGCTGTTGAAAATTTCAACTCAGAACCTATTAGCTTAAACAAATAAGTCCAGAATTTACCTGTGAACCGAACATCTCCATCGCTCATAATGTCACTTGGAACTCTAAAGAACTTCACCACATTCTTGAAGAAAAGCTCAGCTGCCTTCTCTATTGGACAAGCATTAGGTGTAGCAATAAACATAACATATTTTGAGAACCTGTCCACTATAACCAACACTGATTTCAACCTATTAACATCAGGAAACCCACCAATAAAATCCATCGAAATTGACACCCATAGTTTATCTGGAATTGGCAGTGGTTGTAACAGCCCAGCTTGTTTCATCTTTTCCGTTTTATCCAACTAATATACAACACAAGTCTTGACGTAGGCCTCTACATCATCTTCCATCTTTGGCCAATAATAGCTTCTGCCCAACAAAGCTAACATCCTCTTAACATCAGGATGTCCAACCCATTGTGGATCATGGGTCTCATTTAACAGCTCACTCTTGAGTCCCCGTCCACTAGGGACATACAACCTGCCTCCTTTTACATAAAGCAGATTGTCTTCAATCCAATAACGTTGAAACAGTCCATCTATCACTTACTGTCTCAGGTTAATGCAAACCACATCAGAATCTGCTTGTTGCTTTACCCGTTCTAGAAAATTTGTATGCACTGCTGTTAATGAAGTCACATACCCTTCCACTTCTTTTTTGCTTAAAGCATTCACAAGTTGATTATACCTCCCAAGTTTGTGCACCCACACAAAGTTAAATTCTGCCAAGAATTCTTGCCAACGAGCCTGCTTAGGAGTCAGCTTCTTTTGTGTCTTAAAATAAGTGTTTGCCATATTGTCCATCACCACCGTGAACTTTGTACCCAGCAAATAATGCCTCCATGTATCTAGACAATGCACAACAGCTGTCATCTCCTTTTCATGAGCAGAATACCGCTGCTCAGCATCCTTTAACTTTTTGCTCTCATAAGCAATTGGATGTCCAACTTTCACAAGAACCCACCAAGAGCCCTATCGGATGCATCCGTATGCACCCTGAATGGTTCATTAAAATTTGGCAATTTTAACATTGGTTCAGACGAAACAGCTAACTTCAATTTATTGAAGGCTCTATCACATGCCTCAGACTAGTCCCATTTATGATATTTCTTCAACAAATCAGTCAATGCACTAACTTTCTTAGAGTACCCTTTAATGAAACGCCTATAGTAGTTAGTTAAACCTAGAAATGACCGCAATTTCAAGACTCTAAAAGGAATAGGTCAGTCTAGAATGACTTGAATTTTCCTCCCATCCATCCTAATTTCCCCTTTTTTGACCCAATGCCCCAAGAACATCACCTCTTGGTGATAAAACTCACATTTTTCCTTCTTAACATATAACTTATTTTCCCTAAGCTTTGCAAATACTTGCATTAAGTGAGCTACATGATCATGTAATGTCTTACTATAAATAACAATATCATCAAGATAGACCATCACAAACTTATCAAGGAACTCATACATCACATCATTCATAAGATTGCAAAATATAGTAGGAGCATTTGTGAGTCCAAATGGCATAACCAAAAACTCAAATGAACCATACCTTGTCACACAAGTAGTCTTAACTTCATCCCCTTCTGCCACCCGAACCTGCCAATATCCAGACCGCAAGTCCAGCTTGGTGAAATAGGATGCCTTCGACAGCCTATCGAACAAGTCAGCAACATTTGGAACTGGATACTTGTTCTTCACTGTTACCTTGTTCAGTGGCCCGTAATCTACACACATCCATAGGTAACTATCTTGCTTATTTTGAAATAAGATAGGAGCACCATAAGGAGCTTTCAATGGCTGAATCAACCCAGTATTCAGCAACTTATCCAACTGTTTTCTCAATTTTGCTAGTTCACATGGCGTCATCCGATAAGGTGCTCGGGCAGGAGGTTTTGCACCATATTCTAACTCAATTTTGTGATCAATGGCTCTTCTAAAAGGAAGCTCTTTTGGTAATTCTGCAGGCATAACGTCTACTAATTCATCCAACACTGCAGCCACCTCATCTGGCACATCAACCACCACATCCGATTTGATTTGTACCATCGCTGCCAAATAAGTTGTCTCCCGTTTCTTCAAGCCCTTATCAAGCTGTTTTGCTGAGATAACAGCCCCTTTGCTTCTGTCATTTTTATGAGTTCCACAATTTATCTTCATGAAACAAAGATTCTCCTCATCCTCAATCATAATATCCTTAAGATATGGCATCACCATCACCTTGGCTTTGAAAAAGAAATCCATCGCAAGAATGAGATCAAAGTCATCAAGAGGAACTACCATCATGCGACATTTCCCTTACCAATTGCTTATTTTTAGAGTAGTGTCTGTTACCCCACAAACTGGCATGACACTTGAATTCACTGCCTTAATTGTACTGGTATTGTCCAACAAATTCAACCCCAACCTGTTTGCCTCTCTTTTAGCCACAAAATTGTTAGTTGCTCCTGTGTCTAACATGGCTCTCACGTTCTGTCCATTGACCTGTACAGTAACATACATTAGGTTCTTAAAATTAGCTTGTTTTTCACTTGAAATTGCATTGAGCAGTTGTAATGGATTGACTCGAGAGGGACCTACATCAACATTCTCAGCATCCTCATTGATAATAGCAGTAATCTTCTCCTTCTTAGGGTAATCTTTTGCACAATAAGGACCACCACAAATGAAACAGCCATGCTATGACTTCGATTTGTTTTGATTTTGGTCATTCCCATGTCCTCTTTCTTTTTCTTTCCCTCATTCTTCATTTTTTCTTTGTTCTTCCCCTTTTTCCTATCAACAGACTTATTTTTGTCCGTAGTAGAGGTAAAACCAGCCATGTGGTAATCAACAAGGCCTTCAGCAGCAGCCATGACAGTAGGTATGTCCTTCACACCCTGCCTTCTCAATTCAACTTGTGCCCAAGCTTGCAAACCTGACATGAAGTTAAATAACTTGTCTTCCTTAAACATGTTCTTGATATCCAGCATCAAAGAACTGAATTCCTTCATATACTCCCTGATTGAACCAGTTTGGTTTAACTTTTTAAGAGAATCCCTTGCCATGCAAGATGTATTGTAAAGTAGAAACTGATCCTTCAGTTCTTTATTCAATGACTCTCATGTTACAATACTTGGTCTGCCAGCACTAAGATCATCTGTCATCCTAGTACGCCACCATAATTTTGCATCCCCACTCGAGTACATGCTAGTGATAGACACCTGTTCTGCCTCAGATATCCTTGCAGTCCGAAAATACTGCTCCATGTCCCATAGAAAATTCTTCAATTCCTTGGCATTTTGACTGTCATTGAATTGCTTGGGTTCCGACACCTTTATCTTCGAAATAGTCCCTTCCTCTTGAGGATGAACCACTGATCTTTTTAGCAACACAACTTCACCCTCTATGGCACTGAGTCTCTCTCTTTGGCCTTCAATTACTTCAGAATTTTCCATCCTCACATTTCCAAACTTGGTCTCCATTTCCTTGAACAGATCTGAAAGTGTGGTTTGAATATTCATAATCCTTTCTGCATTCTTAACAGTCAAAGTAGTAAGATTCGAATACCCAACTGATGGATCACCAATAAGTTGTTTAAGCCTACTAATTCTTTCTTTAACGTTTGCAAGAGTCATCTTTGGCATAAAATCTGCTTACAAACCTTACAACCTGGCTTTGGTACCACTTGTCATGCGCCTAAATTCAGCCTAGAAATTTTTCGCACACTGGTGCTAGGAACACCCTGCCTAGCCAGCCAACTTCGTCCCACACACATTGCTCACCCAGTGTACAGCACACTGTTGCTACAAATCCAAAGCTATTATGCACACACACCACCCGTCATGCACCAACATAGTTTGTTATGCACCAACACAGCTTGTTGTCCCTGCCTTTTTGCACACTGCTTGCTGCCTGCCAAGCAAATCACGTACACAATGCATTATCTAGGCCATACATCATGAACATCACATAAATAAACAAGGACAACAACAGTTACAGGGTTTCTTCACCAACCCAACTCAATTTTATTGCTTAAATTGGGAATAAATACAAAACTTGTTCACAGATTTACAGCAACAGCCCTAGGTCTCTTTGCCATATGCAGCATACACTAAGCTATTTATACAATGGTAGTTGACAAGCCTAACTGCATAGCTTTGCTGGCACCAGCCAGCCTTAAACACATAAGCAATGACAGTTATTTGGAAAAAACTGCCTTAACAGTCCTTGTCAACTTTCTGATTCAAATTGAAATAACCCATAATGCTTGGTAACTGCCTCAATTGTGTGCGAGTGTACCTATCCCATGTGCTAGCCACACCTGCCTTTGCTGCCATCAGCCCCTAGTCAGCTTGCAACGCCCCAAGCATAACCCTCAGCTAGCATTTGTTATGCTTGACCTTGCCTCACACTTGATGAATACACTGTCCTGCTTGTCTTTGTTGACACACTATCTTGCTTTGCTTTGCCTTGGCACTACCTGCCTTGCCTTGCCTTGGCACTGCCTGCCTTGCCTTGACTTGACTTTTCCGCTTGGCTTGCTACCCATGCTGCCATGCACAGGCCCTTGTGGGCATGCATGTTGCCCTACTGCCTGTGTTGTGCGCACACTGCCTTGCACGTCCCTGCCTATGCTATATGTTATTGCTCATATGTATTGTCTTGCCTTGCGTGCGGACACCCACTCACGCTGCTTATGCTGCTTACTTATTGCTCATTGTCTTGCTAGTCCTTCTAGCACATAGGCATGCACCAACATGCCTTCCTTGGCTTGGCACCATCCCACCAAGTCATGCTTAGCAATCTGCCTATGCCAAGCTTTGAGGGTCTAACAGCAGCCATGTCACTTAGTCATGACAATTCAATTGGTAGTATGTTCCTAGTTGACCATTAGAAGTTAGCTTGTTGTATCATATGTCAATCGAATGTTTGAGCGCTTATGTCGACCAATGTGATCATCGTTCGAGCGCTTAACTCATTTGGGTTGAGATGCTATTGATTTTTCATTTAATGACACGATGACGTTTCAAGTCAACAATCAAGTCAGCCTCTTTTCAATTGACGTACTTGCTGCATGACTGATGCATGTCCCACTAGGGCTTTGAAATTTAAAACGCTCACTTATCCACGTCATATAAATACAAGCAATATTATACATTATTAATATGTTTTTTATTTTTTATTTTTTTGAAGATCTCTTGTTAATGTCTGTGGGATTTAAGACAATTTTCAACGTGTGGACACCAAATTTCACACCATTTTAGTATCTATACCAAATTTTTTACATCAAATTTTCTTATACTCTGTCGACGAGAATTCAATGCTCAATACTTGCAATCAATGTGAGAAAACACAGAAATCAAGAAAAAGATAATGAAGAACCAAGAACAAACGAAAGAACAAAGTTTTTAACGTGATTCAACGAGTGCGCCTACGTCCACGACTGTCTCTCTAAAATTTTACAGAGTGACAGTATGATATTTAAATGTGTCGTTACAATGATTTTAACCCCTATTTATAGGGAAAGAGTTGTTACAGATTAGGAAGCAATAAAATAGGAAAAGCATTTCATCATAAATACACTTCCTAAACAGTTGGAATAAAATCAAGAAACTGCCCCAAGCATCTCGAGATAAAGTTGACTGAATTTGAATTTGAATTAATTTTCATATCTGGTGAGAGAATCACGATCAGATTAAGTAACTGCCTGTTCTGGAAGATACTGGATTAACTGCCCTTTGAACGAGCTGTATACTGTCTATTGTCTTGAGTGACTTCGAGCTGGACCTCGCTGAACAGCGAGCTATGTAGAAGAACTGTGGAACGAGCTATAACCTGGCTGTGATACGAGCTCATTGCTACGAGCTGAGGAGATTACTAGGACGAGCTGTAGAGCTCGCTGGGCTTAGAGTTGATATCTGGGCCTCGTCTGATGGGCCTTGATTGGGTTGACTTTATTGGGCCTTCTGTTGGGCCTAAGTTGGGCTTTATCAGGTTTTTACCAGCCCATTTGGTGAGTCCGAAAAATGCACATAACATCAGCCCCTCAGCTCTTAGTTCGTTCTGTGAATTGGGAGCTCAAGCTCGTTGGTAAAAGCTAGCTTCTTTGGTAAGCCAATCTTGAATTACCGTTTTCGCGCCCTTTCAAATTCTATCTTGTCAATTCTGACATGTGACGGTCATGCAGGAGGCAACTGAACCGATGCTGGCACATCTCTTACACGCGCATTTAATACGCACGTCTTTAAGCTGACGACTACATGATTAGAAAGCCGTACCTCGCGCTGCACTATTGGATCAATGACGGTTACATAGCAGACAAATCTGACGGTTGGGGCTCGAGCTCGTCCACCTATATAAATTGGTGGAGCCCCTTTGTTTTTCTTTTTCATCTGTCATTTTCTTCAACCATCGAACTCTCTATTGTTGCACATCTCACTGATTCACTTCCAGTCGCCATTTTTCATCTCTCCCTTAGAGATTCACGGTAAGCTTCTGACTTCTTACTTCAAACATTCAGTTTTTTGGTTTATTTTATTGAGTTAATATCATATTGTGCTTTGCGTTTTGCCATTGCTATGCCTGAACGATTTGAATGTCATGTTCTTGGTATGAGTTTTTGCCGTTCTTGGTTTCTTGTTGAACATGACTTTTCAACTTTTGTTAATTTGATCCTGTATCATGCTTGTTTGTGAGCTGATTACTGTTTGTGACCCATCATGCATACTAACTGTTGGATTAGATACCTGTAGAACGCTAGCTCGCAGATCGTTTCTTTATAGATCGAGCCCCTCATTGAATGAACAATCTGCAAAATAGGAAACTTAGAAAATTTTTAACATTTTAATAATTTGCTTGCTGCGACCTGAACATGTTTCCTTTACACAGATATCTTCAAGTGGAGCCCGTAAGGTCAGTGAAGCAACTCGAGGTAGGGAGGCTCGTAAGCAGGATGAAGTTCGGGAACGAGCTAGAAAGGAAAGAGAAGCTCGCGATACATTTGCACACTATTCCTCTTTATTGGAGTTTTTCGATCTGGTAGGATTGGTCGTTCAATTTCACATCTCTATGGGTTGTCGCGCGTTGATACCCATCCCTGCAAACCATGCCTGCTATCCTCCATGAGGGTACATCGCTGTCAGTACCCAACATCTCGAGTAAGGACTAAGGTTCCCCATTCAACCTTACTTGATCAAGTTCCTTAATGCAGTCAAGCTCGCGCCATTTCAACTGACACCGAATTCATATGCGCAGCTGACCTCGTTAGCTATGGCCTTCCTAAAAAACGGCTTTCCTCCCCCAACTCCGAAGATCATCCAATACTTTTACAGCTTCAAGGCTTTGAGCACTAAGAAGGGGGAAAAGCCAGATGACATCTATTACCTCACAGCTCGTCCATCGAAATACAAGGATCTCTTGCCTCAAGGAGAAGTGAATGGCAAGTCTAACGTTGAAAAATATAAAATGAGTTGGTTCTTTATCTCCTACCCTTCTCCTCAGGTCTCAAAAATTTTAGCTTCGTTCTGCAACTAGGTATGTAGAGGGATCTTTAGCGAGCTAACTATGGTATGTTGAAAGGGATCTTTAGCGAGCTAAATCTTTATTAACATTTTTTTTTGCAAAGCTGAAAGTGGACGAGTCTCCTCTCAACAACGAGGATAAAAGAAATCTTGAGGCGCTCGCGAACTCGAGGGAAGCGAACATTAACAGCAAGTTCAACTCTGCTCTTCTCCAGACTCACGACCTTGCTCCTCCCGAGGATTCTCCTCTACTACGACCTGAATATGACTTGGGGAGCATGGACAATGATCCTATACTTCCTTCTGTCCTCGAAGTCCCTGTCGAGGAAGTGGTTTCACCTCCTCGATCATGTCCAAGTCGTGTCACCACTTCACGAGCACATACAACAGCTCCTACTCCAGCTCGAAAAGCTCGAGCTCCCGCTCAGGAAGCTCCTATTGTACATATAGATTCCACTCCTTCTCCTGCTCGGACAATTACTTCAAGGGTTCCATCCCTACCTACCCGAGCAGATCCAGTCCCAAGTCCAATAGCACCAGCATCTGCTGAGATACCGAATCCTCAATCAGCTCATACTCCACCTGCAGGTACATCTCGAACAGCCATTCCTCAGGTTCATACTGTCTTCTCTGGGCGATCTCCAACAAAGAGAAAAAAGCTTGCTCTTATGGAGTGTCCTCCAAAACGATCTTCTAAGGCTCCAGCCTCTTCTATTCCAGCAAAGCGAGCTGCTGAAGCCTCAACCTCTCCAACTGCTCCTTCGAAACGCTCGAAGCGACTTACGAAAGCTAAATCTCCCAAGGTCGCTGCTCCCAGCGAGGTACCATCTTCTGAAACAGCAGAACTTTCGTTGGTTCTAGTTTCCGGCTCGCATTCTAGAGAAGGGGTTGCTCCGTCCGAGGTTGCTCCCCAGACAACTCGAGCTAGCACCAGCATGAGAAAAAATTGGTCCAGACATACCTTTTTTACACGTAATCATATTTACTGGAGTGAAGAGCTTGACTCTCCGGAGGCTGAGATGACTTCATCGCCAATAAGGCCATATATCAAAGTTGGACCTGGGGGGAGATACTTGACTTCCTTCCTTGATAACTGGCCATAAATTATATTGACTCACCCAAGGGTTTTAGAGAATAGGTCCCTTAGGGACACGGACCTGGATGAGTACGCAGCTCGTTATGCCATGCTGGTAAGTTATTCTTCTTTCATCTCTTGGCTTCTTTACTTATCAAATATTAACTTGTAGAATTTTTAGGCCGCCCTTACATCAATAAAGCGAAGGAGACTGACCAGATCCACAGAGGATCGAATAATGAGGCTAGAGAACGAACTGGAGGAAGCAAAGGAGGAGATAGCGTCCTTGACTGAGGGAGCTTGAGATGGGAGGAGGTTCGTAAAGGGTTGCAAGGCCAAGATAGCCACGGCGAACATTGCTAAGCCGACTGCCAAGGAAGCTTTGGTACGGTTAGAAGGCGATATTGAAACCACCAGGTCGCACCTTATTGGCTTGCTTCGTAATTGTGAAGATGAGCGTGACAAGTTGAAGGACGAGTTGAGGCAGTCTGAACAGCGAGCCGAGCTGGCTGAAAGACAAGCTAAGAGAGTAGAGGCTGCAACACAGCGGGCCGAAGAGACCGAAAATCGGGCTGGGATTGTAGAGAATCAGATCGAGGTCCTTAGGAAACAAATTCAGGCCGCAGTGCAGCGAGCTGAGGCTGCTGAAAAGCGGGCTGAAGAAACGGAAGCTGCTGCTCAGCGGGCTGAAGAGGCCGAACACCGAGCTGAGGTGCTTAGGCAGTAAGTGGGGGAGGTGATACAACGAGCCGAGGTTGTAGAGCATCGAATAGAGGCCATGAAGCAAGAAGTTAAGGTCATTAACCGCCATGCAGACGATGCCTTCGAAAAACTAATGGTTCTTAGAGAGAGATCCATTCATGAAACGGAGGTACAAGTTGCTGAGGCCAGAGATGAGGCTGAAGAAAACCAGGCCTCAATTTCCTTTACACGTTATGGACGTCCCATCCTGATATGGACTTTTCTATCTTTGGTGAAGAGGGAGTCCGAACTATGGAGGAATTCAAGGCTGAGATTACCTCATCCCTAGCTGATGCTGATGTAGTTCTTTCAGTAACACAGGCTCCAGGCACAACTCCTCAGGTTGAGCCCGCTGGTGACCTCGAATCTTCCAGGCCAGATTCTCTAGCTCGAAATTAAGAGCTCGTTTTTTGCCCTTGTATTATTCAACTTCAATTTGTAAAGGATATTTTAAACTTAATGAAATTTACTTTTCCATTTCTCCTCTATCGAATGCGTTTGAGTTATTGCATATGTCGTAATACATTTTATGATCATTTTGTAAAACTTCTTGCGAGCTAATTGTTAACGAGCTCAAAATCTGATAATATCTTTAAGCAATCGCCTAACTCAATAGAGCTCAAAACTTTGTAATATAAGCAATTGATCACAACCTCTTGACATATTAGAATGTTGACGATCTATGCAGGGGGTCGTAACCTTATCTGCTTTTTAGGTTCTTTCTTTTTATTTTAGCGAGCTATGTAGGGATACAACCTCAACTGCTTTTTAGGTTCTTTATTTTAGCGAGCTATGCAGGGGCACTTAGCCACTTGCTTTTTAGGCTCTTTTCAATTTAGCCAGTTGTGCAGAGGCACTTAACCACCTGCTTTTTTGGCTCTTTTCATTTAGGGAGCTATGCAGGGGCACTTAGCCACCTATTTTTTAGGCTATTTTCATTTTAGCGAGCTATGTAGGGGTAGTTAGCCACCTGTTTTTTTGGCTCTTTTCATTTTATAGAGCTATGCAGGGGCACTTAGCCACCTGTTTTTTTGGCTCTTTTCATTTAGCGGAGCTATGCATGAGCACTTAGCCACCTGTTTTTTAGGCTCTTTTCATTTAGCGAGCTATACAGAGGCACTTAGTCACCTGCTTTTTAGGCTCTTTTCATTTAGCGAGCTATGCAGGGGCACTTAGCCACCTGCTTTTTGGGCTCTTTTCATTTTAGCGAGCTATGCAGGGGCACTTAGCCACCTGCTTTTTAGGCTCTTTTTATTTTTAGGCGAGCAACGAGCTAATCAGCACGGAGCCTGTTAACTTGGAGAAATAACGCACATCATGAGGGAAAATGGAGCTTTCATTTTCTATTATATCATTGAATTATGGTAACATAAAGTTACTAATAATATGGTCGAAGATGCTCAGCATTCCAAGCTCGAGGGACCTCAGCTCCATTCATGTTAGTCAAATGATAAGCTCTATTTCCCAAATTTGCCTTGATGATATAAGGTTTTTCCTAATTTGGGCCTAAGGACCCATCACTGGGTTTGCGAGCTTCAAGCATAATGAGGCGTAGTACCAAATCTCCCACATTGAAACTACGGATTCGAGCATTCTTGTTATAATACCTCGGGATTCTTTGCTGATAGACAGCTACTCTTAACCTGACTGTTTCCCTGACTTCTTCAAGCAAATCTAAGTTTGCAATGAGTAGCTGATCATTGTCATTTGGATTGAAGGTCGCTCTTCGCTGTGAGGTGACTTCTAACTCTGCTGGAATCATAGCTTCAGAACCATACACCATTGAGAAGGGTGTTTCGCTTGTGGTGCTGCGAGCTGTGGTTCTGTAAGCCTATAATACCTTCTGAAGCTCGTCTACCCATGCTCGTTTCTTTGCTTCTAGTTTCATCTTCAGGGTCTGCTTTATAATCTTGTTCACAGTTTCAACTTGGTTATTAGCTTGTGGATAGTCTACTGCTGAGAAGCTTTTTATGATCTTCAGGTCGTTACAAAACCTAAGAAACTGGTCGCTACTGAACTGGGTCCCATTGTCTATCACGATCTGCTGTGGGACCCTAAACCTGCAAATGATATTACTCCACACGAACTTCTCAACCTTCGTTGTGGAGATTTCTGTCAACTCCTTTGCTTCCGTCCACTTAGTGAAGTAATCAACTGCTACCACAGCGTGCTTGCACTTTCCCCGAGTTGTTGGCAGAGGCCCAATTAAATCTATTCCCTATATTGCAAATGGTCACGGGCTCATCATCTGTTGGAGATAAGCTGGCGGAGCTCGCAGAACTTGGGCAAACCTCTGGCACTTATCACACTTCTTCACTAAGTCGATGGCGTCCTGCTTCATAGTAGGCTAATAAAAACCTTAACGGAGTGCCTTTTGAGCTAGAGAGAGCCCCCTAGCGTGATTTCCATAATGACCTTCGTGTATTTGCCTCATCACTATTTCACACTCTGGGCCATCAATGCATCTTAAAAGTGGAGCTGAGAATCCCTTCTTGTATAACACATCATCATAGCTACAGTATCTGGCTGCTCTAGCTCGTAGACGCCGTGCTTTCAACTTGTTACTTGGCAGCTTCCCATCCTGCAAATAATTAAGAATTAGACTCATCCAAGAATCGGACTACGCAGTTATTGCCATCATCCCACTCTTCTCTTCTGTACTTAGGGCTGGTAGGAACTCTACTGGGATTGCCCCTAAGAAGTCTGCATCTCGTGTGGTCGCGAGGCGAGCTAATGCATCTGCATGCGAGTTCTGAGCTCGTGGGATCTGTTTCACCTCGTACATCTGAAACGCACCTAGCAACTCATGAACTTTCTGGAGGTACAGGACCATTTTTGGCCCCTTAGTCTAGTACTCCCCCAGAATGTTGCACCACGAGCTACGAGTAACTGAAGACTTTCAACAACTCAGCTTGCATTTCCTTAGCCAAATGCAAACTTGCGAGCATTGCTTCGTATTCAGTTTCATTGTTTGTTGCCTAGAAACCAAACCTTAAAGCACAAAGGATTTTGTGGCCTTCAAGGCTTATCAACAATATTCCAGCTCCAGTTCTCTGTTCGCTAGACGATCCATCAACATAAAGCTCCTAGGTCGGACCTTCAAAAGATTCAGCTTCATCATTCACAAGCCCTATAAACTCTGCAATGAAGTCTGCCAGAGCTTGAGCTTTAATAGTCGTTCTTGGCTTAAACTGGATATCGAATTGTGCGAGTTCCACTGCCCATTTCAACAGATGACCTGAGGTGTCCGCTTTCTGTAGAATTTGCTTGAGCGGATACTGGGTGAGGACTTCGATCGTATAAGCTTGAAAGTAAGGTCGCAGCTTCCTTGATGCGATCACCAAGCAATAAGCGAGCTTCTCCATCTGTGAGTACTTGGTTTCAGAATCTTGCAGCCTTTTACTCACATAGTATACTGGAAACTAAGTCCTTTCTTCTTCCCTTACCAGCGCAACACTTAGAGCTTGCTGAGACATCCCCAGGTACAGAATCAACTTTTCTCCTTCTTTGGGCTTAGAAAAAAGTGGAGCTCGCCCCATGTATTCTTTCAACTGCTGGAAGACTACTTCACACTGCTTGGTCCATTCGAAGCTTTTTGTCTTCTTCAAAATGTCAAAGAATGGGATGCATTTATCCGTAGCTTTCGAAATGAACCTGCTTAATGCCGCGACCTGGCCGTTGAGGCTCTGCACATCTTTCACCCTTGTAGGCGACCTCATATCGATCAATGCTTTAATTTTCTCAGGATTGGCTTTAATACCTCTACTATTCACTATGAAGTCTAGAAACTTCCTAAAAGCTACTCCAAATACACATTTGTGTGGATTCAGCTTCATCTGGTAGCTCCTCAGAATCTGAAACATCTCGCCCAGGTCACGCACATGATCATCCACATGCTTGGATTTTACTAACATGTCATCCACATACACCTCCATGGTCTTCCCAATCTGCTATTCAAACATCATGTTTACCAAGTGTTGGTAGGTCGCTCCTGCATTTTTTAGCCCGAAGGGCATCACCTTGTAGCAATATAAGCCACAATCAGTCATGAACGAGGTGTGCTCTTCGTCCTCGAGATTCATTGGGATTTGATTATAACCCGAGTAAGCGTCCATAAAACTTAGGAGCTTGTGTCCAGCTGTAGCATCCACGAGCTGGTCTATCCTTGGTAGGGGAAAACTATCTTTAGGGCACGCCTTATTCAAGTCAGTGAAGTCGATGCAAGTTCTCCATTTCCCGTTTTTTTTCTTTACTAACACGGGATTGGCGACCCAGGTCGGGTAGTAAGCTTCTCGTATAAACTTGTTCGCCAGCAGCTTATATACCTCTTCCTTCGAAGCTAAGTAGCGCTCCCCTGTCATTGCCATTCTCTTCTGGCGAATTGGCTTGTGGTGAGGATCAATATTCAATCTGTGCGACATCACCTTGGGATCTATCCCCACCATATCCTCATGATTCCATGCAAACACGTCCAAGTTCGCTTTTAGGAAGTCAGCGAGCTGGGCTCTCAGTTCTGGAGCTAAACCTTTTTCCAGCTTCAGGCACCTCTCTAGGTCTGCCTTGCTGACTTGTACATCTTCCAACTCTTCGACTGGTCCGTAGCTCGGTCTGCATCTACTTCACGAGGGTCCAGGTCGTGACTGACCCCTTTCTCGGTCATAGATCGTGGCTCGCCCCCCCCCTCCCCCCCCGAGATCACGTTCACTTTCTTTCCTCTCACGCCCATCTTAACAGCATCCTCGTAGCAGCGTTTTGATAAGTGCTGCTCTCCCAGAACACATCCAATGCCATTAGAAGTTGGGAATTTAACCGTGGGGGTCCTGGTTGAAGTAACCACATCCAACTCATTCATAACAGGTCTTCCCAGGACCACGTTGTATGCTGATGGGCAATCAATTATCAGAAAATCTGCCAACACAGTTGCCTGGCGACCTACTTCCCCAAGCGTGAGTGGTAGCTTAATCTGGCCCACTGGCACAATAGCATCTCCAGTGAAACTAAATAGAGACTTTGGGGATGGTCTCAATTGCTCTACTCCTAGCTCCATCTGCTCAAAACAGTTCCTCTACATCACATTCACTGAGCTCTCAGTATCTATCATGATGCACCGTACTTCCATGTTGTTGATCTTAGCTCGTATAACCAGTGTATCATTGTGTGGCCAGATCACACCTCTAGCATCTTCATCAGTGAATACAATTTCATCCGAGGTCGTTTTTGCCATCTTTACAGGTCCCTCTGACCCACTGACTTGAAAAGTATGATTGGCTTCTCGGACGTATCTCTCGTGCGACCTGTTCGAAGCACTTGCGATATGAGAGCCACCAAAGATTGTAAAAATAGTTCTTACCGCAGGCTCATACTCTAGCTCGAGAACTCGCTGGGGTTGTGGCTGTATTGGCTGCTGCTGTTGAGGTCGTTGTTGTGGAGGTCGCGAGTCTGCAGGTCGCTCCACGTAATCTCTCAAGCGACCTCTCCTAATCAATTTTTCAATGGTGTCCTTCAACGCCCAACAATCTGAAGTGTTGTGCCCGACCTCATTATGATAGGCACAAAACTTGCTTCTATCTCTGTGCTGAACAGGGGCTCTCAAAGGGTAGGGCTTCCCAAAATCCTCCCTGTTCTTCTCTGCTGTAAAGATCCTATCTTGCGAGTCTAACAGGATGTTATAATTTTCATAGTGACCTTGACGCTGAGGTCGCTCATTTCTTAACTTTCTCCTTGCCTTTTTAGCAATCTAATTGTTTGAGCTACTGTTTCTTCCTTCTTCTTCGTTCCTGCCATTGTTTCTTCTCTTTGGCTGGCTGGAACTGCCCGCTTCATTCTTCTGTTTCTGCGTCTTCGAACCGAAGGTCTCTTCTCACCTAATCTCCTTTGCAGCTCGCTCATAGAACTCTCTCAAATCCTTTACTGGGGACTTGTAAATGCTTTCGTACAGTTTCTTATCCTTTTGCAACCCAGCTGAGATCGTTGTCAATATTCTCTCATCTGACGGATTCTCAACATTCGCGACCTCGCGTCTAAACCTGGTGATATATTCCTTCAACGACTCACCCTGATGCTGGAAGATAGTAGCTAGGTGGCAGGATGGAGCGAGCTACCTTCTCAATGCCCTGTACTGACCAACGAACTTTTGCTGGCATTCTTCCCAATTACCTATGCTGTGAACTGGGAGATTCTTGAACCATGTCCTTGGAATGTCCCTCAAAGTAGCTGGGAATACACGGTACTTCACCATAGGATTACCTGTTTATAGGTCTGTCTGAACGTTAAAAGCATCTAGATGATCATAGGGATCACTGTCTCCATTATACTGCTGAATACTTGATATTTTAAACCTTGGAGGGAGAGGCTGCGTCTCAATTTCCCTTGTAAATGGGGTCATTTCTTCGTAGTACCCGCGTTGCTCTGGGGCTTCAGGTCGCGCTTCTAGCTGTTGGACCCTCTGGAGGAGCTTCTCTACTTGTGGATCTTGGAGCCCATATCTCCTCCTATGGTCGCGACTTGGAGAAGGGTGCTCTAGGTCATATCTCTCGTCCTCTTTGAACAAACCTCCCGGTTGATGGGATCTTACATGTCGCCTATTCACCTCATCCCCATATCGGGCTGCAACTCGGACCCTATCATGACCATCCTCTATTCTTCGGCTTCCATCCTGACTCAACCTCACCGTTGATTTGCTGGGCGAGCTTCCCTCTCTTGTTGGACGGGGCGACCTCTAACTCTAGATTGCACATTGGAGGAACGAGCTGAGTTGGCAGGTCGCAGGATTTCCCTTGCTAGCCTTTCGGGCACCTGCATTGCTTTATGCTGCTGGGGCACGTGCCTTAGTGCCTGAACTTCAATCCTAGGTATGTTCTATACCTGAGCCTGCACTAACATATTGATGGCCTCTGTGAGCTATCTGACCGTGTTTTCCAACGCCTCTTGTCTCTGGTACCACACCTGTTTCCCATCAACTACTGGGGCGATTGGAACTGGTTGACGGGGAGGCAAAGACGGTATGTTTGCTGCAGCACCAGCTACCTGACCATACGACGTTCCTGTTACATACATGGGTGCGTCTTCCACCTGTTGCGCATCATGTTGATGGTGACTGGGCTGACTCTCTGCCTGGTCAGCCTGTGAGCCCACATACTTGGTTTGTCTGGTTCTTGCCATGCTATCAGAGATCAATGGATTGAGACGAAAAATTACAGTTTGGGCCCTCCTTCTAGCTCTAAAATGTCGACGTTGAAATCCAATCGACAAGAACTCAATGCTCAATACCTACAATCAATGTGAGAAAACACAGAAATCGAGAAAAAGATAATGAAGAACCAAGAACAAATGAAAGAACAAAGTTTTTAACATGGTTCAGCGAGTGCGCCTACGTCTACGGCTGTCTCTCTAAAATTTTGCAGAGTGACAGTATGATATTCAATGTGTCGTTACAATGATTTTAACCCCTATTTATAGGGGAAGAGTTGTTACAGATTAGGAAGTAATAAAATAGGAAAAGAATTTCATCATAAATACACTTCTTAATCAGTTGGAATAAAATCAGGAAACTGCCCCAAACATCCCGAGATAAAGTTGACTAAATTTGAATTTGAATTAACTTCCATATCTGGTGAGAGAATCACGATCAGATTAGGTAACTGCCTGTTCTGGAAGATACTGCATTAACTGCCCTCTGAACGAGCTGTATACTGTCTATTATCTTGAGCGACTTCGAGCTGGACCTCGCTGAACAGCGAGCTATGTACAAGAACTGTGGAACAAGCTACAACCTGGCTGTGATACGAGCTCATTGCTACGAGCTAAAAGATTACTGGGACGAGCTATAGAGCTCCCTGGGCTTAGAGTTGATATCTGGGCCTCGTCTGATGAGCCTTGATTGGGTTGACTTTATTGGGCCTTCTGTTGGATATAAGTTGGGCTTTATCAGACTTTTACCAGCCCATTTGATAAGTCCAAAAAATGCACATAACATACTCCAATGCGTTTTACATCAAATTAGTGTAAATGATATCTTTAGAGAATATTCTATATATAATTCTTTAATCAATATATATTAAAAATTTAAAAATATATTAAAACATATTCAATATTATACTCATTTTAAAGATCTCAACAAAATATTTTAAATAATATATTTTTTTATTAAATTAAATTTTAAATCAACACCAAATTTGATATTATACTATTCGTTAACATCAAAAAATTGTATTGAGATACTCAAATTGATGTTCACATTGGAGCTTGAGAATGCACCAAAATGGTGTTTTTGGTTGGAGATGACCTAATCTTCATGTCTGCCCACACCAAGGGGTGGGAAGGGGTATGGTTTATATTTATATTTTCAATCCATTATTTATTTATTTTCAAAAAGCTAACATGCATGTGTAGAACAAGATTGAGTTCATAAACTCATCTTCCGGTGGTTTATCACTGTAGTTTGGGACAAAAAGTTATGCAGAATGTGCTCGTTTCTCTCCTGATGGACAATTTCTTGTCTCTTGCTCTTTTGATAAATTTATTGAGGTATTTATGACCAGTTTTTTTACATTTTTCCTATTTACTGGCATTTAGAATGATTTATGTTACTTGAATCTTTGCTGAGATCTTGAGCACTACCAGGTCTGGGATTAATTAAGTGGGAATCTCAAGAAGGATCTTCAGTACCAGGCTAATGTAAGTATCTTCTAAATCCGCACACCCCTCCCCCTCACTCTCTTCTTCTTTCATTGATCACCATAACCAGATGCTTTAATAAGATTTGGACTATATAGAACTCTTATAGATAATTAGCGGTCTCAAGTATAGAGTCATGTGACACGTCCAGTGGCCAACTCAAAGACGTGGAATGCAAATGAGCAGAATTTTGCCAATACTTTCCACTGTGACATAAATCGGTTTATAAAAGAAAACAAAGTGACGACATGGAACCAGGATCTTGATCTAGATCCAATGTTGGGAACAGAGAATCAAAGTGCCTTTTCTCAAAGTTCTGAGAAACATTGTTGGATTTTATCAATTGATCCTTTTGTTGAGATAAAAGAGCATAGCCTTTGGTTAATATAATAGCATTTTTCATGCCATCTGTTATGTTGTTTCATATATCAAAATGAGTCCTCTCTGACTATTCTTTATGATAAATTTCGGCAATACTGAATTGTTGGTTTGAAAAATATAATTTAGTAGCTGCAAAGTTGGTCATGGATGTTGGTATTTTAAGGCATATAAATGAGCCTCCAAGTGATTCTCAGCTCCATCTCACTCAGCTTTGTCAGTGTAGCTTATCAAACTCACAATGTCTTTGTGGCTTGCAGCACACGCAAGCTCAAGCCACTTCTGGAGCTTCATCTGTAGCTGATTCAGCTACACTTCCAGAATGATCACTTCTCGGTTTTAGTGTGTTGGGAGCTCATCAAGATTAGTTGAAGTTAGTTATGAGTGAATGGTTAGGATTGAATTAGGACTGAATTAATTTTAGATTAATGGTCAAGATTTGTTGTCAAGACACATACATATTTTGTACTCTGCATTTTTCTAATCAATCAAGAAAACAATTCACTCACAAAACTCTATTCAACATTTACTCTGTTTTTTTTTTTTTTTTCACTCTTGAAGCAGAGCTTCAAGATCTATCAATTCCATTTTCATGGTATCAGAGCTCTAGACTCACGTCCATGGCTCGTGATCCTCAAATCTCTTCCTCTCATTCTCAAAGCGCACCGATCCGATCAAATAATCCTGAAGTCTCTTTCACTGAATCAATGGATATTCAAGCTTTGGCAAAAACCCTAAATTTCAATCTACCAATCAAGCTTGACAGAGGCAATTATGTTAATTGGAAAGCACAGGTTATTGCAGCTATTCGAGCTTTGGAGCTTGAGAAGTATATCATCGCATCTGAATCTGCACCAGATCCAGTAATCGAGGAAGTTGATGAGAATGGAGTTGTCAAAACAACAAAGGTGAATCCTGAATTTCGAAACTGGAAGAGAGCTGATCAGTTACTCTTGTGCTGGCTTCTGTCAACAATCAGTGAAGGAGTCTTGGGCCAGGTAAACCAATCGAAATCTGCTCTTGAAGCTTGGACTATTCTGGAAAAACTTTATGCTCAACGATCTTTAGTTAGAGCTTTACAACTAAGGCAACAGATTCAGAGTGTTAAGAAGGGTTCTATGTCCATAAGTGATTACTTTTTAAAGATCAAGAACATTGGTGATGCATTAGCTAGAGCTGGTCACATAATTCCAGAACATGAAATCATCATGAATATTTTGAGTGGTTTGGGGCATGAATATGACCCAGTGGTTGTTTTGGTATCTTCACAAATTAAGGCAATGAATTTACAAGTTGTCCAGTACTCATTGATGTTACATGAGCAATGTATTGAACAACTCAATACAAGTACTCAGGTTGATGTGTCATCTGTTTCTGCGAATTTTGTATCTCAAAATGATGGAAATAGTGGACACAGGGGTACTGGTAGAGGAAGGAATAGAGGAGGTTGAAATGGAAGGTGGAGCAACCAATGGGTGTATTGTCAGCTTTGTCAGAGACCAGGACATGCTGCATTATAATGCTACAAAGGTTTGATCAAAATTGGCATGGAAGCAATCCCAACTCGAATCATAACTCACAAAGAACACAAGGATCAAGTTACTCTAACCGGCACCTTGTCAATACTCGTGAATCTTGCTCAAAGTTCAGAGAATGCTGCATTCTATGCCTCACCAGAAGGTTTTAATGATACTGCTTGGTATGTCGACAGCAGGGCAACCAATCATGTGACTGTAAATCTTAACAACTTGGCAATAAGTGCTGAATAAAAAGACAAAGACAAACTCACTGTTGGAAATGGTAATCAACTCTCTATCTCTCACATAGGAAACTCAGTTTATAAAACAGCAACAATGCCAAATAGATACATTTACTTGAATCAAATTCTGCATGTTCCTAGCATCGCTAAGAATTTGATAAGTATTTCAAAGGTTACTGAGGACAATGACTTGATAGCAGAGTTTAATGGTACTTCTTGTGTGTTTAAGGACAAAAACTTGGGGAGGGTTTTGCTCAAGGAATACTCAAGAATGGTCTCTACAGCCTTGGCCTGCCAGCTTTGAAAGCAACTTCTAATTCTCATTTGAAGAAGCTAAATGGTGACAAGCTTGAAAGACAACAGGTTTACTTTTCTGAACTCAATTGAAGGTAGTTCATCAAACAAACTGTTAAGTCCTTAATTGTTGTCACTTACCAAAGAAGAAAGAAAAGAGTCAAAAATCTTAAAGTTTATAAAGGAAAGTAACTCATTAATGTGATTGACTCTTATATGGAAAGTAGCAATAATGACAGCTGATTAGAAGGGAAAGTTATAGGATTTATTTTAGGGTTTTGTTATTATTTAAAGAGGGGACTATTAGGAGTTTAGAGCATTTTGGGTTTTAGTATTTTAGCAGAGGAGCTCTGTGAGAGGCAAGCGTAGCGCGAGTCTCAAGCCCTCAGTGGAGCATTGAGGGTTATCTATTGTATTCATTTAATTTCAGTTTTCAATAATAAACGTCCCCATTATTTTGATTTTATCCTTCTTTTAGCTCTAATATTTTCTTGTTAGCGAGATTCCTAACAAATTGGTATCAGAGCGTTTGAATGGTGAATACACGCATGGAGGGTCGTGTAGAAAAGTTGGAACAGGATGTGGCAGAAATGAAGGAGCGATTGGCTGCCATGGACAACAAGCTGTCAGACTTGGGAGTTATTCGCAACATGCTTACCAGGCTAAATGAGAATAATATGACAGAAAGGGAAACAACCGAGAAAGGAGAGTTCTCATCTGGAGGCAGAACTACGACAGTGACAGCAGCAACAAATCAAGAGAAACCAGATTTGACAGTCCAGGTTGCGCAACGTCCACCTCTTGCCAATGACGAATTTCGGTTGTCTGTAAAAAAGGTGGAGTTACCCAACTTTAATGGACAAGATCCCGTTGGATGGGTTTATCGGGCGGAGCAATATTTTGATGTTCAAGGGACCAAACTAGAAAATAAGGTGCGATTGGCGTTTGTCGCAATGGAAGGGGCAGCAGTGCATTGGTTGCGTTGGCTCAGAAATAAACAACCGCAACTAACGTGGGAAGGATTCTTGTCGGAGTTAATGAGACGGTTTGGAGGATGGAAAGTCGGTAATCCATATGAGCATATGGCCGGGCTGAAACAAGAGACGACAGTGGAAGAGTATGTGCAGCAGTTTGAATACCTCGCAGGGATGGTGCCGGGTTTGCCAGAACCTGCGTATGTTGGGAACTTCATCAATGGGTTGCGAGATGAGATAAAGAGGAAGATGCGCGCACACGACCCACCAAACTTAATAAGGGCCATGGAACTTGCCCGAGATTTGGAAGGGGAGCTCGTCGGAGTCCCTTCCTACCAGCTGAACCAGTGCGTAAGCCGACCCGTTGTTAATAACGCACGGCCCATGGTCCAACACCATGTCAGCTCGTTGCCTAGGAAAACTGATCCACTACAGAAGGCTGACACTCCAATCAATGCAACACCGTCATCTACCTCTGCTCCAGTCAACACACAGCCATCGACGACCATACCCCGCGCGCAACCACCTAGTTGGGGAAACCTCGCCCTCTCACCAGCTGAGATGAGGGCGCGACGTGCTCGAAATCAGTGTTTTCGATGCGAGGGAGCTTACTCACCCACTCATGTGTGCCCGAATGCTCATCTCAGGGTTATGATTGCTGCCGATGATGAGGAGGGAGAACCATTAATGGAGTCGCCTGACTTAGAGCCATTAGCAGAAGTTGAAGGTGCGTTTTCCCTCATTTCGCCTTGAGGACAAGGCGATTATTTAGGGGGGAGTATTGTTAAATCCCTAATTGTTGTCACTTACCAAAGAAGAAAGAAAAGAGTCAAAAATCTTAAAGTTTATAAAGGAAAGTAACTCATTAATGTGATTGACTCTTATATGGAAAGTAGCAATAATGACAGCTGATTAGAAGGGAAAATTATAGGATTTATTTTAGGATTTTGTTATTATTTAAAGAGGGGACTATTAGGAGTTTAGAGCATTTTGGGTTTTAGTATTTTAGCAGAGGAGCTCTGTGAGAGGCAAGTGTAGCGCGAGTCTCAAGCCCTCAGTGGAGCATTGAGAGTTATCTATTGTATTCATTTAATTTCAGTTTTCAATAATAAACGTCCCCATTATTTTGATTTTATCCTTCTTTTAGCTCTAACATTTTCTTGTTAGCGAGGTTCCTAACACAAACTGGTTGTGAATAAAAATAAGTTCGATGTTAATGTATCAGCTATGACAAATTCTGAGATTTGGCATGCCAAACTTGACCATCCCTCTATACCAGTTTTAAAAGACGTGCTTGATGGTTTGCATTTTAATGTGAATGTTACTGGAATTCCATTCTGTGACTCATGCAAATCAAGGAAACTCCACAAATTGCCCTTTGCTAAACATGACATTACCGCATCTTCACCACTAGAGATTATATACTAAGACATTTGGGGACCCTCTCCTTACCTTTCCATTGATGGATACAAGTACTACATTGTGTTTGTTGATGCCTACTCTAGATTCACCTGGCTCTATCCGATCAGGTTGAAATCAGATGCCTTATCTGTCTTTATAGACTTCAAGAGAGCAGTAGAATTGCAACTTGACAGGAAGATCAAAGCCTTTCACGCTGATAGGGAAGGTGAACATCAATCTTTTGTTCCTTACCTCAAGTCTCAAGGAATTCAGTTGAGACTTTCCTGTCCCTACACACACCAGCAGAATGGTGTTTCGGAAAGAAAGCTTAGGCATGTGGTAGAGACTGGTCTCACTCTACTTGCACATGCTAAGATGCCCTTGAAATTCTGGAGTGAAGCTTTCTCAACAGCAACTTTTCCAACACCAGTGCTCAATATGGTATCACCATTTGAGAAACTCTTCAACAAAAAGCCCAACTATGCATTCATCAAAACTTTTGGATGCGCATGCTTCCCCAACCTAAGGTACTACTCAGCACATAAACTCAGCTTCCATACTTCCAAGTGTGTATTTGTGGGGTATAGTCTTTCTCATAGAGGCTATAAGTGCCTCCATCAATCTGGTCGAGTGTATATTTCCAGACACTCTGAATTTAATGAAATGGAATTTCCATTTCAAGAGTTATTCTCTACAAACAAATCCACCTCCAAAGTCTTCCAATCTCAGTATTATGTCCTGCCTCAACTGTCTCTCATTCTGTTCCTACTACTTCAAATCAACACTCTTCAAATCTCAGTAGTGTTCTTATTGTATTTTTCTTGAAGCAATTTGAAGTTTACATGCAGTGCGTTTTATTTATCAATTTTGCCTTCTATTTTTGCAAATCTTTAATAATGTGGCACGAATGGTTGCCTGTTTATGCCTAGCTGACAAATAACACTACTGGCCAGTAATCTCATTGTAATTGACTTTTCACCTTTGGTGATCATGCCCACTTTCAGCATTGTTGAGTGCGGATGCAAAATATCCTGTGTCTGGTTACTAAGTTTTGTTAATTACTATATTTCTATTATTTTATGTAAATTCATGGACTAAAATCTGGGATGTTGTTAAAGGAATTTCGTGGTCATACATCTTATGTGAATGATGCTATCTTTACAAGTGATGGAGGTCGTGTTAGTACTGCCTCCAGTGATTGTACAGTCAAGGTTTGTTGATTTTTTGTGTGTTTTAACTGTTAGACACTTAGACCTTTTCCTTTTAAGATACTTTATTACACTGGGACTTGAAGACTATAGATTGTATACAGACATTTAAGCCACCACCTCCATTGAGGGTATCCTCTTTCCTCAAATCATATATACTTCCATTGTGGGGTAAGAGTAATTTAATTAAATTGTCACATCTTCATTGCACTGTGTTGGTCAACTTGGTCTTGTATCTAATTGTTGCTGTTTTCTCTTTGAGCTATTAGGGTGGTGATGCTTCTGTGAACTCTATTCATCTATTCTCGAAAAATACAGATCACACTGTTGTATGTAATAAGACGTCATCAATATACATTACGACACTTAAAGGGCGGGTAATTGTTCATGACTTGAACGAGAGCAAGAGAGCATGTTTTTACATATTTATATCTCCTATTTCTGTGAGTTTTATTAGTTTTAGAAATTGTTACATGATTATAATTAAAGACATAAGCTTTACCGAAAGAAGTTTTGATAATCAATAAAAGTTAAAAGAGTTTGATTTCCAAACTCATGCTTTAAAACTTCAGTCATTCTTCTGGGACCCGCATGCAAAATGCCTTCAGATTTTTCACTGTGCAACTACCTATTCAAATTATATTATTTATTGGGTTTTCGATGGAGATTGTCCATTTCCCTTTTGTTTACATATTATTTATGGTCAGGTAGAGCTTATATTCAAAAAAATACTTGTCTTTCAGTCTCTCGCATAGTCCTTTGTTAAAGGAGAGCCAATAATATGAGTATTTTAAACTTCGCTGCTGATGCAGGTAGTGAAGAGTTTTTCATCCGGTAAAAGAGAAGGTGGAGATTTTGTTGCAGCTTCTGTTTCACCAGAAGGTGAATGGATCTATTGCGTTGGTGAAGACAGGTAATTCTCAAGTGATATCCATTCTTATGTTGGGTCTAAATGCTTATCTGTGCCATCAACTTGTTCTGATGATGTTTACCGTGTTGCTTAATTACACGAGTGACTAGTGACCGAATATTTCTCTTTCAGTTTTTATTTTAGTAGTTGTATTTGGTGATAGTTTGGGATATCTGGGTGTATTTATTTTCAAATGTTCTATTGCAATTGAAAATTGATAAAAGAAAAGGACTTGCCATTCTCCAACCAGGGCCTTCTCTCAGGTATTAGTGCCTAACCAGAAGGATGTAACATTTTTTCTCATGCAACTTAGTATATATACGAGTGCCATTTTTTATTTCATCAGTTAAGCGACACTTCTGAGTATATCATCTTCATAATATGTGAATTATCTGCTGGAAATTGTACTGCTTCAGCTATCAGTGTGGTAAACTAGAGCATCGAATGAAGGTAAGTTGTTCTAGTTGGTGAAGGATGCTATGGTATTTATGTTAGGCACTCAAATTTTTTCACGATTCAATTTTTGCCATCACAAAAATGGATGATTAGCTTATAATTTTCCTTCAATGAACCTTTTAGCTTTTAATATATATATAAGTTGAGTTCCACCGAAAACTATACTTAATTTCTTAACGTATGGGTTAGGGTTGAAGCTTATAACCCTAACCCGTTAAGCTTCAACCCTAACCCGTAATTTTCGTGTCGGGTTCATGTCGAGGATTTTGATGAGGAAGGAGATGAGTATGTCGAAGTAGAGACCCAGGATACAAAAAAGGGGAAGAATGTCATGGTGACCAAACCCGCCCCCAAAAGAAAGCTTAGATCAAAAGTGTGGAGTGTGTTTATGAAGCTACCACGAAGTAAAGATGGAAAGCTAAGGAGTAAATGTAAGCTTTGCAACAAGATTTATATTTGTGAAAGCAGTTATGGTACCGGCAACATGAAACGCCACATGGAATTAACCTGTCCGATGAGGAAAAATAAAGATATAAGTCAAATGTTCATTGATAAAATCAGTGCAGATGGTGTGACACTTACGAAATCCAAAGATCCTGAAGTATTTCGAGGTATGATATCTGCGGCCATTATATGTCATGATTTACCTTTTCAATTTGTGGAGTGGACGTGGATTAGGAAAATAATTGAATATTTGGATAAGGATTTCACTTTTGTTTCTAGGAATACCGCAAAGGCGGATGTGTTGAAGATGCATGCCAAAGAAAAACAAAAGATTAGGAATATGCTAGAACAATCTCCTGGTAGAATTAGTTTGACATGTGATTTGTGGACATCTATAGCTACTGATGGTTATTTATGTCTCACATCACATTTTCTTGATAAAGATTGGGTTTTGCAAAAGAAAGTGTTGAATTTTTCTTTTATGGCACCACCACATGATGGAGTTTCTTTAGCTCATAAGATCAATACATTATTATGTGATTGGGGAATTCAAAATAGGATTTTTTCATTTACTTTGGACAATGCTTCATCGAATAAATCCTTTATTGACATTTTGAAAAATCAATTGAACATAAAGGGGGCACTTGTATGTTGTGGTGATTTTTTACATATTCGTTGTTGTGCTCATATTTTAAATTTGATTGTTCAAGATGGTTTGAAGGAAATAAATGAGGAGATCCATAAAATTCGTGAGTGTGTGAAATATGTGAAGGGGTCACAAGTGAGGAAACAAAAGTTCGTAGAATGTGTGAATCAAGTTGCTCTTAATAGTAAAATGGGTCTAAGGCAAGATGTTCCAACTAGATGGAATTCCACTTATCTTATGCTTGAAAGTGCTATTAAATATCGTCGTGCTTTGTGTACATTAGAGTTGAGTGATAGTAATTTCAAGCATTGTCCTTCTTCAAGTGAGTGGGAAAAGGTTGAGAAAATTGCTTTGTTTTTGAAAGTATTTTATGATGCCACTTGTATTTTTTCGGGAACGAAGTATCCAACTTCAAATTTATATTTCCCGAAGGTGTTGGAAATTTATGTGCTATTACAGCAAAACTTGGAAAGTGATGATTTGTTTTTGAAAAATATGGCCACTCAAATGTACACTAAATTTAACAAATATTGGGCTGATTTTTGTACCATCATGGCCATAGCATTGATTTTGGATCCTCGGTACAAGATGAAATTTGTTGATTTTGCTTATAGAAAAGTTCATGGGGAGGATTCATTTGAGTTTGAAAATGTTCGAAGTAAGTTGTATTTGTTGTTTGATGAGTATATGAGAAATGCTTCAGCCACTTCAACATCTAATCTTGGTGGTAGTGGTCATGACCTTTTCATTAATTCTTCGTCACAAGCTACCATTACTCCGCCATCTTTTAGTCTTATGAAGGTAATTGCTAATGTTATTTACTAGTTTGTTCATATATTTAATTTGATTTGTTATATATATATATGTATTATTTGCATAATATTAACATTGTTTTTGATTAATAAATATTTATAGGAATGGGAATCGTTTGATAAAGATTCATCCGACAGTGAATTGACAAGAAAAACTCAATTGCAAATGTATTTGGATGAGCCAAAGCTTCAAGATACAATGAACTTTGATATTTTGAATTTTTGGAAAGTCAATGCAATTCGATTTCCTGAACTCGCAATGATGGCTCGTGATGTTTTGAGCATCCCAATATCTACAGTGGCATCTGAATCAGCGTTCAGTGTTGGTGGTCGAGTCCTTGACCAATATCGAAGTTCATTGAAACCACACGTGGTGGAGGCTATAGTTTGTACTCGAGACTGGATATATGGAGACAAAGGTAATATTTTACATAAAATTGTTAATTGCAATTTGTATATATTATATGATTATGAGTTTTATTTTTCTTTTCTAATAGAATAATCTTAATTTTTTTTTATTTGTTATTATTGTAGAGAATCCAAATCTTGGATTGGATGAACTTACCGAAGATGTGATGAACATGAATGATGATAGTGAAACTGTTAGTGCTAGTAATCGCACTATCGAATCCATCTCATCACAAATTGCCATATAGTGGTAAAATTTTATTGGTTTTTATAAAATATATATTTTTTATGTATAAATGTATAATTTCCTAATTAGTTAACTTTTAATTATTATCTTTTGACAGGTTTGGTTTGGCGGATGCAATCAACTCTTAATGTTGTTTTATTATAAAGGACTACATTTGCGGATATATTTTTTATGTTGTTGTTTTGTTTTTTAATATGTAAGACTATATTTGTAAGAATATTTTTATAATTATCTTTGTAAACATTTGTATTTGTATGGTTTGGATTGTATTTGTGGATGATTGTAATTTTTTAGGTCTTATGTATCTTTATTTTAATTTTATGTTTTATTAAATCTATAATTAAAATTTAAATGTATTGACCATCATTAAAATTTAAATGGGTCATAAACGGGTCAACTAACGGGTTATTATTCGTGTCGGTTAAACGGGTCATTAACGGGTCACTAACGTGTTGATTAATCGGGTTACTAACGGGTTGTTCAACGATTCGTTAAGAAACGGGTTAAACGGGTCGTGTTCGTGTCGACCCATTAGTAATCGTGTCGTGTTCGGGTTGAGGGGTTTCAACCCGTTTCCTTATCGTGTCGTGTTCGGGTCGTGTAAAAAATTATCGTGTCGTGTTCGGGTCGTGTCCAACCCAACCCGTCAACCCGAATTGCCACCCCTAACTGTCCTGCCATAATAAATCATGACATTAATTACTCTTCCAGAGCAATCATCACATTAACTGCTCTGTCATAACAATCATCACATTAATTGCTCTTCCATGACAATCTCCTTTGAATATGGGATTGTAGAGATCTTATTTGACACGAAACCAGGGAACTTGAATCCTTCTCAGATTTGATTGCTATCTACTTGTAGAAGATTACCCAGCACGAGCTTAACGAGTTAACACAACTCTTTCGCAAGCTGAAGGTGAATCAAGATAGCTTCGAGCTAAAGGAAGAGGGCAGCGAGCTCAATACTGCAACCTGAGCACTGGACTTTCTGGGTCTTTTATCATTAGGTCTTCAGCGGTTCATTTATCTAGGTCGTAAAAATGGTCATAACAGAAGATAACCCATTGTATAGTTCTGATTGAATATTGTGATCCTCGTACCTTCTCTCTCTTTCTCTCTCTTTGCCTCGAATGATAGTTTCAATATACTCAAGATATCCTTTTTTGTATTTTGGGTATTGTTATATATAAAACAGATACTAAGTATTTGTTGGTGCTCTTAAATTATGTGACACAGTATTTCTGATTCTTCATTCTCACATAAAAGATGTTTTATATGTAAAATTTATTATTTTTCTTTTAGAACATTCAAATAAAACAAAAGGAGGTGAATAGCAATGTATAGTGTACGTTGGACCCGCTTGCCGTGGTTAACTGAAAGTATGAGTCGTCTGCCTTTTATTATTATTATTGCAATGAATAAAATGAAGTGAAACCAAAATATGATGAAAAGTTCAAAATTAAAATCACTTTATTATTATTATGATTGATAATAACAAACCAAACTTATGTTTGATTTTCACTCAACTATGCTAAACGCGGCAATTAACATCGCATTTGCATGAGTATTGTGTACGATCAACAGGTGTACATTTGCCATTCTTCATTGGCATACTACTTGCCCCCAATTCGCGATGGAAGCCACCCGCGCATTGGCTTTTGGTACAATTATTCCCCGTAAATATCTTTGTTTTTTGTGCAATATTTGAGACCAGCCCCTGCACATAAACAACGATAGATACTATGAATCACTGTTAATTAATATTGAAATCAAAATGTACAACCTTATTTCAAGTGCTATTATGTTTGAAAGAACTTTTAATACATAATAAAGTGAAAAACAATTTTAAATAGTTAAAAACGTTTTCTCTTCATATATTAATTGTAAAGCGATTTTACAAATGCGATTAGTTTTATATGGAAACCCTTGAATGGTAAGGTTGTCTAAAAATGTATATATTTGTATATATAGTGTCTTAATTTTTAGAATTTAATCATAATATTATTTAATTTGAAAATCTTAAGCCTGAATGATGTGTACCATATGGTTGGCTGGTGATGTATATAATATGTTGTTGTAAGAACACTTAAATTTGTTTTCTAAATAGCACTTGTCAAATAGTTATATTTTAAGTAAAATATATATATATAAAGCATTGTAAACCACATTGATACAAAAGGCAAAAAATTATATACAAGAGAAAATCGTATTTCCTCCCCATATATAGTTTGATATAATAGCCAAATGCTTTTAAGTTAATAGACATACCTTACGTTGTGCAAACAAACAAATTCAGAAAAGCAATGCATAAAATCATGAGAAGAACAATTGACCTCATGATGATTTTGATACTCAATTTTGGTTATTAAATTAATTTATATTTCATTTCCCACCAATGACAACATTATATATTTATTTATTTCTTATTTCTCTGGACACTATCATCTTTTCATTTCATTCTCTACACCACTCCAACTCTTTTCTCACTCTCATTTCATCTTTTGATCTACATTTTCACATCACATCCATTTTACTTCTTTATTTTATAAATGTTTTAGGAATAATTATTTTTAATGTTTGGTTCATATATGTTTTATTAATTAATATTATAATTCTTATTTTTATTTTCTGTTTTTCTTCTTATAGGTTCATAGGTGTATTTGGATTCTTAGTTAGTTTATCATTTTTTAGTTACGAAACTTAAATTTTAATTCTATTAGGATTTTTAGTTAATTTATTTCATTAACTAAAAATCTATATTTCTTCATCTTCTTTTCGTTATTATTTCTTCGTCTTCAACTTTCTTTAATTTCTTTCTTCTTTTTTTTTTTGTTAAACTTTTTTTATCTTCTTTAGATTTTTATTTATTTTTTGTTTAAATAACACACAATAAGTTTGTGAATATTATTTGAATAATATCAATGAAAAGTATGGATAAACAAATCTTATAATCATGAACAAGATTAATAATTATAAATAAAATAAATAATCATGAATAAAATATTATATAAACAATAACATTTATATTTTTTCATCAATTTATTCATATAATTTAATTTTAAAAAAAAAAAAAAAAATTGTGAGACTATCCATAGCGGGCATTACCTGCTATGGAAAGTGGTTTCTATAGCAAGCATTGTCCTCTTTGGAAAATTCGAGCAACCATCTTGGTTCTGTCCATAGTGGGTGTGGAGGACATGCCCGCTATGGAAAGTCATCTATAGCAATATGTTATAGATGACCTGTTTTTTTGTAGTGAATTTTTTTTCACAAAATCCATGCCTATAAGATTATGAGGCATATCACTTCTAAATTCACTTTCACCTCAATTGTTCTTACTAGTGAAATGTTGTAGGTTAGAATATACATTGATATGGGTTGCCAATCATCATCTCTATAACTGTTTCCTCAATCATGATTGCTTTGATTAGCTACTGAAATTGTCTTCTTGTTGTTTGTCAAAGGGTATTATAGGTAAATACAAACAAGAGCTTGTTTTGAAAGATGTTAGTACACAAATGTTTTATGTGTTCCTATTTATAATGTTTATTTTTTGGGGCAAAATAAAATAATTTGACATCCCTCTCTAATAGCCTAATTACACTTTGATTTCATTTGTTTGTCACTATACAATCACACCCCATTTTATCTAGTAGTCAAACCATGTAAAAGGATAATTGTCAAAGTGTATTATAGGTATAAATCATTGTATAAAATATATTAGAAAAGAGATGGGTATTTAGGTAAGTTCATACTATGGATGATTCTAGAATAGCTAATCTAGAGGAGACTTTTAAATCCTAAATATGATTAGTATTCCAAAAGTTGATCGATTTGACTGATTCTTTGCCGCTTAATCGATAACCGACACTATGCCGGTCTGATAACCCCTAGATCGGGGTTGAAATCAGGTAGGTTGAATATTCAGTCAAGTTGGTCGAGTAGTCAAGCCGAATTAGCCCAACTTGATTAACTTGGGTTGAATTTTTTTTCTTTTTTAAAGAAAAAAAATCTAAGACTAGAAGCTTAAAATAGAAGGACCACTCATCACCAGCCAAAACCAAAATCATCACCAATAGCTGCCACGTTCAACAAAACCATCCAGAATCACCTTTAATACCCCTCTAACTCATCACCAATAGCTAAAATCATCTACACCATCAACCCAAAATACACACAAAAAAAACCCAAAAAAATAAACAAAAACACTTGATCTAAGAAGACGAGGATGAAGGCGATATTGACTGCTACTCAGATCATAACCGCCTAAGAGGAAGCTTTGAGAGAGAGAGAGACAGAGAGAGAGACACAGAGAGAGAGAGGTTGATGGTGAGGAAAACATAGAGAAGTTTGAGAGAGAGTAAAGGCAAATGTGAAAGAAAAGGAAGAAAAGAAGGTGACCGGTGTTGAGAAAGAAAAAGAAGAAAGTGGAGTGGAAGAAAAAAAAGGATCTAGAGTGGGAGAAAGAGAAGAAATGAATGACCAATGAGTGGTGAGATGAGAGAGTTAATGAGCTTTTATATTTATTTATATATTGATAAAAAATATAATAATTTAGTGGCAAAAGACAGAGAGAGTTGAGTTTATAATTAATATATACATTGATTAAAAAATAATAATAGTTAATGAGATAAAGTTAGTGGGGTTTGACTGGTTTGAGGGATTAAATGATGAGAGTTAGTGGTTGCCATTCAATCAAATATACCACTTGTAAAATTGTAAAATTCAATGGATAACCATTTGTAAAATTGCTTTTGATTTCATGCATGCACACTAAAATTGTAAAATTCAATGGCTAACCATTTTCAATTATTTTATTTTATTTTATTTTATTTTTATAAAGAGGTATATTTAACAAAAGAATGAGATGTAATTAAAGCCTGTATTTATAAAACAATCCTTTTGTATTTTATTAAATTATGTTAAAATATAATTGGACTAACAAATATAATGTTTTATAGTCATATGATTGTATTTTGATCAATGTTTTAGAACTCGGTTGAGTAGGCCGAGTTCTAGTCGAGTTAACTCGAATTGACACTTTGTTAACTTTATTTATACATTATTATTTTAATTATGTAATTGTGCTAGAGTGGTTTTGAAAATTGCATGAAATAGATTTAATGATGTTTTGTAGTCATATGATTGTATTATAATTCTATAGAAAATTTTTTAAACTTTTTGTACAAATTTGACCAAGTTTGACTATTGATCAATAGTATTTAACCAATTAATCATTGATTACTCGTTAAGTAACCGATAAACCGCTAACTACTATCTCACCGGTCGATTAGCAAGTAGCAATTTTTGAAACCATGAATATGGTTAATGAGTTTACATTGTTATCTTTGATTCATCTCTCTTATCTCTATCTTTCTCCAAATAAAGGTGTCAAAATGGGGTAAACAACTTGAGCCTAGCCCACAAATTCAAGGCCCAACTTGCATTCAAGTTTGATGGTTTGGCCAATGGAGCTTAATTATTAGGGTTTTGTTGAAATATAACATTTTTTGGATAATCCATTGGAAAATTATCATTTTTTTTTCAAACTTTTTCTGATGGACCCTTTTTGGACAAGAATATCCCTTATTACATTCCTAATTACCACTAACTCACCAATCCCACTAACCCGTCGCTTCTCTCTTCAGGCCTCTCCTCCCTCTCTTCTTCTTCTTCTTCTTCTTTCCTATTTTTTTTTTCTGAGTTGGTTCGGTGATTCACCGAACCCAAAACCCAGAACCATCTGGTTCTGGGTTAGGCGACGAGCCCAGAACCAGACGGTTTTAGTCGGCGACGAACCAGAGATGGTTCTGGGTTCGCGACCCTAGAACCAGAGATGGTTTTGGTTCTGGGTTTGCGACCTAGAACCACCATCTGTTCTGTTTTTTTTTTTGTTTATTAATGTTATGATGATTTGATAATGTTGTTGTTGTTGTGAGAGATGATGATGTTGATGAATTGGATTGATGATGTTGATGAATTGTGGTTGATGATGTTGATGAATTGTTGGAGATTATGGATTTTGATATTGAAAAAATAGGAGGGTAATTTTGTTCAAAAAATAATAATAAGGTCAGTTTTGATAATTTAGAAAACTAAAAGTGTAATTTTATAATTTTAAAAAATATCTTTAAGGGCGCTTCTTGGGTAAGAAGCGCCCTCTATGATAAATATTGTAATTATGAAATAACCCCAAAAATTTATTTAATTACAAAATAACCCTACAGTTTTTATTTTTAAAATCAAGATTAGAAATCCCAATCTAGAGGTTGAGATTCCCAACCTAGAAATGAATTTTGATATTGAAGAAATGGAAGGGCAATTTTGTTCAAAAAATAATAATAAGGTCAGTTTTGATAATTCAGAAAACTAAAAGTGTAATTCTGTAATTTTAAAAAATATCTTTGAGGACGCTTCTTGGGTAAGAAGCGCCCTCTATGATAAAAGATTGTAATTACGAAACAACCCTACAAATTTATTTAATTACGAAATATATGTAATTGAACATTCAGGTTAACATTCTCAACCTCCAGGTTGGGAGTCCCAACCTTGATTCAACATTCATATTTGAAATATCAACTTCAAGGATAGGATTCCAAACTAAGAGTTTTGGATTCCCAACATGGATGTCAAGTCAAGATTAAAAATCTCAACCTAGAGGTTGAGATTCCCAACCTAGAGGTTGAGAATCTCAACCTCGAAGGTGGTAATCCCAACCTTGAGGTTGGGAATCCCAAACTTGAATAAACATCTAAGGTTAGGATTCTCAACCTTTAGGTTAGGATCCCAACCTAAAAGTTGAGAATCTCAACCTTAGATATTCAATCCTATTTGGGATTCCCAACCTCGGGGTTAAGATTCCCAACTTGTAGGTTGGGATTGATTTTAAAAAATGACTCATTAAGGACATTTTTGTCCATTCATGTTTTTTTTTCTATTTAGGATTCCCAACCTCGGGGTTGAGATTCTCAACCTATAGGTTAGGATTGATTTCAAAAAATGACTCATTAAGGGCATTTTTATCCATTCATGCTTTTTTATTTGGGGTTCTCAACCTCGGGGTTGAGATTCCCAATTTCTAGGTTGAGATTGATTTCAAAAAATGACTCATTAAGGGTATTTTTATTCATTCATGCTCTTTTTTGTACTATCAAAAATAATGGATTAGTTTTGGAGTGGGCTTTCCAAAGTAGGTCAATTTATCCATTTTCTCTAATTATTAATGCCAGTAAGCTTTAAACATGTCTTTCTACTAATATTATAGATAAAATAAGTTAAATTCTAGTGGGCCTTCGAAACCCACTTTGGTTTGGGTTTACAGGATCTCACAAAAAATTTAAGGACAAACTGGTAACTTACCCTAAACCCTAAAATTATGGTTGCATAACCCAGATAACCTCTTTACTCCAATATAGTGATTTAAAATTAAAAGTCACAAAATTTTTATAATTTTTTATTTATATTTTTGGTATTAAAAAATTCCTAACTATTTTAACTAATAAAGAATATTGTCATACATTATTAAGTTTGTTTTAACTAATATTCTACCAAATAAGTTTATTATATTAAGTGTACATATATGATTAAAATATTATTTTGTGTTATGAAAAAATTAATAAGTATCCTAAAGACACGTATAAATATTTAAAAAATAATAAACAGATTGTATTTTTTTTTTCAAATACAAAATTTAAAGTTTTATACTAATATATTTAAAAAATAAATATATATTATTTATTAAAGTTTGAGTACGACACATGTAAAAACTATCCTTTATTTTAATAGTAATACATCTTATCATTGTCCTCCCTTGTAGGTCAGATCTTCCTTAATTCTTGAAAATTCGAATTACATATTATACAAAGGGTATATATATAAAGGGAGGCCCCAACCCAATTAACTAGTCTTTTGGGTTGAAATGTTATCATCATATATATATATATATCTTCTTAAAAATACATAAAAAGCAACCATTGTAAAAGTTTAAAATAGTATCACAGCTTTCGAAAAAAAAAAAAAAAGGATGGCAAAGTTTAAAGCTAACCTATTTTCCATTTTTTGACGGGCTCACATGTGAGCGGGAATGGTAGACAGTGATAGGAACCTGTCAAACTCTATCTTGAGTCCAAGAAGATCCTGTGACATGCTAAAAACTTGTATGCAATTCTAAAATTTTTTATAGAAATCATTTAAAAATTTAACAATATATAAGGTGGTTTAATAAAATTTCGGTAATATAACTGTTATTTGACCAATAATTCTATCCTGAAATAATTAAAATAAACATTTAAAAAATATTTCAAATATGAGTAATATCATATAAAACATATAAAACAAACTTGTTTTCATATAGGAATATAACTATAAAATATGTTGATATCATTTTCAAACTGGAGAGTCAAAACATAAACAACTCTAATGGGAAATCAAATATTTTACAAAATTAAAGTATACACATGCAAATCTAGATGTCATGTAATATACAGAATATATATATAATATTAAAATATCATTTCTTAGTGTCATGTTATCAAGTGGCCCACTTTTTCCCATTTAGAGATTTCTTTTGAGATCCAATGGTTATCTAAAAAATGTTTCAAAAATATAAAAAGGTGAGCACTAACGCCTAGTATGTAGATATATTTTCAAAAACTAAATAAATCATTTTCAATAATAATTAACATATCTAACTTAAGATTGATAATAAATAAAATCTCAATGGTTCATATTCAATTGTATTTGAAAATAATAATAAAATTACCTCTCTTATCATGATAAAATATAAATATTTGTATGAATTATTTCTGTTTGCTAATAAAAACTCGATTTAACTAATCTAGTACCCAGACGTGGTGAAGATACTTAATACACACATATAGTTAGGGATAACATTTGTCATACATGTGCTGAGCGACTCAATGACTCCCTAGACATCTATCATATATGTGCTGAGCGACTCTCTAGGAGTTACAGACGTGAAGCCTATTTGACTGTTAGAGAGAAGGGTACAATCCTGATGTTCTTATAATCTCATTTCATTCGTTTCTTAACTTAGATAATTTTCATATAGAAATTTGTAATATTCGATTTTTAAATAAAAATATAATTATTCATAATAAATATTCTAAAATCAAATCGTAAATCATAATGCATAATTAATAAATCAATTAACTAATTCAATAATTTCCTTTTAATAACAATTAAATACATAAAAGCGAAAATTTAAATATTTTAAACAATTCAATTGAAATAAACAATCCAAGAAGTTAATTATTTAACAAATAATTCATTTATAATAATCTATAAATAACCAAATCTAAAAATAGAGATAACTATAAATAATTAATTCAATTTAAATAAAAAACAATCCATTCATAAATTTGGTGTCAAACTCTATTTGGAACCCCTAACATCCAAATTATGCTTGAGTTCTTTTTCATCTAAAAATAACACAAAAACCTATTTAGAACCTATATAAAAAAACAAATTAGAAAATTAAACCTGGAATTGAATTTATTGCATACCAAATCAACTCAGAAATCAACAATTATTTCTTATTGTCTTTGCCTTTTCTTCTTCTTTTTCTTCTTCTTCTCGACTTGCTATTTTCTTCTCTTTTTGTTTTGCTATGTGGTTTGGTTTCGTGTATGATTTGCTTTCATTCTCATAGTTCCTATATATACTTTGGCTTATTCAAATTGTATGAATGATACCTGCCCATTTTTTCAAAAAAAAAAAAAAAAAAGTCATAGCCACAAAAGACCTGCCTTTTTTTTTAATAAAAAAATTGTCTCTATTTTCTTTCTCTCACAACCATCCCACATTATTTGTCTATTATTATTATTTTTTTTTCAATTTCCATAAACATGGTCAACCACATTTATCAACTTATAAATTTGCATTTTACACCCCGCCTTTTGTTATGAACTTTTTTCATTTACACGTCATTTTCTTGAGTTCTTTTAAAAATTTCCCTAACGAGAAATTTTGTCCATATACCCTTTTATTTCTAAAATTTGGACGGGACTAATTTAATAACAGTAAACTAGATTTCAATTATTTTCTTGGATCCACTTAAATTGAGGCCTTACAAAGAGTCTCACATGTGAAGAAATGAAAATGATATGAATCTTTTATTGAAAACATAACAAGCATGAGATGGTATATATATCACACACACACACACACACACACACACACACACATACACACATATATACACACTATTTTTCATTTTGTTATGGGCTCATATGTTAGGGGAAATGTTCGACAATCCCATACGTGAAGGAATGAAAATGAGATGAATCTTTTATTGGAAACATAGAAAGCATGAAATGGTGTATATATATATATATATAGTGTGTGTGTGTGTGTGCATGTGTCTATATATATATATATATATATATATATAGGGATCGCATTGTGTGCACTTGGTATATGCATATACTTAACAAAAAATTAAGTAATTACAATTTAAAATGTATAATTGTAATTTATTATATGTGAGTACAACTAAATATATATCATTAGAATCATTAAATATGATTAGATTGATCACAATCAGTAAATATGATCATATTTACTGATTGTAATCACAAATATATTATTGTAATTATATATAATAAATTACAATATATATATACACATATAGGGTAAAATTGGGGACACAAATTTTGACAAAGTTTTAACACAATTTTTCAACTATTGAATTGAAAAACATTGAATGATGTAAATTAATTGTTAATTTTGAATTTGTGTACTTCACACTATTTTATATTTACCTTTAGATCAAATAAAAAAATTATCAATTCAATTTTTATTTAATTTTTTCTCTTTATTCAGTTAACTAAATTATACAAATAATATATAGATTTGAAGCTCTCAACATGAACTTTCAAATAAGATCCATATTGTATATATTTAAACAAAAATATTGATTAGAATAGTCCAAAATAAAAAATCAATTAAAAAATAAATAAATAGAGGAAAGAGAAAATAGGAAAGAACATGAATGAAGAGAAATTGGTGCACATGCAATTATCTGGTATAACACAACTCTCTTCTTCTAAAAATAATAATAAAAAATCTGCTTTATTAATTATTTTTTAATCTAATGGTTAAAAAATTATATCAAAACTTGTGTCAAATATATATATATATATATATATATAAATGGGTTTCTTTGGGTACACTTAGGTATGCATACACTTGACAAAAAAATGTGTGATTGCAATTTAAAAGGTATAATTGTAATTTATTATATCTAATTACAACTAAATATGTTTGATTATAATAGTAAATATGATTATAATCAGTAAATTAATAAATGTAATCATATTTACCCATTGTAATTACACATATTTAATTATAATCACATATAATAAATTACAATAACATATTTTATAATACAATCATGTGCTTTTTTTGTCAAGTGTATCATACGCTAGTGTATGCTAGAATGTGCATACATATATACAGAGGTCCTCTTGGGTATACCTGAAATATCAATATACTTGATAAAATAAATGAATCATTGTATTATAAAATTACGGGATATTTGTAAAAAACCTCTTGAGAAGCAAAATAATAAGAAAATACCTCCATTTTTTTTATTAGGGAAACTACCCCCACTGTTAAAATCCGTACAAACCGTTAGAGATTTCCATCCACAATTGTTAAAAGTCCAAAATGCCCTCAGTTTTGATAAGTTGATGAGAGGGATATTATGAAAAAACCCCTTTGAAAAGCAAAATAATTGGAAAATACCCCCCCAAACTGAGGGCATTTTGGACTTTTAACAATTATAGATGAAAATCTCTAACGGTTTGTACGGATTTTAACGATGGGGGGTAGTTTCCCTAATAAAAAAAATGGGGGTATTTTTTTATTATTTTGCTTCTCAGGGGTTTTTTTACAAATATCCTTAAAATTATTGATTGTATTTTATTATATCTTTATTGTATTTTATTATATCTTTATTATATTTTATTACCACTAAATAGGTTATATTATATTTACAATAATTGACAGATAAAATTATATTTACTAATTATAATAAGATATGTTTAGTTGTAATCAGATATAATAAATGTATGATAAGTTACAATCAATAATTTTAGAGTGAAATTACTCTTTTTTTTTCTTTTTTTTTAAGTGTATTGATATTGCATGTGTATTGTAGAATGTGATAAATATATAATTTTTAGGATTAGTGTCTCTTAACTTTAAATTATTAGGATCACCTTATTAAATTTATCCATTGTATTTGAATTGAATATGAGAAAGAATGAAATGAATAAATTTAATTGAATGATCTTAATAATTTAAAGTCAGGAGACATAACCTGTAAATATATATAGTAGAAGTGTAACATTAATCTATGCTTCCTCGAAGTAAGATATTTAGTTTTTTACTTGAACACCAAATGGTAAACTATTGCAATTGCTTGTTGACAAAAAATAATAAGTAAAAAATTAATTTATTATTATCTGTTAAGATGTCAAAAGACTTTTAAAAACATAACAAAAAACTTACATCAATTGAAAGATCTTAGTTCACTGGAGCATATAATTTTTAATCATTCTTGACATCGTACAGATGTGTTCTGGGGTCTCAAACCAGAGCATGTAACACTTTCATATAACCATTGTGTTTTGGGCACGTAACACTTTTCAAACAAACTTCAATAATTTTTTTTTTTTTTGGAAATTTAGAAATTTAAATTTAGCCAGCAAGTCATAGAGATCCTGATAAAAATTTCCGGAATCATAAAGCTGCAGCTTTGGATGAAACAGAGCAGTGCAACTCCTAAATAAAAACCTTTAGAAAATCTATATAATCATTTCTATTCAGCTTCAAATTTTCAATCATGACTTTGGAAGAAACATCTCAAAATTTTGAATTACATAACTATTGTAAATTTATGAAAATTGATAAAAGACTGAGACAGCTAATTTGATTTATAAAATCTTATGAATACTAAAAGCAAATTGATAAACTAGATGTCACAGATTCACCAGGACAACTAGTAAATAATAAAATGAAATAAATTTTCAATTCAATCCACCTGTATGATACATGATAGTAGTAATAGTGATGCAGATAATAATAGTTGAACACTAATATTCAAATATACGTCCTTGAACAAATTCGGTTTACAAGAAATTATTACAATATCAAACTCCAAATCAACAACCGAAGAACAATAGAGGCCTCCGTGAATGTTAAATCCACTAAGTCCTCCCACTAAAACCGAAATAACTTATGATAAATTTTTAATTAAATAAATGAAGTAAACAATTTTCAACATAAATCGTTTGCAATTCTTTTTATGAAAACAGTCGTTAATCATAGATGATTGGAACAATTTTTTTAAGAACGACAATTTGCTGGAAGATGAAATTTGTAGCATCTCATAATGTTAGCATCATTTATCGACTTTGACTGGATAGTAAAGTTTATTTCTAGATTAACAAACTTGTACTAAATGGTATCCATAATGCATTGTATTCCGCTTCTTAGTAATAAATTTTAATTTCTTATACCAGACCTGGAAAGTTTTTATTTTTATTTTTTTAATAAAAGCAAAAATTGTTCATGTTCAATCTATTAACTATAGATTTTTAATTAACTAGTCATATAAGTAGACCTTATTTAAGGAACAATTTTCTATTTCACAAAATCCATGCCTACAAGATTACGAGGCATATCACTTCTAAATTCACTTTCACTTCCAACTGTTATTAGTAGTGAGATGTTTTGGGCTGGAAGATACATTGAAATGGGTTGCCTGGAACATCATCATCTCCATGAGTGTTTCCTCAATCATCATGGCTTTGATCAGCTACTGAATTTGTTCCTGCTGCTGTTCCTCTTGAATTGGCGTCAGAATCTTCACCTTCCTCCACTAAACATCATCTTCAGAGCTGTTTCCGCTACCATCATCTTTGCTTTCCTCGATGCTTCTTCGTTAATTGAGCTGATGGAGAATCCACCATCCTTTTCTTTCTGAAATTTGTGGATACCATACTTTTTCCTAATTCTGCTGCACTCTAACATACGAGGCATAGAGATCTCATGCTGCATCAGCTCATACTCCCTTCTAAAATCTTGGACCAGAGGAATTCCAACATCTGTTGCTGATAAATCCTCAAGATACTCTACATCTTGCTTGAAAAGTGGACGAATGCCACATCTCTTCACCAAAGGTTCCGTTTGACCAGAGACGAAAAAGCCAGCAATAACGTCATCATATGGAAAAGCATAATAAACTTGTCGGCGTGATAAATAGGCCAACCAAAGGTGATCAGACTTGTTAGTTGAGAAAGCAGGGTAGGAAAAACCGAAATTAAAACAACCGTAAGCAGTATTTATACTACACACAATGTGGACACCATCCGAATGATCAGGGGGTGAAAACACTGCACACACAGCCAATCCCATAAATTCATCATTTAACCGGTCATCAGGTGGTCTTCCGTATACTCCAGACCCCTCACTCTGATAATCGAACAAGTTTGGAATTTCACTTCCGGGGAGACGAATATGAAATTGAGAATGACAAGGGAGTTCCTGTGAAATGGTATCATTATTGCTCATATCGTCTATCTGCAATAGAAAATGTTGTATCAAAAAAGATAAGATGATACAGATATAAATGGGAAAAGATAATATAAACAAAAATGTACGACAGCAACAAGATTCAAAAGTTGATATGAATATTGAAACTATAGAGAGACAAATGCTAGAAAATTTGAAGGAAAGACATCAGAAGTTTAGGAAAGAGAAACCTGAAGCCAGCGTTTCAGCAACATAATTGCCAAATTGTTGTTGTTCCTGCCTCGAGGCTCTACTAGGTTGAAGCAATTGAAAAAATGTAGTGCAATATCTGGAGAGGTGAGTTCTAGTACACTTGATATTGTTTTCAAGGAAGTACATTCTTCTGCCCCTAACGTGGAAGCTTTGGCAATGACTGAAGCCTATGACATTTCTCCAAGCAAAAAATTTTAAGCTCAGATAATTGACTGATGGTATCTGGTAGGCTAACAAAGTTGTTACCACCGATATTTAACTCTCTTAAGGAGTATAAGGAGCCAACATCTTTCGGGATTGCTCCTTCCAAAAGATTGCAGTCACTGAGATCTAATGTTTGCAAAGAGGACAAACCTCCAAGAGGAGGCAACAGCAAACCCATGCAGTCAGGCTTTCTAGTTGGCAACAACCAGGAAAACAGATAAAAACTCCATGTTTCCGGTGGTCCTCCTTTACATCCACGGAATAACAATGTTCTAAGGTTCGTTAATTGTACAATGGATGATGGTACTTGTCTTATAGCAGTCCCACCGACATCAAGCTCCTCCAAATGCTCCATTTCTCCCAAATTGAGGGGCAGTCTGTCTACCTTTGAGCAGCCATGAAGATTAAGAATTTGAAGAGCTTTCAAGCCACAGACATCGTGTGGAAATTGTTCAAGATTTTCACAGTTATTCAAATTCAATACAATAAGGCTTCTGAGAGATCCAACGGATTGGTGAACCTCACGCAATCTTGTACAGTATTGAAGCTCCAGCCTCTCAAGGTTTGGAATCATTGTAAAGTTTGGGGTTTTGATAAGGTTTCGAGAGTAACTGAGCTTAATAGTTTTTAACTCTCCGAAAGACTGTGGAAACAAAAGCTAAATTAATCAAAAACTAGCTTTCATGACCTTTATAATGTTTAAAAAAACAATTATGGTAGTGTACCTTAATGTCATTCCACAGGTACTCAATGCGGCTATAACACAAGCTGAGTTGAAAAAGTTTCTGTGGATTGAAATTTAAAGGCAAAGTCTTCAAAGGGTACCCCCGCCATTTGAGAATCCGTAACTCATTCGATAGGTACTCAAGGTCTTCAGAAATGTGATCATTACTGATATTGAGGAGTCTTAGATTTCTCATGGTTGAGAAGCATTTACCATTCACGTAGGCAATATCCTTTTTATGTTTGACAATTATCATAGCTTCAACAATGGGAGTTCCCTGGTAAAAAGAATTAACAATGTGCAAAATTAATAGAAAGAAGTTATTTGAACTGTGATATTTAGGCATGCTGTGAAATATTAATTTTTTGGAAACTATCTTACCATATTTCTAGCCAACACGTGATAGACATCATGACACAACCATATTCTACTCCATTTGCCAGGCTCATCAGGGTGTTGCTCGCGAACAACCTCCTGCCCCATTTCTTGTACCAAATCATGCATTTGCTATTTGTTATCTTCAATAGTTATCAATGATTTTTCTACAAGAACTCTTATTCCAATAACTGGGTAAAAATTACAATTATCTAATATTTTCATGACTCGATCTATATCCTTTCCTTTGAAGAAACATGCAATATCTAAGAAGATTTTCTTTTCTATCCTTTCTAGTCCATCATAGCTAATTCGAAGTATTTTCAGAATCTTTGGATTAGGAACTGCTTCTAGTCTTTCCAACGCACTTTTCCATTCATTGGCATTTTTATCACACAAAAATGATCCTAAAACTTCAAGAACTAATGGAAGTCCACCTGCATAACTCACAACACGCTCTGAGAGCTCAACATGATCATTTGTTTGTCCTATGTGTTTGAAGGCTTTCAAATTAAAGAGTCTATGAGCTTCATAATAATCTAATCCTTTGACCTTATAAATATTATTGATTTCATGGCTTGTTAGCATATGTTCGTCTCTGGTTGTAATGATGATTCTGCTTCCAAAACCAAACCAGTCTTTTGTTCCAGCCAACCTTTTTAATTGTTCTAATTGATCCACATCATCAAGAACAAGAAAGATCTTCTTCCTACATAGCCGCTTCTTGATCAAACTAATTCCCTTATGATAATCAAATATATTCAAATCTTTTTCCCTTAAGACCTCATAAAGAAGCATTTCTTGTAAACTTTCAATACCCTTTTTTTCACAGACTTCTCTAACATTGGCAAGAAAGCAACTACCTTCATAATTATATGAAAGCCTTTCATATACAGCTCTAGCAATTGTAGTTTTACCTATTCCTCCCATCCCACAAATGCCAACAAAGCGAATTTCATCGAAAATATTAGGAATTAAAAGCTCATAAATTTCCTCCACACGAGAATCTATTCCTACAAGTTCCCCATCGACAGTCGGAAAATATTGAATATGATTCAATTTTTTCCAAATATTGTCGATAATATCAGTGATCAACTTAACTTCAGACCTGCAATGAAGAAAAAAGCTAACTATTTAAACCCTAACAGGAAATAATAATTTATATTTTGCATTATATTTTGAGCGCATCTGTTCAAATTATGTCAAAAAGAAGCATTAGTGAAAATTTTCTATGTAGCCTAACCAGTGTTAGACGCAACAAAAATCATAGAATTTCAAGGCTTTAAAGTTCAGAGATACAAAGTTACCCGTCATGTAAATGCAATCCAGCGAGTTTGCCAATCGTTGTGAGAGCTGATTTCCACCTCTCCACCTGCTCCAGGTTATCCCTGAAATCTTGTTCGTGTTTATCAAAGGCCGTCTTGAAATCTCCTCTCTGTTTTCTCACATCTGATGGATCGACCTTGTAAAAAACTGGCAAAATAGTCTGATCCTTTGCCTCCATGCACTCAACAATCTTTGCAAGTTCATCCAAACACCATGTAGAAGAGGCATAGTTTTTGGATAAGATAATGATTGAAACCATTGATCTTTCAATTGCTTCCAAGAGTTCAGATGAAATCTCTTTTCCTCTCTCAAGTCTTTCATCATCTCTAAATGTGTAAATTCCTTTCTGATTCAAAGCAGCATACAGATGATCAGTGAAGTTGTTGCGTGTATCTTCACCTCTAAAACTCAAGAACACCTCGTATGTCCATTGACTATTGCCACCAGAAGAAGAAGAAGCTAGAGAGGATTTCTGTCTCGTAGAAGCCGATGATGAAGAATCATCAGCAGTAGCTCGTTTTTTCTGAGTGTTGGAAGCTGCCATTGAAGGGTTGATAGCTTGTTTGTTTTCAGAAACAGAGGGCTTGGAAATGCAAGCCCTACATTTGCAGACACAGTCCTTCTAAGATTTTAAAAACATAACAGACACAAGTTTTGAAATGTCATCATTACCTCTTAGCTGTAATCAAACAAGTTTTGAATAATGAAGTTCGCACTATGTTAAACAAGTTTATTATTAATATTGTAGGGAGAATATCTTTTCTTCCTTTATCACTTTTTTTTCCCCTTTATTTTCCACTTTTTTCTCTGTTGTATTTGCAAAGAAATTGTTGAGTTGCCTTGTGTTTTGGGTCAAACCAGCGCATGATAAAAAAAATATTTATCTATTAATTAATCCTATAAAGCTATAAACTTAAAAATAATTTCTTAAGCCATATGGCTCTTTAATTTTATAAAAGAGCCAAAATCTTTTTAATGTGCCTCCTACAGTATTATGATAATAAAATAAAGCATAAAAAATCATTTTGAATGCTACACCAGTTGCTTTCAAAAATTAAAAATAATATGCCCTGGGCCTCTCCACCACCAGTCCGGCACCAAGTTGTTTATTATTATTATTAAATCTTCTGTTGATGGTTTCTTGAATGATGAGCTACTCCTCTTTCAGCATAAGGCCTTCTCCAACCCAACATCAAATTTACACCATTTTGGTGCTGAAAACAGCTCCAACCCAGCACCAATTGGTGCTGGTGCACGGATTTCTATGCAGTTTTTTATGTTGGATGAACAGTTGAACACTAAATTTGGTGTTCAACTGTTCACAACACCAAATTTTTAGTTGGGCCTCACTTGAACCTTTTTCATTTCTCTAAATTCCAACAATACCTTTTATCTAATAACTATAACAAATTTTATTTCATTTATATCCTTTACTACAATTAATATATTTATACAATTTGGTTAATAATTATAAATAGAAATTACATTATTATAAAAAAATTATACCGTTGAAAATATTTCATTGAGATCTTTAAAATGAGTATAATATTGAATATGTTTTAATATATTTTTAAGTTTTTAATATATATTATAAGTAATATATTAATATAAAATGAATTAAATTATTTAATGTACATTCAAAATATTATTTTAATAATTACTTGATAGAATTGGTAATATTTTTAATGCAAAAACTCAATATTTTTTTAAATAGCAATAACATTAATATTACCATTACTTTAAATTAAGCATACATGATTAAAAAAAAAAAAACAACAACAACAACATAACTTAAAAATAAAATACTTGACATTAGATATTCCAAACATCATTTAGAAATTTGGAAGGTCATCTCCACTTCTTCCATAACCACCAAAATTCTTGTCAAATGCATTGGATGATCCGCTTCCTCCTTGAAATTGTTGCTCATGAAACATTTTTTCATAAATTCTCTTTTGTTCACTTCGAAGAACATCACGTAGAATTTGATCTTTTATGGAATCCACATCCTTTAGTAAAATTTTATTTTCTTCACATCGTTCTCGCAACTCTAATTTTTTTGCCTCATTTTGAGCCTGTAACAGTTGGAGTTCATAACTCTGTTAAAGCATAGATTAAGTTTCATTAAACTTACTCATAATTTGCTCACTATCTTTTTTCATGGATTTAAAATATTGTACCATCTCATCTCCTTGTTTCTTTTTCATTTTTTCTTTATTCCTCCCAACAAGCCGCTCAGTTGAATCATTATTTTCATTAACATCATTAACTTGCTCTTCAACGGTAAAATCTGCATTTAAATCAATATTAAATGAAGACGCTCCTGCAGACTTTGACGCGGTCGACTCTGATTGTGATGCTTCGGTGCAATCATATCTTTTTCGACGGCCTGGAGTTTACATGCTATTAATATCAGAATATTTCTCTGTATCTTTAAGGAGGGGCCAGACATGATCAAATTTGAATCCTTTACTATAATTTGGATCTTGTGCCAATAAGGCTTTGGCTTGATTTAACTGCACAATGCGACCAAAAATTAAAACTATAAAAAATGGAATCAAAATTAGAATAAAAGGAATTTCATAAAATATGCATAACTGCAATTTAGAAAATACTTATAATATCTTGTTCAGACGCACCACTTGGATTTAAATTTTTAATTTGTCGAACACATCCTCTTAACTTGCTAATTGCTGCATTGATTACTTACATTCGAGCCGCCAGAGATCTTCTAGGTCGAACTTGAGTGATATGCGTCGGTAATGCCATATGATAATCAGTCTCTATGTAAGACCAAAATTGAAGACTAGATTGATTTATGCCTATAATTGCATTTTGGAAAACATCAAGATATACATGACAAAGAAGTTGGTCCTCTTCATTCGAATATGAAGAACTTTGTAGAATATTTTTAGACTTATCACCTAAACGGTTGCTTGATGACATTTTTGTAAAGATATATGTTTACTGGTTGGAAGTAAAAGAGAAAGATGTTTTAATTTTGAGAAAGAGTCATTATTTATAGATCAATTGTGGAAGAGATAAGCATACCATTTAACGGTTAGGATTAAACCACTTTTGATCCAACGGTGGAGATCATATCATGTTAGATTTTTATGTCAGACCTAGGATGAAGTGTGGAAGAGATAAAAATACCGTTTAACGGTTAAGATCAAACCATTTTTGATCCAACGGTGGAGATCATATCATGTTAGATTTTTATGTCAGACCTAGGATAGAATGTGGAAGAGATAAGAATACCGTTTAACGGTTAAGATCAAACCGCTTTTGATCCAACGGTGGAGATCATATCATGTTAGATTTTTATGTCAGTCCCAGGATAGAGTGTGGAAGAGATAAGAATACCGTTTAACGGTTGAGATCAAACCGCTTTTGATCCAACGGTGGAGATTATATCATGTTAGATTTTTATGTCAGACCTAGGATAGAGTGTGGAAGAGATAAGAATACCGTTTAACGGTTAAGATCAAACCGCTTTTGATCCAACGGTGGAGATTATATCATGTTAGATTTTTATGTCAGACTTAGGATAGAGTGTGGAAAAGATAAGAATACCGTTTAACAGTTAGGATCAAACCACTTTTCATCCAACGATGGATATCACATAATATAAGTTTTTTGTGTCATACTTAGGATAGTGTTAGATTAATTATTAAGATAAAACAATCATCTTCTTTTTGGTAAAACAAACATACTTTATTAATGATAATAATATTTTATAATAAATTAAAAAAATTATGTGAGAAATTAATAACTTTTTTTATATATTATGCGTAATTTATTTGAGAAAAAGATTTTATAATGGGGTGGATAATAAAATAGTTGGATAAAAAATTAGTTGAAAAAATGAAATGGATAAAAAATTATGTGGAAATATAATGAGAATAATTTATGGTAAAAAAATTAAAAAAAAAATTGTGAGTATTTAATAATTTTTTAATATATTGTGAGTAATTATTTAAGAATAAAATTTTATATGAAATAAATTAATTAATATTGATTAAAGAATTATGTATGGAATATTCTTTGAAGATACCTTTTACACTAATTTGATGTCAATACATTGGAGTGAAAAAAAATTTGGTGTTGAAAAATTTGGTGTTGACATCAAAATGATGTCAAATTTGGTATTTAACATTGGAGAAGGTCGAAGTAGCTACAAACCCATTAACTTCCACGATTTTGCTTTCGCATTTTTGGTCAGATTTTCTATCCCTTTCCGTCTTCTTTACATTTCCTCTTTTATTGCTCAAATTTGGTTGATATATTGCGGGTAGTATTCTTCCTTTTTCCCTTTTTTTCCCCCTTTATTCTTCACTTTTTCACATTTGCATTTTCAAAAAACTTGTTTTATTTTTTTATTTTTAAATATTAAAAATTCATTAATACTTTTTCAAATTTTGGAACCACAAATTTACAAACACCAATACCCAATCAAATTTGGGACTACCAAAATAAGCTCAAGTACATCTAGATCATATTTTCAAAAGAGGAGCGAATAAGAATGGCCAGATAGATGACCAGATGATTCCCAATTATATATGTAACTCAACAACAGAACACAACAAACAAACATAGAAATCACTAAAACACTAACACTCAATCATATAAATATCAAGCTTAAGTGGACTTTATATAAGGGCATATGAAATTACGTATGTACCACTGTTCACGGGTTCACAGATCAGATCAGTTTTGGATACCCCGATTCGATTCGATCCGTAAAACATTGTGTTTTTACAGGTGAAGATTTGAACATCTTACCTTTGAACATGTGATCCGATCCGAACACCCACAGATCGGATTGGATCAGGGTGTTCGAATCGATTCCATGTTTTTGTGCCCACCCCTATGTTGTAATTCTATGTCTTAGTTTATGTTTTAGATGTTATGTAGATTGATTGGGTATCGGAGGTGTCATGTTATTCTAATTATATATATATATATGTTATTGTTGCTGTGAATAGATGAAGAAAAGTATAAAGAGTGGTGAGGAGTTTGAATTTGATATTGATAATGTTAGTTCGATTGGAAAAAGTCAAAATATTGGGGTGACAAAAAAAATAGAGAAGAAGATAAAGAACGAAAGTAATCATAGGCTTAAGTCAGATTGTTGTGAGCACTTTGAGTTGTTCGAAACTAAGGAGGATAGAAAAAGGTATTGATATATGCATTGAAATTGAAAGTAGGTGTTCAAATATGGAATCGATCTGATCCGCAGACTAAGTGTTCGGATCAAATCAGTTCGTTTCCTTGATGGATCATGTTCGGATCCAAAAATGATGATCCGTAAATTTACCATGTTCGGATCAGATCCAGTCGAAATTGATCCAAACATGGTGTTGTCCACCCCTATTACAAAATGTAGATGAAAATCAACATGAAGACAAAATAGTCTATACAAATCTTCCTCCTTAAACTTAGTTGGCAACAACTACAAAAATGGCTAACTGAAAACTGGAAATGGCTCACCAGAAGAGACCCTTCCCATACATTGATCAGATCTTCTTTATAGACTTGAATAAATCCACTCTAATAGTGCCTTGAGATTTCTGATTGCTATGTCATAACTTAGCCGAAACAATTCCGAATCTGTCACTGTCGTTGGCCACAGAGGAGACTTGAAGCTGTTGATCTTTACCAAAACCTGGAATATTAACAATAAAAAGAACACATCATATCAGGTTTTTAAGAATTGATTTAGCTATCATTTGGATCCAATCCTAAAAACCTCAAAATTAAATAAGCAAGTGGTAAGAGGAAGAGAAGTGGAGGAAAAGAGAGGAGACATGAGAAGAGAGAGACAACAAAAGGCTGCACCGGACCAGGTCTAGCTGGGAAAAACCATTTCTATGAAGATTTCTAACGGTTGAGAGAGTTTTCTCTCTCTAGAAGCCGAGATAGACTTCGACAAGGTGTTAATTTCAAAGAAATTGTAGAGTTGCGTGTTTTGGGTCAAACCAGGGAATAGAACATCTATTTGGAATAAAACTAATAACCAAGATATAAAACCATGTCTATTACATAGTACATATAACAGAGCACAGACTCAAGTCTGGAAAAAAAAAAATCTAAAATCACAAGCAGATCAAGGTTCCACACAAATCCATGTACAAATTTAGTTAACAGTGAATCATTGCTAAAAGCAAACTCCAAATTAAACAAAAAAATCAAAGCCTAATGTTTTTAAACCACATTAGGAGCCAAAAAATATTTCTGCATGTACAATCTCGAACTTTTTTTTTTTTGGTTGTTCTCTTAAGTCATGATCAAAAATATTTATCATTTAATTAATCTTATAAAGCTAGAAACTTTAAAATAATTTATTTAGTCTTCACAAAGTTATGGCTCTTTAACTTTATGAGAAAGCCAAAATATTTTTATTGTTCCCATAGTATTATGATAATATAATAAACATTTAAAAAAAAAAATCATCTTGAATACTATACCAGTTGCTTTCAAAAACTAAAAATAATATGCCTTCCCCTCCGCACCACCAGTCCACTACCGAGTTTATTATCATTATTATTATTAGGAAATAAAGTTTTGCAGGTGACCATCGGAGTCATGCCCTGCAACTAAAAAACAGAAGAAAAACAAATAATTAATATAAGCCAGGATAGCACCAAGTTATTAGCGTTGTTATATTTTTCTGAATTATTAAAATTAGAATCTCATCCATTTGTTTAACTGTGGACCTTTAGGCTTTAGCAAGTTATATCTTAATAAGGAATTCCATGAACGACCAAGCAGCAGTTTCATTTTATGTACAATTTGTGTGACTAATTAATGATTTTATCATCTTGTTATTTTATTATGATTTTAAGATATTTGTTTTATCATATTTTCAAATCAGTAAACCAGTTAAGGTGAAATTTAAAAATGTTTTTGTCAAGTAATGTCATGGAGGTATAAAGATGCCCATTTTCTACTATAAAAACAAATTCTACAAACATAAAGTGTTCATAGTAAACGAATTTATATCAAATTCTACTCTAACGAAAGAACCATGTTTCTTTCAATTTCTATGTTAATATTTTATAGAGGTTATTGTCATACTCCTGGTGTTGTCTTATATACGGGCATGCTCAAGGTATCCGAGTTATTAGGTGAAATTTTAAAGTGAAGCCTTAAAAATTACAATTTAGTTACCACAAAAAAAAAAAAAAAAAGTGCTGGCGGAGTAAAGTATTTTATTTTAATACAATTAACTTCCCTACTGGTAGCAAATTTTTGTTATATTTAATGGTGAATACTGTAAATGTAATGAAAAGATCACAATACCCTTGTAGTTGAAATTGATCCAATTAACCGAATAAAAAATAGAAAAATTAAAAAAATTAAAAACTAAAAATAAAAATGGAAGATTAAATAATTAAATAAAAATATTTTTCAAAAAAAAAGAAAGAATGAAAAATTCTTAAAAATAAAAAAAATGTTAATAATTTAATTTTAAAAAAAATTAAAATGATTTCCACCATCCATCATGTTGATGGATGATGGAAATTGGATCTCTATAGTGGGGTTGAACAATAATATGTCAGCTGAAAGCAGGCTTCGTCAGTCGACTTTGTGAAATTCGACAACACGTATCTTGTACAAATCAAATAAAGAGAGTGAGGAATACTCCAACGCTCAAGTTAGGAGACTAAACATGTTTAATAATAAAAAAACAATAAAAACGTCATGCTAGTAAAAGTAGGACGAAAAATAAGGACGATCAGAGCTGAAGAACAAGGTAGACTGTGTAGACTGCAAGACAATGTAGATTGAATGGCTAGGCTGTGTGGCAGCATAGGCGGAGGTCAACGTAGATTGTAACATAAAAATGTTGTAACAAGCGACTAGGGGGAGTCCTGTTAGTGAACTTATTATTGAGCTAATCGGAGCGAATGGTGTGCTGGAGAATAATGTAGATAGAATCGTGAGGATTCTGCCATAGATGGTGATTGGAGTTGAGCATCAAAGAGGTCTGATGACAATTCGGCAAGGTGACGATGTGTATGAGGGGGAGGATGCCTGATGTGAGGGTGTGAGGACCCTTTTATAGTTATATAATCCTAAAAAGTTGGAAGTAATCGAGTTTCAGTAGACTTAAGAGTTTATGTTTAGATGAAACATGAGATGGTCATAGTCATCCTTGAATTGTAGGAGCCAATAAGGAATAATCCCAGTCAAATTGTAACTTATCTCATAATCGATTAAGTCCTGATGTGATTAGACTAGTGGTAGAAGAATTGGAGTCGAATTATAAATCTTAAGTCAGCGTCATGTCGACCTACCTGTTGAATCAGTTCACAGTAAATATCTTGGTTCCATCCACCAAACTAAGGAGTCGATTTACCAAAGATGTATCAATCTTGGATTAAGTAGATGAGATCATTTGACTTGTTGACCGGTTAGTATGACAAGGCGTAAGACTATGTTGACAAGCACATTGGGATGCAAATCCATGTCGATCAACATGTTGGGCCAAGATCTAATTAGCTTTTGGGCTTACGTTTATCAGGCCTGGACCTACGACTACTATGGTTTGTCCCTTATTGCTCCGTTCGATGAAGTCGATTGGAGGAACGGAAGCACGGTAACCATGTCACCAAGTCATGACGATGCAATCGGTAGTACGTTCTTGGTTGAGCATTCGAAGTTAGCTCGTTGTGTCTATATGTCGATCGAATGTTTGAGAGCTTATGTCGGAGGATGTGATCGTCGTTCGAATGTTTAACTCGTTTGAGTTGAGATGTTACTGATTTCTCATTTAATGCAATGGCGGCGTTTCAAGTCAATAATCAAGTTAACGTCTTTTCAATTGACCTACTTGTTGCATGACTGACGCGTGTCCCACTAGGGATCCGTTCTTTTCATTGTTTGAAATTCGCTAATCCATGTCATATAAATACAAACAGTATTTATGTACATCATTAATATGTTTTTTTTTTTGGGAAGATCTCTTGTCATTGTATATGGGATCTAATCTTCACGTCTGTCCACACCAAGGCGGGAAGGGGCATGGTTTATATTTATTTTTTCAATCCATTTTTTATATTTTTTCTATATATAATTTTTTTTAAAAGCCAACATGCTTGTGTGGAACAAGATTGATAAGTGTGGTAGCTCTTTTGCTTCTTTGTTTGGATTCTTAATTTTGTGATAGTTTCATGGTTGTATCATGACCCTTTGAGTTCATTAACTCATCTTCAGGTGGTTTATCACCGTAGTTTGGGACATAAAGTCATGCAGAATGTGCTCGTTTCTCTCCTGATGGACAATTTCCTATCTCTTGCTCTTTTGGTGGATTTATTGAGGTATTTATGATCAGTTTCTTTACAGTTTTCCTATTTACTGGCATTCAGAATGATCTATGTTACTTGAATCCTTGCTGAGATCTTGAGCACTACCAGGTCTGGGATTACTTAAGTGGGAAACTCAAGAAGGATCTTCAGTACCAGGCTGATGTGAGTAACTTCTAAGTCCGCACACCCCTCCCCTCACTCTCTTCGTCTTTCATTGATCACCATAGCCAAATGCTTTAATATGAACTATATAGAACTCTCATAGATAATTAGCTGTCTCAAGTTTAGAGACATGTGACACGTCCAGTGGCCAACTCAAAGATGTGGAATGCAAATGAGCAGAATTCTACCAATACTTTCCACTGTGACATAAATCGGTTTATAAAAGAAAACAAAGTGACGACATGGAACCAGGATCTTGATCTAGATCCAATGTTAGGAATAGAGAATCAGAGCGCCTTTACTCAAAGTTCTGAGAAACGTTGTTGGATTTAATCAATTAATCCTTTTGTTGAGATAAAAGAGCATAGCCTTTGGTTAATATAATAGCATTTTTCATGCGATCTTTATGTTGTTTCATATTATCAAAATAAGTCCTCTCTGACTATTCTTTATGATAAATTTCGGCAATAGTGAATTGTTGGTTTGAAAACTGTAATTTAGTTGCTGCAAAGTTGGTCATAGATGTTGGTATTGTGAGGCATATAAGTGAGCCTCCAAAGTGATTCTCAGCTCCATCTCACTTAGCTTTGTCAGTGCAGTTTATCAAACTCACAATGTCTTTGCGGCTTGCAGCACACGCAAGCTCAAGCCACTTCTGGAACTTCATCTGTAGCTGATTCAGCTACACTTCCAGAATGATCACTTCTCAGTTTTAGTGCGTTGAGATCTCATCAAGATTAGTTGAAGTTAGTTATGAGTGAATGGTTAGGATTGAATTAGGACTGAATTAGTTTTAGATTAATGGTCAAGATTTGTTGTCAATGAAGAATTTGAGAAAAGATTATGACATAAAGATTGAACAGGCTGCCATTGAAGAGCTTTCTAGTTTTTATTTATTAAAGGAAAAATTAATTACAATTATGAAGACAATACTATTTATATTACAATTGGTACAGATCAAAACTAACTCAACCAATCAAACAATTTCCCGCCTATTTTTCCCTCCAAAAGTAACAACCTGCCAGCTCACCAACTGGTCATCAACTATAGGTATCCACTAATCATTCCTGGAGTTCATTGTCCTCTGATCACGATCAGGTGGTGTTGATATTGTAGGAATTCTGATGTGGCTGATATTGTTGGCTTTCCTTCATATCCCCCCGCAAGCTGAATTGTGGTGAAGAGACCAAGTTCAGCTTGGCACAAAAATCTTGGAAACGATCCTTGGAAAGACCTTTAGTTAAAATGTCAGCAACCTGTAACTCAGTGGGAATATATCTTGGTTCAACCAGACCAGAACGCACCTTCTCCCTTATAAAATGAATGTCAATTTCAATATGTTTAGTTCTAGTATGAAATACTGGATTGTTGGCTAAGGAGTTGGCTCCTATATTGTCACACCAAAGCACTGCAGTAGTTGGAATAGAAATGCTCAATTCGTTAAACAAGGATTGTAACCACATGATATCAGCAGTAGCTTGAGCCATAGACCTGTATTTTGCCTCTGTACTGGATCTAGCTACCACTGATTGTTTCTTGGAGCCCCAAGAAATGAGATTGCCACCCAAGTACACACATATGCCACTTGTACTTCTACGATAATCAATGTTACTTGCTTAATCGGCATCACTATATGCTTCCAGTTTTAAAGATGAAGAAGGTTTGAAGGAAATACCAACATGAGCAGTAGCTTTGAGATACCTCAGAACCCGTTTTGTTGCCTGCCAATGAGTGCATTTAGGAGCTGTCAAGAACTGACTGAGCCTATTAACTATAAAAGCAATATCAGGTCTTGTATTTGTCAAATATTGTAGAGCTCCTATGGTGGACCTATATAGAGTAATATCAGAAAATGCATCTCCTTCATGGAGAGACAGTTTAGCACCGGATGAGATAGGTGTGTCTGCAGGTTTGCTGTCAAACATGTTGGTTTTCTTAAGAAGATCAAAGATGTATTTGGACTGAGAGAGGTACAGACCAAAAGAGTCTCTAAATGCTTCAAAGCCAAGAAAGTAATTAACATGGCCTAAATCCTTCAAGGCAAACTCTTAGTGAAGTTGAGAGATAACCTGAGAAATGTAAGCTTTGTTATTGCCTATGATCAGCATGTCATCAACATAGATGAGAATGTAAATGACAGAATTTTGATGATGTTTAATGAACAAAGACATATCTGAGTTTGAGTTTGTGAAACCCCAAGACATCAAGGCTGTTCTAAGCTTTTGGAACCAAGCTCTTGGAGCTTGTTTGAGGCCATAGAGTGCCTTGTGTAGTTTGCATACATGATGAGGAAAAGCTGAATTAATAAACCCTTCAGGTTGTTCCATGTGAACAACCTCTTGCAACTCACCGTTAAGGAAAGCGTTATTCACATTTACTTGTTGAATAGGCCAATCATAATAGACAGCTAAAGTGAATATAACTCTTATTGTGGCAGCCTTAACAACAGGACTATAAGTATCATAGTAATCTATACCTACAGTTTGATGAAAGCCCTTAGCCACTAGCCTTGCCTTGTGCTTTAATATTGAACCATCTGAATTGTATTTGACTTTGAAAATCCATTTGCAGCCAACCAAGTTCATAGATTCAGAGAATGGAACCAAGCTCCAAGTGTTGTTCCTTTGTAGCGCATTAAACTCCTCTTGCATTGCTTGAACCCAAGTAGGATCTGCCAGAGCTTCTTTGACATTTTTGGGTTCTTAAGTGAGTGTAGTTTGATACACTTTAGGCTTGAAAATTCCATTTTTAGATCTTGTAACCATAGGGTGAACTGATTGTGTTGGCTGATGTTGTGTAATAGATGTTGGAACTGAAACCTGGAGAGGTGGAGAATCTGCATGTTGTTGAGAGTTTATTAAAGGTGACAAAGATCCTCTATGAGAATTATGAGGTTACTAGATGTAGAGAGTTGTTTGACTGTGGTAGAATCTTTGAGAGGACTATTACATGTAGCAGAATAAGGAATATCTTCATTGAGACTTGAATGAGAAGTAGCAATAGTTCTACCTGTCTTTGAGAGTGAACCAGAAGCAAGATCACTAAAGGAAGGTAGATAAGAACTAGTTGGATTGAACTTGACCTCTGCAGCTACATGAAACAGCTCTTTATATGGAAATTCCAACTCATTAAAGACAACATTTCTTGAGATAAAGACTTTACCAGAGGAATGCAAGCATCTATAGCCTTTGTGCATTGTGCTGTACCCAAGAAACAAACACTTACTTGTATGAAAATCCAACTTGTGTCTATTATAGTCTCTAAGATATGGGTAACAAGAACAACCAAATGTCTTGAAGAACTGATAATTTGGTTTCTTTCGAAACAACAGTTCATATGGTGTTCTGAATTTGAGGACAACCGATGGTAGATTATTGATAATGAATACTGCAGTTTGAAAAACATCTACCCAAAACTTCAAAGGCATATAAGCATGAGCCAATAAAGTCAATCCAACTTCAACTACACTCCTATGCTTTCTCTCAGGTACCCCATTTTGTTGAGTATGGGGGCAGGAAAGTTGAATATGAACATCACTTGCTTGTAAATGTTTGATAATAGGTTGATATTCTCCACCCGTATCACTTTGAAAACTTTTGATAAGTCTACCAAATTGCTTTTCCACATACTTTTGGAATGATAGAAATACTTGGAAAGCATCAGACTTAAGTTTAATGGGAAATAACCAAGTAAACCAAGAGTAAGCATCAACAAAAGAGATATAATATCTAAAACCAGCAGAGGACATCATTGGAGCTGGACCCCAAACATCACTGTATATCAAATCTAAAGGAGCTTTTGCTTGTATTTCAAGTCTAGAATAAGGTAGTTTGTGAAGTTTGCCAAGTTTACAAGATTCACAAAACTCCAATGCATGAATATTACAAGAGAAATTAATCCTATTGAAAACCTTTTTCAGAATCAAAAGAGCTGGATGACCCAACTTTGCATGCCAAATTGTCGAATTGTTTCTAGCAGCTATTGCAACATCATAAACTGGTTTGGAAAAACTATTCTTTGCAAGAAAACAATCATTTTTAACTTTGTCTTCAATCTTTACTTCATAAAGTCCTCCTCTCAGAACACCTTGAAGTAATACTTTCCTTGTTTTCAAGTCCTTGATAACACATTTATCAGCACAAAACTTAGCATAAGCATTATTGTCACTTGTAAGTTTAGAAACACTTAACAGATTCTTGGCAATTGAAGGAACATGTAAAACATGCTTGAGCACCAAGAATTGACATGGAATGCTATGTGTTTTAATTTCTAAAGTACCAATATGAGCAATATCTAGTTGTTCTCCATTGCCAACAACAAGTTTATCATTACCTTGGTACTTTGAATGCAGAGAAAGATTGCTCAAATTTGATGTGATGTGATTTGTTGCACCAGAATCCAGATACCAAGCAGGGTCCGTGACTGTTTCTGGTGTGGCAAAATAGGCTGTGTTTTGAAGGTAGTTTGCTGCAACCTGTTCATTGTCATTCCATGAAGATTGAGCTTGTAAGCCTGTACTAAGATTATCAGAATTAACACCACCAAAATGATTGTTAGTCTCTTGAACAAATTGCTGTTGATTGACAGTTGTAAGACCATTATTGAATGAAAGATTATTGTTGGATTGTTGTTGCCCAAAATGAGCTTGATTTTGAGGTGTTGGCCTCTGAAAATTTTGATCAAATCTCTTGAAGCACTGCCAAACACCATGACCAGGCTTTGTGCAGATTTGGCAGTAAATTCTGCTTCCTATCCTGCTCGACCTTCCACCTCTTCCTCTTCCTCTGAAGCCACCTCGACTGTTAAAATTGTTTCCACTTCTTGTTCCTCCAACTAAACCTCCTTGTCCATTATTAGTAGCAAATTGTGTAGACATATGACCAGTAGAGTTAAGATGCTCTATTCTTTGCTCATATAACAACAGTAAATACTATGCATCTTCAAGTGACATTGTATTTTGTTGTGAGGTGATCAAAGTGACTACTGAGTCATACTCATGACCTATTCCATTTAGCATGCATAAAATTAAATCTCTCTCTTTTAGTTCCTCACCAGCTGCCATTAGAGCATCACCTATATTTTTTATTTTCAAGGCAAAGTCTCCTATGGAATCAGATCCCTTTTTCAAGGTCTGAAGTTGCTGTCTAAGTTGCATTACTTTTGCTAAAGATTGCTGATTGAAAAGTTTAGCAAGCCTATTCCAAACTTCAAAGGAGGTTTTGCAATGTGTTACCTGCCCGATTAGAGACTCTTTCACAGTTGACAACAACCAGCACATAAGCAGTTGATCAGTCTTCTTTCAACTGACATATTCTTGATTGATTTGGATCTCTGTAACTCTCTCTCCTTTTTCGTTGATACTATGAACTTCAACATACTTCTGTGGAGCTGTGTTTTGATTCAAGATCAGGTGCTCCAGATCAAGAGCTCGAACTGCTGGAAGAATCTGTGTTCTCCAATAAATGTAGTTGCTCCTATCAAGCTTGATCGGATTGAAGTTTAAGGATTTTGCAAGAGCTGGAAAGTCCATTGACGAGTAATAATGAGCAGAAGAATCATTGTGTGCTGGATTATTTTCATGAAATGATTGATGTGGAGAAAAACTTGCGGTGGTTGAATCAAAAGCCATGGACGTATGTCAACAGGCTCTGATACCATGAAGAATTGGAGAAAAGATTATGATATAAAGATTGAACAGGCTGCCATTGAAGAGATTTCTAGTTTGTCTTTTATTCAAGGAAAAATTAATTACAATTATGAAGACAATACTATTTATATTACAACTGGTACAGGTCAAAACTAACTCAACCAATCAAACAATTTCCAGCCTATTTTTCCCTCCAACAGTAACAACCTGCCAGCTCACCAACTGGTCATCAATTATAGGTATCCACTAATCATTCCTGAAGTTCATTGTCCTCTGATCACGATCAGGTGGTGTTGATATTGTAGGAATTCTGATGTGGCTGACATTGTTGGCTTTCCTTCATAGTCAAGACACGTACATATATTGTACTCTGCATTTTTCTAATCAATCAAGAAAACAATTCACTCGCAAAACTCTATTCAACATTTACTCTGTTTTTTTTTTTTATAACTCTTGGAGCAGAGCTTCAAGATCTATCAATTCCATTTTCATGGTATCAGAGCTATAGACTCACGTCCATGGCTCGTGATCCTCAAATCTCTTCCTCTCATTCTCAAAGCGCACCGATCCGATCAAATAATCCTGAAGTCTCTTTCACTGAATCAATGGATATTCAAGCTTTGGCAAAAACCCTAAATTTCAATCTACCAATCAAGCTTGACAGAGGCAATTATGTTAATTGGAAAGCACAGGTTATTGCAGCTATTCGAGCTTTGGAGCTTGAGAAGTATATCATCGCATCTGAATCTGCACCAGATCCAGTAATCGAGGAAGTTGATGAGAATGGAGTTGTCAAAACAAGAAAGGTGAATCCTGAATTTCGAAACTGGAAGAGAGCTGATCAGTTACTCTTGTGCTGGCTTCTGTCAACTATCAGTGAAGGTGTCTTGGGCCAGGTAAACTAATCAAAATCTGCTCTTGAAGCTTGGACTATTATGGAAAAACTTTATGCTCAACAATCTTTAGTTAGAGCTTTACAACTAAGGCAACAGATTCAGGGTGTTAAGTAGGGTTCTATGTCCATAAGTGATTACTTTTTAAAGATCAAGAACATTGGTGATGCATTAGCCACAGCAGGTCACTTAATTCCAGAACATGAAATGATCATGAATATTTTGAATGGTTTGGGGCATGAATATGACCCAGTGGTTGTTTTGGTATCTTCACAAATTAAGGCAATGAATTTACAAGTTGTCCAGTACTCATTGATGTTACATGAGCAATGTATTGAACAACTCAATACAAGTACTCAGGTTGATGTGTCATCTCTTTCTGCGAATTTTGTATCTCAAAATGATGGAAATAGAGGAAGGAACAACTCTGGACACAGGGGTACTGGTAGAGGAAGGAATAGAGGAGGTAGAAATGGAAGGTGGAGCAACCAAAGGGTGTATTGTCAGCTTTGTCAGAGACCAGGACATGCTGCATTATAATGCTACAAAATGTTTGATCAAAATTGACATGGAAGCAATCCCAACTCGAATCATAACTCACAAAGAACACAAGGATCAAGTTACTCTAACCAGCACCTTGTCAATACTCGTGAATCTTGCTCAAAGTTCAGAGAATGCTGCATTCTATGCCTCACCAGAAGTTTTTAATGATACTGCTTGGTATGTCGACAGTGGGGCAACCAATCATGTGACTGTAAATCTTAACAACTTGGCAATAAGTTCTGAATAAAAGACAAAGACAAACTCACTGTTGAAAATGGTAATCAACTCTCTATCTCTCACATAGGAAACTCAGTTTATAAAACAGCAACAATGCCAAATAGATACATTTACTTGAATCAAATTCTGCATGTTTCTAGCATCGCTAAGAATTTGATAAGTATTTCAAAGGTAACTGAGGACAATGACTTGATAGCAGAGTTTAATGGTACTTCTTGATTGTTTAAGGACAAAAACTTGGGGAGGGTTTTGCTCAAGGAACACTCAAGAATGGTCTCTACAGCCTTGGCCTGCCAGCTTTGAAAGCAACTTCTAATTCTCATTTGAGGAAGCTAAATGGTGACAGCTTGAAAGACAACAGGTTTACTTTTCTTAACTCAATTGAAGGTAGTTCATCAAACAAACTGGTTGTGAATAAAAATAAGTTCGATGTTGATGTAGCAGCTAAGACAAATTCTGAGATTTGGCATGCCAAACTTGACCATCCCTCTATACCAGTTTTAAAACATGTTCTTGATGGTTTGCATTTTAATGTGAATGTTACTGGAATTCCATTCTGTGACTCATGCAAATCAAGGAAACTCCACAAATTGCCCTTTGCTAAACATGACATTACCGCATCTTCACCACTAGCGATTATATACTCAGACATTTGGGGACCCTCTCCTTACCTTTCCATTGATGGATGCAAGTACTATATTGTGTTTGTTGATGCCTACTCTAGATTCACCTGGCTCTATCCGATTAGGTTGAAATCAGATGCCTTATCTGTCTTTATAGACTTCAAGAGAGCAGTAGAATTGCAACTTGACAGGAAGATCAAAGCCTTTCATGCTGATAGGGAAGGTGAACATCAATCTTTTGTTCCTTACCTTGAGTCTCAAGGAATTCAGTTGAGACTTTCCTGTCCCTACACACACCAGCAGAATGGTGTTTCGGAAAGAAAGCTTAGGCATGTGGTAGAGACTGGTCTCACTCTACTTGCACATGCTAAGATGCCCTTGAAGTTCTGGAGTGAAGCTTTCTCAACAGCAACTTTTCTTATAAATAATCTTCCAACACCAGTGCTCAATATGGTATCACCATTTGAGAAACTCATCAACAAAAAGCCCAACTATGCATTCATCAAAACTTTTGGATGCGCATGCTTCCCCAACCTAAGGTACTACTCAGCACATAAACTCAGCTTCCATACTTCCAAGTGTGTATTTGTGGGGTATAGTCTTTCTCATAGAGGCTATAAGTGCCTCCATCAATCTGGTCAAGTGTATATTTCCAGACACTGTGAATTTAATGAAATGTAATTTCCATTTCAAGAGTTATTCTCTACAAACAAATCCACCTCCAATGTCTTCCAATCTCAGTATTATGTCCTGCCTCAACTGTCTCTCATTCTGTTCCTACTACTTCAAATCAACACTCTTCCAGCTTACAAAACAGAACCCTCATTGATCACTTCTTTACTTCGTTTGGACCAACAGACAATGACAATGTTTCTTCTCATCCTCAGTCTACTGGTCCAACCAATATCATCATTGATTTAAGCAATCCTTTTAATGTCAATCCATCTAACCTCCACTTATCAAATAATGCCTCACATACACCACAACATACTTCCACTCACCCTATGGTAACAAGGTCTAAAACAGGCAGCCTTAAACCAAACGTTTACACATCTGCTCACACTACTTCCATCATCTCAGAACCTAAATCAGTGAAAGAAGCACTTCAAAGTACTCCTTGGAAGCAGGCAATGAATGAGGAATACTCAGCTCTCTCAAAGAACAATACCTGGAGTCTAGTTTTTCCTAGTGAATCAATGAATGTAGTGGGCAGTAAATGGGTATATAGGGTCAAGTACAACCTCGATGGCTCGGTCTCTAAGTACAAAGAACGTCTAGTTGCTAAAGGATTCCATCCAACCCGTGGTATTGATTTCTTTGACACTTATAGTCCAGTTGTCAAAGCATCAACCATTAGGGTCATATTCACTCCAGCAGTCTTTAAACATTAGGACATTTAACAAGTTGATATTAATAACGCGTTCTTGAATGGTGAGCTACAAGAGGAGGTATACATGTCTCAACCTGCTGGTTTTGTTCACCCTAAATACCCTTAGTATGTTTGTAAACTTCACAAGGCATTATATGGGCTAAAACAAGCCCCTCGAGCTTGGTTCACCTAATTCAAAAATGCACTTTTCTGCTGGGGTTTTCAGAATTCCAAATAAGATGTTTCCTTGTTCTTCAGTCAGATTAGCTATCACATCATTTTGCTTCTTGTGTACGTGGATAACATACCAATCACAGGAAGTGATTCGAATGCCATTCATCAGTTAATTACTGATCTCAACAACATGTTTGCATTGAAAACTTTGGGGTCTGTTTCATATTTCCTTGGCTTTGAAGTGTTCAGAAATGCATCTGGTCTGCATCAAACTCAAACCAAATACATTTTTTATTTGCTTCAAAGATCCAATATGCTGTCTTGCAAGCCTTGTTCATCCCCTGTTAGTGCCTGCACCAAACTTAGTCTTTATGAAGGAGAATCTTTTCACGATGTTACTCTCTATCGAAGTGTGATTGGAGCCCTTCAGTATCTCACCCACACAAGACCTGACATCAGCTTTATTGTCAATAAGCTGAGTCAATTTTTGGTTTCCCCTACTAATTTACATTGGCAGGCCTGTAAACGTGTACTTTGGTACCTCAAAGGCACAGCAGGATATGGTCTTTTGTTCAGACCAACTTCTCACTTTCAATTAGAAGCATTTTGTGATGCCAATTGAGCTAGTTCCATTGATGATAGGAAGAGTATTAGTGGTTGTTCTGTGTTTCTTGGGGGTAACTTAGTTACCTGGAGTTCCAAGAAGCAAACGGTCATACCTAGATCTAGCATAGAAGCGGAATACTGCTCTCTTGCTCAGGCATCAACTGAATTGATTTGGATTCAATCTTTGCTAGCTGAGCTTGGCTTTAAACCTTCTTCTTGTCCAGTAGTTTGGCGTGATAACACTGCTGCCCAAGCTCTCGCCCAGAACCCAGTTTTCCATGCTCACACCAAACAAGTACAATTTGACATCCATTTTGTTCGAGACAGAGTTGCTGCTGGGCAACTTGAGGTCAGGCACATCTCTACTACTGATCAGGTGGCTGACATTCTTACCAAACCTTTGTCTACTGATCGGTTTCTATCCTTATGTTGCAAGCTGAACCTTGTTCAATTACCTGCTTCAATTATGGTGCTTGCTTTTACTTTATTATGGATTCTTCAATTGTACTGTCTCTAGAATGCAAAAGCAACTTATCACAATGTTGACATAATTGAGATAAGCAACAGTGAATGGAGGGTCATGAGAACATATATTCTTTCTGCGTGCTTTTATTCAGTCTAGATGATTCAGTTGTAGACATTTTCTGATTAGAACTGTAAGTTTCGTGTCGTCTTTACTGATGTACAGTTGTTAGATTAACTTATGCAGGAAACTTCTATGATGCATGATGAAACTGTCCTCTGAGTTGATTTTAGCAGAGACTCAGATTACTTGCTTCTGAGCAACAGGATGGGAAGATCAAAGTAAGTTTAAACTGCACATTTTTGCAATTTTTGCATGGTTTAAGTAGTACTCTCTATATGGTTGGATTTAAGATGGCATATATTTCTTATTAACTATTTTGATTTAGTATTTGTAATTTTCAACCTTACCTTCATGCTTTTGCTTCTTGATACATGCATGCACTTACCTTTGATATTGACAATTATTGAACATCCCAAAATACAATACTGGAGGTAGTTGGCATCTTGATAGTGGCTTAATCTTCCTGCCAGTAATTTAGTATTTCTTAATTAGAGAATGAAGTCCACATAAAAAATTGGCCACAGCCAACAGCCATGACAACGGCACTAACTGCACTAACCGATTCCAGTTTCAAAGTTTCAGTTGTTGCTACACAACTTTCTGAGTATCCCTCCATGACTGGTGTTCTACTTCCGTGTCCTTGTCTGTGCATCTGAAAGTTTTCTTATTGTATTTTTCTTGAAGCAATTTGAAGTTTAGATGCAGTTCTTTTTATTTATCAATTTTGCCTTCTATTTTTGCAAATCTTTAATAATGTGGCACGAATGGTTAGCTGTTTATGCCTAGCTGACAAATAACGCCACTGGCCAGTAATCTCATTGTAATTGCTTTTCACCTTTGTTGATCATGCCCGCTTTCAGCATTGTTGAGTGCGGATGCAAAATATCCTGTGTCTGGTTACTAAGTTTTGTTAATTACTATATTTCTATTATTTTATGTAAATTCATGGACTAAAATCTGGGATGTTGTTAAAGGAATTTCGTGGTCATGCATCTTATGTGACTGATGCTATCTTTACAAGTGATGGAGGTCGTGTTAGTACTGCCTCCAGTGATTGTACAGTCAAGGTTTGTCGATTTTTTGTGTGTTTTAACTGTTAGACACTTAGACCTTTTCCTTTTAAGATACTTTATTACACTGGGACTTGAAGACTATAGATTGTATACAGACATTTAAGCCACCACCTCCATTGAGGGTATCCTCTTTCCTCAAATCATATATACTTCCATTGTGGGGTAAGAGTAATTTAATTAACTTGTCACATCTTCATTGCACTGTGTCGGTCAACTTGGTCTTGTATCTAATTGTTGCTGTTTTCTCTTTGAGCTATTAGGGTGGTGATGCTTCTGTGAACTCTATTCATCTATTCTCGAAAAATACAGATCACACTGTTGTATGTAATAAGACGTCATCAATATACATTACTAAAGGGCGGGTAATTGTTCATGACTTGAACGAGGGCAAGAGAGTATGTTTTTACATATTTAGATCTCCTATTTCTGTGAGTTTTATTAGTTTTAGAAATTGTTACATGATTATAATTAAAAGACATAAGCTTTACCGAAAGAAGTTTTGATAATCAATAAAAGTTAAAAGAGTTTGATTTCCAAACTCATGCTTTAAAACTTCAGTCATTCTTCTGGGACCCGCATGCAAAATGCCTTCAGATTTTTCACTGTGCAACTACGTATTCAAATTATATCATCTATTGGGTTTTCGATGGAGATTGTCCATTTCCCTTTTGTTTACATATTTTTTATGGTCAGGTAGAGCTTATATTCAAAAAAATACTTGTCTTTCAGTCTGTCGCATAGTCCTCTGTTAAAGGAAAGCCAATTATATGATTATTTTAAACTTCGCTGCTGATGCAGGTAGTGAAGAGTTTTTCATCCGGTAAAAGAGAAGGTGGAGATTTTGTTGCAGCTTCTGTTTCACCAAAAGGAGAATGGATCTACTGTGTTGGTGAAGACAGGTAATTGTCAAGTGATATCCATTCTTATGTCGGATCTAAATGCTTATCTGTGACTGTGCCATCAGCTTGTTCTGATGATGTTTACCGTATTGCTTAATTACATGAGTGACTAGTGACCGAATATTTCTCTTTCAGTTTTTATTTTAGTAGTTTTATTTGGTGATAGTTTGGGACATCTGGGTGTAGTTATTTTTGAATGTTCTGTTGCAATTGAAAATTGATAAAAGAAAAGGACTTGTCATTCTGCAACTGGGCCTTCGCTCAGGTATTAGTGCCTAACCAAAAGGATGTACATTTTTTTTCATGCAACCTGGTATAGATACAAGTACTCTTTTTTATTTCATCAGTTGAGCGACACTTTTGAGTGTATCATATTCATAGTATGTGAATTATCTGCAGGAACTTGTACTGCTTCAGCTATCAGTCTGGTAAACTAGAGCATCTAATGAAGGTAAGGTGTTTTAGTTGCTGAAGAATGAGATCGTATTTATGTTGGGCACTCAAATTTTTTCACATGGTTCAATTTTTTCCATCACAAAAATGGATGATTGGTTTATAATTTTGTTTCAATGAACCTTTTAGCCTTTAATATATATATATAACTTGGGTTGATTTTTTTTTTTTTTTTGTTATTTTAAGAAAAAAAAAATCTAAGACTAGAAGCTTAAAATAGAAGGACCACTCATCACCACCAAGAACCAAAATCATCACCAATAGCTGCCACTTTCAACAGAACGATCTAGAATCGCCTTTAACACCCTCTAATTCATCACCAATAGCTAAAATCATCTACACCATGAACAAAAAAAAAACACACCAAAAAAAAAAAAAAAAACAAAAACATTTAATCCAAGAAAACGAGGATGAAGGCAATATCGATTGCTACTCATATCGAACTGTCTAAAAGGAAGCTATGAGAGAGAAGTTTAAAATAGAAGGACCACTCATCACCACCAAGAACCAAAATCATCATCAATAGCTACCACTTTCAACAGAACTGTCTAGAATTGCCTTTAACACCCTCTAATTGATCACCAATAGCTAAAATCACCTACACCATCAACCAAAAAAAAAAAAAAAAAAAAAAACACACCAAAAAAAAACCCCAAAAAACACTAAAAACAAAAAACAAAAAACAAAAAACAAAAACAAAAACACAAAAAAAAAAAAAAACAAAAAACAAAAAACAAAAAAAAAACAAAAACACTTGGTCCAAGAAAATGAGGATGAAGGCGATATCAGTTGCTACTCAGACTGAAACCGCCTAAAGGAAGCTATAAGAGAGAAGTTTAAAATAGAAGGACCAGTCATCATCACCGAGAACCAAAATCATCACTAATAGCTACCATTTTCAACAGAACCATCTAGAATCGCCTTTAACACCCTCTAATTGATCACCAATAGCTAAAATAATCTACAGCATCAACAAAAAAACACACCAAAAAAAAAAAACCCACAAAAAACACCAAAAAAAAAAAAAAAAAAAAACACTTGGTCTAAGAAAATGAGGATGAAGGCGATATCGGTTGCTACTCAGATTGGAACTACCTAAGAGGAAGCTATGAGACAGAAGTTTGAGAGAGAGAGAGAAAGGTTGATGGTGAGGAAAAGATAGAGAAGTTTGAGAGAGAGTAACGACAAATGTGAAAGAAAAGGAAGAAAAGGAGGTGACTGGCGATGAGAAAGAAAAAGAAGAAAGTGGAGTGAAATAAAAAGAAGGATCTAGAGTGAGAGAAAGAGAAGAAATGAGTGACCAATGAGTGGTGAGATGAGAGAGTTAATGAGCTTTTATATTTATTTATATATTGATAAAAATAAAATAATTTAGTGGCAAAAGACAGAGAAAGTTGAGTTTATAATTAATATATACATTGATTAAAAAATAATAAGAGTTAATGAGATAAAGTTAATGGGGTTTGACTGGCTTGAGGGGTTAAATGGTGAAAGTTAGTGGTTGCCATGCATGCACACTAAAATTGTAAAATTTAATAGCTAACCATTTTTAATTATTTTATTTTATTTTTATAAAGAGGTACATTTAACAAAAGAAGGAGACGTAATTAAAGCATGTATTTATAAAACAATCCTTTTGTATTTTATTAAATTATGTTAAAATATAATTGGACTAACAAATATAATTTTTTGTAGACATATGATTGTATTTTTATCAATGTTTTAGAACTCGATCGAGTTAATGTTTTAGAACTCGATTAAGTAGGTTAACTCAGATTGACACTCTGCTAACTTTATTTTATATTATTATTTTAATTATGCGATTGTGCTAGAGTAGCTTTGGAAATTGCATGAAATAGGTTTGAGAATGTTTTATAGTCATATGATTGTATTTTGATTCTATAAAAAAAAAAAAATTAAGTTTTTTTTTTAATAGGTTTGACCCAGTTTGACTGTTGGTCAATATCAATAGTACTCAACCAATTAGTCGTTGATTACTCGTCAAGTAACTGATAAATCGTTAACTATTGTTTCACTGGTCGATTAGCGAGTAGCAATTTTTGAAATCATGAATATGATTAATGAGTTTACATTGTTATATTTGATTTATCTCTCTTATCTGTATCTTTCTCCAAATAAAGGTGTCAAAATGGGGTGGACAACTTGAGCCTAGCCCACAAATTCGAGGCCCAACTTGCATTCAAGTCTGATGGTTTGGCCAATGGAGCTTAATTATTAATGCCAGTAAGCTTTAAACATGTCTTTCTACTAATATTATAGATAAAATAAGTTAAATTCTAGTGGGCCTTCGAATCCCACTTTGGTTTGGGTTTACAGGATCTCACAAAAAATTTAAGGACGAACTGGTAATCTTACCCTAATCCCTAAAATTATGGCTGCACAACCCATACAACCTCTTTACTCCAATATAGTGATTTAAAATTAAAAGTCACAAATTTTTTATAATTTTTTTATTTATATTTTTGGTATTAAAAAATTCCTAACTATTTTAACTAATAAAGAATATTGTCATACATTATTAAGTTTGTTTTAACTAATAGTCTACCAAATAAGTTTATTATATTAAGTGTACATATATGATTAAAATATTATTTTGTGTTATGGAAAAGTTAATATGTATCCTAAAGACACGTATAAAGATTTAAAAAATAGTAAAATAGATTTTATCTATTTTTTCAAATACAAAATTTGAAGTTTTATACTAATATATTTAAAAAATAATTATAAATTATTTATTGAAGTTTGAGAAAGACACATGTAGTAACTATCCTTTATTTTAATAGTAATGCATTTTAAAAGGAGTAGATAAGCTATCATTGTTCTCCCTTGTAGCTAAGATCTTCCTTAATTCTTGAAAATTCAAATCACATATTATATGAAGGGTATATATATAAAAGGAGGCCCCAACCCAATTAACTAGTCTTTTGGGTTGAAAGGTTATCCATCAATATATCTATCTCTTCTTAAAAATACATAAAAAGTAACCATTGTAAAAGTATAAAATAGTATCAGAGCTTTCAAAAAACATGGATGGCAAAGTTTAAAGCTAACCTATTTTCCATTTTTTTACAGGCTCACATGTGAGCAGGAATATTAGAAAGTCTCACATGTGAAGAAATGAAAATGATATGAATCTTTTATTGAAAACATAAAAACATGATGGTACACACAAACACACACACACACACTATTTTTCATTTTTTTACGGGCTCACATGTTAGGGGGAATGTTCGACAATCTCATATGTAAAGGAATAAAATGAGATGAATCTTTTATTGAAAAGATAACAAGCATGAGATGGTGTATGCATATGGTGTGTGTGTGTCAATATATATATATATATATATATATATATATGTATAGAGGTCGCGTTATGTGCACCGAGTGCATGTATACACTTAATTAAAAAATGTGTTATATATTTATATATATATATATATATATATAAGGGTTGCATTGTGTGCACCAGGTGCATGTATACACTTAATAAAAATATGTATATTATTGTAATTTATTATATACGAATACAACAAAATATATATGATTATAATATATATGTATACATAGGGGTCGTGTTGTGTGCATTGGATGTATGCATACACTTAATAAAAAAAAAAAAATGTGTGATTGTAATTTATCATATGCAACTACAACTAAATTATACAATTACAATTAATAAATATGATCACATTGGTATATATGATTATAATATATATATGTATGTACATATAGGGGTCACGTTGTGTGCACCGGGTACATGTATACACTTAATAAAAAATATATATGATTGTAATTTATTATATGCAACTACAACTAAATATATATGATTACAATCAGTAAATATGATTTTATTTATCACAGTCAGTAAATGTGATCATATTTATTGATTGTAATTACAAATGTTTAGTTATAATCACATATAATAAATTACAATCAAACATTCTAGAATGGAATTACGCTTTTTTTTTTTGGTCAAGTGTATGCATACACCAGGTGCACCTTAGAATGCACCATATATATATATGTGTGTGTGTGTGTGTGTGTGTAGGGTAAGATTAGGGATACAAATTTTAACACAATTTTTCAACCATTAGATTGAAAAACATTGAATGATATAGATTAGTTATTAATTTTGAATATGTACACTTCACCCTATTTTATATCTACCTTTAGATCAAATAAAAAAAAAAAAAATTATCAATTCAATTTTTATTTAATTTTTTCACTTTATTTAATTAACCAAATCATGCAGACAATATTTGGATTTAAAGCTTTCAACATAAATTTTCAAATAAAATTCATATTTCATATGTTTAAACAAAACATATTAATTAAAATAAAAAATCAATAAAAAATAAATAAATAAAAGAAAGAGAAAATAGGAAAGAATATGAATGAAGAGAAATTGGTGCACATGCTATTATATGGTATAACACAATTCTCCAATAACTCTCATCTTCTCTAAAATAAATAAATAAATCTGCACTATTAATTGTTTTTCAATCCAATGGTTCAAAAATTATATCAAAACTTATGTCAAATATATATATAATATATATATATATGGGGTCTCCTTGGGTACACTTGAGTATGTATATATTTGACAAAAAAAAAAATACCTAATTGCATTTTAAAAGGTATAATTGTAATTTGTTATATATGATTACAATTAAATATGTTTTATTATAATTAATAAATGTGATCACAATCAGTAAATTAGTAAATGTTATCACATTTACTGACTATAATTATATATGTGTAGTTGTAACCATATATAATAAATTATACTAACAAATTTATAATGCAATTAGACTTTTTTTTTTTTTTTTTTTTTTTTTGTGAAGTATAATATTCAAGTGTATGCTAGAATAGCATATATATATATATATATATATATATATAGGTTCCCTTGAGCACACCGATATATTTAACAAAATAAACGAGTGATTGTATTTTAAAATTACTGATTGTAATTTATTATAGGGATAATCCTCGTTTCCCCCCCTGTAGTTTGATATAATAGTCAAAAAACCCCCTATTGTTTCTGGAAATCCCATTTTACCCCTTCTGTTAACTCTGTGAATGAGTATCCAAAAAGACCAAACTGCCCCTCAAATAAAAATTAAAAAATTTTAATTTTTTAAACAATAAATTAAAAACAATATATAAAAAAGTGGAGATCCAATCTCCAGATTGGATCTCCACCGTCCATCAAGATTGATGGACGGTGGAGATCCAATCTGGAGATTGGATCTCCAGTATCCTTGTGTTCTTAGCATCCATTATCATCAACAAATCCAACCAACCAAACCAACGTTGACATCAAGCAAACATTATCATCAACAAATCCTCCAACATTGTAACAACAACATCAAACACAATAGCAACATAAAAAACAACAAATTTTCTGGAAACAGAAAAACTACTCAACTTTCTGGGTTTCCAGCGCCGGAAACCCAGAAGTTTCCGAGTCGGAACCCAAGGGTTTCCGCGCTGAAAACCCAAAATGGGTCTTCGCATCTGGGTTCGAGACCCGCATCAGGGTTCGATCGAACCCAGATGCGAGGTTCGCATCTGGGTTCGATTTCGAACCCAGTGCGGGTTCGCATCTGGGTTCGAGAACCCTGATGCGAACCCGCATCTGGGTTCGACGATCGAACCCAGATGCGTCGAACCCAGTGCGGGTTCGCATCTGGGTTCGATCGAACCCAGATGCGAACCCGCACTGGGTTCGAAATCGAACCCAGATGCGAACCTCGCATCTGGGTTCGATCGATCGAACCCAGATGCGAACCCGCATCTGGGTTCGATCGATCGAACCCAGATGCGGGTTCGCATCTGGGTTCGAGAACCCTGATGCGAACCCGCATCTGGGTTCGACGATCGAACCCAGATGCGGGTTCGCATCTGGGTTCGAACGAACCCTGATGCGAACCCGCATCTGGGTTCGATCGAACCCAGATGCGGGTTCGCATCTGGGTTCGAACGAACCCTGATGCGAACCCGCATCTGGGTTCGAGAACCCAGATGCGAACCTCGCATCTGGGTTCGATCGATCGAACCCAGATGCGGGTTCGCATCTGGGTTCGATCGATCGAACCCAGATGCGCAAACCGGCTGTGAAGAAGAGGAGAAGAAGAGAAGAGGAGAAGAAGAGAAAAAGAAGAAAGAGAAGAAGAAGAAACAAAACAGAAGAAGACAGACGTAAAAAGAGAGAAGAAGAGAGGAGAGAGAGAAGTTTTTGAATTTTTTATTTATTTTTATTTTTTTAATTAGTATGGAGATTATTTAAAAATATATATTTTTTAATTATTAATTATTAAAAAAATCATTTTTACCGCACACGTGGCACTCATCTATTTGTTTAAATTTTTTAAAATTATTTTATAATAAATTGACAATTTTGCCCTTTCTAACTAACGGTCAAACATTGGATTTTAACGGTCAAACATTGGATTTTAACGTTTTAGTTGACGGTAGGGGGTTTTTGGATATTTTTATAAACAATAAGGGGTTTTTTAGACATTTATATTAACTATAGGGGGTTTTTAACGATTTTATAAATCGAGGGGGTTTTTTGGCTATTATATCAAACTACAGGGGGGAAACGAGGATTATCCCTTTATTATATTTTTATTATATATTATTACAACTAAATGAGTTAGATCACATTTATAACAATTGACAAATAGAATCACATTTGCTAATTGTAATAAAACATGTTTAGTTGTAATCAGATATAATAAATATATAATCAATAATTTAGAATATAATTACTCAATTGTTTTTTAAGTGTATCGATAGCGTATGTGTATTGTAGAATGTGATATATATATATAGAATTTCTATAGTCAATGTCTCTTAACTTTAAATTATTAGGATTGTCCAATCAAATTCATTTATTGTATTTAAATTAAATAAGAAAGATTTTTTTTTTTTTAAGAAAGAGAATGCAATTAATGAATTTGATTAGATGATCTTAACAATTTAAAGTTAAGAGACACTATCTACATATATATATATATATATAGTAGAAGTGTAACATTAATCAATGCTTCCTCAAGTAAGATATTTAATTTTTTACTTGAACACCAAATAGTAAACTATTGCAATTACTTGTTGACAAAAGATAATAAATAAAAAATTAATTCATTACTATCTGTTAAGATGTCAAAAGACTTTTTAAAAAATAACAAAAATCTTATATCAATTGAAAGGTCTTGGTTCAGTGGAGCATATAATTTTTAATCATTCTTGACATCGTACAGATGTGTTCTGGGGTCTCAAACCAGAGCATGTAACACTTTCATATAACCATTGTGTTTTGGGCACGTAACACTTTTTAATGTCAACTGGCTGCTGGCGCAGTAGCCAGCAGCCACCATGCCTTCCTTTGCAAGGGGGCATGGTTCGACACCCATTGTATATATAATATTATATAATATAATAATCTATATAATAATAATATAATAATATAATTAATACTCATATAATATAATATAATATGATTCTTAATTTTTCATTATTTGTGTGAGTCGATCCCCGACCCCAGTGTGGGTCTCCCTCCCACCTTCGTGTGGGTAAATCCCTTCCAATTTGGAGTAGTCCCCCGGGCCGTGCTATCAGTGTCATATCTCGATTTCAAAGTCCCGGACACCCTCTGGATTTATCCCAGATACCGTTGTTGTATTAAAAAAAAAAAAAACACTTTTTAAATAAGCTTCAATATATATATATATATATTTTTTGGAAATTTAGAAATTTAAATTAAGCCAATAAACCATGGAGATCCCGATAAAATTTTCCGAAATCACAAAGCTGTAGCTTTGGATGAAACAAAGCAATGTAACTCCTAAATAAAAACCTTTAGAAAATCTATAGTATCTTTTCTGTTCGGCTTCAAAATTTCAATCACGACTTTGGAAAAAACATCTCAAAATTTTGAATCATGTAACTACTGTAAATTTATGAAAATTGATAAAAGATGCAGACAGCTAATTTGATTTATTAAATCTTATGAATGCTAAAAGCAAATAGATGTCCCTGATTCACCAGGACAACCAGTGAATAGTAAAATAAAATAAAGGAGAAATTTTAATTCCGTCCATAACGTTTAATAAAATATTACTTTTTTTACTAACGTTTGTATTTTAAATTTTCGTTATCTCTAACATTTCGAAAATACATCAATTTAGTCCCTCTAACCAAAAACGACAGTCAAACGTGACAAAAGTGGCAAAAAGACAAATTTACCCTTGATATAATTTAAGATAATTAAAATAACGTAATTACCCTTTTAAAAATCGATAATTGCAAAATAACTATATCTATTATTACAAAATTGTCATTGACCATCTCCAGTCAAATTGTGACACATATTGAATCAATTATTTTAATTCAATTTACAATTAATACATATTTTAATTAGAAAATAACATTTTTGATATAAAATGAAAAAAAAAAGAAAAAAAGAAATTCCTTCATCTTCTACCTCTCATCATCTTCCTCATCTCCAATTTCATCTTCTACATTCATCAAAATCATCATCTCCATCATTTTCATCAAACTAACATCACTAAAATTAAACATTAACATCAAACCAAACATCTCCTAAATCTTAAAAAAAATGTTTATGCAAATTAAAAAAAAAAATGTATATGCAAATTTAAAAAAAAAAAAAAGAAAAAAAGAAAAAATTGGAGATGGCATCGCCATCTCCAATCAGCTTGGTCTTTGACGGTGGAGACCCTCTAGTCTCCATCATCAAAGACCAGATCTGATCTCCACTGATGGACACCAATGTTGGTCTCCTCTCAAGTTTCCAACGTGGAGACCAGGTCGGAGGTCTCCAGCCTGGTCTCCACTTCAACGATGGAGACCAGTTTTCTGGTCTCCCTCGTCGAAATGAGGTCTCTTTGGGAGACCTGGGTCTCCCATGGAGATCTTTCTTAAAAAAAAAATAATAATTTTCAAATATTTTTTATATATTAAATTAAAAATATAGAAATATATATTCTATTAAAAATATATAAATAGATTCATGTTAAAATGACCAAACTAACTTTCTTCATGTTAAGATTGACTAACACTTGACTAATAGAAAGATTAAATTGATATATTTATGAAATGTTAAAGATGATAGAAATTCAAAATGTAAATGTTAGTAAAAAAGCAATATTTTGCTAAACATTAGGGACTAATTAAAATTTTCCCTAAAATAAATTTTCAATTCAATCCACGTGTATGGCACATGATAGTAGTAATAGAGATGCAGATAATAATAGTTAAACACTAATATTCAAATATACGTCCTTGAACAAATTCGGTTTACAAGAAATTATTACAATATCAAACTCCAAATCAACAACCGAAGAACAACAGAAGCCTCCATGAATGTTAAATCCACCAAGTCCTCACACTAAAATCGAAATTAACTTATGATAATTTTTAATTAAATAAATGAAGTAAACAATTTTCAAAATAAACCGTATGCAATTCTTTTTATGAGAACAGTCGTTAAATGTAGGCGATTGGAACAATTTTTTTAAGAATGATAATTTGCTGGAAGATGAAATTTGTAGCATCTCATAATGTTAGCATCCTTTATCGACTTTGATTGGATAGAAAAGTTTCTTTCTAGATTAACAAACTTGTATTAAAAGGTATCCACAGTGCATTGTATTCTGCTTCTTAGTAATAAATTTTAATTTCTTAGACCTAAAAAGTTTTTATTTTATTTTATTTTTTTTCGAAAAGCAAAAAAAAATTGCTCATGTTCAATTTATTAACTACAGATTTTTAATTAACTAATCGTACAAATAGACCTTAATTAAGGAACGATTTTCTGATTCACATGATCCATGCCTATAAGATTGAGGCATATCGCTTCTAAATTCACTTTCACATCAACTGTTATTACTAGTGAGATGTTTTGGGCAAGAAGATACATTGAAATGGGCTGCCCGGTACATCATCATCTCCATAAGTGTTTCCTCAATCATCATGGCTTTGATCAGCTACTGAATTTGTTCCTGCTGCTGTTCCTCTTGAATTAGTGTCAGAAGTAACCTCCATTAAATTGTTCATCATCATCTCCACAACTGTTCTCACTATCATCGTCATAGCTTTGCTCGGTTGATACTTCTTCATGTTATCTACTTCTGTAGATATCATACTTTTTCCTAATTCTGCTGCACTCTAATATACGAGGCATATGGATCTCATTCCATGTCTTGTGTTGCATCATAACAAGATCTTGGACCATAGAAATTCCAACATTTGTTGCTGATTAATCCTCAAGATACTCTACATCTTGCTTGTAAAGTGGACGAATGCCACATCTCTTCACCAAAGGTTCCGTTTGACCGTAGGTGCAAAAGTGAGCAACAACACCAGTAGCTGGAAAAGCATAATAAACTTGTCGGCGTGATAAATAGGCCAACCAAAGGTGATCAGACTTGATAGTTGAGAGACCAGGGTAGGAAAAACCGACATAAAAACCACCGACAGTATTATCTATAATACACGCAATGTAGACACCATCCGAATGATCAGGGGTTGAAAGCACTGCACACACAGCAAATCCCATAAATTCATCATTTAGCCAGCCATCAGGTAGTCTTCCATTTATTTTAGACCCCTCACTCTGACAATTGAACAAGTTTGGAATTTCACTTCCAGGGAGACGAATATGAAATTGAGAACGACAATGGAGTTCCTTTGAAATGGGATCATGATTGCTCATACTGTCTCTCTGCAATAAAAAATGTTGCAGCAAAAAAGATAAGATGATACAGATATAAAAGAGAAAACATAATATAAACAAAATCATGCGATAGCAACAAGAGTCAAAAGTTGATATGATTATTGAAATTATAGAGAGACAATTGCTGGAAAATTTGAAGGAAAGACATCAGAAGTTGTTTAGGAAAGAGAAACCTGAAGCCAGCGTTTCAGCAACTTAATTGCCAAATTGTTGTTGTTCTTGCCTCGAGTCTCTACTAGGTTGAAGCAATTGAAAAAATGTAGTGCAATATCTGGAGAGGTGAGTTCTAGTACACTTGATATTGTTTTCAAGGAAGTACATTCTTCTGCCCCTACAAATATTAATCCAGGTGGAAGCTTTGGCAATGACTGAAGCCTATGACATTTCTCCAAGCAAAAAATTTTAAGCTTAGATAATTGACTGATGGTATCTGGTAGGCTAACAAAGTTGTTCCCACTGATATTTAACTCTGTTAAGGAGTATAAGGAGCCAACATCTCCTGGGATTGCTCCTTCCACAAGATTGCAGTCATTGAGATCTAATGTTTGCAAAGAGGACAAACCTGCAAGAGGAGGCAATAGCAAACCCATGCAATCAGGCTTTCTAGTTGGCAACAACCAGGAAATCAGATAAGAACTCCATGTTTCCGGTGGTCCTCCTTTACATCCACAGATTGACCATGTTCTAAGTTTAGTTAATTGTACAATGGATGATGGTACTTGTCTTATAGCAGTCCCAGTGACATCTAGCTCCTCCAAATGCTCCATTTCTCCCAAATTGAAGGGCAGTCTGTCTAGTCTCGAGCAGCCATGAAGATTAAGAATCTTAACAGATTTCAAGCCACAGACATCTGGAAGTTGTCTTATAGCAGTCCCAGCCACATCTAGCTCCTTCAAATGCTCCATTTCTTCCAAATTGAGGGGCAGTCTATCTAGTTTTGAGCAGCCATGAAGATTGAGAATCTGAAGAGATTTCAAGCCACAAACGTCGCTTGGAAGTTGTACAAGATTTTTACAGTTATTCAAATTCAATACAACAAGGCTTCTGAGAGAACCAACGGATTGGTGAACCTCAAGCAATCTTGTACAGTATTGAAGCTCCAACCTCTCAAGGTTTGGAATCATCGTAAAGTCTGGGGTTCTGACAAGGTTTTGGGAGTAACAAAGCTTAATGGTTTTTAGCTCTCTGAAAGACTGTAGAAACAAAAACTAAATTAATCAAAAACTAGCTTTCATGACCTTTATAATGTTTAAAAAACAATTATGATAGTGTACCTTAATGTCATTCCACAGGTACTCAATGCGACTATAACACAAGCTGAGTTGAAAAAGTTTATGTGGATTGAAATTTGAAGGCAAAGTCTTCAAAGGGTACCCCCGCCATTTGAGAATCCGTAACTCACTCGATAGGTACTCAAAGTCTTTAGAAATGTGAACATTATTGATATCAAGGAGTCTTAGATTACTCATGGTTGAGAAGCATTTACCATTCGCGTGGGTAATATCCTCTTTATAATCGACAATTATCATAGCTTCAACAGTTGAAGCTTCCTGGTAAGAAGAAGGAACAATGTGTATAATTAATAAAAAGAAGTTACTTGAATTGTGATAGTTAGACATTCTGTGAAATATTAATATACAATTAGCTATATTCTTTAGAAAATATCTTACCATATTTTCGGTCAACACGCGATGGACATCTTGACACTGCCATAGTCTACTCCATTTGCTAGGCTCTTTAGGATGTTGTTTGCGAACAATTTCCCAGCCCATTCGTTGTACCACATCTTGCATTTGCAATTTGTTATCTTCAATAGTTATCAAAGATCTGTCTACAAGAACTTTTATTCCAATATCTGGGTGAAAATCACAACTATCAAATATTTTCTTGATTTGACCTACATCCTTCCCTTTGAAGAAACATGCTATATCTAAAAATATTTCCCTTTCCAACTTTCGTAATCCATCATAGCTAATTTGAAGTACTTTCATAATATCTGGCTCAGGATCTACTTCTAGTCTTTCCAACGCACTTTTCCATTCGGTTACATTTTTATCATGCAAAAATGATCCCAAAACTTCAAGAGCTAATGGAAGTCCATTTGCATAACTTACAACACGCTCTGAGAGCTCAACATGATCATTTGTTGTTCCTATGGGTTTGAAGGCTTTCAAACAAAAGAGTCTATAAGACTCATCATAATCTAATCCTTTGACCTTATAAATATTATTGATTTCATGACTTTTCAGCACATGTTCGTCTCTGGTTGTAATGATGATTCTACTTCCAGAACCAAACCAATCTTTCCCTCCAACCAACCTTTCTAATTGTTTTATGTGATCCACATCATCAAGAACAAGAAAGATCTTCTTCCTACATAGCCGCTTTCTAATCAAACAAATTCCCTCATGATAATCATATATATTCAAATCTTTTTCCTTCAAGACCTCACAAAGAAGCATTTTCTGTAACTTTTCAAGACCCTTTTTTTCAGAGACTTCTCTAACATTGGCAAGAAAGCAACTACCTTCATAATTATATGAAAGCCTTTCATATACAGCTCTAGCAATTGTAGTTTTACCTATTCCTCCCATCCCACAAATGCCAACAAAGTGAATTTCATTGAAAATATCAAGTCTTAAAAGCTCATAAATCTTCTCCACACGAGAATCTATTCCAACAAATCCCCCATCAACACTTGGAAAATATCGAGGTTGATTCAATCGTTCCCAAATCTTGTCGACAATTTCAGTGATGAACTTAACTTCAGACCTGCAGTGAAAATGAATGCTAACTTTTTAAACCCTAATAGGAAATAATAATTAATTCGTTGCATTATATTTTGAGAGCATGATCTATTCCAGCTACGCAACTAAGAAAAGCTTGTAAAGGTGTTAAAATTATGTCAAAAAGAAGCATTAGTGAAAATTTTCTATGTAGCCTAACCAGTGTTAGACGCAACAGAAATCATAGAATTTCAAGGCTTTGAAGTTTAGAGATACATAGTTACCCGTCATGTAAATGCAATCCAGCGAGTTTGCCAACCGTTGTGAGAGCTGATTTCCACCTCTTCACCTTCTCCAGGTTATCCCTGAAATCTTGTTCATGTTTATCAAAGGCTGTCTTCAAATGTCCTCTCTGGTTTCTCACATCTGATGGATCGACCTTGTAAAAAACTGGCAAAACAATCTCATCCTTTGCCTCCATGCACTCAACAATCTTTGCAAGTTCATCCAAACACCACGTAGAAGAAGCATAATTTTTGGATAAGATAATGATTGAAACCATTGATCTTTCAATTGCTTCCAAGAGTTCAGATGAAATCTCTTTTCCTCTCTCAAGTCTTTCATCATCTCTAAATGTGTAAATTCCTTTCTGATTCAAAGCAGCATACAGATGATCAGTGAAGTTGTTGCGTGTGTCTTCACCTCTAAAACTCAAGAACACGTCGTATGTCCATCGACTATTGCCACCAGAAGAAGAAGCTGGAGAGGATTTCTGTCTCGTAGAAGCCGATAATGAAGAATCATCAGCAGTAGCTCGTTTTTTCTGAGTGTTGGAAGCTGCCATTGAAGGGTTGATAGCTTGTTTGTTTTCAGAAACAGAGGACTTGGAAATGCAAGCCTTACATTTGCAGACACAGTCCTTCTAAGATTTTAAAAGCATAACAGCCAGAAACAACCTCGAATTTTCCATCAACTTGGCAGAGGCTGCACTGTCCAGGATATTTATTGATTATGCTGCGCGTGTAGAAAAATTAACCAAACAAGTTTCCGTAGTCAACAAGTTTGAAATGTTATCCTTACCTATTAGTTGTATCAAACTTTGTCCTCTTCCCTTGGTGTTTCAAAAATTAAAGGGATAATCCCAATTTTTCTCCTATAATTTAAATAAATAGTTAAAATTTCTCCTAATTTTAAAAAATTATTTAACTGTTAGAGAAAATTTTGAATATTTATTTAAATTACAGGGAAAAAATTAAGATTATCCCAAAATTAAATTAAATCTTAATAAACTTCTTTAAAATTTAATGCAAAACGTCATTAAATTCTACTAGGTTTACAATGACAATTTTGTAATCAAAAGGGTTGTCAAATAATGTGTCATACCATTAAAAATTATAAATGGAAATAAAATAGTTGATATTGTTTTAATAAAATTGATTTATTTGAAATAGATTTCATAATTACCATAGCTCAATAAGATTCTTTATCCTCATTTAATTTGATAATAATTTAGATTCAAAAATGTAATTAATGATTAAATAATTTTATTTAAATCAGATTAAATTAGATTTTCTTTTCTATTTATAATTAATTTATGAAATATTATCAAATATTCCTAAAAATGAAACTACCGTAAAAATACTGATTTTTTATGTAAATTTAAAGCATAGTCTCCATCCAAAACATTTTGATATAATTTTTTATTACCAGTTCGCATTAGCTTTCATGATTTTGCTTGCTTTTTTGTTCAGATTTTCTCCCCCTTCCGTCTTTCTTTTTACAGCTTTTAGTGTTTTCACAGTTCTCTTTTATTGCTCAAATTTAGTTGATATATTGTAGGGAGCATATCTTTTCTTCCTTTTTCACTTTTTTTCTTTTTTCGTGATTCTTCATTTTTTCTCTTTTGTATTTGCAAAGAAATTGTTGAGTTGCCTTGTGTTTTGGGTCAAACCAGAGCATGATAAAAAAAACATTTATTATTTAATTAATCCTATGAAGCTATAAACTTAAAAATAATTTCTTAAGTCTTATGGCTCTTTAATTTTATTAAAAAGCCAAAATCTTTTTAATGTGCCTCCTACAGTATTATGATAATATAATAAAGCATAAAAATTCATTTTGAATACTACACCAGTTGCTTTCAAAAATTGAAAATAATATGCCCTGCCCCTCCTCACCACCACTCCAGTATCAAGTTGTTGTTGTTGTTGTTGTTGTTATTGATAAATTTCTTATGGAGTTGTAAAAATTTCAGCGAATTTCTCGTCAGACCAATCTTATAGGGTAAACAAGTCAGTATTCATCATCCTAGGGTACCGAGAAACATTTCTTGGAACCCGATGAAGGTACAATATTAATAAATAAATAACTTATTAGTGAAGTCCATAAAAATGTAATATTCAGTCAACCATTTTTCTTTCGATAAATCTAGATGATTTGTTGCGTAGGAAAAGGGGCAACCCAAATTTCCAAGATACTTTTTAAAGGCTGCAGTTTCCTAATAATTTCCAGCTTGCTGTGTAGGAAAAAAGGGTCAATTAGGCCCGATTTGGGATGGACGGAGAAGAACTTATTTTGGCTTCTTGAAGTCAGAAGCTATTTTTATAACTGTTTGAATGGATTCAACAAAAGAGCCTCTTAACTTTGAAAGCTCTTCTACCAAAGTTATTCCACCCATTTTCTCTTAAAAGCTCTTTCTAAAAAACACGGAAAGCCATAATTTGGTTTAATGAATTTTTTATATTACTAGTTTTACCCTTTGTATAACAAACAATAAAACAAAAGTCCTACTTGTATTCGTCATCTCCTCTCTGCTCTGATAAACAAAACCACTAAATATTCATTTTCCTGACTCAAAATTATCTCTTCTCGTCTCTGCTTCGACAAACAACACCACCCAAAATTACTCAATTTATCATCAAAACCACCCTAGCAACAGTTCCTTCATTACCGAACACCCACACCATCAAAGCTAGCAACACCATCAACCCCAACAACACTATCAAACCCAGTTACTTCACTGACCAAACACCCACACTATCAAGCCCAACAAAACCCAAAACACCCAGAAAAAGGAGAGAGACAGATTAGAGAGAGAGAGAAGGATTTTGGAAGAAAAAATGGAGGTACCTGGAGTTTGGACGCCGTTCATGAAATAGGAATGAAGAGAGACAGCGTTGATCGGTAGGAGAAGGAAGAGAACGGTGGGAGGATTGAGAACAAAGGGACGACAGATGAACAACATAGAAAATTGAGAAAAGAGAGAGAGAGTTTCTGATAACTAATAAAGATGAAGAAATAATGAAATATTAATAAAGTTAATTTTTTAAATTATTTTAATATTTTATTTATTGAAAATATCTTGATTTAAAGTTTAAGACAAATGTTATTATTTATTTATTTTAATTAAGATGTTTAAGATAAATATTATCATTTATTATTTTAATTAAAGTGTGAGAATTATATTAAAGGTAGAAAAAATTTTAATAAAGTAATTTTAAATACTATTATAAAAAGGGTAGAACGATTATGTTATAATTTATAAAGTTTTTTAAATATTTCAACCAAACAGTTCTAAAAGCTACTCTGAATTTAAAAATTTTTAATCTAAATAATAATTTAAAATTTTAACTTTTACTTCTCTTCTATTTTTCTTCTTTTATTGTTAAAAAATAAAAATAAAAGTCATTCCAAACGAACTTTTAGTAAACAGTCATAAAAGCAGATGAGAGTGTTGAAGCAATTAAATTTCCTAAAGTCTGAGAGCTTTGAATGCGCTTTGTCCTTCTCCTCGTGGTGTCCTTTCGTATGACCCACCATCTTTTAATGGTGTCCTTTCTTTCGTTGTCCATATTAGCCTAATCTTCAACATTTTGCATCTTCCTCTACCAACAATTGTACATTTTTACCCGCAAATTGATGGTAGAATTAGCATCCAATCTTACCATTTTCTCTCGTATTTTCATTTTTCAAAGGAAATTACTCAGCCTTATTAATATAAGAAAAACATTAAAGGAACAGTATTATACTTTTTATTATTTTACTTTTAAAGTGATCGAAACTACGGTTTCCTTCGTATGGAAAACAGTTTAGAAAAATAATGGTGTTCTCCTTTTTCAGCATGAAGTAGCTACAAACTCAATAACTTCCGTGATTTTGATTGCATTTTTGTTCAGGGTTGCTGTCTCTTTCCGTCTTCATTACATTTCCATTTTTATTGCTCAAATTTGGTTGATATATTGCAGGGAGTATTCTTCCTTTTTCCTTTTTTTTTTTTTTTTTTTTTTTTTTTGCCCTTTATTCTTCACTTTTTCACCTTTGCATTTTCAAAAAAATAATAATAATAAATACTGAAAATTCAATAATACTTCTTCAAATTTTGGAACCAAAAATTTACAAATATCAATACCCAACCAAATTTGAAACTATCAGAATAAACTCAAATACATTCGGATCATATCTTTAAAAAAGGAGCGAATAAAAATGGCCAGATAGATGATCAGACGATTTCTATTTTTTTTTTTTTTTTTTTTTTTTTAACGTTTCCTCTTTATTGACTTTGGCTTTTATCGATGTCTGAATTTAGTTGACTGAAGTTCTTGACCCAATACTTGTAATTAAAAAGGAACAAAACAAAAACAAGAAAAAGAACAAGAAGAACGGTGAATGCAAAAGTGTTTTTACGTGGTTTAACCTAAGAATAATGTCTACGTCCATGACTGTGTTCTCTCATAATTTTAACAGAGTCACAGTATGCTATTAATTATTGTGTGTTTACAATGAACTTTCAACCCTTATTTATAGCGTAGGGTGTTAGAATTTGAGTACAAATAAAATAGGAAAGAGTTTCACATTAATTACACTTTCAAAATCGGTTTCCACCATATCAAAAATATATTCCACCATATCAGGGATAAATTCCACCGACATAAAAATTTGAATTTATTTCCAATTTTGGTAGTTGACTCTTTCTCAGTTTGGGCTGTTGCCTTTTTGAAAAATTCCTTTAACGAGAGCTTCAATCTGTGAGCTGGAGCTTGCATTGAACAACCTCGAGTTGAGTATAAGACATCATTGACCATAGCTGACTAGTGACCTAAGAATAATAGTGGCAAATTAAGAGCTCGCAAGCTGGGTGTCAGCAAACTGGCCTTTATCTATTGGATCAATTCATCGGACCGGTTCCTTGGGCTTTTACAAACCCATTTATGTAGTCTCAAATATATCCACAATAACTTTTTTTTTTTTTCAATCTTTTAATTTTTGTATTTTTTCCTTTTGCTACAATTTCTTTGATTCTGTATTGTTTTCACAGTTTGCATGCATATATATATATATATATATATATATATATATATAAAATATCATAAACATGGCCGACACACCCGCACTCTCATTTCAATCTTCACTTTGCTTGCTTTGTTAAATGAGGGACACTTGTCCTTTTCGTAAATAATTTGCCACACATATCCTTTTAACTTAAAATTTTAATTTCTTTGATGGATTAGAGCCCATTTCAATTGGGCTTGTTGAATCGGCTCATAAACCTTTTTTTGTTTTTTCATTCATTCATTTGGGCTCATTTAAATCAATTTTGGTCCCTTTAAAATTTGGACTTTAATTAAGGGTTTTATTGAAATCTAACCTTTTTTTGATGACCCAAGTGAAAAATAACTTATTTTTTTTAAATCATTTCAGATTGGTCTTTTTTAGACAAGAATACCCTTGATTACTCTACTAATTACCACTAGCCCACCCCTTGTGTGTCACGTTCAGCAAATCTGTTCCTCTCTCTACCAAACTTTTTTTCTCTCATTCTCTCTAACCCACCATCGCATCTCCTCATTGGCGAACCTCACCCTCGCACCTCCACCCACCACCGACCAAACCCATCAAAATACGTTGGAAACCCACCGTTGTTCGCTCTCTCTCTACCAACCTTTTTCTGTCATTCTCTTTCTAAGAATCTATAGGTGAGGTCTTGAGGTCTTCCTCTCTTACTGTCGATTCTCAACCATCAAATCTATGTCAACCTCTCTCCACCACAACGCTGTCAACAGTGGTTCATCGACAGGTGAGGTTTTCCTCTTCTCTTTCCTTCTTCCTTTATTTTCTCTTTATTTTTTTGGTTGTCGCCATTAGATTCGCACGCTGCCACACATCTTTTGTTTGCAGGTCGTGCCGTCGTCAAACCATTGGCTCTCCGCTCTGACACCGCTGACAGCAAACCCTTGCTTGTCGTCGAACGATTCTGTGCCACTGATAACCCATCTCAGGGGCTGTGAGTTTGGTATGATAGAGTGCTATTTTGATTGTTTGGTGTAACATGTGAGTTTAGGTTTGGATTTAAATGACGATTTATGACATATAATTTATTTTACTAGACATTTTCGTTTGAAAATGATGTGGGTTTAGATTTAAATAACAACTTGGGTTTTGGTAGATATTGTGTTTGTTTGGTTCTGTTGTCTGGTTGGTTTACATTTGTTTTCGTCCCTGTTATTTGGTTTGCATATGTTTTGGTCCCTATTATGTTTATTGCAGTTGGTTTACATTCCTACTCTTTATTGTGTGTTTATTACATTTGGTTTCATGTAAGGTTTATTGCGTTTGGTCCCTATTTTGCCTGCATTTGTTTACTGCATTTAGTTTCAAGTTAGGTTCTGCTGCTTGGAATTTCCAAGCAGCAAAACTTGTTGCCTGTGACTTCCAAGCAGTAGAAACCTAGAAATAGATTTCTTCTATTTTATTTTTTTATTTTTTCATGAGAATTTCATGAAATTGTTTTCTGTGTTTTTGTTTTTCAAATCTTATACATTGTTCACTGCTTTTTAATTATCGGTTCATAATTTTATTTCTCAAATTTATGTCGCGATTGTTGATTGTTAAAGAGTATAAATAGATTTCATCATTCACATTGTATCGGTACTGTAGATACATGTAATTGATTTATATATATATATATATGGTTGAGTCAGTTTAGGCTTGCTTGTAGTTGAATGTGTGAAAGAAGATTATTTTTGTAATGGTCGAAAAAATAACATGGGTGCGCTGTTATTACGGGTTCCTGACTTTCTGACTTTCATGTTGCTTATGAGATTTGAGGGATGCTGTCTCATGGGGTCGACTTAATAAAGCATATTTACATTCGTGAGATCAAAATCTTCATGTTGCGGAGGAATGTGTTTTTATTTTTTTAATTCGAAGACATGTCAGCTCTAATTGTTGATCAATTCATGAAACCAGATGGTGTTTTAAGTATGATATTGTAATTTGGTTGTATCATTTTTAGCTCTTTAGAGTGACTAAGTGAATACTTTTGTGTAGCCCTGAGAAACTGATTATAGTCAATGAGTTAGTAATATTTCAGCTACTGGTGTAGGCAAATAAAAAAAAACTTATGGGCAAAATTATTTAGATCCTACTAGGTATTTAAGGTTTATCTCTTGAACTTATGGCGAACAAAGATGTTGAAGTGGAAGGGAAAAATTGATTTTGAATTTAATGCGGAAACGTGGATTTTAAAAATTTTTCCAAACAAAATATACTCGATCGATGCTAGTAATAACAATTCAATAATTAAATTAATAAGATCGAATCTTACCTTTGCATGATAATTGAATTGATCCCTTTTGATTTGCAGATTCTTCACCACCCAATCTTCCTTGCTATGACTCTTCACAAAAGAAACTGTGTGTGGGCACAATATCGAAGAATCAAATCACGAAATCTTTTATAAAAGATTATTATATGAGATGGAGTGATTTGATGTTTTTAATTAATGGAAGTTTTTGGTTCAAGCAGCCAAAAAATTCTCATTCTGGTTACCAACATAAAACACCCTTTTATAATGGTAAGTTAGAGTTTTCCAATTTAACAAGGAATATAATTTCCTATTTAAATTAGAAAACATAGTTCATATCCAATATGGAATCAAATTCCTTATTAGTCAAGAACTCTTTACTTTTAATTTAATATGGAATCTAATTTCTGTTAAAACTTCTTTAATTCAATTTAATATGGAATCTAATTAAAATTAAATTAAATTACAATTTCCATTAATTAAAAGATTTTTCATTAAATTAAATGATTCTAAATCATAAATAATTTAATGACACTATTTAAAATTGAACTCATAATCTCTATAGATAATTAAATAATTAACACTTAACTAAATAATTACATATATTTAAATAACCAAATAATTCGTGAACATGTCAATGTGACATTAATAATTGGACAATCCAATTATATTCTTTCGTTTATTTCTTTATGTGGTTGTGAGCTAGTAAGGGGACCAAATGGACCTACAATTTGAGCTCCAATAATATCGAAATTATTAATTAAACTCTTTAATTAAATAATTCACTATTATTAACCCCAGAGTTACTCCACTAAAAACCTAAAGTTGCACTCTCAAGATTGTAGATGTTTTACACAATCTAAATTTTTAGTGTCCATTGATTTAATCATTTCATATGGTTCGATCCTCCACAAGTAGTTCATAATTAGAGCTAGGTCATTGAAGTCCGTTATACCTCTCTAATTATATCTTATTCCAATAAGTACCATTGATTCTCTAATGAACAATATATCCATAACAACTTAAGAATTTATCTTTTCGTTTACTTGTAAACAAAAAGTCGAGCGCTCTTATTGTTCAAGACTAGAATCAACATTTTAAGGGAACTACTCATCTACTTCTCGCAAGAAGGAGTGGATTACACTATTGTGTAGAATGTTCCCAACCATTTATTAAATCACATCTCCAAAGTATGAAGCTTATTGACCGTAAATCTATAACAGTCTCACCCATGTAAATCAAAAGATATGACTCAACAAATAGGAGTCCATATAATACTCAGGATTAAGATCAATCCATATATGGTCATCTAGCTGATAAATATGAATTTCTTTATTTTAACGGATATTAATAAGAAATTCATTTTATTGTGGTCTAGTCCTATATAATCTCCATCATATAAGGTGCCTCCATTTTCATGTCGCCACATGAACGATCCCGGATAAAATCATTGCATCAAATACAAAATGGACGGCAACTGTAGATTTACCATAAACAAAGTACCCAGTTTTGTTTGCTTTCTACAGACTCTTTAGATTACTGATCTCAAACTAAATCCTCTTGTATATAACACTTATATACTTAGTTTGAAATTACATAAGTAATCATGGATGTTACATGATATTTGTATGAAGCAAATATTTCATAAATGCATATCAAAATAAATATATTTTATTTATTAATTAATTTAAACATTTACAAATTACAAGCTCTTAGGGTATATTATCCTAACAATCTCCCACTTGCCCTTAGAGCAGATGAGACATGTCTCGTAATCCTAGACCCTCTGGATGACCTTCAAACACTTTAGCTGTTAAGGTCTTTGTAAATTTATCAGCATGGTTGTCTAGTGAAGCTATCATCTCAATGACACATCTCTTTATATACAATCTCCCTATTGAGATGGTACTTCTTCTCTATATGCTTCCCTCATTTGTGGTTTCTTGGTTCTTTAGAATTGACCACTATACCACTATTATCACAATAAATGGTGAGTGGTTTATTCATATCTGGAACAGCTTCCAGATCAATCAAGAATTTATGGAGCCAAACTGCTTCCTTAACTGCTTCACAAGCTGCTACATATTCAGCTTCTATGGTGGAGTCAACAATGCAAGATTACTTAACACTCCTCCATATAATGGCTTTACCACTAAAGGTAAATACTGACCTGGACATGGATTTCTTAGAATCATTGTCCAATTAAAAATCAGATCTGTGTATCCTTATGGGATCAAATCCTCTCCAAAATACACAAGCATATAGATTCTCATTTTCCAAAGATACTTGAGAATATGTTTTACAACCACCCAATGATCCAATCATAGGTTTGATTGATAACGACTGACTACTCTCACTGAATTATATATGTCAGGTCTCATGCATAGCATAATATGCATGAGACTGCCTACTGTAGAGGCATAGGGAATTCATCTCATATCCTCAACCTCTTGAGGTGTCTAAGGACACTATTCCTTTGACAAATGAACTCCATGACAAGAAAAATAAATTACTTTTCTTGGAATTCTTACATTGCAAACCATATAATGATTTTATCAATGTATGATGCTTGAGACAGTGCTAACTATTTGTTCTTATGATCTCATATAATTTGAATTCTAAGAACACAAATACTCTCTCAAATCTTTCATTTGGAATTAGTTAGCAAGCCAGTTCTATATCTCAAATAATGCTCTTATATCATTCCCAATGAGTAGGATATTATCAACATAAATTACGAGGAAAACCACTTTCTTATCGATGCTATGCTTGTATACACAAGGTTCATCGACTTTTTGCTTAAAACCATTAGATTTGGTCAAAGTATCAAACCTTATATCCCAAGATCAAGATACTTACTTAAATCCATAAATGGACCTTTGCAATTTGCAAACCTTTTGCTCTTAATCTTGGGACACGAATCCCTCTGGTTATATCATATAGATGCATTGATCAAGATTGTCATTCAAAATTGCAATCTTGACATTCTTCTGTCATATCGCATAATTGAGATATGCAGCTATGGATAGAAGAATGTGAATGGACTTAAACATGGCTATTGATGAGAGAATCTCTTCATAGTCAACTCTCTTCTCATAGGTCTAACCCTTTGCCACTAGTCTAGTTTTGAAGGTCTCTACCTTCTTATCCATTTACAACCTATGGGTTTTACCCCATTTGATGGATCCACAAATTTCCAGATAGAGTTGGAGTGCATAGACTCCATCTCAAGATTCAAGGCTTTAAGACTTTTCTCCTTATTAGAGTCATCTATTGCATCTCTATATACCAATGAATTATCTACTCTGTCATTAGAGATGACAACTAGTACCTCTCCAAAACTATGTAGTAAATAGGTTGTCTTACAACCCTCCCACAATGACGAGGTGGTAGATAACTCTGACGAGAATCTGTCTGACACTCAGAATGGTCTTAACTATGTTGTTATCAACAATTATTGTTGATTGAGTACTGGCTGAACCAGATAATAATGAGAAACTAATTGTATATCTCATCATGTCCTGTGAGGTTTTATTTCTCCTCTCTATAATATCATTTTGTTGATGTGTTTTATGAGCTATGAGCTGATATAGAATCTTATTCTTAATCAAGTAATCCCCGAACTATGTTTTGAGGTGCTCACCTCCACGATTCGATCGTAGAATTCAATAATTTACCTAATTGGTTTTCAACTTTAGCTTGAGACTATTTGAACTCTTCAAAAGTTTCAGACTTCTATTGCATTAGGTAAATAAACCTATATTAAGAATAATCGTCAACTAAGGTGACAAAATATTCATAATCGCCTTTAGCTTTAACATTCATAGGACCGCAAACGTCTGAATGTATAAGCTCTAGTGGTTCTTTTGCTCTAAGCCCTTTTTCATAAAAGGTCTTTTGAATATTTTCACATTCTAGACATGACTAACAAATAGGTAAAGAGCCAAATCTTTAACTCATTTAAAAGTATGGTCTTTTACAAGTCTGTCTATTATGTTAAGGTTACAATATCCAAAACGTAGATGCCAAAAATAGGTATCATCATTGAGAGAAATCTTTTGTCGTTTTGTTTTAAGTTCTTCAACCTTAAACATTTTAGCTTTGAGCAGCTATGAGTTAACAATCTTAACTTGTATAAGTTGTTTTCTTATATTCATGAACAACTATTCAAATAATTTCTAGAAATAATAACTGATTTATTATTAAAAGGAATTAAATATAATTGTTCCATGAGAATAGAGACAGAAATCATATTTCCATTAAAACATTGTTCAAAACAATAAAACAACTATTAGAAAATGGAAGTCACACTTCTCCCACTACTCTAGCTGACACGACATCCTAGGTGCCATCATGCATGATGAATTTGTTCATAACAAAGTTGCTTTGAACTGTATAAGGCTCTTCGGAAAAGTCTCCAGTATCATGCTTACTTGGCCAGGCTCAGAAAGACACTTTTCCATCAGGACAAATTTAGGTCTTTTTAGACCAAAAAGGCATTCAAGTTATTTAACATAGTTATCCTCGTTTAATTTATCATTGGCAAACATAAACATAAATGGAGACAACATTGCTGAATTAAATAATAATAAAATATTTTATTCAATTGCATTCATACAATATCATTAGTTTGGCATAAAATTAAACGTGATGTATGATACACGAATAATGAATTAGAAAATATCCTAAAAAATCATTACTATGCCACGATAATCTAACATTCCACAAATAAGTGCCGTCGTAGGGTAGGTCAAATATTTGTATGTTAGACTGAGACATTCTCAATTAAATAATATAACAAAATAACTCTTATTCCTATATTATTTAACTACCGTTTTTCGGTCAAGAAAATAATTAACAATTAATTATTTCATTTATGAGTGTAACCCATCATTTCAGATTCCATTGACTTAACTCGAGAATTGCCGCCGTAGGGTAGGTCAATCCCAAGATACATCTAGGAATCCTATCCATTAGGAAGTCAACCTTGATCAACTTAAATGGACACCACCCATAGGGGGACGATAACAAAATCGTCTCGAGGCGCCTTTAAATTTCACGGTGTTGAACTAATGATGGAGACCACATGATATATTGTCATATATCCCTCTTCCACTCACTATTTTAGGATTAGGGTTTTCTATTTAATATTCCTAAGCATCGTCTTAGATTATTAACGGCTAAGAAGATAATCTAAGTTACTAGGAATTTGTATGTTACTAGAATCATCATCCTATTAACATCTAATAAATTACCAGATGTTTAACTCTTAAAAATCTAATTTATTATAAAAGATCTAATCTAGATAATCTAAACTCTTTAATTATGAAGATTAGATTTAATGTGAAATTACCCAATTTTAACTCTTAAAATCTAATCCACAATATAAGCCATTTATGAAGTATATTATTTATTTATTTTTAATCATATAAAAAAAAATACTTCTAAAAGGCTTTACTAATCTAAATATATTAAACTTTTTAAATAAACTAGATTAGTAATAATGTGAATTATTCAATTTTAACTTTTAAAAATTAATCCACATTATGAGCCAATTATGTGAAATATGTCATTTTAATCACATTAAAATTATATCTCCAATTTGTTTACCAATCTAAATAAATTAAACTTTTTAATTAAATTATATTAGTAATAATGTGAATTACCCAATTTTAACTCTTAAAATCTAATCACATTATGAATACCAATTATTCAAAATATAAATATATTTTAATCATATTAAAACTAATCATATATTGTCAATTTGTGAACCTAGGACTTTCAGCTAAAATCCTAACAAATTATAAAATTGGTATTCTATGTATTATTATCTCTATTTTAACTAATAAACTATTTAATAGAAAAAATAAATAATAATACATGTATGCATGTCATGTTATAATGCAACGAGTAGGCACTCTCTATTCTATATGACATATTTTAATGTATGACTATGTTATCAATAAATCATTCATTCATCGCATGATAAATAATTTAACTAAACAACATGTGATTGACCGAGTTCTTTGACTTTAAAAAAAAAACTTAAAACCTAAATTTAAGGTTACAAAAAATTAACCAAGGCATTCCTTGACCTTCACTTGTAGTCTTCATAGTCTTCAATGTATTCATGGGCTTTAAAAGTCTTCATGGGCTCTCTTGGGCTCAAAATTAAATCCAATTTAATAATTAAGAAAATCCATCAAATGGATTGGGCTAGAAGCCCATTTCTCGATTTTTAAACCCAATAATTATAAAACACAAAATTAAGGGCTGCTAAATATATATAAATATGTTCTTCCAAGTGCCGCACATATACCCGTGCAATGACTAAAGATGCACTGTGTGCAACAATTGCACATACATGCATGTGCTGTGCAATCAATGTTGCATGCATAGCATGCACGCTTTTGTGCACAATGCACAAACAAACAAGTGCAATCATTGTTGCAGTGCATGGCATTCATAATGCCATCAATCACACATGAGCAACCATAATTTCGTCTGCATTATGCGTAAACAATGCATAAACAATGCACTGTTTATGCATAAACAATGCACACAACAGTTACAGTGCATAAACTATGCACTCTGTTCACGCATAATGCATTGTTTGTTTTTTTTTTTTTTTTTTTATTCGCCCAAATTCTTCAAACTTTTTCTGCTGCAATCAACAGCTTGTGCATCACATGCACTTGTCAGTGCTCACAGCCGAACAGGTCGCGTACCAGACCTGCAGCAACCTTTTGCTGCTGCCTTTAACATCGCAGACCCTGTACCAGAACTGGATCGCAAACACCAGCCCAGCAATCGCAGCATACAGCACACATAACAGTAGCAGATTCCAGATCAAACTCAGATCTATTCCGTATCAAATTACAGAAAATATAAAAACCCTAAAACTATGAATTACAACCAAAAATTGCCACAAACGGCTTACAAATTAATTGAATTAATATTAGTCAAAGAACCATACAATTAACGATCAATCCATACAAACCCAATTCATCAAATATGAAAATAAAATATGCACATCAATAATTAGTGCCTACTCTATGACATACAAAGAATCATAATCAAAAGGAAATTCACTAATTATTTAATCAATTATTAAACTAGCAAAACCGAGCTCTGATACCAATTGAAGGGAAAAATTGATTTTGAATTTAATGCAGAAATGTGGATTTTAAAAATTTTTCCAAACAAAACATACCCGATCGATGCTAATAATAATAATTCAATAATTAAATTAATAAGATCAAATCTTACCTTTGCATGATAATTGAATTGATCCCTTTTAATTTGCAGATTCTTCACCACCCGATCTTCCTTGCTATGACTCTTCACAAAAGAAACTGTGTGTGGGCACAATCTCGAAGAATCAAATCACGAAATCTTTTATAAAAGATTATTATATGAGATGGAGTGATTTGATATTTTTAATTAATGGAAGTTTTTGGTTCAAGCAGCCAAAAAATTCTCACTCTGGTTACCAACATAAAACACCCTTTTATAATGGTAAGTTAGAGTTTTCCAATTTAACAAGGAATATAATTTCCTATTTAAATTAGAAAACATAGTTCATATCCAATATGGAATCAAATTCCTTATTAGTCAAGAACTCTTTACTTTTAATTTAATATGGAATCTAATTTCTGTTAAAACTTCTTTAATTCAATTTAATATGGAATCTAATTCCAATTAAATTAAATTACAATTTCCATTAATTAAAAGATTTTTCATTAAATTAAATGATTCTAAATCATAAATAATTTAATGACACTATTTAAAATTGAACTCATAATCTCTATAGATAATTAAATAATTAACACTTAATTAAATAATTACATATATTTAAATAATCAAATAATTCGTGAACAGATCCATGTGACATTAATAATTGGACAATCCAATTATATTCTTTCATTTATTTCTTTATATGGTTGTGAGCTAGCAAGGGGACCAAATGGACCTACAATTTGAGCTTCAATAATATCGAAATTATTAATTAAACTCTTTAATTAAATAATTCATTATTATTAACCCCAGAGTTACTCCACTAAAAACCTAAGGTTGCACTCTCAAGATTGTAGATGTTTTACACAATCTGAATTTTTAGTGTCCATTGATTTAATCATTTCATATGGTTCGATCCTCCACAAGTAGTTCATAATTAGAGCTAGGTCATTAAAGTCCGTTATACCTCTCTAATTATATCTTATTCCAATAAGTACCATTGATTCTCTAATGAACAATATATCCATAACAATTTAAGAATTTATCTTTTCGTTTACTCGTAAACAAAAAGTCGAGCCTCTTATTGTTCAAGACCCGAATCAACACTTTAAGGGAACTACTCATCTACTTCTCGCAAGAAGGAGTGGATTCCACTATTGTGTAGAATGTTCCCAGCCATTTATTAAATCACATCTCCAAAGTACGAAACTTATTGACCGTAAATCTATAACAGTCTCACCCATGTAAATCAAAAGATATGACTCAACAAATAGGAGTCTATAAAATACTTAGGATTAAGATCAATCCATATATGATCATCTAGCTGATAAGTATGAATTTATTTATTTTAACGAATATTAATAAGAAATTCATTTTATCGTGGTCTAGTCCTATATAATCTCCATCATATAAGGTGCCTCTATTTTCATGTCGCCACATGAACGATCCCGGATAAAATCATTGCATCAAATACAAAATGGACGGCAACTGTAGATTTACCATAAACAAAGTACAAAGCTTTGTTTGCTTTCTACGGACTCTTTAGATTACTGATCTCAAACTAAATCCTCTTGTATATAACACTTATATACTTAGTTTGAGATTACATAAGTAATCATGGATGTTACATGATATTTGTATGAAACAAATATTTCATAAATGCATATCCAAATAAATATATTTTATTTATTAATTAATTTAAACATTTACAAATTACAAGCTCTTAGGGCATATTACCCTAACAGAAGTTTCTTAATTGGCTTTTGCAAAGAAAGTTTCATTTTTCATATTGTTAAAGTTGTTGGATGAGACTATGAATGTAGATGATGTAGATCACATTTGTCGAAGTATTTTGTTGTTGTTGTTCACTTCTTGATGTCTATCCAAAAAGACGAAACTGTTTTTTAAAGGTTATTGTATGGACTAATGTATATGTTATTGATAGCCATGGTTATTGTATGGGAGCTCTCTGTTATGTTTCCTTGGAGCTCTTTGGTTTTCTCCAAATCCTTGTTGCTAATGATACTCAATTTGAATGAAACGACTACCCATGTACATGAATGATAATGAATTCCTTTGTTTCCTGTGTTACTTAACTCTTCCCAAGTCATGTTGTCACACATTTTAAGATTTTTTTTCTTCTTTTAGTCATTCAAGATTCAGACTCTTAATGCAGTCACTGAATGTCATCAGCTATCTTTATTGGAATTACCACCAGCCTTGTAATGCTTTCACTCAAGTGTTAGAAGTTTAGACTTGAAATCCTTCTTGTCATTGCTGTTTTCTTATGGCCAACATTTGTTGTTGCCACCCTAGTAATTATGTCATCACCACCGTCTCTTTTGCCTTGATTAATTTTGAATAGATTTCAGTTTACATAATACCTTGGATATATTGCCATGTTTGTCATGTATTAACTCAAATTGCTTCTAAATCCTAATTCTTAATGTTACTATAGTTCTATTTAAGCGAGCTCTACTTGTAAATTCTTTTTTAATTGGCTGATCCTCTTGTGGCCATGTATGCTGGGTTCCAGGCTTTGGATTTTATGGTTTGGATGTTGGGATTCTCTGATCAAGACAAGCAGAGAATAGGAATTGCTCAACAAGGTGCAGGCAAAGGTGTTGTTCGTAGAGTGTTGGGTCTACCTGACCGCTTAGTTGGTGGTATATTGGGAAGGAGTCCAGCTGAAGCACATGCAAATATGACATTTGAAAACCAGGTTCATCTCCCTGTAAATTTTTATTTTTTATTTTTCTATATAATCGATTTTACTTTGACATGCCAAATAGTGGGTCAATTGTTCAGTTATACTTTTATGTTCATTATATATAGTGATTGATAGACCTCTGCAACCCCTATTTTCACTGGTTTTACTTTAGCAACAGTGAACTATGCTATTTGTGGAAGAGGCTGGCATCTCATGTCTCTTTGTGTCTACACTTTCTTCCACTTCCACACATCTAATTTGACTTTGAAATGTGTCTAGTCATAGGACAGGTAGTAATGCACTAAAGAGACGTCTGTCAATGTGTTTCTGAACTTTCATGAATTTCTTATCAATTTGTGCTCTTTGACTTTAAGTTGATAGGGGAGACTTCTTGCTCGACAAGGTGACTTTGCTGCTGCCGCCAAAATATATGAGAAAATTCTGGAATTAAGGTATGCTTGTGGAGAGTTGTTCCTTTATGTAATTAATGTCAATATTCTGCCTCTACAATTGGTGGCTACATAAATGCATTATTTTGTTCTTTGTTTGTGTTGGAAACCCATTTTATTATATAAAGTGGAAATCTGATTTATTTATCTCTCATTTATATCTTTCACTCTACTCTATTTGTTTTTGTTAGTACTTTTTGTTCAAGCTTCGTGGCCCTTTATAAAATTGTTCGCAATGTTCTGCTGCATTACCAGCAAAAAGAGTGATATATCTGCACACTATTTTGCATCATTTGATAACTGCTATATCATAAAGGGGAAGAAATGAACTTTGCTTGGCATGGAATCGAATGCATGACAATTTTATAGTAGAAATTTGGGAATTTTCTTTTCCAACGTTATATCACGAAAGAGAAGAAGAATTGAATGCATGCCAGTTTTATGGTAGAAGTTTGGGAATTTTCTTTTCCAACGTTATATATGGGCTGTACTGGTATGTTATCAATTGCTCTCTGTATCAGAAGAAAATTACTGTAATTAAGTAATTTTGTTTTTTGCTAACCTATAGTTTGGTGAAGTGTTTGAGATTTAAGTGGTTGAATGAATGAGGATGAAATAAGGATGAATGCATGACAATAATTAAGTAGATTGTTTGTTCAACAAAAGTTTGTCATAGTTGATTACCATGAATATGTCTTCTTCTCTAATTATGACTTATTTACGTGTGTCTATTTTTGGATATTTTAACTTTGACAGAGCATATCGAAAGAAACTATTGGTAGCCTGAATAATGATATCGCACGACTGTAGATGCAGGTAGATAGGGTAATTAAATTCAGTTTATTATCATTTGGTTTCCCATATTAGAATCTAGCAAATTGCATGTCAAGTGAATTAAAAGAGGCCATTATATAACATGATTCTCTATTTGTTCTGATATGGAAATTAAAACCAAGTCTAGCAAGTGACAAAGTTGGAAGAATCTAGGACTAGTCTCTTACAAGAAAACCAACAATTGGCAGAACATGCATCTAGTTTGCAGTTACAACGTCAAATAGTCATTGTTCGTTTATTGGTAGGAGAAATTCCTCAGAAGACTGTTTTCATATAGAAGGGCATGGAAAAGGCTTTGGCACCATATTTTGAGCTGACAAATGTAAGTTTCAGTTTTTTTTTTTTTGCTATAACCATTGATTTTAACTCTTCATCCACCAAACATGGTTAACTATATTTTTTTATTTCAATTTGGCATAACTTGACTATGACAAGAAGGTAAAATTACTTGTGTTGTGGCTATTTGCCTTAAATATAGTAATTTCTTCATTGGTTATATCAATATTTTTTCATGTTTTCGTAACAATCTCCATGTCAGTTGAACTCTGTTTGTGTGGTGCAATTGGTGTAATCGGTGCAACAGTGCATCATGCAAATGGTTGGATGGTGTCGAAGGAGACAAGAGACATCTACTCCAAAAACAAACCCCAAATTGCATTCGAGGGTAGGATTGCTTTCGGAAAAATGATCATGCACAATGAGGTCATGTGTGCCCTTCGCTTCCCACCAAACTCCCACAAGGAAAAAGTAAGCACTGAGAAGAGGAGGGAGAGACAATACCAAGAGCAGTAGCTCGCAAAACATATTGCTGAGGACTGTATCGTACATGCACTTGTATTATGTGATCATTTGATACATGAACGATTTTAATTCCATTTCATGATGAGTTGATTTTGGATAAGTAATTTTATGAAGCAAGTTTCAAAATGACCATTTCTACTTCTATTTGGTTTACAAGACACACTTATCAATCTAATCTCAATCATTATATTGATTTAATTGAATAAATGTTGATCCCAACCTCTATTATCCAATAAAGGTTGTTAAGGGTCTTTCTTACATGATTACTGACATTCACAATATAATTTAGTTGGGAAATTAGACTAATGAATTAAACAATGAAAATATGAACAAGAAACAAAAATTTATTAAAAAAAAAAGAAGAAGAAGAGAAAAATGATGACCCTAACTCCCATGTTGGGAATCCGTTCGTGGAAGTTGGGAACGCAACCTGCAATCTATTGTGATTCCAATTAGAAGGTTGGCTATCACAACCTACAGGTTGGGATTCACAACCTATAGGTTGTGATTTGGAACCTATAGGTTGAGTTTGGGATGCTTAACCTTGAGTTTGAGATTCACAACATGCAGGTAGGGATTTCCAACATGAGCTTCATTTGATCTTGACTTGAAGGTAGGGATCCCAACCTCTAGGTTGGGATCAAAACCTTGAGGTAGGGATCCCAACTTCGAGGTTGGGATCAAACCTGAAGGTATGGATCCCAACATCAAAGGATGATCCCAACCTTCAAGTATGGATCCTAACCTCTAGGTTAGGATCAAACTGCAGGGATGGATCCCAATATCAAGGGATGATCCCAACCTTAAAGTAGGGATCCTAACCTCCAGGTTGGGATCCATACTTGGAAGTAGGGATCCGAACCTCTAGGTTGGGATCAAACCTGGACGGATCTCAACCTTAAAGTGGGGATCTTAACCTCCAGGTTGGGATCCGAACTTGGAAGTAGGGATCCCAACCTCTAGGTTGGGATCAAACCTAGACAGATCTCAACCTTAAAGTAGGGATCCCAACCTCCAGGTTGGGATCAGAACCTGGAGGTAGGGATCTAAACTTCGAGGCTGGGATCAAACCTCAAGGTATGGATCCCAACATCAAGGGATGATCCCAACCTTAAAGTAAGGATCCTAACCTCTAGGTTGGGATCCAAACCTAGAGGTAGGGATCCTAACCTCCAGGTTGGGATCAAACCTGGACGGATCTCAACCTTAAAGTGGGGATCCCAACCTCCAGGTTGGGATCAAAACCTAGAGGTGGGGTTCCCAACCTTTAGGTTGGGATCAAACTGGAGGTATGGATCCCAACATCAAGGGATGATCCCAACCTTAAAGTAGGGATCCCAACCTCCAGGTTGGGATCCAAACCTGGAGATAGGGATCCCAATCTCCAGGTTGGGATCAAACCTGGACGGATCCCAACCTCCAAGTTGGGATCAAACCGACTCCCTTTGTTGTCATTAAGGGTATTTTTGTCCATTTGAGATTTCTTTTAAGAATAAAAAATAAAAAGATTAGTTTTGAGGTTGACTATTCTAAATAGGCTATTTTATGCATTTTCTCTTTAATTAATCTGTTGGGTCCATTAGAATTTGGGTCTAACATAAATGATGTATGACACAGTATTAACTTATCAACAATTGGCTACATGTTACAATACTATGAGAGATGCAATTATATAACAAAAAGCCTAAGTGTATGGTGATATATTTGCATCTTTACGTAAAAAGATTTAAATGCTACGTATTTGCATTATTGTTATCTTTATGTATAAGAGCATCTCCAAATTTGAATTGTTATTCTTTCGGGTTGTTGTGGGGTATCTAGAGTTTAATCTCGAGTTTTAAAATTTATATGAAACAAATTTACAAAAAAACATGAACAGAACTGTCATTAGAATTGTTTTTATTGAAGTGAAGATAAGAAAAATGATCTCATTACTATTAAATTTTATAGGGTCGTTGCACATCCTTATAACATAAGGGGATAATCGCTAAAGAACCACAAAATTATATGTTAATATAATATGAGAATCTTATAATTTTGGATTTTGCATAAGTTTGGGGAATTTATTGGTTTTACCCAAATAAAAAAAAAAAAAAATTTGTTTTTACCCAGTCACTTAAAAAAATTTGTTTTTGACCTCTCAAACAAACTATTTCCATTGTATACCTAAGATTACCAAAATACCCTTAAGTTAAAATCATTAAAATACTCAATATGAAATTACCAAAATAGCTTTAAGTTAAAATGACTAAAATTCCCAAATATGAAATTATGAAAATAACCTTCTTCCTCCTACCAATATCCTCCCTTTTCCATCTTCTCCATTGCAGCTGAAAATTATGAAAATTTGGTTATTAATGATTTTTTAGATCCATTGCAGTTGAAAAACAATTTATTGAGGGGATTAGTCATTCGAGCTTCTTCAACCATTGAAGTTTTTGCATCCATTGAAGGTTTTGAAGATTCTTCTTCCATTTGAGTTTGAAAGGTAATATATGAGTTTTTTTGGTTGGTTTTTAGGTTGTTTTGTTCATATTGCTGGCTAAAAGACTATAAGAATAATTTGATTGTGAGATCTATATGTTTATGAAATCTACGACGAAATCTGCAAAATTTGCGACGAAATCGGTTTTTCATGACCGATAATCGATTTTTCACTTTGTGGGATCTGTTTTTCAGTGCCTGAAAAACCAATTCCGATTTTTCAACTGCTCGGGTTGATTGAAAAACCGCTCCGATTTTTCAAGAAATGAAAAACCAAATTAAAGTTTTTATGGTTTTTGAGAGAATGAAAAACCGATAACTTCACTGGAAAACCGAATTTAGCACATTTTTCATGGTTTTTTTATATGTTTGTGTTGTTATGTATTGAATATGATTCAATATGATTATATTTTGTAATATTACCCTATTGAAATGAGATTTAATTATTATTTGATTTGAATGTTGCAAGAATGGCTCAAGAGACCATTGTAATCAACTTTGACGAAGAGTGGAATGGATGTAATTACATTGGAGGGGAGTCGATCATGTGTGGGGTCCACAAAAATAGTAGTTTTTCATCATTGGTGGATGTTGTATACAGAGAGGCTGCTATTGATAGAAGAAGGTGGGATATCCATATATATTATTTACTACAAAGTACAACAAATGGTCAGGTTAAAAAGATACGTATCATGTCCGATCTTGGTGTTGTTGGTTTGATGGTGATAAAAAATATTGATGTTAAAGAGATTTATATCGATAAGATTGTCAGAGATTTTGGAGCTGGGGTTAGTAGGCGTACCATTAATCCATTTGTCACTGATTCAATACCAGACATAAGACATGACGAGGCAAATATGGATAGACCAGTAAATCCACATATGGTTAAAAGTCATTTTTTATCTCACTTCAGGTATTAGGAGTAATCAAGTTGATACTTCTGTCACCCCATTTACATCGGTTGAAAGTCTCATTCGTGACGTTAATGATGACTATACGAATTATGGTATTGATGATGAAGATGAAGACACAGATGATAATGGTGATGGAATACGGGATAGTGATGAAGAGCAAACCGGAGATAGTGATGAAGAGAAACTCCATTTAATGATGTAGCAGAAGAAGAAGAGTTTCCAGAAATAAGATTTTCAGATTTACAATTTCAGAACAATCCTTCACAACCATACTGGATTGTTCCTGGTGTAGAATTGGGGGACATTGAAGCTACTTCAAGCACTACGTCAACCGTGTACCAACGTGGTACGTTGTATAAAGGAGCATTCTTTACTAGTAAAGAAGAAATGACTATAGTTATTGGCGAATATGCTCTGAAAACTAAGTTTGAATATCGGGTTAGACGTTCGGACATGGAGCGATTTGAAGCCGATTGTAAAGATAAAACTTGTAGCTTTATTGTTCGTGCAAGATGCAGAAAGAGTTGTTCAATGTGGTTTGTGTTGAACTATGTAGTGGAACACACTTGTCGTTAGACAGCCATGGAATCACATATGAAGAGTGTAAAGGCTATTGTGATCAGAAAATTGTATGTAGGAAAGATGGGAAGAGATCTTTATACACCTAATCGTTTGGTTGGAGAAATGCTAGAGCAATATGGAGTGCAAATCTTATATAGTAAAGCTTGGAAGGCTTTACAATATGCAAAGAAACTAGCATATGGGCAAGCGGATGAATCATATCAGTAGCTTCCATCCTACTTGGAGATGTTAAAACTTGCAAACCCCGGCACAATAACAGCAATCAAGAGAGATGAAAACAACCGGTTCTTGTATTCCTTCGTTGCACTTATAGCATCCATTGAGGGTTTTCGGTCTTACATGAGACCGGTTGTTGCTATTGATGCCACTCATTTGAAAGGTGAATATAAAGGGGTGATTTTTTTTGCTGCGTGCAAAGATGGGTCAGAGATGATTTATCCCATCGCCTTTGGATTTGCTGACGGAGAGTCGGACAATTCGTGGACTTGGTTCCTAAAAAAGTTGAGAGGAGCAATTGGGGTGTCAGACGATTTGCTGATCGTATCGGATCGTCATAAGAGCATATCGAATGGGATGAAAGCAGCTTTTCTTGAAGTCCCACATGTGTTATGTTTTTTTCACTTGTGGCAAAACCTTAAGCAAAAGTGTAAAAAGCGTTCGGATGTGGAAAATGCATTTTACAATGAAACATATTGTTATGTGCCTGATGAATGCAACATAATATTGGAAGAAATACGTGCATTACATCCGACCACACATAGAGATTTGGTTAAGGCTGGAGTGAGCAGGTGGTCACAAGCACATTGTCCAAAAAGAAGATATGAAATAATGACTACTAATATTGCAGAGTCGCTCAACAATTGTATGATGCAAGCATGTCGTTTGCCAATAACAACTGTACATGAATATGTAAGAAATGTATTGCAGAGATGGTTTAATAATAGACGTGTTGCTGCTGAGAAGCTCACAACGTATGTTACTACCGCTGCATACGATCGTATTATGTTAGCAAAAGATTTATCCACGAAAGGTAGCGTACATCCCATTATAGAACCGTATCATTACAGTGTCATACATTATAGCAAAGGATATGCGATGGTTAACATTCAACAGCACACATGTACGTGTAAGCAGTGAACCTTGATCAGTTGCCATATATTCATGCATGTGCTGTGGCCAGGTATGGTAATTATACATTGTTTTTTTCGGTATTTCATATCATAGCATGACACTTAAATTGTTGATACATGTCAGGTTCAAGGGCATCAGTTATGATACACTTTGCAGTCAGTACTATAGCGTGGAGTGTCTAAAAGCCGCATATGCACGTCCGATTAATCCCGTCCCAAAATTGATCAGTTGGAATGTTTTAGCACAAGTTAGAAGTATGGTTGTATTACCATCGAAAGGTAAAAGACAAACAGGTAGGACGAGGGAGGTTCGGATTCCTTTAGCTGGAGAAGATCCTCGTCGAAAAAAGTGTGGAAGATGTGGTCAGAGGGAACACAACCGTCTTCGTTGCCCTAACCCCCCAACTTCTATCAGCGAAGGGACAAGCGCAGACGTGGGTACGAATGTTGGAACGAGTTCAAATGCTACTGAAAATGAGCCACGCTCTCGAAGATGCCGCTTGTGTCATGAGACTGGACACAACCAACGTCGATGTGTATTACGGTTTTCTACTCCCGATCCAGAAGTGGCTACTGACGAAAATGATGATTAGCAATTGATTGACATTTTGTTTATGCATGTTTTATGTAAAACGTTTTTATGTTAATTATTCAATTATGTACTAATACAACTGTTTTCATTATTATTCCATTTCAAGTTGCCTTTCTATCATTTCATATCAGCTCGGAACCAAAAAAATCAGTTTTTCACCGAGCCTGGAAAACCGGTACCGATTTTCCAGACTCAGTGAAAAACCGATCAACTTACCTTTGATTTCCCCTATCGTTGAGTTGCATAGATCGGTTTTTGAGTAAGCCTGAAAAACCGGTATCGATTTTCCAGGCTTACTCGAAAACCGATCCACTTGCCACCACTTCTTCCAGGCCTGGACAAGGGTGGATCGGTTTTTAAGCAGACCTCAAAAACCGATATCGGTTTTTCATGTGTCCCTAAAAATCGATATTTACTTGGGTTGAATTTATTTTTATCTATATGTTCATTTTATTTCCCTTTAACTGAATTATTTTTACAAATCGTTATATACGGATGTATGTAAATATATTATATAGATTAGGGAGCGTATAATTTTATTACAAACGATATCATTATTTTAAAAACATTATATATTAATTTTATCATTTATTAATATTCATATGATATTAGTTATAATAAATATACCTTTAGTATAATATGTGTTATCTTAATATATCATATTAATATGGTTAATATATTTCACATAATTTTACAAATATTTTAACTATAATCATAATATGGCTTATAACTTATATGGATGTAATGTTAATAATATATATAATACAAATCTAGATATTATATAATATATTACAATGATATCAATTTAATGTTTATAAAATATTTAAGTCAATAAATTAATATTAATATATGATATCATTAAAATGTATAATTAACTATTGTATAATGCCCATATAATATATTAACCGTACATAACATATTAATATGCACTCATTATATTATATCATTATGTTTATATTAGTTAGGATTATAAATATAATATTAATATGCATAAATGTTAATACTATAACATTAAATATACATGTATTCATAACATTATTTATATTAATCCCAAATAAAATAAACATAATTATACTAATATTCACAATAGTTAAATATACATGTAAAATATATAGTATATGAATATTAATTTATTTACGTAAATATAATATAAACATTAAATTGATATCATAGTAATATTATAATTAATTCGATTCGATTCGTTTATGAATTCGATCAATTTGACACGAATTCGTTTATAAACAGGTTAACATTTTTGGATTTGACACGAATTCGTTTATAAACAAATTATTCGTGTCAACACGATTAATTCGTTTAGTAATTGGATCATAGAAAATAAATAATATTTCGTATTATTAATATTATTACTTTATCCCTAGCATTACACAATATAATATAAACATTAAACCGATATCATAGTAATATTATAATTAATATCTAGATTAGTATTATATAAATGTATATAGTGTGATATTATTGTATTAATTGTAATATAATCCTAAATATAATGATAATATAATGTTAATATATTAACAATAACATATTAATATAATAAATGTTATAATATAATTATATTAACATATGTTAATGTTAATATTAACATTAACATATTAATATAACCAACGTCGATGTTTTCATCCAACCAAGTGTAAGTAAATTATAAATATACATTACACATTTATAATTATTTTGCAAAATGCAACACAATAGGGATACAAAGTCTACCTGATCATCTCACGCTCAGTGTCTGTAGCTGATACACCTCTTAAGTCTGTATGGGAGTGGTGGACCTCCTCCTCCTCCTGCTGGGGTGGCTGCTGGTCACCCTGTTCCTCCTCCTGATGGGGTGACTGATGAGGTGGCTGCTGGTCACCCTCCTCCTCCTCCTGCTGGGGTGACTGATGAGGTGGCTGATGGTCACCCTGCTCCTCCTTCTACTAGGGTGACTGATGAGGTGACTGCTGGTCACCCTGCTCCTCCTCCTACTGGGGTGACTGATGAGGTGGCTGCTAGTCATGTATAATATTAATATTTACAATTATATTTCAAAATGCAACACAATAGAGATACAAAGTTTACCTGGTCATCAATAGGCGACCGACGGACACCCTCGTCCTGATGGTGGTGGTGGTGGTGGTGACGGGTAATACATGTGCTCATCTCGGACAAAGCTTCCACCATCACTATCATCATCGTCATCGTCATCGTCATCGTCGTCGTCTGGATCATGCCCACCAATTGGAGACCTGAGAATTTTTAAATACTCTTCCACCCGTCTCAGCCTCCTATCCATCTCCCTTACAATCTGAGAGGTTGTCTTCTGCCTCTTTTCCATCCTACTTAACTTCTTATGGGTTGTCTTCTGTAAATTCACGATAAACTCAAACAACCGCTTCACCTGTTTCATAAATACATGTATATATTATTTTACATATTACCCTGAAGTTTAAAAAAAATTTGACAGAGTCTCCCCTATTTTTTTAGTGTCCAGAGAAATACAACCTGCATATTTAAACAAATAACACTTCGTCTATCATTTTTAGAGACTCCGTCTCTCTTTCACACTCCATACTACTACACAATATGTCCACATCTTTTGCATTTACTACAAAGGAAATTAATTAAAAAATATTATTATATAAATAGAATATTCATACCTCATAATCTACGTGCCGTACATCGTGTGCCTTCTTTGTCCGCAATTCTGATAAGGTATCCTCTGATTCGGATTGCACGCTTCGGACGTCTTTAAGTGGCTGATCGTCACCCTCCACCTCATCATCATCCTCCCCCTCCACCTCCTCATCTTTATCCTCTCCCTCCACCTCATCATCATCCTCTATCTCAGCCTCATCACCTACACCATCATCATGGTCATCATCATCGTCATCGTCATCATCATCATCACTCCCCCCGCCACCATATTTATATACTTCATCATGAACTATATAATTCGGATTAAACGATTTCCAATAATCCATCTCCCTCTCGACGTTAGTAGGCTCCAAGGTTGGCCCAATGCCAACTATCTGCATTATATCAATATATTTAGTTATACTACAATTATATACTTAATATAAATAACAATAGTTTTAACAAACAAATAATTGACACAAATTTAAGTTATGTTTGCCACTTACGGGGGGAAATCATCTAGGCTGTGTATATTTGTCGGTGTTCTTTTCAGTGATCGTCTCATATATCTTGGTAGATCATTTTCCAGGTTCCGGTTCTTTTTTTATATCTTCTCCTATAACACTGGGAACACCTCCACTAACCACCACTATAATGTAACAATAATTAAACAAACAACATACATATAGTTAGTAATGGTCAGATAATATATAATGCAAAATTGATTAAACTAAAAACATACATATAATCCTATATATTAACCGTAATAGAAGGAAACAATAAATATTGAAAGTATTAGTTATACCTGAAATGCCAACACATAGCCATAAATATTAATGGTCTTTGATGGATTTCTGACCTGCTCTTCATTAAGTGCCTTGCCAAGACAGTTCAACAAAACACTATAGCATAATGTGCCCCAAGGGAATGTCTTCCATCTCTCTGTACTCTCAATGAGGACCCACATAAATGGATAAATCCTAGCTCTATCATCCAGTCTCATAAAGAGATGGAAAGCAATCCTTACATTCGCCAACTTCAAAAGATCTTCATCATCTATCGGATCCTGCCCTGCACAGTCTTCTTGCCCTCTATGACTTCTTGCCTCAAGAAATGTGACCAACTCCCTCACCTCCGGCGACACTCCATTAAACATTCGTCATAGGAGACTGTTTTGATCATTTGGAGATATTTCGAAGATTTCACGGTCAACGCCCCCAAAAGGCAATCTGGTCACCAACAGAAACTCTTGCTTCCCAAACCTATAGCTTCTCTCCCCAATTTCAAACCACCTCTCATCACGGCGTGCATCCGTGACCTTTATCTCTCTAGCAAGCACCCACAAAATCACAGAACCAGCAGCCGTATTATTGGTTATCTTCAAAATATGTTCGAACGGACATTCTGCTATGAACCGATCGTATAGATTTCTTCTATTAATAATGGCAATTATCTTATTAACCAATCTTTGACCAATGTGTGTGTTCCCGCTCGTATGTTTGTCAATTGTGTGTGAACTATATTTATAGTCGAAATCCATTTGTAGGAAAGAAAAACAGCAAAGAAATCATCAGTAAGGATATATAAATTGAATCGGTTTTTGAACAGAATCGGTTTTTAAAGGCAACTGAAAAACCAATCAGTGAAATCGATCGGTTTTTGAAGGTATCTGAAAAACCGGTAACTAAAATCGATCGGTTTTTAAAGGCACCTAAAAAACCGGTTACTGAAATCGATCGATTTTTTACTTCGGTTTTACATGATCAGTTTTTTCACTTCGGTTTTCCAGATCGCCTTTCAACCTCGGTTTTCCATTATCGAAAAACCGATCGTGGAAAACCGATCCGATCCCGACTACTCTTCTCTCGTCGGAATCGGCCATTTTCAACACAAAAACGACCAAACACACTCAAATCCAACCTATTCTAAACCTAATAATCCTAAACTAACATCCATAACACAACAAACATCTCAAAATCCCAAATCTCAATCAAAACATACAACAAACATATTAAAATCTAACCTTCACACTTTCTGCAGGTTCGCCGGCGATAGGAGCTGTTCGGGGAAGGTCGGCAACATTGTTGTATGGTCGGAAACGTCGCAGGGAAGATCAGGTCTCGATCGGGTTCGAGTTCCGCAAAAACCGGTTGCTTTTGAGTGAGAAATCGATGGACTGTGGCTGTAGTCGATCGGTTTTGAGGTATATATATGGGGGGGCTTAATCGTAATTTTACCATTCGGTTTTTCGTAAATTTTAAACTGTTCAGGGTTTTTTGTAAAAATGTCCAGGGGTATTTTGGGTAATTTGGATATATCAAGCAATATATTTGTTTGAGGGGTTAAAAATAATTTTTTAAAAATATTGGGTAAAAACAAATTTTACCCTTTTTAAATGGGTTTTTTTTATAATTTCCACTTTTGGCATAATGTCCAATCCTTCTTAGAATATTCTCATATAAAAGATGCTTCATACGTAAAATTTACTAATTTTCTTTTAGAGCATTCAAATAAAACAAAAAGAGGTGATTAGCAATGTAATATACATTGGACCCGCTTGGGGTAGTTAACTGAATATATAAGTCATTTGCCTTTTTTATTATTGTAATGAATAAAATAAAGTGATACCAAAATATGATGAAAAGTTCAAAATTAAAATTACTTTATTATTATTATGATTGATAATAACTAACCAAACATATGGTTGATTTTCACTCAGCTACGCTAAACACTGCAATTAACATCGCATTTACATGAGTACTGTGTATGATCAATAGGTGTACACATGCAATTCTTCATTGGCATATTACTTGCCCCCAAATCGCGATGGAAGTCAGCGGAGCATTGGCCACTGGTACAATGATTCCCCTTAAATATCTTTGTTTTTGTGCAATATTTGAGACCAGCCCCTGCACAAGAATAACGATAAACATTATGAATCAATGTCAATTAATTAATATTGAAATAAAAAATGAACAACCTTATTTCAAGTGCTATTATGGTTGAAAGAACTTTTAATACATAATAATATGAAAAACATTTTTAAATAGTTAAAAACATTTTTTCTCCATATATTAATTGTAAAGTAATTTTACAAATACAGTTTTACATGGAAACCCTTGAATGGTAAGGTTGTCTAAAAATGTATATATTTGTATAGTGTCTTAATCTTAGAATTCAACTATAATATTATTTTATTTGAAATCTTAAGTCTGAATGATGTTTAGCATTTGGTTGGTTGGTAATGTATATAATATGTTGTTGTAAGAACGATTAAGATTTTGTCTAAATAGCACTTGTCAAATAGTTATATTTTAAGTAGTAAAAAAAAAAAAAAACAAAACAAAACAAAAAGCATTGTAAACCACATTGATACAAAAGACACCAAATTATATACAAGAGAAAATCATATTTTCTCCCCATTTATAGTTTGACATAATAGCCCAATGCTTTTAAGTTAATAGATGTACCTTGGGTTGTGCCAACAAACAAATTAAGAAAAGCAATGCATAAAATCATGAGAAGAACAATTGACCTCATGATGATTTTTTATCTCACAATATTCTCTAGAATTAAAATATTGGTCAAGCCCACTTGTGTTGTTCAAGCAACAATAAGGATGCATTTATAGGTGTCAACATGAAGAGTAATATTAGGCTTCTTAAAAATTTTACCTAAATATGTGCTAAAATCATGAGATGATGTGAAAATTAATAGAATATTGACAACTCACATATCATATTATTTGAACAAAATTTTTGCAAAACCTAGCATTACTCTTGAAATAATGTGTAGTTGCAATTATAATGTGCCGCAGCTTATATATGGCAATGCCAGCTAAGGTATATTTAATCTAGATTTTATTGAAGTTTAATAAATTTTTTCCTAAAATTTGGGTAGGACCAAGTTAATAACAATAAACTATATTTTAATTATTCTTTTAGATCCACTTGAATTTGAACCTTACAAAAAGTCTCACGTGTGAAGAAATGAATATGATATGAATCTTTTATTGAAAACATAAAAAGGATGAGATGGCATAGATCACACACACACACCATTTTTCATTTTTTTACGGGCTCACATGCTATGGGAAATGTTCGACAATCCCATATGTGAAGGAATGAAAATGAAGTGAATCTTTTGTTGAAAACATAAAAAGCTTGAAATGGTGTATATATATGGTGTATGTGTGTGTCTATATATATATATATATATATATATGTACATAGGGGTCGCATTGTGTGTACCAAGTGTAAACATATACTTAACAAAAAAATGAATAATTACATTTTAAAATGTGTGATTATAATTTATTATACATGAGTACAACTAAATATATATGATTACAATCAGTAATTATGATCATATTTATTGATTGTAATTACACATATTTAGTTGTAATCATATATAACAAATTACAATATATATATACATATATATAGGGTAAGATTGGGGACACAAATTTTAATATAAGTTTAAACACAATTTTTCAACAATTGGATTGAAAAGCATTGAATGATGGAGATTGTTGTTTTTTTGTACACTTCACCTTATTTTATGTCTTCCTTTAGATCAAATAAAAAATTATCAATTCAGTTTTCATTTAATCTTTTCTCTCTATTCAGTTAACTAAAACATACAAACAATATATGAATTTATAGCTCTTAATATGAACTTTCAAATAAGATCCATATTGCATATATTTAAACAAAAATATTGATTAGAATAGTCTAAAATAAAAAATCAACTAAAAAAAAAAACTAGGGGAAAGAGAAACTAGGAAAGAATATGAACGAAGAGAAATTGGTGTACATGTAATTAGCTGGTGTAACACAACTCTCCTTTCTATAAAAAATAAATAAATAAATTTGCACTATTAATTGCTTTTGTGGTTAAAAAATTAGGTTAAATATATATGGGGCCTCCATAGGCATGCATATACTTGACCAGAACAAAAAAAAAAAAAAAAGTGATTGCATTCTAAAATATATAATTGTAATTTGTTATATATGATTATAACCAAATATATTTGATTATAATTAGTAAATGTAATCACAATCAGTAAATCAGTAAATGTGATCATATTTACTTATTATAATTACATATATTTAATTATAATCACATACAATAAATTATAAAACACATTTTATAATACAATCACATGCTTTTTTTGTCAAGTATATCATACCCAAGTGTATATTAGAATGCGCATATATATAGGTCCCCTTCGGTACACCTAAGATGTCGATATACTTGACAAAATAAATGAGTTATTACATTATTAAATTATTAATTATATTTTATTATATTTTACTACAACTAAATGAGTCATATCACATTTACAACAATTGACAAACAAAATTACATTTACTGATTGTAATAAGATATGTTTAGTTGTAATCAAATATGATAAATATATGATAAATTATAATAAATAGTTTTGGAATGTAATCACTTATGTTTTTTTCAAATGTATTGATATCGCATGTGTATTATAGAATGTGATATATATATAATTTCTATGATCAGTGCCTCTTAACTTTAAATTGTTAGGATCACCTAATCAAATTCATTCATTATATTTAAATTGAATAGGGGAGAAAAATTATTTTTAGGAGAGAGAATGACATAGATGAATTTGATTGAGTGATCCTGATAATTTAAAGTTAGGAGGCACTACCTATGTATATACATATACACACATATAGTAGAAGTGTAACTTTAATCTATGCTTCCTCGAAGTAAGATATTTAATTTTTACTTAAACACTAAATAGTAAACTATTGCAATTATTTGTTGACAAAAAATAATAAATATAAAATTAATTTATTATTATTATGGAAGCTTAGATCCATGGCTTACGATCCCTGTCCGTCGTATCGTGGTTGTACTAGTACCCTATTTAGGCCGTATTGGATTTGAGGCCGCTGTTAGAGGGAACGCCTTTTGTGGTTTAGATGGTTCAAAGCTTTCGACCCTTACTCATGGTAGCAGAGCCTGGGTTCCTAAAGGCTAAGAGCAATCTTTGATATATGAGGTGCAGACCTCTCAAAGTAAAGCTATTCTAATTCAATAAGAGATTAAGATTAGAGGAAGGAATATAGTAGTTATGGAACCCGTAACTTATACTACTGATTCCTCTAGCTCCACTTCTTCTATTACTCTTCCTAGACTATCTTCTTCTATTTCTCTACCTCCCTCTGTACAAAGAATCAAGTCTTCTAAAATCTATAACCTTATAGAATATACCTACATCCTTGAAAATGCTACTATTTCTGAAACCTCTTTACCCATTTTGAATCCCTATACTATTTTCAAAAGAGAAAAGTCTTTCATGAGAAAGATGACTATTCTTATTCAACACAGGTCACCACCTATAAAGGAATATATTCAGTCAACTGCCCTCAACAATTGCCTTATTCCTGCAACTACAGCTAAACAATATGTTAATCCAGAAATAAATCAACAAATGATTGACAACTGGATCAAATAAGGATACTCTCACCTTCACATTGGAGTTGTTCGTCTGATCCTTACCTTACATGGAAGGAAAGGATTACTTGTCATAGCACGACTCGCCTTGCTTAACACTATCTACACAAGATATGAGCATGCAATCATTGGCACAGCTATTACTACTCTCCATGCACGCAGTGTCTCTCTTACTTTCTACCCCAATTTCAATATCCCACTCAGAGACAAAAACTTGTATAACTATCTCAAAGTGCAACTATAGATCACCAGAGCACCTCAAGTAACCTTTTCTTACAAGGCTACTTTACATCATCAGTTTGCTTACAGGCTGTAAGATTATGCACTTGACCTTCCATTTCCTGGTCACTTAGGAGACACTATTCTGATTATTGCAAAATGAGAAGATGATGTCCCCACCATTATCCAGATCTCAAAATAGATCCCAAGAGAACAACTTTAAAAAATCATGCCTCTTGAATGGATAACCAGCTACGAAAAGCTCTACCAAAACAATACTCCCATCATAGCCTTAAACACCAAATATATTATCCAGCTTGATGGATCTGTGAAAACAATTTACCAACCTCTCCCTGAATCTACTTCTACCACACCTCCAGTTTTTCAATCCTTGATGATTCAACTTGTCAGCTTTGAAAAAGATATACCTATCCACAGCTTTAGATTTGATGGTTCACCAATCTATACAGATAAAATCAAAGGTCATTTCATATGGGACATAGATCCTAATATGTGTGACCCTGATTGTGACTGTTATGATCCTCTTAAATATCCAAAATCTGGTTGTTCACCAAAAAGAAAACCTTTCAAACCAGATGATCCAGACAGTCCTTTGATTGGATTACACCCCATCAAATATAAACCTCTTCTCATTTATGAAAGAGCCCTCCCAATCCTTAGAGAACAAGGTTTATTACCCACAAAAAACAAACCTAAACCTATTGTCCTGACACCTATACAACCTATCCTATATTTCATGGCATCATCCTATAATGATGATTTTGCTCCTTTAGAATCCAAAACCGATCCTAGTTCCCATTTGTCTTCCCAACCATATGTCCACCCAACAAAAGTTCTATCTGATGGATCTAGAAAACAGTCTTCCCAAGCAAAATAAGTTAAAATGCTAGAGCACAGAATCGAGTCCTCAGAAACATTAATCACAAATTTGACAAAGTCACTCAACATATATCTCAATTTGACCAACACCTACAAGCAATGGGCTTAGTATTTTGAGGCATGTATCTTGACCTCTAGTCAAAGATTGCCAAGCTTGATACAGATCTTCACCATTATATCCAACAAGGATATTTTGGTTCAAATTTTAACAAGAGTATGAGATAAGAAAATTAAAAGAGCATCTAGACCAGATGAATCTAGATTTGATAAGATCATCTAAGCTAGTTTACATCCCTAAAGCTTATCTATATTGTTCCCCTAAAGTCTTCCTGAATTTCTCTCCACCATTCTCACCACCAAAATCTTATTCATATTCTTCCCAATATTTCAAGTCCAAAGCAGAACTTTTCAGAAAATATCCTCATGAATCATCCTCGAAGACATTCACTAAACCTCACAAAGGTCCTAAGATCCTTCTACTTCCAAATCCACAGAACTACAAAAATCTATCCTCTACACTTCTTACCATCAATACTTCATACCGTGATCATTTGAAACAAAATTCTATTATACTTCAACTGATTTTGATTTAGTTCAAGCTTTAATTCAAACCATGAATAAGCAACTGATGTCACCCAAATTCTCATGGCGTCAAGAACTAACACTACTGGATTCACTCAACAATCAAATACAACTTAAGATGAGTCCTACACTAGACCCACTCCTCTTATTGAAAAACCATCGAAAATCAATATGAGGAATGTAAATCCTCAAAAACCTACTAATGGCCTGTGGTTCAATTTAGATGATTGTCCTCTAGACTAGTGAGGAAAGAAAATTTCAGAAATGAGTGCTTGGTTTGACTTTTAACTGACCAAATCTGAGCAATCATTGAAAGCCATTCTTAGAGAATTTGTATCCATTTTCACCGGTACTCTCAAAGATTGGTATCAAACTCTTGGAGATTGTAGACAATTGCAGTTTGTCAAATCAAATTCTATTGCAATGACCATAAGAGTAATATTTAAAGAATTTCTCGGTGATGTTTAACAATATTATCAACAAGTTCGTCAAGAGTTCTTTGAAATGTGGCGTTGCTCTCTTAAAAGAAAAGATTTAGAATTCCATTACAATTGCATGTCTCGTCGCTACCATGCATTGAGTGGAGTCAATGATGAAAGCCTTCGCCAAGTGTATGTTAACTCTCTTCTAACAAAGCTTCAAGATGAGCTCCAGTGGAAGATTAAGTCTTTAGGAAGACCTTTCTGAGATATTACTTTTGGAGAAAGTCATATAATGTCCTTGCAATTTTTAGAGAAACTTTGTGCTACACGAAGGTTTCTTTCTAAAATGATCAAAGAAGGTAAGAATTATGTAAAGCAGTGTAAGCAACCCAGCTTATAAATCAAATACAAAGTTAAAGATACCTATACTTGTAAGCCAAAGAAAAAGAAACACTTCCAACATTCTTTCAAGTCGAAGAAATGTCCTAACAAGAAATTCAAGTCAGCAAAATTGGTTCATCAGTTAGAATAACTTCCAAAACCATTTCCTTCAGATGCTGATATTGAATCTCTATTTTCAGAGCAAGAAACAATGAATGATCGAACAGCTTTTGTAATCCATGATACAGATACATCCTCTTTGGATATATCTGATTCAGAACCTAAAAGAACAAATCAGACTCTCTCTTTGCAGCTTATCACCTGCAAGTTTTCTCTTCGCAAAATTTAGTATGTCCATATATTCAAGTCCAGTTATTGGCTGAAAAATATGCTAAGCCTGTTAATGTTATTGTTTTCATCGACACTAGATCGCAATACACTCTTATCAATCCTAAAGTTCTTCCTCCAAAAGCCTAGAAGAATCATGTCTAGTATTTTAAAGTAGCTAACGGTCAAATATTTTCTACCAATTTAATCCCAAAAGGAAAAATTGCTATTAAAATATTTTCTACTTACATCATATGGACACAAGTCATTGGGACATCCTTACCAGACAAAGATATCCTTTTCGGATAGGATGCTTATAACAAAGCTAAATCCTTTAGGATTCTTCCTAATAGCCTTAAGTTTAAAAGGGATTTTAAACCATTCACTCACATTTAAAATTTTTTTCCTTTATTTGAAATTACTCCATTCTCTCATATCCGATAAAAGCTTTTACAGCTTTGTGTTGACAACCACATTGCTTTCCATCATCCAAACCCCTTTTGGAAAAACCTAAATTTCTTTATTAAGCTTCCCTTTAAGCTTAAAGAAGATATCAGTCCTACCAAGGCCACACATTCAGGAATGAATCTGTTAGATCTTCAGCTGGCATGAGAAGAATGCCAATAGTTACTTAAACAAGGTTTCATTGAACCAACAACCTTTCTATGGGCTTATCAAGTTTTCTATGTTGAGAAATGTTCAGAATAATTAAGAGGTAAGAAAGGTTGGTCATTGATTACAAGCCTCTTAATCAATTTATCCAAGATGACAAATTCCCAATACCAAAGACAACTGTATTGTTTGCTTAGCTCGTTGATGCGACAGTTTTCTCAAAGTTTGATCTTAAAGAAGCATTCTGACAACTTGGTATTAAACCAATAGAAAGATATAAAACTGTTTTTTGTATCCCTAATGATTAATACCAATGGACGGTTTTACCCTTTGGTCTTAAAATCACCCTATCTCTTTTCCAAAAGGCCATAACCTGAATATTCCACCCTATCCTTCATTTGGCTTTAATCTACATTGATGATATCCTCCTCTTTTCCAAAAATCAATCAAATCATAAGACTCTTCTTACCCACTTTTACAACCTGGCAGATGCATATGGCATCATGCTCGCATAAAGGAAAAGTATGATTGGACATAATGAAATTGACTTTTTAGGGATGCACGTTTCATGTGGCACATACTAACCATGTCCACACCTCACAGATCAACTACCACTGTTCCTAGATTCCTACGTTTCTCAAAAGCAAGTCTGACAACTTCTTGGCATAATCAACTGTGTCAGAGATTTTATCCCTCATGTGACTCATCACACATCAATCTTGTCTCCATGCTTAAGAAAAATCCACCTTCATGGGGACCAGAGCATAAAAAAGCCATCATTGCACTCAAACAAATATCTCGACAACCACCACCACTTGTCATTCTATCAACAGGAACTCTCATTCTGCTAACAGATGCCAATGATGACTTCTGGAGTGCTATCCTACTCGATGAAAAAAATGTCAAGAAAAGCTACCGTGGTCATGCTGGTGGATAATTCAAAGAAATTAAAAAGCATTATTACACGATTTATAAAGAAATTCTTGTTGTTAAGCATAGAATTCAAAAGTTTGATTTTCATTTCAAAATCCGTCACTTCATTATTCTGATGAACAACTCTTCCTTTCCCAAAATCATGGACTTCAAAAATAAGATTCCTTCTAATCCTTTACTATTAATACTAAAAGATTGGTTTTCTAGATATAACTTCACTGTTCAACATATGAAGGGTCATGATAATATATTAGCAAATGTGTTGTCTAGACCTCAACATGTTAGTCTAATTTCTTCATTAGGAATCAAACTTCCCTTCATATTCATGGCATCTCCCTCCTTACCAAAACTCCCAGCCACTACCATTTTGAACTATCCATCAGAACTCTTTCAGATGGTCCCTCCCGACCAATCACTAAGCACTATTCAAATCAAAAATTTTGCTAAAGATTATCTCATGCTTTGCCTTTCCAAAATCCAGAGTTAAGGCAACCATCACAAATCATTAATCCTATAAGACCATTCCTTAATCCCTTTCATCTCTTTCCATTTTCCACTTTCACCCATGAAGTCATGTGGTATTTATGGTGTATCTCCCGTAATGCTATTGTTTTTCCTTTGTAGGCACTCTTTGCTCATTTCAATAAGCAAAGTCACCAGCATTCCCTTCTTTGGACTTTTCTGCAATTGTTTGATTCATTGACCCATTGGAGAAATGAATTAACAAAACTCATGAGATACTATAACATATGGAAGTTCACAACAAAAATGGGTTCAAAAGTCCCGTGTATTTGGATCTTGTACAGGCCTTACCATCATAACCCTTATACTAGTCTTGTGTGGATTACAAACATCAATTACGAATGGCACACAACCTTTGACTATAATAAGCTCTATCCCACATTCCAGGTCTCTTTGCTCAATTTTCTCTTTGACATTAATAGCGTCACCATAGATGAAATCTTCATCCTACCAGTTGTTCCCCAGCACTCCTCTCTAAGTTGACACCCTTTTTAGGATACTTATCCGCCAAACTCTCAAGACCTTATGGAGCATAATTTATGACCCTATTGAATCTATGGCGCCCTCTACCCTGATGATGAAAACTGCACAAATTACAATATGAGAACATCTTCGCAGAACCCTCTAAAGAATCCAAATAATTAAAGTAAAAGTGCCCATCATCATGAAGGACTGTAATAATTAAAGTTAGAATCATAATTAAAGTACGTCAGTCATGTGTTATAAGTGTGTGTAATAATTAAAGTAAAAGTAACAGTCATGATTAAAGTAAGTGATTTAGCACTGTAATAATTAAAGTAGTAGTGAGTTAGCATTGTCAATTATAATTAAAGTCACCTTATAATCAGTCTCTTTACAATGAAAAACAGCTCATAATAGATCCGATTATACTTTGTGCTTACCTCTTCGTGAGGATTTTACACATTAGAAAGGATGCTTAAATCCATGGCTTACGGTCCCTGTCTGTCTATATCATGGTTGTGCTAGTACCCTGTTTTGGTCGTATTAGGTTTGAGGCCACTGTTAGGAGGAACAACTTTTGTAGTTTAGATGGTTTAGGGCTCTCGGCCCCTACCCCTGTTAAAACATAACAAAAACCTTACATCAATTGGAAGATCTTAGTTCAGTGGAGCATACAACTTATAATCATTCATTCATTCATTCTAGACATTGTACAAATGTGTTCTAGGGTCAAACCCAAGCATGTAACACTTTCATGTAACCATTGTGTTTTAGGCACGTAACATGTTTAAAATAAGCTTCAATATATATATATGTATATATATATATATATATTCTTTTGGAAATTTTGAAATTTAAATTCATCCAATAAACCACAAAAATCTTGATAAAAATTTCCAAAATCACAAAGCTGCAGCTTTGGATGAAACAGAGCGGTGCAACTCCTAAATGAAAATGTAACGGACCAGTCCAGCCAGCCAGCCTCGCGTTGTAGCTCGGCCTTGCCAGCTGTCTGGCCGGCTCAAATGGTATACACCTTACTTCCCAATTGACTATAAGCTCTTGGTCTTAGGTTTGAGAGGTTTAAAAAACGAAGAAATTCTCCAGAAGGCAGAGGAACAGTACCTACCAGGTGGTTAGGCCAAAAGAACTGCATGGCCGAGGCCGAGCAACGGGACTGGTTCCAAGGGTGAGCCCTAACCTGACCGGATAACTAGCAAGACTGGACTACAACACGAGGTTGGCTGTCAACCCAGGCTGATCCATTACAAAAAAAACCTTTAGAAAATCTACATATTCATCTCTATTCAACTTCAAAATTTCAGTAATGCAAGAAGCATTTCAAAATTTTAAATCACATAACTATTGTAAATTTATGAAAATTGATAAAAGACTGAGACAGCTAATTTGATTTATTAAATCTTATGAATACTAAAAGCAAATTGATAAACTAGATGTCATAGATTCACCAGGACAACTGGTAAAGAGTAAAATGAAATGAATTTTCAATTCAATCCATGTGTATGAGATATATGATAGTAATAATAGAGATGCAGATAATAATAGTTGAACACTAATATTCAAATATACGTCCTTGAACAAACTCGGTTTACAAAAAATTATTGTAATATCAAACTCCAAATGAACAACTAAAGAACAATAGAAGCCTCCATGAATGTTAAATCCACCAAGTCCTCAAACCAAAATCGAAATCAAAATAACTTATGATAAATTTTTAATTAAATAAATAAAGTTAACAATTTTCAAAATAAATCGTTTGCAATTCTATTAAATATTAATGTAGACAGTACTTTTCTGTAATTCTACTGCGCTCGAATAGATAAGGCATATAGATCTCACGATCCATCAGGGAACCGTGCTTAAGAAGATCTTGGACCACAGGAATTCCAACATCTGTTGCTGATAAATCCTCAAGACACTCTACATCTTGCTTGTAAATTGGACGAATGCCACATCTCTTCACCAAACGTTCTCTTCGATCAAGGATGAAAAAGCTAGCAATAACGCCATTACTTGCACAACCATAATTAACTTGTCAGCGTGATAAATATATAGGCCAACCAAAGGTGATCAGACTTGATAGTTAAGAAAGGATAAAAAAACCGAAATAAAAACGATTGTAAGTAGTATCTATCTTACACATAAGCTGGACATCATCCGAAGGATCAGGGGGTGAAAATATTGCACACACAACAAATCCCATAAATTCATCATCTATCCAACCATCAGCTAGTCCTCCGCGTACTTTAGACCCTTCACTCTGATAATTGAACAAGTTTGGAATTTCACTTCCGGGGATACGAATATGAAATTGAGAACAATAAAGGAGTTCCTGTGAAATGGGATCATGATTGCTCATATCGTCTATCTGCAATAGAAAATGTTGTATCAGCAAAAATAAGATGATACAAGTATAAATGGGAAAAGATAATATAAACAAAAACATACAACAACAACCGGATTCAAAAGTTGATATGATTATTGAAACTATAGAGAGACAAATGCTGGAAATTTGAAGGAAAGACATCAGAAGTTGTTGAGGAAAGAGAAACCTGAAGCCAGGGTTTCAGCAACATAATTGCCAAATTGTTGTTGTTCCTGCCTCGAGGCTCTACTAGGTTGAAGCAATTGAAAAAATGTACTGCAATATCTGGAGAGGTGAGTTCTAGTACACATGATATTATTTTCAAGGAAGTACATTCTTCTGCCCCTAAAAATATTAATCCAGGTGGAAGCTTTGGCAATGACTGAAGCCTATGACATTTCTCCAAGCAAAAAATTTTAAGCTCAGATAATTGACTGATGGTATCTGGTAGGCTAACAAAGTTGTTCCCACCGATATTTAACTCTCTTAAGGAGTATAAGGAGCCAACATCTCTCGGGATTGCTCCTTCCAAAAGATTGCAGTCACTGAGATCTAATTTTTGCAAAGAGGACAAACCTGCAAGCGGAGGCAACAGTAAACCCATGCAATCAGGCTTTCTAGTTGGCAACAATAGCGAAAACAGATAAGAACTCCATGTTTCCGGTGGTCCTCCTTTACATCCACGGAATGACAATGTTCTAATGTTCGTTAATTGTATAATGGATGATGGTGACTTGTCTTATAGCAGTCCCAGCGACATCTAGCTCCTCCAAATGCTTCATTTCTCCCAAATTGAAGGGCAGTCTGTTTAGTTTTGATCAGTCACGAAGATTAAGAACCTTAAGAGATTTCAAGCCACAGACATCACATGGAAATTGTCTTATAGCAGTCCCAGCGACATCTAGCTCCGCCAAACTCTCCATTTCTTCCAAATTGAGGGGCAGTTGGTCTAGTTTTGAGCAGACATGAAAATTAAGAATCTGAAGAGGTTTCAAGCCACAAACGTCGTTGGGAAATTGTATAAGAGTTTCACAGTTATTCAAATTCAATACAACAAGCCTTCTGAGAAATCCAACGGATTGGTGAACCTCAAGCAATCTTGTACAATATTGAAGATCCAACCTCTCAAGGTTTGGAATCATTGTAAAGTCTGGGGTTCTAACAAAGTTTTGAGAGTAACTGAGCTTAATAGTTTTTAGTTCTCTGAAAGGCTATAGAAACAAAAACTAAATTAATCAAAACCAGCTTTCATGACTTTTATAATGTTTTTAAAAATAATTATGATAGTGTACCTTAATGTCATTCCATAGATACTCAATGTTACTATAACACAAGTTGAGTTGAAAAAGTTTCAGTGGATGAAAACTTGAAGGCAAAGTCTTCAAAGGGTACCCCCACCATTTGAGAAATCGTAACTCATTCGATAGGTATTCAAGGTCCTCAGAAATGTGAACTTTACTGATATTGAGGAGTCTTAGATTACTCATAAATGAGAAGCATTTACCATTCACTTGGGTGATATCCTTTCTATATTTGACAGTTATAATAGCTTTAACAATGGGAGTTCCCTAGTAAAAGGAATTAACCATGTGCAAAATTAATATAAAGAAGTTACTTGAACTATGATATTTAGGTGTGCTGTGAAATATTAATTTATAATTAATTATATTTTTGGAAAGTATCTTACCATATTTTTAGCCAACACGTGATAGACATCATGACACCGCCATATTCTGCTCCATTTGCCAGGCTCATTAAGGTATTGTTTGTGAACAACTTCCTACCCCATTTCTTGTACCAAATCATGCATTTACAATTTTTTATCTTTAATAGTTATCAAAGATTTTTCTACAATAACTCTTATTCCAATAATTGGGTGAAAATTACAACTTTCTAATATTTTCATGACTCGATCTAGATCCTTTTCTTTGAAAAAACATGTAATATCTAAGAAGATTTTCTTTTCCATCCTTTCTAATCTATCATAGCTAATTCGAAGTATTTTCACAATCTTTGGATTAGGAATTGTTTATAGTCTTTCCAATGCACTTTTCCATTCATTAACATTTTTATCATGGAAAAATGATCCCAAAACTTCAAGAGCTAATGGAAGTCCACTTGCATAACTTACAACACGCTCCAACAGCTCAAACATGATCATTTGTTCATTCTATGCGTTTGAAGGCTTTCAAATTAAAGAGTCTATGAGCTTCATAATAATCTAATCCTTTGACCTTATAAATATTATTGATTTCATGGCTTGTTAGCACATGTTCATCTCTGGTTGTAATGATGATTCTGCTTCCAAAACCAAACCAGTCTTCTCTTTCAGCCAAACTTTTTAATTGTTCTAATTGATCCACATCATCAAGAACAAGAAAGATCTTCTTCCTACATAGCTGCTTCTTAATCAAACTAATTCCCTTATGATAATCAAATATATTCAAATCTTTTTCCCATAAGACCTCATAAAGAAGCATTTTTTGTAAACTTTCAAGACTCCTTTTTTCAGAGACTTCTCTAACATTGGCAAGAAAGCAACTACCTTCATAATTATATGAAAGCCTTTCATATACAGCTCTAGAAATTGTAGTTTTACCTATTCCTCCCAACCCACAAATGCCAACAAAGCGAATTTCATCGAAAATATCAGGGTCTTAAAAGCTTATAAATCTCCTCCACACAAGAATCTATTCCAACAAGTTCCCCGTTGACACTTGGAAAATATTGAGTTTGATTCAATCGTTTCCAAATCTTGTCAACAATATTAGTAATGAACTTAACTTCAGACCTGCAGTGAAGATGAAAACTAACTATTTAAACCGTAATAGGAAATAATATTTATATATTGCATTATATTTTGTGAGCATGATCTGTTCAAGCCACCCAACTAGGAAAAGCTTGTAAAGGTGTTCAAATTATGTAAAAAAGAAGCATTAGTGAAAAATTTCAATGTAGCCTAACCAGTGTTAGACGCAACAAAAATCATAGAGTTTCAAGGCTTTAAAGTTTAGAGATACAAAGTTACCCGTCATGTAAATGCAATCCAGCGAGTTTGCCAACCGTTGCGAGAGCTGATTTCCATCTCTCCACCTGCTCCAGGTTATCCCTGAAATCTTGTTCATGTTTATTAAAGGCTGTCTTGAAATCTCCTCTCTGTTTTCTCACATCAGATGGATCTACCTTGTAAAAAACTGGCAAAATAGTCTGATCCTTTGCCTCCATGCACTCAACAATCTTTGCAAGTTCATCCAAACACCATGTAGAAGAAGCATAGTCTTTGGATAAGATAATGATTGAAACCAGTGATCTTTCAATTGCTTCCAAGAGTTCAGATGAAATCTCTTTTCCTCTCTCAAGTCTTTCATCATCTCTAAATGTGTGAATTCCTTTCTGATTCAGAGCAGCATACAGATGATCAGTGAAGTTGTTGCGTGTATCTTCACCTCTAAAACTCAAGAACACCTCGTATGTCCATTGACTATTGCCACCAGAAGAAGCAGCTGGAGAGGATTTCTGTCTTGTAGAAGCCGATAATGAAGAATCATCATCAGTAGCTCGTTTATTCTCAGTGTTGGAAGCTGCCATTGAAGGGTTGATAGCTTGTTTGTTTTCAGAAACAGAGGACTTGGAAATGCAAGCCTTACATTAGCAAACACACTCCTTCTAAGATTTTAAAAGCATAACAGCCCCCACACCGTGTGTTGGCGTGGGTTCGAGGCTCAGCCCGTCATTTCCAAAAAATATATATATTAATAATAATAATAATATAATAATATAAATATACCTCTTATCTTTTATTATTCAACGTAGGTTGACCCTCCATCTTTATATAAGTGTCTCTCCTACTCTCATATGGGTCTTCTTTCCATCTTTGTATGGATGAATCTCTTCTAATTGAGAGTGATTCTTTAAACCGTATCACTAATATTCTATCTCAATTGGTCTCGAGTATTCTCTAAATTAGTTCCAGATGCAGTTTTTATACTTAAAAAAAAAAAAAAAAAAAAAAAAAAAAAAAAAAAAAAAGCATAACAGCCGAATTAACCTCGAATTTTCCATCAACTTGGCAAAGCTGCACAGGCCAGGAAATTTCTTGATTATGCTGCGAGCCACAGCAAGGGGTGGGAAGGGGTATGGTTTATATTTAGGTTTTCAATCCATTATTTATTATTATTATTATTTTTTTTCAAAAAGCTAACATACATGTGTAGAACAAGATTGAGTTCATAAACTCATCTTCTGGTGGTTTATCACTGTAGTTTGGGACAAAAAGTCATGCAGAATGTGCTCGTTTCTCTCCTGATGGACAATTTCTTGTCTCTTGCTCTTTTGATAAATTCATTGAGGTATTTATGATCAGTTTCTTTACATTTTTCCTATTTACTGGCATTTAGAATGATTTATGTTACTTGAATCTTTGCTGAGATCTTGAGCTAGTTACCAGGTCTGGGATTAGTTAAGTGGGAAACTCAAGAACGATCTTCAGTACCAGGCTGATGTAAGTACCTTCTAAATCCGCACACCCCTCCCTCTCACTCTCTTCTTCTTTCATTGATCACCATAACCAGATGCTTTAATATGATTTGAACTATATAGAACTCTTATAGATAATTAGCGGTCTCAAGTATAGACACATGCGACACGTCCAGTGGCCTACTCAAGGACGTGGAATGCAAATGAGCAGAATTTTGCCAATACTTTCCACTGTGACATAAATTTGTTTATAAAAGAAAACAAAGTGACGACATGGAACCAGGATCTTGATCTAGATCCAATGCTGGGAACAGAGAATCAAAGTGCCTTTTCTCAAAGTTCTAAGAAACACTGTTGGATTTTATCAATTAATCCTTTTGTTGAGATAAAAGAACATAGCCTTTAGTTAATATAACAGCATTTTTCATGCCATCTGTTATGTTGTTTCATATATCAAAATAAGTCCTCTCTGACTATTCTTTATGATAAATTTCGGCAATAGTGAATTGTTGGTCTGAAAAATATAATTTAGTAGCTGCAAAGTTGGTCATAGATGTTGGTATCATATAGCTTCCTACTCTCTGGCTTATTAAGCCTTGGTATAATGCTTGCTTTTACTTTGTTAATCGATTCGTCGATTGTACTGTCTTTAGATGCAAAAGCAACATATCACAATGTTGACATAATTGAGATAAGCAACAGTGAATGGAGGGTCACGAGAACATATATTCTTTCTACGTCCTTTTGTTCAGTCTAGATGATTCAGTTGTAGACATTTTCTGATTGGAACTGTTCGCTACATGTCGTCTTTACTGATGTACTGTAGTAATATTAACTTATGCAGGAAACTTCCATGATGCATGATGAAACTGTCCTATGTGTTGATTTTAGCAGAGACTCAAGATGCTTGCTTCTGGGTCACAAGATGGGAAGATCAAAGTAAGTTTTAACGCACATTTTTGCATGGTTTAAGTAGTATTCTCCATATGGTTGGATTTAAGATGGAATATATTTCTTATTAACTATTTTGATTTAGTATTTGTAATTTACAATCTTACCTTCATGCTATTGCTTCTTGATAATTGTTCATGACTTGAACGAGGGCAAGAGAGCATGTTTTTAAATATTTATATTTCCTATTTGTGTGAGTTTTGTTAGTTTTAATAAGATGGAATATGTTTCTTTTTAACTATTTTGATTTAGTACTTGTAATTTACAACCTAACCTTCATGCTTTTGCTTCTTGATACATGCATGTACTGATCTTTGATATTGACAATTATTGAACATCCCAAAATACAATACTGGTTAAGGTAGTTGGCATCTTGATAGTGGCTCAATCTTCCCGCCAGTAATATAGTATTTTCTTAATTGGATAATAAAGTCCCCATAAAAAATTGACCACAGCCAGCAGCCATACAACAGCATTAACTGCACTAGCCGATTCCAGTTTCAAATATTCAGTTGTTGCTACACAAGTTTCTGAATATCCTTCCATGACTGGTGTTCTACTTCCATGTCCTTGTCTGTGCATCCGAAAGTTTTCTTATTGTATTTTTCTTCAAGCAATTTGAACTTTACACACAGTTCTTTTGATTTATCATTTTGTAATGTCATTTATGGAAGCTAATGATATTGATTCAAACTTGAAGGTGAAATTTTTGATAACAAACTTCATCTGATCTTTACAACTATTTCAGGTTTGGCGAATAAGGACAGGCCAGTGCTTGCGCCGTCTTGAGCGAGCGCATTCTCAGGGTGTTACAAGTCTTTCTTTCTCACGAGATGGAAGCCAGTTGCTAAGTACATCTACTACAAGAAATTGCACAATTAGTAACAAAAAAAATGGTTACTAAAACTATTAAATTTTGTCACTAATGGGTTTTAGTGACAAAAAAAGTTCTCGTTCCCATTCGTTACTTAAAGTCCGATACTAAAGACAATTAGTGACCAATAAAAAAAATTGGTTACTAATTGTTGAGAACATTAGTGACCATCATTTTTGTTACTCATAGTTAAAAAATTTTGTAACTAAATCTTTTCCTTGGTCCTATTAAAATAATATATTTATGTAATATTAGAGAGGAAATGGTCACTAATGATACACATTAGTAACAAAAATTCAGTCACAAATACAATTAATGGTCACTAATGTGCATATAATTAGTAATGTAAAAGTTGGTCACAAATTATCTATTTTTTTTTCTTACTATAGAGTTCTTTGATTAGTAATGAAGATTTGGTCACTAAAACAATTTTATAATTAGTGACCACTATTTTGATTACTAAAAATCAACTGTTTTTGTTTCTAAATCCATTTAGTAGGCCTAGAATCCAATAACAATAGTGTATATAAATTCTTTTAGCCACAAAATATTATGTCACAAAAGCATTGCATTTTGTCCCTAATATATATATATATATATTAATTGGTTAATGCATTAATCATAAAACTTGTAATTTGGTCACTAATGGCACCGACTAACAAGTTCCACATACATTATACATAATATATTGAATTTACAATCACTGATAAATAACGAAATTAATATTTATATCCATAAAATCTAATTGCAATGCATAATATATCCAACATAAAAAAGATCAAGTCATTGACATAAGCCAATAAAGACCAATAAAATAACATAACATCCCAAAATACTAATACGAAACTGTAAAATATTCAACATAAATAAATAAATGCAAACTATGACAGAAAGATGCATCTTGGTGACATAAGTCAATAACCATCGATCTGCAAAACATAGAAAAAACAAAGAGATTCTTAATGTATAGAAATACATCTCTAATAATATTTAATGTGAAACTATAATGAAGTTATATAATAATTTTTTTAAGAAAAAATGAAATGAAGAAATAAAATTAAAAATTTACAAGTATGAATAAAATGAATTGTAGAATGTTAACAAATACCAATGAGCCAACTTTTTAGTATTGTACAATGAGACAAAAATAGGCAATCAAAAACATATTGTACAATTAATAAAATATTACATTGAATAAATTACCTGTCTGATTGTTGCAGTAGGTGTGAAAACCTTAGCCACGTTCTGTAATATAACCAAATTTTCTTTATGAAATTATTTTCATTCACATCAACTCAATTTTCAAATAAGATTTAAAGCTAATTAATTAATGCTCATAATCAATAAAACTAATATAAATTTCCAATAGATAACCAAAACAACATAAAAATTCAATCTATTTTATTTTAAGTATCTAAGATTGTAAGTTCATATAAATAATAAAATTATTATTCAAACCAAATAAAAAAAGTTTTGACATTACCTCTTAGTTGAGCTTGAATTTCAAGAAGTTTTTCATTAAAATTTGAACGTATCTCAGCTAATTCAGCTTTTACTGTTGTTAACTCATCAGCTAGTTGTTCAGATCTTGTTTCTGCTTCCTCAGCTCTTCTTGTAGCTTCTTCAAGTTGTGCACATCTACGTGCTGTCACTCCAGAAGAGCGTTTAGGCTTGGGGCCAGCTCCTAATCCTCGTATGTAGCCAGATGGAGACTCTCCAAGCACATAGTCATAAATTTCATCTTCAGATATGTGTTGTAACTCTTCTGGAGGATTTGTGCGAAGCATATTCATCTCATCCTTAACATAAACATTAAATAAATAAATAAATAATCAAATAATATAATAAATAACAAAACTTATAAAATACATATGTTCACTTACATAAGCCTTTTTTGCATCATCATCAACCCATTTATCATTTTCTTCATCATATCGAGTGAGCTTGAATATATCAATACGACTAGGAAGAACTCCAGTCTCAAGATCTCGCTGTTATATGAACAATATCATAATTAATAAATGAATTATTTATATAATTTGTAAAGAATAATAAGATTAATAGAGTTGGCTTCTAAAGACTTCCCAATCAATCAAAAGTTTTATATCATATAATTAAAACCAATTACTTTTGTGCACATCTATGCATGAGCAATATTAATGTCTGAACATGGTGGATGTACATAAAAGTTAATAAAAAGCTAGTCAGCATTAAGCAACAAATGACAAACTAGATTAACAAAACCCAAAAAAAAAAAAAAAAAAAACACATTTCAACCTATAAAAATGTAAAACAAATAGTAAATAATTGTATATGACTAAAACTTATAACTTCAAATAACGTGTAAAGTCATGCATTAAAAATTTCTGTAGATAAAGAAGCTAAAAAGCATTCCAGTGGCTATCAGATAAATGAAATTCTAATGTAACCAATCCATGTATGAATAATATAATGTTTCACTAAAAATATAAAATTATATCAGTCATCAACTTTTACTCAAATTTTCAAAATCAACAAAATTGTAGATGTTCTTTATTTTGTTGGATTAATCAAATAAAAAAATAATAATAATTCACAAACATCTAGACAAATAAAATAATAAGTATTAAAATTCAAGAATTATATACTTGATAAATAAAATAAATAAATAATAAAAGGCTGCAACTTAGAAGAAAGAAAATAAATAATCAAATAAATTTTGAAAGAAAGAAAACTAGGATATGCACAATAGAAGTGAAACAAAGAGAGAGGAAATATAAGGACTTACATTTTCCCATCTAAGACAACTGAATGCCTTTGTCCAGCACAATGGTGGAATTGTATTTTCTTGTTATTTGCCTTGTTCCTTTCACTTTTTCGCTGAAATTAATCAAATAATATATTAAACAATAATAGTATATGCCTATTTGAGATTACTTATCATCAAAATAGTATTATCTCTCTAAGTCAATAATGGAGTCCAAAAATTATTTATTGTATAATCAAATCAAAAGTAATTTGGCATATATGTTTATTTTACACCTCGCAAAACTAATTAATAATTATTTATCAAATATTGAATTTAAGAACTAACCTTCCAGTTGTCGTCTTGCCACAATTTAACAAGATATTCCCAATCCTTCACATCCACTCTGTCATCAGGAGGTTTTGCAAGATCTTCATCTTTTTTGATTAACTCCAGATATTTTTCATGTAAAGTGTAACGCCATCTAGTATACCTACGCTTCATATCCTCCTCAATAGCCTCATTCACATGTGGCTCATTGCTTAATTTGAATTTTTCCTGTAAACTCAAATATAAAGTTTATAATAAACAACTAATGATAAGAAGCAATTTAAAAATATAATAAAGTTGGAAATAGATTGCACTTACACGAACACGAAGAATTAATCTGTCTACTTCAATTCTTGGAATGTCCTTCCAATCCTTAAACTGCAATGGAGCATATCTCCTAACAATGCACCCTGTATCGGTGATGTAGAACTGACTATTTTCTCCAACTGCACGCATTACACTCGTGGATATATTTATGTCAATCTTGTCACCTAAATGCTTTCTTTTCAACAGATCGAGCCCTCGAGTAATTCCACGTTTGTTTTTTCTTGTAAACTCTATATCATAATTTTTAGAAGTACATGATTTTAGCAACATGTTATAATAGAAAATGAGAAAATGTAAGATCGAAACTATAAATTACAATGTGTGTGTATGTGTGTATAAAAGATACTATTACCAGCACAGTCTTGTTCAATAAAAGAAGAATCTCTTATTTCAGGAGCTGTAGGTGTAGAAGTACATGCAGAAGTCATTGTTGGTGTGATATCTATTGCAGTTATGGTTGTCGAGGCTTGAGAAACTGGTGGTGTAGTTTTGGTGCATGTACACGTTTAGTTGATGAAGGAGCCATAAATGTTGATGAGTTTTTAGGTGTTGTTGGTGTATTAAAAGGTGCCATTGGTGTGGGTGCAACTGAATTTGATGACTGTTTCTCAACATGCTCCAACGAATTGTTCCCATATATTCGTGAAATACTTTGAGTTTTGGCCCATCCATCTCAACTCTTCCCTTTTTTGGTAGTCATCGCATAGAAATACCTAGGATAAAGTTTTCCCTAATAAGCAATAAAATCTTTTACATAATCATTTTTTTAAAAAGTTAGCATATTAAGTTATATGCACTATTATTAAAGTTGCATCCAATTTTAAAAACTAAGACAACAATATAATAGTTATATGATGTATAATTGGTTAATTGATATGTATTTTTCACACCATCCCATTAAATTCTTGCAAAAATATATTGCTACAATTTATTCTCTATCTATTGTTCACTTTAACATAAAAAACAGCTTACTACAAATATATATATAAGAAATACCTAATAAAAAAAGTACGATGGGACTTATATATTGCTCAATAGAAAAATTAATACAATTGCAAAAATAATTTCATGTGATCTTAGAGACAATTAATTTGTTATAAATTTTTAGAGACAAACAAATAAATATGCACGTAAAAAGCAGTATGAAGTCATGATAAGCTAAGTCCATAAGAAGCAAAACCATAGAAATCAAGATAAAGGTGCTGCTGAAAATTTGAAGGAGTACTATTTTAGATCATATTAATAAGCAATTCTTGTATACATTTGTGAAAGCAAGATTAAATTAACTACCCTCTATAAAATATATGGAAAAAGCTATTTGAATGTTGAAAACAACTAAACAACAACCCTTAAGATTAATTGCTCAAAAAGAAACATATTAATTGCTCAACATATACAATCCAACTCCTAATGTCATTGATTTTCTTCCTATATAAGCCCATTTGTAGATATATTTAATACGCAAGAAGCATATATACAAGAACATATCTACACACATATTTAATATCAAATTGTGGCAAAAAAAAAACACACACACACACACACAAATAAGATGATAACATACAAAAGACATGAAACAAGAAACTAAGAAGGCACAGAACAATGAGCTGAAAATATAAAACAAAGAAAATATAGTGGAAAAACAAGAAAATATTAAGAATAAATAAAAAATAATATTAATTTATGTTCTATAGAAATCTGACTTCCTTATTTACAGCAACTCATCTAAAAAGTCTCATTTAACCCCACTTAAATACACACGAGTATGACAAGGCAATAGTGGCACCATATCTTTGAACCGAAAATACAACAAAGAAATCATAAAAATTCATAATTAAAAAAAAAAATCAAAATGAAGAAAAAGAAGAAAAAGTTGAATTACATAAAAAGCATGAGCTGTTGCAAAAGTATATCAAAATAATGGGTTCTGAATAATTGTCAAAATAATGAATAGTTGATGAGTCAGCTTCTCCAATTGCAACACATGCATGATCATGAATGGAGACAGTGACTAAATAACACTCTTATTTTGCAATTTTCTATGTAAACAAACAAAAATGAAACAACAATTACATGTACTTAATACTGCACAAAAAGATAGTTACCGTTTCTTGTTGAGAGCAAGTAACAGTTCCTTTAATTGCTGCCACGACTTCTTTTGAATTCCACACTACACAAAAACCACCACAGCCGCAACAGATACAATGGAGAAACTGTTTCAAGAAATTATCAATGTTTTGAAAAATAAAATATGAAAAAACATGAAAATCCTCTAGATAATAGAAAGTAACAAAAATGAACCCTCAATCACCTGTTGAAAGGATCAATTGTTGCTTGTAATCTCAAGTTGAATGATCAATTGTTGAAGGAAAACCATTTTGCAATTCTTGAAATGAAGAAAAAAATTATATGAAAGTTTTATAACTGACAATTGAGTGGGAGAGATGAGGGTGTTAATAGGTTGAACGTGAGTTTTGTAGCAATTATTATTATTATTTTTTTTTTTTTTGGGAAGTTATTTTTCTATATAAATTAACATCTATATTTATTTTTAAAATATTATTTTTCATGATGTCCTCATAATTTAGAAATTAATTAAAATTGTTTTGCTTTATCCTTTCCTTACATCATTGAATAAGTGAGAAAGGTTCTTAACAGTAAAACTTCTCGAATCTTTAAAAACGGCTGACAACTTTTATTTTATTAAAATGTCATTATAAAGACGTTGAAGTTTTGAAAAAGACTTTTTCTTTTTGATATGTTAATAAAAAAACGTAAATGCTCAAATTATACATATACAGATGTATTTATTAAAAAAAATTATATTTATGCACACATTGTATTAGATAAAGTAATGATAGATTGTTAGAGTGAATATATGAGCTATAATTAACTTATCATTCAGTCATATTATTGCTGGATTGACATGATGATTAAAATTTACATAGTACGAATCATTTTGACAAATATTTGAATAATATATCTTGTATGATATAAATTAATATTTGATCATCCGTAATTTTCATGCTATATGCATATTTCAGTGATAGGACAAATTCTTAGAGATGCTACAAAAATAAAGTGGTGTTTGGATCCATTTTCTACATAAGTAATTAGTAGAAAATGATAATGTTGGCAAATTATACTATGGGATATATGAATATTTAATTTTCATAATTTTTTTAAATCATAAATATTATCCAATATATATTTCAAAAATAATATTATGCAATATAATTTAAAATTATAGAGGTAACTAACTATCTAACTAGCCTTCAATTTTCAAAACTTCATGTTAGAAACTGTTAGGATTTTTCAAGATATCAAAATGTTAAGCAAGATTTTAAATTTTCAAAATAAAAGACGTTAGTAGATATGTTTTTGACATTTTCAATTCAAAAATCATAGTTCAAATAGCAATAGGTTTTTAATTTAAAAGCAATATTTCAAATAGCTATATACAACAGCAATTTTTTTCATCTCCAATAAAATCAGTGTAAACATCTCTCAATTTAATCTATTATTGTTACTTCAATTAATTCAATTGAGTATGCTGCCCTCAATTTTCTTTTGTTATTGAAGGACTTCAATTTGAAAGAGTTCTAATCTACATCAATTCAATTACAACTTTGTGTGAACATATAGTTGGTAAGTTCTTGTTTACACTTGAATTGATGTCTCTTTTAATTTTTTTTTTTAACTACTTGACACGTGTTAGATTTTAAATTGAACCTACTGACCTTATGTTTCTTTTGCTAATTCAGAAATTTGTTGAATTTCAATTCACTAGATTACAATTTGTACGTAAAGCAATACCAGGTAAGTTATTTTTCTATAGAAATTAATATTTATATGTATTTTAAAAATATTATCATTCATGATGTCCTCATAATTTAGTAATTAATGAAAATTGTTTTGCTTTATCCACTACTTACATATTATCTTTATCAGGCACCAATTTCCTTTGTTCTATTTATTTATGGATATTTTGAGTTTGAATATAATACTAACTATATGAGAGGAAAAAAATTATCTATCAATTTTATTGCTAACAAAGAAAAAATTATCTATCAATTTTATTTTTTAAATATTATTTGTAATATAGTCACTCAAACCTAGGTAATAGCATGAGAGTTGTCTGTCATTAGATCACCATAAGAGGTGTTACCTATTAAAAATTGATAAGAAATATTTGTCCATTTAAAAATTTAATATAGCATATAACGTCATACTTTATTTGAATCAATCAAATATATATTTTTTCCTTATAGTTCTTTTAAGTAAAATAGACAAAGGCACAACCTTTCCATTCAAATACATGATAAACAAAAAATTTAAAAAAAAAAAACAAATTATCTATTCAAATGAACATAAAAGCTTCTCTTGACCTGAATCAAATGATTATATTATAATTAAATTTAATTAATAAGTTGTTAATTGACCATTGAAAGAATCAATTTTATATTTAAAAAACAGCCTAGGATGCAGTAGACAAGCATTTGTAGGTTCATTGCTTTAATTCATAGGACGTAATTAATATGTAACAGCTTTCAAGTTGACTTTTATGATGCTCTCATAGTCATATGTCATCAACTTAACCAAGTAACCAACCAAATTATTAGGCACCAACAAAAACCAAGTAACAAAGTAACCAACCAAATCATTAGGCGCCAAATTAAAATGTTGTCTGCCGCCACTTTTCTTTGCTAAGCATGTCGCTGAAACAAAAAAAAAAAAAAAAACTTCTACTTTTATCATAATTCCATCTTATGTTAATCTCTTAAATTAATGCCAATTATTTTATTTAAAAACAAAATATTCATAATTAATAACTTTTTATAACTTAAATTAATTTGTTTTATCAATTGAGTTAGGAATAGGATTGTTTAACCAAATTAAAACTCTAACTCTTAATTCCTATTTAAACTGTAACTATATTATAAATAAATTAATATATTTTAAAAAACAATTATTATCCTCAAATAAAATTAATTAAATGATTAATCAGTTTATAATTAAACTGAAAATTATTAATAAGATTTTCATGAAGTTAAATTACATTTTTTTGGGGGGAACTGAAACTCAAACAAGTTGTTTGTAGTCTGCATTTTGTGTAATTTTTTTTTTTTTTTTAAGAATCTCCCAAACACATAAAACTAGAAGCTCTCATACATATATAACACATATGTTACATTAATTTGAAAATTATTCCAACAATAATAAAGAGTAATGTAAAATTCTTTTTAATAATATTTGTTTTTAAAAAAATCAACTTTCACCATTGAAGTGATAATGATTAAACTGCATTAGACATTTGTCAATACCATTTACTGGTAGCCTTTCAATTATTAAAAAAAGAAAAAAGTAACTTCCAGGTAATTTAATGTCAAAAAATGGGTAGTCATAATACACACATGAGAATAAGCAAATTTCATCACATATGATATTACACATTGAAAATTTCTAATGTTTTTCATGAAGTTAGATTACTTAAATATTAATAATTCCATCTTATCCATCTGAAACTATACTTAGTCATGAAGTAACATTTTTCATTAGTCCATTGTCTGTTAAACCATTAAATTTAATACCAATTATTTAATTTAAAGACAAAAAATATATATATAAGAAATAAAATTTTACAAATAAAATTAATTTATTTTATCAATTGAGTTAGGAATAGGATTGTTTAAATGAATTAAAACTGAATTCCTATTTAAACTCTAAATAAATTACAAATTAATTACTAAAAAAAAAAACCACAATAAAATTACTTAAATGATTAAACAATGTACACGCCCACCATTCATTATTTTTGAAAAAATATGTGAAAGAGTAAGCTTGTCCAGGTTTGAACCCCAGCGATGCTTAAAACCAAGGCAAGCCTTACACCACCACTACCTTTCCACAGTTTGTGAATCTATTTTCTTTCAAAATAGTATAATTTTTTCTAAAATTCTAAGCTGGGCACATGCACTGATTGGACCCAAGTTGTGTTTGCCCCTACATCAACAAATAAATAATAATAATAATAATAATAACCAAAAAATTTATTTATTGTAATTAGGGTACTGCTTGATGTTTTGTCTAGAGTGCAACCACATAACTTAGTTTAACCTTTTGAAATAATTTTCCTATTTTAATAGCTTTTAATTATAATTTATAAATATGAAAACTTGGATATTATTATAGTATTTATTTGAGTTTATTTAATAAATTATTTATAAAGATTAAAATTTTTCAAATTTTTTGATAAATTATAATAATAAAACAAAAAATAATTTAATATAAATTAAGTTTAATGGAATCTTTAATTCTTGTCATGTAATAAATTTGAAGTGTCTAACTTTTTATGTTATTAGTTTTACTGTTCATGTTTAATTGTCATGTAAATCTATATTGGATCACTAAAGCTACCTACTTGTTGTTTAGGTTAGTGATGGATAGGAGTTGGATTCAATCTAAAGCTAGGCAAAAATCAGAATATATTAATGAAGTGAAAGATTTTATTAGATTTGCCACTGCTCATATGCAACCTGGAACCAACAAGATTCCGTGTAAATTTATGTAACTAAATATATATATATATATTTCAGTATAACCATAAACAAGAACCAAAATCATAGTAGTAACAAAAACTTAGTCATAAATATATTTTGATAATTAATATGAATTACTTTTGTAGAATTAGTGACGGACTTAAATTGATGTTATTATATCCATACTATTAGTGACGAAATGTAAATTTGTAACCAGATATTTTATAACTAACAGCTCGAGAATAGATAATGTAACAAAAACTTAGGCATGAAATAAATTGTAGTAACTAATTTGAATAACTTTGTTAGATTTAGTAAATGACATACATTATTGTTACTACATCTAAACCATTAGTAAGGAAATATAAATACATAATTAAATATTTTGTAACTAAAAAGAGGAGAAAAGATTTAGTGACAAAAATATAGTTTTAAAACAAAACTCGGTAACTAATTTGAATCAATAGTGAGGAATGTGAATGATCGTCACTATGCATCTATACTATTAGTGAGGAAATATAAATTTATAACTAAAAGGAGGATAAAGGATTTAGTGACAAAAATATAGTTTCGAAATATAACTCGGTAACTAATTTGAATCAATAGTGAGGAATGTGAATGATCGTCACTATACATCTATACTATTAGTGAGGAAATATAAATTCATAACTAAATATTTTATAACTAAAAGGAGGATAAAGGATTTAGTGACAAAAATATAGTTTCGAAATATAACTTGATAACTAATTTGAATCAATAGTGAGGAATGTGAATGGTCGTCACTATACATCTATACTATTAGTGAGGAAATATAAATTCATAACTAAATATTTTATAACTAAAAGGAGGATAAAGGATTTAGTGACAAAAATATAGTTTCGAAATAGAATTTGATAACTAATTTAAATCAATAGTGAGGAATATGAATGATCGTCACTATATGTATATTTTTAGTGACGAAATATAAACTCGTAACCAAATATTTTGTCACTAAAACCACAATTTGTCAATAAGCTTGTGTGTTTTAACTGTTAGACACTTAGACCTTTTCCTTTTAAGATACTTTATTACACTGGGACTTGAAGACTATAGATTGTATACAGACATTTAAGCCACCACCTCCATTGAGGGTATCCTCTTTCCTCAAATCATATATACTTCCATTGTGGGGTAAGAGTAATTTAATTAAATTGTCACATCTTCATTGCACTGTGTTGGTCAACTTGGTTTTCTATCTAATTGTTGCTGTTTTCTCTGTGAGTTATTAGGGTGGTGATGCTTCTGTGAATTCTGTTCATCTGTTCCCCAAAAATATCGATCACATTGTTGTATGTAATAAGACGTCATCAATATACATTATGACACTTCAAGGGCAGGTAATTGTTGATGACATGAACGAGTGCAAAAGAGCATGTTTTTACGTATTTATATCCCCTATTTATCTGACTTTTTATTAGTTTTAGTAACTGTTACATGATAATAATTAAAAGACACAAGCTTTACTCAAAGAAGTTTTGACAATCAATAAAAGTTAAAAACAGTTTGATTTCCCAAACTAATCCTTTAAAACTTCAGTCTTTCTTCTGGGACCCACATACAAAATGCTCTTAGATTCTTTAATGTGCAAATATCTCTTCAAATTATATAACCTATTGGGTTTTCAAAGGAGATTGTTGGTATAAATTGTCCATTTTTCTTTTGTTTACATATTATTTATGGTCAGATAGAGCTTAATTTCAAAAAAAATGCTTCGTCTTTGAGTCTCTCTCATAGTCCTTTGTTAAAGGAAAGCCAATTATATGATAATTTTTAACTTCGCTACTGATGCAGGCAGTGAAGAGTTTTTCATCCGGTAAAAGAGAAGGTGGAGATTTTGTTGCAGCTTCTGTTTCACCAAAAGGTGAATGGATCTACTGTGTTGGTGAAGACAGGTAATTGCCAAGTGATATCCATTCTTATGTCGGATCTAAATGCTTATCTGTGCCATCAACTTGTTCTGATGATGTTTGCCGTATTGCTTAATTGCATGAGTGACTAGTGACCGAATATTTCTCTTTCGGTTTTTATTTTAGTAGTTGTATTTGGTGATCGTTTGGGACATCTCGGTGTAGTTATTTTCGAATGTTCTATTGCAATTGAAAATTGATAAAAGAAAAGGACTTGTCATTCTCCAACTCGGCCTTCACTCAGGTATTAAGGCCCAACCAGAAGGATGTAACATTTTTTCTCATGCAACTTAGTATAGATACGAGTACTATTTTTAACTTCATCAGTTGAGCGACACTTTTGAGTAGATCATCTTCATAGTATGTCAATTATCTGCAGTAACTTGAACTGCTTCAGCTATCAGTCTGATAAACTAGAGCATCTGATAAAGGTAAGGTGTTTTATTTGCTGAAGGATGAGATGGTATTTATGTTGGGCACTCAATTTTTTTCACATGGTTCAATTTTTTCCATCACAAAAATGGATGATTAGTTTATAATTTTGTTTCAATGAACCTTTTAGCTTTATATATACACACACACACACATATACAAGTTGAGTTCCACCGAAAACTAAAATGAGGAAGGAAAAATTGAAAACTGAACTAGAAACAGATCTAGCAAGTTAGAAGAATTCACTTACCACAGGCAGAGAGGAGAATCAAGTGATTACCTAGTTCCAATCATGTAGCAGTGGGACAAATGTACAATCCTATAGAATGGTCCTAGTCAACAATTGCATGTAATTTTTATTTGTTGTCTTGTTTCTCTTTGGTGCGTAAGCTGTTCACCATAATGTTGATTGAAGGAGTAAAACCAAGAGGTCATGGGTCCAAATATCTTTGAGGCAACTTACCTAGAATACCATATTGCTCGAGTTTGCCTACTGAGGTTTTATGATCCGATTTATGAGGGCTGATCTTTGATAAGATATCTGTATATTTTACAAGTTCATATGTTTCATATATGTGCTAGCAGATGGAAGTTCAAAGTTGCAAAAACATTGATGCTGTTTAAACAATTCTCTTTACTCCACATTGTTCATCTTTTGCCACAAGTTTGTGTGACTTTTAACATTGAGATTGATTTTGTTATTGGCAGGTGCATGAAAACGATGTAATTGGTGTGACTCACCATCCCCACAGAAATCTTCTTGCCACATACAGTGAAGATTGCACGATGAAGCTATGGAAGCCTTGATGATTGCCGTGTTGGCCTCTGATAAATTGAACTTGATTTTTGTAATTTAATTGTAAGGCTTACTTCATTAGAGATCAAGAGAGAGTTGGTAGAAACATGGATCTTTACACTGTTAATCTAAGAATAGGATTTTATTTATGTCATTAAACAAAGATGTTAAATGTTCTATAAAATTTTGAAGATAATCCATTGTATAGTTTTGATTGAATATTGTAATCCCTATACTGTCTCTCTCTTTCTCTCTCTGCCTCTAATGATAGTTTCGATGTGCTTATGAATATCTTTTTTCGTATTTAGGGTATTGTTATATAAAACAAATACTAAGTATTTTCTTGTGTTGATTGATGCTCTTAAATTATGTGTGACACAGTATTTCTGATCTTTCATTCTCACATAAAAGATGTTTTATATGTAAAATTTATTATTTTTCTTTCAGAGCGTTCAAATAAAATAAAAAGAGGTGATTAGCGAAGTATAATATACGTTGGACCCGTTTGGCATAGTTAACGGAAAATATAGGTCATTTGCCTTTTAATTATTGTAATGAGTAAAATAAAGTGAAACTAAAATATGATGAAAAGTTCAAAATTAAAATTACTTTATCATTATTATGACTGATAATAACAAACCAAACATATGTTTGATTTTCACTCAACTATGCTAAACACTGCAATTAACATCGCATTTGCATGAGTATTGTGTATGATCAATAGCTGTACGTTTGCAATTCTTCATTGGCATACAACTTGCCCCCAAATCGCGATGGAAGTCAGCGGCGCATTGGCTTTTGGTACAAGTATTCCCCGTAAATATTTGAGACCAGCCCCTGCACATAAACAACGATAAATAACATGATTCACTGTTAATTAATATTGAAATCAAAATTTACAATCTTATTTCAAGTGCTATTCTGTTTGAAAGAACTTTCAATACATAATAATATAAAAAATACAATTTTAAATAGTTAAAAACGCTTTTTCTTTATATATTAATTGTAAAGTATTTTAAAAATGCGATTAGTTTTACATGGAAACCCTTGAATGATAAGGTTGTCTAAAAATGTATATATTTGTATATATAGTGTCTTAATTTTTAGAATTTAACTATAATATTATTTTATTTGAAAATCTTAAGTCGGAATGGTGTGTACCATATGGTTGGCTGGTGATGTATTTAATATGTTGTTATAAGAACAATTAAAATTGTTTTCTAAATAGCACTCGTCAAATAGTTATATTTTAAGTTAAAAAAAAAAAAAACACTACAAAAAGCATTGTAAACCACATTGATACAAAAGACACCAAATTATATACAAGAGAAAATCATATTTCCTCCCCATCTATAGTTTGACATAATAGCCAAATGTTTTTAAGTTAATAGACATACCTTACGTTGTGCCAACAAACAAATTCAGAAAAGCAATGCATAAAATCATGAGAAGAACAATTGACCTCATGATGATTTTGATATTCGATTTTGGTTATTAAATTAATTAATATTTCATTCCTCACCGACAACATTATATATATGTATATTTATTTATTTCTTATTTCTCTAGACACTATCATCTTTTCCTTTCATTCTCTACACCACTCCAACTCTCTTCTCACTCTCATTTCTTCTATTGATCTACATTTTCACATCATGTCCATTTTACTTCTTTATTTTATAAATGTTTTAGGAATAATTATTTTTAATGTTTGGTTCATATATGTTTTATTAATTAATATTATAATTCTTATTTTTATTTTCTATTTTTCTTTTATAGGTTCATGGATGTATTTTGATTCTTACTTAGTTTATCATTTTTTAGTTATGAAACTTAAATTTTGATTCTATTAGGATTTTTAGTTAATTTCTTTCATTAACTAAAAATTTGTATTTCTTCATCTTCTTTTAGTTATTATTTCTTCATCTTCCTCTTCCTTTAATTTCCTTCTTCTTTTTTTACATTTTCTTTATCTTCTTTAGATTTTTCTTTATTTTTTGTTTAAATACCACACAATAAGTTTATGAATATTATTTTAATAATATCAATGAAAAGAATGGATAAACAAATCTTATAATCATGAACCAAATTAACAATTATAAATAAAATAAATAATCATGAATAAAATATTATATAAACAAATTGATGACATTTACATTTTTTTCATCAATTTATTTATATAATTTATTTTTTCAAAAAAATATGAAACCATCCATTGCAGGCATTGCCCATTGTAGAAACTAGTTTCTATAGGGGGCAATGCTCGCTATAGAAACCTTTTCTTGCTAGCTATAGAAAAGGTTTCCATAACGGGCATTGCCCACAATGGTAAGTGATTTCTAGCATTGTCCACTTTGGAAAATTCGAGCAACCGTTTTGGTTTTGTCCATACAGGCGTGGTGGGCATGCCCGCTATGGAAAGTCATCTATAGCGGCTTGCTACAAATAACCTATGTTTCTTATAGTGATTTTTGTTTCACAAAATCCATGCCTATAAGATTATGAGACATATCACTTCTGAATTCACTTTCACCTCTAGGCTGGAAGATACATTAAAATGGGCCCCCATTCATATAATTTAATTTTTGTTTTTTTTTTAAAAAAAACATGAGACTATTGCTTACTGTGGAAATTGGTTTCTACAGCGAGCATTGTTCGCTTTGGAAAATTCGAGCAACCATCTTTGTTTTGTCCATAGTGGGCGCGACGGACATGCCTGCTACGGAAAGTCATCTATAGCAATCTGCTATGGATGACCTATTCTCTTGTAGTGAATTTTTGTTTCACAAAATAAATGCCTATAAGATTATGAGGTATATCATTTCTAAATTCACTTTCACCTCAACTGTTATTACTAGTGAAATGTTTTGGGCTAGAAGATACATTGAAATGCGCTGCCAATCATCATCTCTATAACTGTTTACTCAATAATGATTGCTTTGATCAGCTATTGAAATTGTATTGTTGCTGTTCCTCTGGAATTGGTGTAAAAGGATAACAGTCAAAGGGTATTATAGGTAAATACAAACAAGAGTTTGTTTTGAAAGACGTTAGTACACAGATGTTTTCTAGTACACAAATGTTTTCTGTGTTCCTATTTATAATGTTTATTTTTCGGGGCAAAATAAAATAATTTGACATCCCTCTCTAATAGCCTAATTACACTTTGATTTCATTTGTTTGTTATTATACAATCACACCCCATTTTATCTAGTAGTCAAACCATGTAAAAGGATAATAGTCAAAGTGTATTATAGGTATAAATCATTGTATAAAATATATTAGAAAAGAGATGGGTATTTAGGTAACTTCATACTATGGATGATTCTAGAATAGCTAATCTAGAGGATGCTTTTAAATTCTAAATATGATTAGTGTTCCAAAAATTGGTTGATTTGATCAATTTTTCGTCGTTTAATTAGTGATCGATACTGTGCCAGTCTAATAACCCCAAATCGGGGTTGAAATTAGGTAGGTCGAATATTTGATCAAGTTGGGTGAGTGCTCAAGCCGAATTAGCTTAACTTGATCAACTTGGGCTGATTTTTATTTTTTATAATTAAATCTAAGACTAGAAACTTAAAATAAAAGGACCACTCATCACCACTTATAACCAAAATCATCACCAATAGTTGCCACTTTCAACACAACATCCAGAATCGCCTTTAACACCCTCTAACTCATCACCAATAGTTAAAATCATCTACACCATCAACCAAAAAAACACCAAAAAAATAAACAAAAACACTCGGTCCAAGAAGACGAGGATGAAGGTGATTTCGGTTGCTACTCAAATCAAAATCACCTAAGATGAAGCTTTGAGAGAGAGAGAGAGAGAGAGGTTGATTGTGAGGAAAAGATAGAGAAGTTTGAGAGAGAGTAAAGGTAAATGTGAAAGAAAAGGAAGAAAAGGAGGTGATTGGCGGTGAGAATGAAAAAGAAGAAAGTGGAGTGGAAGAAAAAGAAGGATCTGGAGTGAAAATAAGTGACTAGTAGTGAGATGAGAGAGTTAATGAGCTTTTATATTTATTTATATATTGATAAAAATATAATAATTTAGTGGCAAAAGATAGAGAGAGTTGAGTTTATAATTAATATATACATTGATTAAAAAATAATAAGAGTTAACGGGATAAAGTTAGTAGGGTTTGACTGGGTAGAGGAATTAAATGGTAAGAGTTAGTGGTTGCCATTCAATCAAATATATACCACTTGTAAAATTGTAAAATTCAATGCATAACCATTTGTAAAATTGCTTTTGATTTCATGCATGCACACTAAAATTGTAAAATTCAATGGCTAACCATTTCAGTTATTTTATTTTATTTTATTTTTATAAAGAGGTACATTTAACAAAAGAATGAGATGTAATTAAAGCCCATATTTATAAAACAATCCTTTTGTATTTTATTAAATTATGTTAAAATATAATTGGACTAACAAATATAATGTTTTGTAGTCATATGATTATATTTTGATCAATGTTTCAGAACTTGGTCAAGTCAGCTGAGTCTTGGTCGAGTTAACTATGATTGACACTCTACCAACTTTATTTATATATTATTATTTTAATTATGTGATCGTGCTAGAGTGGCTTTGGAAATTGTACTAAATAGGTTTAATAATATTTTATAGTCATATGATTGTATTTTGATTCTATAAAAAAATTTAAGTATTTTTTTAAAAAAAATAAAAGTTTGACCCAATTTGACTGTTGGTCAACAGTATTCAATTGATTAATCATCGATTACTCATCAAACAACCAATAAATCGCTAACTACTATTTCATTGGTCGATTAGCAAGTAGTAATTTTTGAAATTATGAATATGATTAATGAGTTTACATTGTTATCTTTGATTAATCTCTCTCATCTCTATCTTTCTCCAAATAAAGGTGTCAAAATGGGGTTGACAATCAAAGCCTAGCCCACAAATTCGAGGCCCAACTTGCATTCAAGTCTGATGGTTTGGCCAATGAAGCTTAATTATTAATGCCAGCAAGCTTTAAACATGTCTCTCTACTAATATTATAGATAAAATAAGTTAAATTCTAGTGGACTTCCGAAACCCACTTTGGTTTAGGTTTACAAGATCTCACAAAAAAATTTAGGGACGAACTGATAATCTTACCCTAACCCATAAAATTATGGCTGCACAACCCATATAACCTCTTTACTCCAATATAGTGATTTAAAATTAAAAAGTCACAAATTTTTTATTTATATTTTTGGTATTAAAAAATTCCTAACTACTTTAACTGATAAAGAATATTGTCATACATTATTAAGTTTGTTTTAACTAATAGTCTACCAAATAAGTTTATTATATTAAGTGTACATATATGATTAAAATATTATTTTGTGTTATGGAAAAGTTAATATGTATCCTAAAGACACGTATAAAGATTTAAAAAATAGTAAAATCGATTGTATTTAGTTTTTCAAATACAAAATTTATAGTTTTATATTAATATATTTAAAAAATAAATATACATTATTTATTGAAGTTTGAGTATGACACATGTAATAACTATCCTTTCTTTTAATAGTAATACATTTTAAAAGGAGTAGATAAGCTATCATTGTTCTCCCTTGTAGCTAAGATCTTCCTTAATTATTGAAAATTCAAATCACATATTATATGAAGGGTATATATATAAAAGGAGGCCCCAACCCAATTAACTAGTCTTTTGGGTTGAATGGTTATCCATCAATATATGTATCTCTTCTTAAAAACACATAAAAAGCAACCATTGTAAAAGTATAAAATAGTGTTAGAGCTTTCAAAGAAAAAAAAAAATGGATGGCAAAGTTTAAAGCTAACCTATTTTCCATTTTTTTTATGGGCTCACATGAGCGAGAATGTTAGAGAGTCTCACGTGTGAAGAAATGACAATGATATGAATCTTTTATTGAAAACATAAAAAGCATGAGATAGTATATATTACACACACACATATATATATATTTACACACTATTTTTCATTTTTTTATGAGCTCACATGTTTGGGAAATGTTTGACAATCCTACATGTGAAATAATGAAAATGAGATGAATATTTTATTGAAAACATAAAAGCATGAGATGCTATATATATATATATATATATATATATATATATATGGGGTGTGGGGGTGGGGTGTGTGTGTGTGTGTCTATATATATATATATATAAGGGTCGCGTTGTGTACACCGAGTGTATGTCTATACTTAATAAAAAAAAATGTGATTGTAATTTATTATATGTGAGTACAATTAAATATATATGATTACAATAAGTAAATGATTACATTTATTGATTGTAATTATACATGTTTAGTTGTAATCACATATAATAAATTACAATTACATATTCTAGATTGCAATCATCATTTTTTTTTTTTAATCAAGTGTATGCATATCGGATGCACCTTAGAATGTGCCATATATATGTGTGTGTGTGTGTAGGGTAAGATTGGAGACACAAACTTTGACATAAGTTTTAACATAATTTTTTAATCATTGGATTGAAAAACATTGAATGATATATATTAGTTATTAATTTTGAGTATGTATACTTCACCCTATTTTATATCTACCTTTAGATCAAATTAAAAAATTATCAATTCAATTTTTATTTTATCTTTTCACTCTATTCAGTTAATCAAATAATGCAAACAATATATGGATTTGAAGCTCTCAATATGAACTTTCAAATAAGATTCATATTGCATATGTTTAAATAAAAATATTGATCAAAATAGTCCAAAATAAAAAATCAATTAAAAATAAATAAATAGAAGAAAGAAAAAATTAGAAAGAATATGAATGAAGAGAAATTGGTGCACATGCAATTATATGGTATAACAGAACTCTCCAATAACTTTTATCTTCTTAAAAAAAATAATAATAAATCTATACTATTAATTGTTTTTCAATCCAATGATTGAAAAATTATATCAAAATTTGTGTCAAATATATATATATATACATATGGGGTCCCCTTGGGTACACTTGAGTATGCAAACACTTGATAAAACAATGCATGATTGCATACTAAAAGGTATAATTGTAATTTGTTATATATGATTACAACTAAACATGTTTAATTACAATTAGTAAATGTGATCACAATCAGTAAATCAGTAAATGTGATCATAATTACCGATTATAATTATACATGTTTAGTTATAATCACATATAATAAATCATAATAACACATTTTATAATGCAATCATGCATTTTTTTAGTTAAGTGTATACATATCCAAATGTATACTAGAATGTGCCTATATATATAGAGGTTCCCTTGAGTACACCTGAGATATCAATATACTTGACAAAATAAATGTGTGATTGCATTATAAAATTGTTGATTATAATTTATTATATTTTTATTATATCTTATTATAACTAAATGAGTTAGATCACATTTATAACAATAGACAAACGGAGTCACATTTACTATTTTAATAAAACATGTTTAGTTGTAATCATATATAATAAATATATGATAAATTATAATAAATAATTTTAGAATTTAATCACTCATTTTTTTAAGTGTATCAATATCGTATGTGTATTATAGAATGTGATATATATATATATATATAATTTTTATGGTCAGTGTATCTTAATTTTAAATTGTTAGGACCACTCAATTAAATTTATCCATTTTATTTGAATTGAATAGGAGAGAGAAAATTTTTTAAAAAAGATAATGAAATAGATGAATTTGATTGAGTGGTCCTAATAATTTAAAGTTAGGAGACACTACCTGTAAACATATATAAATAGTAGAAGTGTAACATTAATCTCTGCTTCCTCAAAGTAAGATATTTAATTTTTTACTTGAACACCAAATACTAAACTATTGCAATTACTTCTTGTAATTTATTATTATCTGTTAAGATGTCAAAAGACTTTTAAAAACATAACAAAAAACTTACATCAATTGAAAGATCTTAGTTCACTGGAGCATATCATTTTCAATCATTCTTGACATCGTACAGATGTGTTCGGGGGTCTCAAACCAGAGCATGTAACACTTTCATATAACCATTGTGTTTTGGGCACGTAACACTTTTAAAATAAGCTTCAATATATATATATATATTTTTGGAAATTTAGAAATTTAAATTCAGTCAGCAGGCCAAAGAGATCCTGATAAAAATTTCTGAAGAGCAGTGCAACTCCTAAATAAAAACCTTCAGAAAATCTATATAATCTGTTCTGTTCAGCTTCAAAATTTCAATCATGATTTTGGAAGAAACATCTCAAAATTTTGAATCATGTAACTATTGTAAATTTATGAAAATTGATAAAAGACTCAGACAGCCAATTTGATTTATTAATCTTATGAATACTAAAGGCAAAATGATAAACTAGATGTCCCAGATTCACCGGGACAACTAGTAAATAGTAAAATGAAATAAATTTTCAATTCAATCTACGTGTATGATATATGATAGTAGTAATAGAGATGCAGATAATAATAGTTGAACGTTAATATTCAAATATACGTCCTTGAACAAATTCGGTTTACAAGAAATTATTACAATATCAAACTCCCAATCAACAACCGAAGAACAGTAGAAGCCTCGATGAATGTTAAATCCGCCAATCCCTCACACTAAAATCAAAGTAACTTATGATAAATTTTTAATTAAATAAATTAAGTAAACAATTTTCAAAATAAACCGTTTGCAATTCCTTTTATGAAAACAGTCGTTTATCATAGGTGATTGGAAATCCTTTTTTTTTTTTTTTTTTTTTTTTAAAGAATGACAATTTGCTGGAAGATGAAATTTGTAGCATCCCATAATATTAGCATCCTCCATCAACTTTGATTGGACAGAAACGTTTCTTTCTAGATTAACAAACTTGTATTAGATGGTATCCATAATGCATTGTATTCTGCTTCTTAGCAATAAATTTTAATTTCTTATACCAGACGTGGAAAGTTTTTATTTTATATTTTAATATAAGCAAAAAATAAAAATAAAAAAATTGTTCATGTTCAAATTATTAACTATAGATTTTTAATTAACTAGTCATATAAATAGCCCTTAATTAAGGAAAAAATTTCTGTTTCACAAAATCCATGTCTATAAGATTGAGGCACATTGCTTCTAAATTCGCTTTCATCTCAACTGTTATTACTAGTGAGACGTTTTGGGCTGGAAGATACATTGAAATGGGCTCCCTGGCACATCATCATCTCCATAGTTTCCTCAATCATCATGGATTTGATCTGTTAGCTTTTAGCAATTGATATAAGACATTAGGATCTTAGGATCTTAGAATCTTTATGATTTTCACAATAATAAAATGTAATTTAATTACATACTTGAATCCATATGCAAACTCAGATTGATGACGATGAAGAAATGAAAACTGTGTTTCTCTCTCTTGATCCCTTTCCTTCAATAACACATACACTTGATTGATGGTTAATTGATAATGTGTTATCACTATTTATAGAATAGAGAGAGGACCAATTTCAAAAGAATTTGCTTAATTAATGTACAGCCATCAATGTACATAACTCTTCATTGAATTGAAACTATTCAATCTTCTGAAACGAATGACCATTTGAATTCCCATTTGAATTCCTTAAATTAAGATTTTAATGACTTCATTAATTAATTTATTTATTAAACCTTTATGAACATTAATCACATGCAGCCACATCCAACATTCTCCCACTTGGCTCATGTGAGATACCTTTCTTAATGGTTTAATAAATAACATCAGGCGCGCAATAATAAGTCATTTTACATTGGTCAAACATATATCATAATTAAGTAAAATTCTAATGTGAGTCATGGCGGTTCTACATCATCATTTTGACATAGTTCCTTCCAAGTATCACAACATTAGATTTCACTTTCATCAACAATAATGGTCCAACAATAATGTCTTTAAATAGACTTTCCTGTTTTTTCAAACCATTTATATGTACAAAATATAAAACAGAATATATCAGAAACACATAAGTGAGCTCAGAGTATCAAAAATAATTGATTTAACAAAAAATGCAAGGCATAAAATCAATCATCACAGTTAATAATTCTCATTCTTTCGACATGTTCTTTAAACAATTTTGGTGGTAGACTCTTAGTTAAAGGGTCTGCAACCATAAATTTAGTGCTTATATGCTTAATTGACACTCGTTGTTTCTGAACTTCTTCTTTGACGGCAAAATATTTCAATTCCATATGTTTAGCACCTTTAGAATATTTGTCGTTCTTAGAGAAGAAAACTGCTGCGGTATTATCACAATAAATTTTCAAAGGCTTAGCAATACTGTCAACAACTCCAAGCCCTGAAATAAAATTCCGCAACCATAAACCATAAATCGTGGCTTCAAAACATGCCACAAACTCAGCCTCTATAGTGGATGCAGCAATGACAGATTGCTTCGCACTTTTCCATGAAATAGCCCCTCCGGCTAAAAGATACAGATAGCCAAAAGTAGATTTTCTACTATCTAAACATCCAGCAAAATCCGAATCCGAGTATCCAATTACCTCAAGATTATCAGATCTTCTATAAGTGAGCATATAATCTTTTGTTCCTTGCAAATATCTAAGCACTTTCTTTGCAGCTTTCCAATGATCTAATCCCGGGTTACTTTGATATCTGCCCAACATACCAACAGCAAAACTAATATCTGGTCTAGTGCATGTTTGAGCATACATTAAGCTCCCTACAATATATGCATAAGGAATATTTTCTATTTGCTTGCGTTCCAATTCATTCTTTGGACATTGCATGAGACTAAATTTGTCTCCCTTTTGAATTGGAATAGCACTTGCTGAACACTTTTCCATATTAAATCTCTCTAAAATTTTATTAATATAAGTTTTCTGAGATAGGCCCAATAATCCTTGTGATCTATTTCGAAATATTTCAATTCCAATCACATAGGTTGCCTCTCTCATATCTTTCATTTCAAAAGTTTTAGAGAGAAATTTCTTGGTATCATACAGTAAACCAAGATCGTTACTAGCAAGCAAGATGTCGTCAACATACAAGATCAAAAATATAAACTTACTCCCACTGATCTTAAGATATATACATTGATCAACAATGTTTTCTTTATATCCAAAGGAAGTTATGGTATTATGAAATTTAAGATACCATTGACGGGAAGCTTGTTTAAGTCCATATATTGACTTCTTAAGTTTACATACCTTTTGAATTTTTCCTTCTACTGAGAACCCTTCCGGTTGTTCCATGTAGACCTCTTCTTCCAAATTCCCATTAAGAAAAGCAGTTTTAACATCCATTTGATGTAACTCAAGATCATAATGAGCTATTAATGCCATAATGATTCTAAAAGAGTCTTTCTTAGAAACAGGTGAAAAAGTTTCTTTATAATCAATGCCATTTTTCTGAGTAAAACATTTGGCAACAAGTCTGGCTTTATATCGTTCGATTTTGCCATTTTGGTCACGTTTGGTTTTAAAAACCCATTTACATCCAACCGTTTTACATTTTGCAGGCAAATCAACAAGTTCCCAAACTTCATTCTGTTCCATAGATTTCAATTCATCTTTCATAGCATCAATCCATTTAACAGAATCAATACTTTCTATGGCCTGTGAAAATGAAACTGGATCTTTTTCAATTCCTATATCAAAATCTGACTCTTGTAAATATATCACATAATCATCAGAAATAGCAGACTTTATTTCTCTTTGAGATCTTCTTAATGCTACTTCTTGTGATATATTTATAGTAGATTTATTAGCAAAATTATCATTATGGAGTGTTTGATCATTAGGTTGTCCTTGTACATTGTTAAATTGCTTAACAATAGGAACAACATTTTCAGAAGTTATGGGTATAGGAACTTGCACCCTAGCTTCTTCTATAATCACATTACGTGATTCGTTAGATGGAGCATCAAAAGGTCCACATATATCAGTATGTATAATTTCAAGAAGTTGTGTACTTCGTGTGGCTTCTTTCTTTGTGTGTTTGGTATGTTTGCCTTTAATACAATCCACACACACATTAAGATCAGTAAAATCTAAATTTGGAAGAATTTCATATTTTACTAATCTTTCTAATCTTTCTTTGGAAATATGTCCCAAACGTTTATGCCACAGAAAAGCTGAATGTTCATCTACTATACCACGTTTAACACCAAAATTATGATGTATGGTTAGTAGAGTTTCAACAAAAAGATTATCAAGTTTCAACCTATACAAACCATCATGCAGGATACCAGAACCAATAAAATGATTATTTTTAAATAAGCTAAAACTTCCATTCCCAAATTTAAAGTTAAAACCAGCAGTATCAAGTTTAGACAAAGAAATTAAATTTCTAGAAACAGAAGATACATAAAGAGTTTGAAACAAATCTAAATGACGTCCAGTATCCAAAATCAAACGATAAGTGCCAACAGCTTCAACTAGAGCCTTGACTCGATTTCCCATAAAAACAAAATCTTTATTTGGATTTGTGGTTTGGGTCATAAGGAATCCCTGCAATGTATTTGATACATGAGTGGTTGTACCAGAATCAATCCACCAAGTGTTATAAGGAACTTCAGTTAAATTTGATTCGAAACACACGAAAGCACTAGACTTACCTTTCTTTTCAAACCATGCTTTACGTTTAAGGCAATCTTTTACAAAATGCCCAGATTTTTTACAAAAATGGCATTTATCATTTTTGTGTTCCTTCTTGTGGATTTGAGAAGAAGAAGACTCATTTGATTTTATTAAACCATTCTTTTTACCTTTTCTAGCCTTCTTACCAAATTTCTTTCCAACTTCTTGATCAATATGATGAACTATATGAGTTCCTTGTTGCTTAAGTCTTGTCTCCTATTGAACAAGTTTACTAGCCAATTGATTAACATTCCACTTATCATTAATAGTGTTATAGTTAATCTGAAATGGCCCATATTGAGGAGACAAGGAATTCAAAATAAATTGTACAAGGAAAGACTCATCCACATTCATTCCCAATGTTCCTAGCCTTGCTGCTATATTAGTCATTTCAATAATGTGCTCATGCATGCTACGTGATCCATCAAATTTCATAGTGGTCAAGTTAGCCATTAATGTCCCAGCTAAAGACTTATCAGCACTTTTGAAGCGCTCCTCTACAAATTTCTTAAATTCCTTAGCATTTTCTGTTGTAGGAAGAGCGACCTTAATGTTGTTTGCAACAGTCATTCGCATAAACATAAGGCTTAATCTGTTCGATCTTTCCCAAACTTTATGGAAAGATTTCTCTTCCTCACTGCTTTTATCAGTGAGATCAGAAGGTTTCTCTTCTCGAAGTGCAACATCAAGATCCAATACACCTAAGTGAAATTGAACTTGTTCACTCAATCAGAAAAATTTAATCCATTAAACTTAGGAACAGATAAAGCAATTGAATGAAGAGAGACAGGTAACGATGCTGCAAAGATTCAAGAAAAAAAAAATGCTCTTTTAAATTAATATGCTGAGCTTTAAACATATGAAAAACATATATTAGAAACAATTAATTTATATCATAGTTCTCCTTTGGGTGATACTAAGATATATCATGATACTTTAGATTAAATAGGTAATTGTATATACTCTAATAAGATTATATGATATCTTTGGATATACAATTCAAATCTAATTGAGTATTTTAATTACCATCCTCATATTCATCAATAATAAGAAAGTGATTTACCTTTGGGTAATCCTAAAATATCTTATCATTAATGGTTTTCAATATACCCTTTCATTATGCATATAATAATCATAATGTCATTTATTAATTTATGCATCAACATTAATGGGCAATTGAATATAATTTTGTATTACACAATTCAAAATTCACAAATCCCAAAATTCGGTCACTTTGGTGACTAACGAATTTACAATGACGTGAATTTACTTTTTTCATAGTGTAATACATGTAAAATATAATTTACAATTATACTTTATCTATAATACATATTATTAAACATAAATATTACAGTGCATAACAATATGTTAAACATTAAGTACAAAATATATAGATTAAGAAATCAGATTAATATATTTCACATGTATCCATAAATTGAAATTAAGATGAGATGAAGAATTTAATTATATTTCATCTATAACACCTTGAATTATTCATAAGCGGAAGCATTATAGGCATCATCAATAATTCCAATTTACAATTTAGAGAGAATACACAATATATACTATTAATGGAAAATCATAAATCCTTAACTCAGGCTCTGATACCACATGTTAGCTTTTAGCAATTGATATAAGACATTAGGATCTTAGGATCTTAGAATCTTTATGATTTTCACAATAATAAAATGTAATTTAATTACATACTTGAATCCATATGCAAACTCAGATTGATGACGATGAAGAAATGAAAACTGTGTTTCTCTCTCTTGATCCCTTTCCTTCAATAACACATACACTTGATTGATGGTTAATTGATAATGTGTTATCACTATTTATAGAATAGAGAGAGGACCAGTTTCAAAAGAATTTGCTTAATTAATGTACAGCCATCAATGTACATAACTCTTCATTGAATTGAAACTATTCAATCTTCTGAAACGAATGACCATTTGAATTCCCATTTGAATTCCTTAAATTAAGATTTTAATGACTTCATTAATTAATTTATTTATTAAACCTTTATGAACATTAATCACATGCAGCCACATCCAACATGATCAGCTATTGAATTTGTTCCTGCTGCTGTTCCTCTTGAATTGGCGTCAGAATCTTCGCTTCCTCCACTAAACTGTTCATCATCATCTCCATAACTGTTCTCACTATCATCGTCATCGCTTTGATGGGTTCATCTTTTTTCATCAATTCTACTCATGTAGAAACTACCATAATTTAAATTTTGAAATTTGTAGATGCCATACCTGTCCCCTAAGTCTGCTGCACTCTAACATATAAGACAAAGGGATCTTAACCCCCGTCAGCTTACTGTCCATACGAAGATCTTGGACCATAGACATTCCAACATCTGTTGCTGACAAATCCTCAAGATACTCTACATCTTGCTTGTAAAGTGGACGAATGCCACATCTCTTCACCAAAGGTTCTGTTTGACCAGAGATGAAAAAGCCTGCGATAACGTCACCAGATGGAAAAGCATTTCCAGAATAAACTTGTCGGCGTGATAAATAGGCCAACCAAAGGTGATCAGACTTGCTAGTTGAGAAAGCAGGGTAGGAAAAACCGAAATTAAAACCACCGTAAGTAGCATCTATACTACACACAATGTGGACGCCATCCGAATGATCAGGGGGTGAAAACACTGCACATACAGCAAATCCCATAAATTCATCATCTAACCAGCCATCAGGTAGTCTTCCGCATATTTCAGACCCCTCACTTTGACAATTGAACAAGTTTGGAATTTCGCTTCCAGGGAGACGAATATGAAATTGCGAACGATGAGGGAGTTCCTGTGAAATGGGATCATGATTGCTCATATCGTCTATCTGCAATAGAAAATGTTGTATAAAAAAAAAGATAAGATGATACAGATATAAATGAGAAAAGATAATATAAACAAAAACATGCCACAGCAACAAGATTCAAAAGTTGATATGATTATTGAAACTTTAGAGAGACAAATGCTGGAAAATTTGAAGGAAAGACATCAGAAGTTGTTTAGGAAAGAGAAACCTGAAGCCAGTGTTTCAGCAACATAATTGCCAAATTGTTGTTGTTCCTGCCTCGAGGCTCTACTAGGTTGAAGCAATTGAAAAAATGTAGTGCAATATCTGGAGAGGTGAGTTCTAGTACACTTGATATCGTTTTCAAGGAAGTACATTCTTCTGCCCCTACAAATATTAATCCAGGTGGAAGCTTTGGCAATGACTGAAGCCTATGACATTTCTCTAAGCAAAAAATTTTAAGCTCAGATAATTGACTGATGGTATCTGGTAGGCTGACAAAGTTGTTCCCACCGATATTAACTCTCTTAAGGAGTATAAGGAGCCAACATCTCCCGGGATTGCTCCTTCCACAAGATTGCAGTCATTGAGATCTAATGTTTGCAAAGAGGACAAACCTGCAAGAGGAGGCAATAGCAAACCCATGCAGTCAGGCTTTCTAGTTGGCAACAACCGGGAAATCAGATAAGAACTCCATGTTTCCGGTGGTCCTCCTTTACATCCACGGATTGACCATGTTCTAAGTTTAGTTAATTGTACAATGGATGATGGTACTTGTCTTATAGCAGTCCCACCGACATTTAGCTCCTCCAAATGCTCCATTTCTCCCAAATTGAGGGGCAGTCTGTCTAGTTTTGAGCAGCCATGAAGATTAAGAATCTTAACAGATTTCAAGCCACAGACATCTGGAAGTTGTCTTATAGCAGTCCCAGCGACATCTAGCTCCTCCAAATGCTCCATTTCTCCCAAATTGAGGGGCAGTCTATCTAGTTTTGAGCAGCCATGAAGATTGAGAATCTGAAGAGATTTCAAGCCACAAACGTTGCTTGGAAATTGCACAAGATTTTCACAGTTATTCAAATTCAATACAACAAGACTTTTGAGAGAACCAACGGATTGGTGAACCTCAAGCAATCTTATATAGTATTGAAGCTCCAGCCTCTCAAGGTTTGGAATCATTGTAAAGTCTGGGGTTTTGATAAGGTTTCGAGAGTAACCGAGCTTAATAATTTTTAGCTCTCCAAAAGGCTGTAAAAACAAAAACTAAATTAATCAAAAACTAGCTTTCCTGACCTTTATAACGTTTAAAAAAACAATTATGGTAGTGCACCTTAATACCATTCCACAAGTACTCAATGCTGCTATAACACAAGCTGAGTTGAAAAAGTTTATACGGATTGAAATTTGAAGGCAATGTCTTCAATGGGTACCCCCGCCATTTGAAAATCCGTAACTCATTCGATAGATACTCAAAGTCTTTAGAAATGTGAACATTATTAATATCGAGGAGTTTTAGATTACTCATGGTTGAGAAGCATTTACCATTCGCGTGGGTAATATCCTCTTTATAATCGACAATTATCATAGCTTCAACAACTGGAGCTTCCTAGTAAGAAGAATGAACAATGTGTATAATTAATAGAAAGAAGTTACTTGAATTGTGATAGTTAGGCATTCTGTGAAATATTAATATATAATTAGTTGTATTCTTTGGAAAATATCTTACCCTATTTTCGGTCAACACACGATGGACATCTTGACACCGCCATAGTCTACTCCATTTGCTAGGCTCTTTAGGGTGTTGTTTGCGAACAATTTCCCAGCCCATTCCTTGTACCACATCATGCATTTGCAATTTGTTATCTTCAATAGTTATCAAAGATTTGTCTACAAGAACTTTTATTCCAATATCTGGGTGAAAATCACAACTATTAAATATTTTCTTGATTCGACCTATATCCTTTCCTTTGAAGAAACATGCAATATCTAAAAATATTTCCCTTTCCAGCTTTCGTAATCCATCATAGCTAATTTGAAGTATTTTCATAATATCTGGCTCAGGATCTTCTTCTAGTCTTTCCAACGCACTTTTCCATTCAATGACATTTTTATCACGCAAAAATGATCCCAAAACTTCAAGAGATAATGGAAGTCCATTTGCATAACTTACAACACGCTTTGAGAGCTCAACATGATCATTTGTTGTTCCTATGGGTTTGAAGGCTTTCAAACGAAAGAGTTTGTGAGACTCATCATAATCTAATCCTTTGACCTTATAAATATTATTGATTTCATGGCTTTTCAGCACCTGTTCGTCTCTGGTTGTAATGATGATTCTGCTTTCAAGACCAAACCAATCTTTCCCTCCAACCAACCCTTCTAATTGTTTTATGTGATCCACATCATCTAGAACAAGAAAGATCTTCTTCCTACATAGCCGCTTTCTAATCAAACAAATTCCCTCATGATAATCACATATATTCAAATCGTTTTCCTTTAAGACCTCACAAAGAAGCATTTTCTGTAACCTTTGAAGACCCTTTTTTTCAGAGACTTCTCTAACATTGGCAAGAAAGCAACTACCTTCATAATTATATGAAAGCCTTTCATATACAGCTCTAGCAATTGTAGTTTTACCTATTCCTCCCATCCCACAAATGCCAACAAAGCAAATTTCATCGACAATATCAAGTCTTAAAAGCTCATAAATCTTCTCCACATGAGAATCTATTCCAACAAGTCCCCCATCGCCACTTGGAAAATATTGAGTTTGACTCAGTAGTTTCCAAATCTTGCCGACAACTTCAGTGATGAACTTAACTTCAGACAACCTGCAGTGAAGATGAATGCTAAACTATTTAGACCCTAATAGGAAATAATATTTATATGTTGCATTATATTTTGTGAGCATGATCTGTTCAAGCCACCCAACTAGGAAAAGCTTGTAAAGGTGTTAACAATATGTCAAGAAGAAGCATTAGTGAAAATTTTCTATGTAGCCTAACCAGTGTTAGACGCAACAAAAATCATAGAATTTCAAGGCTTTCAAGTTTAGAGATACAAAGTTACCCGTCATGTAAATGCAATCCAGCGAGTTTGCCAACGGTTGTGAGTGCTGATCTCCACCTCTTCAGTTGCTCCAGGTTATCCCTGAAATCTTGTTCGTGTTTATCAAAGGCTGTCTTGAAATCTCCTCTCTGTTTTCTCACATCTGATGGATCTACCTTGTAAAAAACTGGCAAAACAGTCTGACTCTTTGCCTCCATGCACTCAACAATCTTTGCAAGTTCATCAAAACACCATGTAGAAGAAGCATAGTTTTTGGATAAGATAATGATCGAAACCATTGATCTTTCAATTGCTTCCAAGAGTTCAGATGAAATCTCTTTTCCTCTCTCAAGTCTTTCATCATCTCTAAATGTGTGAATTCCTTTCTGAATCAAAGCAGCATACAGATGATCAGTGAAGTTGTTGCGTGTATCTTCACCTCTAAAACTCAAGAACACCTCGTATGTCCATTGACTATTGCCAGCAGAAGAAGAAGCTGGAGAGGATTTCTGTCTCTTAGAAGCCGATAATGAAGGATCATCAACAGTAGCTCGCTTTTTCTGAGTGTTGGAACCTGCCATTGAAGGTTTGATAGCTTGTTTGCTTTCAGAAACAGAGGACTTGGAAGTGCAAAATGCAAGCCTTCAACAGAGTCCTAAGATTTTAAAAGCATAACAGCCAGAAACAACTCGAAAGGCTGCACCGTCCAGGAAATTTCTTGATACGCTGCGCGTGTGGAAAAATTAACCAAACAAGTTTGTGTGGTGAGCAAAGTTTTGAAATGTCAACATTACGTATTGGCTGTAATCAAACAAGTTTTGAATAATGAAGTTCGTACTATGTTAAATGCACACTGAATTTCTGTAGTCAACAAGTATCATTACCTATTAGCTGTATCAAACTTTATCCTCTCCACAGTATTTTGAATAATGAAGTTCGTGCTTGCTTTTATTTTAATTTTTATGAAACCCTCTTTTTAAAATTTGCTGTTTCAAAAATTAAATTAAATCTTAATAAACTTCTTTAAAACTTTATGCAAAATGTCATTAAATTTTTGTAGGTTTACAATGAAAATTTTGCAATCAAAAGGATTGTCAAATAATGTGGCAGACCATTAACAATTATAAATGGAAACAAAATAATTGATGTTGTGTTGATAAAATTGATTTATTCAAAATAGATTTCATAATTACCACAACTTAATAAAGTCCAATGATAGAAAATCCGCATTCAATTTGATAATAATTTATATTTGAAAAAATAATTTATGATTAAATAATTTTATTTGAATAAGATGAAATTGGATTCGCTTTTAATCTATTTATAATTAATTTATAAGATATTATTAAAATACTCTTGAAAATAAAACTAATATGAAATCACCATTGTTTTAATTGAAAACATAGTCTCCATCCAAAATAGTTTGATATAATTTTTTACTACCAGTTCACATTAGCTTTCATGCTTTTGCTTGCTTTTTGTTCAGATTTTCTCTCCCTTCCGTCTTTCTTTTACATCTTATATGATGTGTTTAATTCATGGATTGGGGAATAAGAATAGGAAATAAGATTGATTGATAGTGTTTACTTGCTTAAAATTTATTCCATAATGGGAATGAAAATGTGGGCCCCACATCAATTTGAAGTTGTGAAATGGAAATCTCATTCTCCCCAACCTACTTGAGAATCTCATTCTCATTCCCTTTGTCAGAATAAAAAGTCTCTTATACCCTTCTTTAAAAAAAAAACTATTTTATTTGATATTAAAAAAAAAAAAAAACTACATATTATAATAAAAAACTGCACACTATTGACTTTTCATTACCAATTTCTTAATTATCATAATGGACCATTAAAATAATATGTAGTTTTTTTTAATTATAATATGTGGTTTTTTATTTGATATTAAAAAAAATGTATATTATAATAAAAAATTGCATACTAGGTTAGTGGATTATTAAATTAATATGTAGTTTTTTTTATTATAATATGTTGTTTTTTATTTGATATTAAAAAAAAATACATATTATAACAAAAAAACTACACACTATTATAATTAATTCATAATTTTAATTAAGGATATTTTTATAACTTAAAATTAATTCATTCCAATTCCAAAGCAAAGTAAACAGTTCAATAGGAATACTGTTGATTCCGATTCTGATTCCTACAGTTAATGTAAACAACTTATTCTGATTCCGATACTTTATTCCAATTTAAAGTCATTCCGATTTCTATTTCAATTTCTTCAAATGAAATAAACGCACCACTAGTGTTTTCATGGTTCTCTTTTATTGTTCAAATTTAGTCGACATATTGTAAGGACTATATCTTTTCTCCCTTTTTCACGTGTTTTTTTGCCCTCTTTATTCTTCACTTTTTCTCTTTTGTATTTTCAAAGAAATTGTTGAGTTGCCTTGTGTTTTGGGTCAAACCAGAGCATGATAAAACTATATACATATATTTATCATTTAATTAATCCTATAAAGCTATAAACTTAAAAATAATTTCTCAAGTCTTACGGCTCTTTAATTTTTTTAAAAAGCCAAAATCTTTTTAATGTGCTCCTACAGTGCTATGATAATATAATAAAGCATAAAAAATCATTTTTAATACTACACCAGTTGCTTTCAAAAATTAAAAATAACATGCCTCCCCCTCCCACTACCACTCTAGGACCAAGTTTTCTATTATTATTATTATTATTATAGAGTAATAAAAATTTCTTTGGTAATATATATATTAGCAAAGTGGATCCATATTAAAAAAGACATTATTGATTTGTTATAATAGAAACTCAAAAATGTATAACAGCATTGAAGATGCTCTAAATCTAATAAAGTGAGTAAATAAGTAATTTTTTTTTTCCTTTATAATCCTTGCTTAGTAAAATATGTACTTGCATTATTGTCATCTTTATGTGTATTGGAGATTCAAATGTATAACAGCATTGGAGATTCAAATGTTATGTTTCCTTTCTCTCTCTCTCTCTCTCTCTCTCTCTCTCTCTCTCTCTCTCTCTCTCTCTCTCTCTCTATATATATATATATATATATATATATGAACACCAGTGAGTTCTTTTGGTATCCTTTTATGGTAAAATTGGGAAAGGCTAGTTTGACCATCCTTTTTTGTGTTTTGGGTATTATTATAAAACAAAATACTAAATATTTACTTGCTTTTGATTGGTGCTCTTTTCAAAGTTTTAGGGGCAAGTTTGGCACACTGGAATGGGAGCGGATTTGAGATTTAAAATATTTTAAACTCTCAACTATTATGTTTGAAGAGCAATAGATTTGATATTCGAATTATATATCCCAACCTTTCTCATTTTCCAATCAATTAAGAATCCTTATTCCTAATCAAAATGGTGGGTTTTAGTGAGAATGAGATTTTTCATTTCCCATTTTCTTTTCTTCTCTCACACCTCCATTTATCCCTTCTCTCACCTTCCCTCTTTCTCAAATGGTTCTGGGTTCGATGAACCCAAAACCAGAACCCCATGTTATTATTATTATTATTATTATTATTATTATTGTTTGAAGTTCATGTTTCGATGTTTTGATGTTGTTGATGGATGTTGTTATGTTGTTGATGAAGTTGATGATATTATTGCGGGAGATAATGATATTATTGTGGGAAATAATGATATTGATGAATTAAATTGATGATATTGATGAATTGTAGGTTGATGATGTTAAAGATGATAGGTTCATGGTGAACTATGGGTCTTTTTTTTTTTTTTGTAAGATTTTTTATAAAATTAATTTTATATAATAAAAAAATTAAATTAATTTTATTTGAATTCATTTTCAACCTACATCAAACTTAACATAATATAATTTTAATCCATTCTCAAATTCTATCAAATATGAGACAATAATTTTTTAATTTAATCCAATTCATTTCATCCTAATTCAATCAACTCTAGTCCATTCCAATCTCAAATGGCAAACGTATCCTGAATTGATAAAACCCTCCTAGATTCTTATTTAGAATTCAAGAAGACCCTATGATGTGTTGGAAAATTGTATACGATTTTAAATTTCTGATAGAATATCATTTGGAAATTTGATAGTATATAGGGTGGTTAAATAAAAATTTCCGCAATGTAATTACTATTTATCCAATAATTCTACCCTGTAATAAACGAAATAAACAATTCTCAAATATTTCAAATCTTAATTACTTAGGATGTCCGATTCCTCTTTTAAATTATATTTTAAATATAAGCAGTGTTGTGTAAAATATGTAAAGTAAACTAGCTTTTTAGATGAAAATATAACTGTAAAATATGTTAATATCATATTCAAACCTGAAAGTTAAAACATAAGCAATACTGACAAAAAATCAAATATTTTACAACATTAAAGTCATAAATATAAAAATGCAAACCTAAATATCATGTAATATACAAAATATACATGTCCAATATCAAAATATCTTTTCTTGACATCATATTATTGAGTGACCCACCTCTTCTTATTTGGAGATTTCTTTTAAGACTCGACAGATTCCTAGAAAATGGTTTTAAAAAATATAAAAGGGTAAGTGCTAACATTTAATGAGTGAATATAGCTTTCGAAAACTAAATAAATTATTTTTGATAATTATTAACAAAATATAAAGTTGGTAATAAAAATAAATTCTCAATTATCCATATTCAATCGTATCTGAAAATAATACTGAATTTACATCTCATATCATGATAAACTATAAATATCTATATGGATTATTTTTGTTTGTAACTAAAACTTACGAGTCGTTTGTTTTTTTCACTTAAGACTTAATAGTTCTTAATTGCACTTATTACGTTGTTTTCGTTTGTTTTTTTTTAAATTATCAAACTATTTAAAACTACAAAAAAAACAACTGAAAAAATTAAGTAAAAAATTTTAACTTTTCACTTAATTGCAAATCACTTAATGATATTTAAAATTTTTTATTTCAAATCTATCATGTCCAAAATAATATAATTTTAAATTTATCTTAATTTTATATTACTCAAAATTTCTTTCTTTTTTTTTTTTTTTTGTTGATAACTATAAAAAAATATATTTGAAAAGTAAAGCCTAAATACATCTCATCCCAAATTGTCTTGTAAGTGAACTAATATATTTTAATTTATAATTTAAACATTCATTTTTTAATTGTTTTCTTAAATATATTAATATATTTAAATATAAATATGACGAATATTATTATATTTTTTAATCATATTTTAATTATGAATAAAATATTATTAATACATACATAAAAATATTTTAAAATTTATTAAATTATTTATTTTCAAATGTTTGTATTAAATTAATTAAAATTACATATCAACAAATAGTAAAAAGGGTATAAATATGTCAACTTACTGGTTTTAAGACAATTTTAAATTTTAAAAACAAATAAGTTTACAATATATTCAGAGATAAAGGAAAAAAAAAAAACATGTTATTCAGATTCTAGATTTCAGTCACTATTCAATTTTCAATCTTCAGCAGCACTGTTTAGTTTTCAAATAAAAAAAAAAAAAAAACAATCCTATAATATACACCATTCTAGTGTCTAGAAAAATATGTCATACATGGTGAAGATATTTAACACACACATAGAATGAGTGATAACACCTGTCATACACATGTTGGGTGACTCAATGACTTTCGACATCTGTCATACATATGTTGAGCGACTCAATATCTAGAAGATATCTGTCATACACGTGTTGAACGACTTAATGTCTCACAGACAGCTGTTATACACGTGTTGAGTGACTCTTTAGGATTTACTCACGTGTTGCTTGATGATTGTTAAATGGAAAGGTACGGTCATGGTGTTCTTAAAATCTAATTTCATTCGTTTCGTAACTCAAATAATTTTTATATGCAAAATTTTATAATTTTATTTCGAATATAAATATAATTCTCAATAACTTATTTTTTCATAATACAAATACATATTCTATAATCAAATCATAATTCATAATTTGATGAACTAATTAAATCATTTCCTTCTAATAACAATAAAATAAATTTGAATTGTTATTCTTTCAGATTGTGGTGGGTTATCTGGAGTTTAATTCAAGTTTTAAAATTTATATGAAAACAAATTTACAAAAAAACATGAACATGACTGCTGTTAGAATTATTTTTATTGAAGTGAAGATAAGAAAAACAATCTCATTAAAATTAAATTTTATATGGTCGTTGCACATCCTTATAACATAAGGAGATAATCGCTAAAGAACCACAAAATTTTATGTTAATATAATATGCGAATCTTATAATTTTATATTTTGCATAATGTCTGATCCTTCTTAGAATATTCTCATATCAAAGATGTTTCATACGTAAAATTGGCTAATTTTCTTTTAGAACATTCAAAAAAAAAAAAAAAAAAGGGGGGGTGGGGGGGTGGGTGGTGGTGGAGGTGATTAGCAATGTAACATACATTGGACCCACTTGGGGTAGTTAACTGAAAATATAAGTCATTTGCCTTTTTATTATTATCATGAATAAAATGAAGTGATACCAAAATATGATGAAAATTTCAAAATTAAAATTACTTTATTATTATTATTATTATGATTGATAATAACTAACCAAACATATGTTTGATTTTCACTCAGCTATGCTAAACACTGCAATTAACATCGCATTTGCATGAGTACTGTGTATGATCAATAGGTGTACACATGCAATTCTTCATTGGCATACTACTTGCCCCCAAATCGCGATGGAAGTCAGCGGAGCATTGGCCACTGGTACAATTATTCCCCTTAAATATCTTTGTTTTTGTGCAATATTTGAGACCAGCCCCTGCACATAAATAACGATAAATATCATGAATCACTGTCAATTAATTAATATTGAAATCAAAATGAACAATCTTATTTCAAGTGCTATTATGTTTGAAAGAACTTTTAATACATAATAATATGAAAAACAATTTTAAATAGTTAAAAATGTTTTTTCTCCATATATTAATTGTAAAGTGGTTTTACAAATACATAAGTTTTACGTGGAAACCCTTGAATGGCAAGGTTGTCTGAAAATGTATGTATTTGTATAGAGTCTTAATTTTTAGAATTTAACTATAATATTATTTTACTTGAAAATCTTAAGTCTGCATGATGTGTACCATTTGGTTGGCTGGTAATGTATACAATATGTTGTTGTAAGAACAATTAGAATTGTGTCTAAATAGCACTTGTCAAATAGTTATATTTTAAGTAAAAAAAAAAAAAACACTACAAAAAGCATTGTAAACCACATTGATAAAAAGACACCAAATAATATACAAGGGAAAATCGTATTTTCTCCCCATATATAGTTTGATATAATAGCCCAATGCTTTTAAGTTAATAGACGTACCTTGGGTTGTGCCAATGAACAAATTAAGAAAAGCAATGCATAAAATCATGAGAAGAACAATTGACCTCATGATGATTTTTTTATCTCACAACATTCTCTAGAATTAAAACATGTGAACTTAAAATATTGGTCAAGCCCACTTGTGTTGTTCAAGCAACAATAAGGATGCATTTATAGGTGTTAACAAGAAGAGTAATATTAGGCTTCTAAAAAATTTTATCCAAATGTGTGCTAAAATCATGAGATGATGTGAAAATTAATAAGATGTTGATAATTTATATATCACATCATTTAGACAAAATTTTTGGAAAACCTAATATTACTATTGAAAGAATGTGTAGTTGCAATTATAATGTGCCATGGCTTATATATGGCAATGCCAGTTAAGGTATATTTAATGTAGATTTTATTAGAGTTTAATGGATTTTTTTAAAAAAAAAAGAATTTAATGACATATTTTAGTGGAATTCTCATATTTTCACATATTAATTTTGTTAAAATTCTTTAAGAAATCCAATAAAATCTTTAGGAGAATAGTAAGATTTGTTATATATATATATATATTTCATAAAAATCACTTTATAATTATTAGGAAATAATCATCATCAGTCATTCAAGTCAACTCTCAATCACTACGAATCACTAAAGTCAACACTCAATCACGACCAATCTCTAATGTAAACAATTAATCACTACAATTTCTCAAGTTAAACTCAGTCACCACCAGTCACTCAACCAATCACTCAAATCAACACTTAATCACTATTAATCTCTCAAGTCAACACAGGAATGGATCACATTGTATATTTCTGATTATAATTGTAGTTAATCACATACCATATGTAGCTTGTATCTTCCTATATAAAGTATACTACAATACACAAAAATAAATAAATTTGGTTTCAATGTTTTTCTCTCTTAGTTTTCAACTTCTATAATAATTCATCTAAATCCACTATTTAAATTAAATCTATGAATTCAATGATTTTTTAAATATATCTAGATTTCATATAAATCTGAGTTAAATACATATAAATTTTAATAGATTCCAAGCAAATTTAGAGTAAATATACTTAGGCTTTAATAAAATTCATTCAAAACTAGATTGAATAAACATAAATTTTTAAAATGTTTTAAATTCTGATAAATTCTAGATTGAATATATCATTCTAAATCATATATTTCCAAGGAAACTTGACTTGAACTTTAAATAATTTGGCTTTTGTTTAGCACTCTAACATATATAAAGACAAGTGCAAGGTCTTGTTAGATAAAAGTCCTTACTAGCTTCCTTGTATGACAAAAACACATATAATAATACTAGACCATCCAAACTTATACCAAGTAATATGGTATATGAGTTATAATTAACATGCAAGTAGTTCAATAATGCTAGGCTGTCTAAATTACTTGTCAAACTAATTTATGTTTTTGACATCATGATATGAAAACATGTGCAAGATATTGTTAGATAAAAGTTCTAGCTAGCTTCCTTGTATGAGAAGAACACATATAACAATGCTAAATTATCAAAATTTATACCAGATGATATGATGTGCGAGTTATAATCATTATGTAAACGGCAAATTACATAAACCTCTTTTAAGGTTTGGTGAATTATACCAATAGTTGAGTTTATGGTGTAATATCACGAATTTTCTTTAACGTTAATAAAACTCAACACAAATACCTCTTATCATTAGTGAACCGTCAGGTCAAACAGACGGTTAAAGGAGAATAAAGCTAAAGTACCAAGATACCCTAAGAAAGTGTTATGACCCGCTCGTCTACCTGACACACATGAATTGTCAACCTGACGCAGATGAGTCACTGATTTTTAATGTGATTTTAGTTTATATAAATAATTAAAATGTAAAAATAATTAAAAAAAAATGACATCTCTTCTTCATCATCTCATTTTGTCATCACCAAGCACAGACCATCTCCTTAAAAATCAACCCACAGCCCCAGATATGCTGCAATCTAGATCACTAAGCACACAAATTATACAATCCATGCTCACAATGATCAATTCATCAAAATGAAAAAAAAAAAATAATAATAATAATAATATATTTATAGTAATAATCATTCTCATTGGTCCAGATTTCACCTTCCATGAAATCGAACCCCACGACCAAAAAAATCATTCAATTATAGAAAAAATCATAAATAAACTATATTCAAATCATTTAATTATACTATATTCAAATCACGGGCAAAACATACAAAGTTATACAAAGTTATAAAATAAACTAATTTGCTCAAACTTCCAGGTGAAACAAAAATAACTAATTCAAATTTGAGAAGAGAGATATTGGAATTTGAAAGAAACATATATCAAATAGATTGCAACTTTTTATTATCTTAAATTGTAGAATAAATTATGATGTGATAATAATCTAAAATTTATCTCAACGTTAATTCTCAATCTAAACAATGCGATTGGTAATGTACGTATAACTGTCATACTTTATCTTAAGAGATAGTTTGTACCTTGCTAACTAAAAATTGTTAAAAGTCATTCCTTATGTAGCAAAGAGATAGAAATATAATATATTTCGACAAGCTCAAAGCTTAAACGCTTATTATTATTATTATTATTATTATTGATATTGGTATGACTGTAGTAAACGAAAGCTGTTACAACTTATTTTAGTGTCATATATAAAGGTAATTCATAATTGTCAATAAATTTGAAGCTGTACATTTTTATAAAAGATTAATAATAAAGTGATTTGATAGATCTATCCTTTTCCCTTTTGAAACGGATGGATCAATCTATTTTATTATAATCATCGTGAAAATCCATAATCTGAATGAATTAAAATGAGAATTGCTTTGAAAAGAAAATGAGAACATAGAGAGAAGAATGATGAAGAACAATAACCATTCAATTGAAGCTATCTTTGGGATTTCAATGGGTGTACAAAGTAAAATACTGTTTTAAATTTTGCTAATGGGTTTTTAAAGCAAATGGGTGTAAGGAGAATTCTTTTGGGTGGCAATAATCCCATCTGAAGGGAATTTGTGACGAAATCAAAACAAAACTTCAAAAACTTTAACGTATGAAAGTCATCACAGTTTTATTTTTAATCATATTAATACAGGTACAATTCTTTTTAAATCATGTTTCATCCCTGAGCGTATCTTGTAACGTTTTTCTAAAGATCACGTTAATGTTGACATATAACTAGTATGTTAATTAACGTTTTAAATTAAAGACACTTAATTTTAATTGTATGTTTTGGTATATTTATTTTCCAAGAATTGTACCATACATTGTTTTGCTAAAAATGAATTTTGATTCAAATTTGGGGGAGAAGAAAGTCAAGAGAGAGATATAACTGCTATCAACTATCCCAACTACTCAAGACATGCGTGCATTTTTCAACCATTGTTCCAAAATCAATATGCGATTTTTCACATATTAATTGCTAACTGGCAACTTCCTCACCAGAGATGAGTGTTCGGTCAAGTTGGCCAAATAATCGGTCCAACTCAGCCAATTTGACTCAGAACCGATGAGCCCAACCTCCACACTTGATCAAAAATCACCCTAAACAACACCAAAAAAAAAAGTCATTTAAAAAAAAAAAAAAAAAATGCACACCCAAAAAAAAAAAAAAAAAACAAACAAGGAGAAGAAAGAGACAATGGTGGAGGAGAGTGACATAGAGGTCGGTGCAATGTGAATGGACGAGATCAGAGTCAGGTTTTATGTGGTGGTGATGATGATGATTTGGTGCAACATCGCGGCGGTGATGATGATGGATCTAGTGACTAGTGCGGCATGCGGTGAAGTGAGAGAAGAAGGGGAGAGAGGAAGGGGAGATCATGAGAGGAGGCTGGAGGAATCAGGTAGAGGAGATAATATGATTAAGATTGATTTAAGAAGATATATATAATGGGATAAATTACACAAGTGGCCCCTAAAATGTTTGAGAAAAATATCAATTTATACCTTCAGATTTCAGAAATAATGATTTTTTTCCTAAAAATAGTACTTGTCGATTAACCAATAAATTGTTAACCGTTGTCTTACCGGTCGATTAGCGAATAACAACTTTTGAAACCAAATCAATTTATTGCTCTGTCTAACACATCCAAACCAAACAACATAATTATTTTCTCCAGAAAAAAAAAAAAAAAATCAATTATGGTTTTTTTAAAACAAATTATAGTTTTGTTGAAACTTAATCCTATTATTTTATTTCAATTTAACGGCCCACAAGTCACAATCACTATTGGCCTAAAACCAATCAGTTTTCTTCTCGAATAAATAACTTGGTGTATTTGTTTTACAGGATTGCTACAATAAAATTCATTATCAATACAAAACACTTAATTCTAGTTTCAAGAATTCTAGTTCCGACATATGTGAATGTAGGGACAATATGTTAGCAATATAAATTTACTATTTGATTGTTGTGCATAGAAATTGTAATGGATAATCTTGAAAGTATAGTACATTTTGAAACATCCAAAATGTAGGGACAATGTGTTAAGAATTAAGTGATTATTTATTTTTGAAACATCCAAAATGTAGGGACAATGTGCTAAAAATTTAGTTCCAATCATGTAGCACTGGGACAAATTTACAATACTATAGAATGCTCCTAGTCAACAATTGCATGTAATTTTTATTTTTTGTCATTTTTCTCTTTGGTGCATACGCTGTTCACCATAATGTTGATCGAAAGAGTAAAGCCAAGCGGTCATGCGTCCAAATATCTAGAGGCAACTTACCCAGAATACCATATTGCTCAAGTTTGCCTACTGAGGTTTTATGATCCAATTCATGAGAGCTGATCTTGATAAGATATCTGTATATTTTACATGTTCGTTTGTTTCACATATATATGCTAGCAAATGGAAGTTCAAAGTTGCAAAAACATTGATGCTGTTTTAAACAATTTCTTTACTCCACATTGTTCATCTTTTGGCACAAGTTTGTCTAACTTTAACATTGAGATTGATTTTGTTACTGGCAGATGCATGAAAAGGATGTAATTGGTGTGACTCTCCATCCCCGCAGAAATCTTCTTGCCACATACAGCGAAGATTGCACAATGAAGCTATGGAAGCCTTGATGATTCCCGTGTTGGTTTCTGATAAATTGAACTAAATTTTTGTAATTTAATTATAAGGCTGATTTCATTAGAGATCAAGAGAGGAGTTGGTAGAAACATGGATTTGTACACTTTCAATCTAAGAATAGGATTTTATATACTTATATCATTAAATAAAGATGAAATGTTCTATAAAATTCTAAAGATAGTCCATTGTATAGTTCTAATTGAATGTTGTGATCCCTGTACTGTCTCTCTCTTTCTCTCTTTGTCTCGAATGATATTTTTGATATATTAATGATGTCTTTTTTCGTATTTTGGGTATTATTATAAAAGAAATACTAAATATTTACTTGCTTTTTATTGAAGCTCTTTTCAGAGTTTTAAATGATGTGTGACATAGCATTGTAGTGGTCGAAATTGCACAGGCCCAATTGATAGAACGGAATGAAAGCCCAAGATGGCGACCCAAGTGATGTGGGCTTAAGCAAAGCCCAAAACCCAGAAGCTCAAAACAGTGCAACGTTTGTCAACCTGTCACCTCCTTAAATGAGTGATTAACGTCTTAATGACTTTAAAGCTGGTAATGGGTACATTTAATAAGGGTGACTGACTTGAAGCATGCAATCATGACAATAAACGTAGAAACGCATATTATGGGAGAACAGGTCTCTTGATCTCCACTACCTTAACACTCCCCTAACGGTATACTCACCCTCTATAAAAGAAGACTAACCAAAAGCGTAAGGTAACCAATTTTTTCTCTCTAGTATTGTTACTCTGTTAAAATCCCTTCGGGTTCTTACATTCTCAGGCACCTATACTCTCAGACAACAACATCTTTAAGACATCACAATCTCTACACTCTATCAAGTAGGATAGTTGCTCTCTCGTAAACGAACGACTACCCTCACACTTTGCAGCTCTTGCATAGCCAATCGAGTCTTACAATCTTTATTAGCGCTTATTTCGTCTTTGGTTGAACGAAAGTATTATATTATAAATCAAGAGATTGTGAGAGAAAAAATCATCATGAGGTCTATCGTTCTTCCAATGATTTTTTGCATTGTTCTTCTCAATCTAGAATTTATTAAAATTTCAAACATTTTAAAAAATTGTGTGTATTTAATCCAGTTTTGAATAAATTTTATTAAAATTTAAATGTATTCAATTCAGATTTATATATAATCTATTAAAATTTTGGTATATTCAATTTCTATTTATATAAAATCCATTGAATCTAGGTGTATTTAAAAAAGAGTAATACTAGACTTCTCAAATATTTTACTTAAATACATACCCAAATATATGACATGTAATTGTCAACATTTTATAAATCATGAAATAGTATGATAGTTAATAAGATATTGACAATTTATATGTAATGTCATTTGGATATGAATTTAGATAATAAAATTTGAAAAGTCGAGCATTACTTTAGGATATACTACCAAACACAATATCATAATGAGAAAATAAATAAATCAAGCAAGCCATAAATAAGTTTTCTTATCAATAAGGATGTAAATAAAATATTACCATATATTGCATAATATCACTAGTAGATTTATTTTTCATGTTAACACTATAAATACATCCTCATGACTTCAAGATTAACACAAGTTCGAGCAGTGCAAAAGTGTAAATATTATATTATAAATTAAGAGACTGTGAGAGAAAAAATCATCATGAGGTTTATTGTTCTTCCAATGATTTTATGCATCATTCTTCTCAATCTATTTGCTGGTACTCAAGGTACGTGTGTTAACTGACATAAAATTAGAGAAAAACAAAAGCATGTGACAATTTTTTTTCATCTTTTTAAAGCAGTTTTTAACTGCTTTTACGAGCAACGTTTCGATCTATTTTTAAAATGTTTCTTATTCCACTACAATATGAATATCAATAAGATTAATTAATTTTGGTTGAATTTTAATTATATTACGTATTGTTGATGCGCAGGAGAAAATGCAAGGCATAAGTATTGCTCGGTAACCAAGACATTTACAGGGGGAAATTGTGGAAGTAATGGAGATCAGATATGCGGTTTCTTTTTTGATAATTATGTGAGTCAAACGGCTTATCCTAAGAATTGCAAGTGTAAAGATAAAGCAGCTTCACAGATCATATGCACATGCGATGTCAAACTTTGCTCAGTTTAGCTTATTGTAAGCTGTTTGATTACTTGTAACAGCTTTTGCTTGCTACAATAATATCGACACCAATAATAATAATAAATAAATAAAGTATTTAATAAGCTTTGAGCTTTTCAAAATATATTATAGAGGAAAGATTATTTTAGTCCCTAACTTTTGGGAAATGATCAAATTTTTAACTATGTTTCAAAAAATGACAAAATGGACCCTAACTTTTCGAAAAAGTGTCAAATTAGTCATTCTCGTTAGTCAACTAATGGTCAAACTTAACGGATGACATGATATACAAAGGTAATTTTATCATTTTAGGGATTAAAATGATCTGAAATAAAATTTAAGAAAAAGTTTAAATGATCAGATCATTTTAATCCCTAAAATGATAAAATTACTCTTGTATATCATGTCATCCGTTCAATTTGACCGTTAGTTGACTAACGAGAATGACTAATTTGGCATTTTTTGAAAAGTTAAGGTTCATTTTGTCTTTTTGTGAAACATAGTTAAAAATTTGATAATTTTTCAAAAGTTAGGGCAAAATGATCTTTTCCCTATATTATATTTCTATCTCTTTGCCACATAAGGAAAGACTTTTGACAATTTTTAGATAAAGTATGGACAGTTATACATTACGAATCACATTCTTTAGAATGAGAACCTTGAGATATATTTTTAAACTATACCTCATTTTTATTTATTCTAAAATTTATGGTACTTTGTAAGTACCATTTAAAATTATTCTAACTTTTGTAGGATCGCCACTAAAATATATAAGTTAATTAGTCACTCTCTGCTGAGGGCCTTGTTAAGAAGGAAGTGTAAGGACTTTGATTAATTTCAATGAGTTTCACTCAATTAGTTTTGATGATCTTTTTTTCCTTTAAAAAGAAAAAAGTTAAAGTTTCGAAGTAACTTATGTTTCCCGAAAGAAACAAGGACGGGGCTTTCTAGATGCAAGTTGTACCTTCCATTTATGACAAATTATTAGATTTTAATATTAGATTCCGGTTATTAAATTGATTTATATTTTATTTCAAAATTTATGTTTAAACATAAAAAATGAAAATTTTGTACTAAAGATGTTGTTAACGGAATTATATACCACTATTTAGTATTCATAAACCAAGCTTTTGTGAAGAAAATTCAGGCTAAATATGATGTTTTCGATTATTTCTGAGAATTTTGTGCAAATTGAAAAATACATAACCAAGTTGGTAATTCAAATAAAAATTAATGGACTAATTGAAGATTTTTGGGAGTTTCAATTTGAATCAAATTTCTTTAAAAGCAAGAGAAGAATTTGATCAAAATTAGAAGATTATCCAAAAGAATTTGATCAGAATTAAAAAATAATTTGAAAGAATTTTAGATAAAGATCAAATTTTAAAAGTGGATAAGACTCGAATTTAAAAGAGATAAGGATTAAATTTGGAAGAGGATAAAGATAGGTCCAGGAAGATAAAGATCGAATGAATCGCGGCTTGGAGCAAAGGAGCACAGCCTACACCAATAGCCCAGGCCAACTGGCAACGCCGCACGCTGGACTGAGATGGGGGGAGTGATCAAGTGTGCAGAAGCCGCGCCATGACATGCTGGTTCCACACCTGGGCTAGCTGGTGAGCCGCGCCTCCAAGCCAGCACTCTTCATGTTGGTTTTTGATGCTGGATTTATCTAAGCGACTCTAAGCCGCGACTCATTAACGCGGAGAGATAAAGATGAGCTCCGAAATAATTGCACGACGACAATTTCATGACAGACCCCGGAAAAATCTCAGAACAGGCCAACTTTATGCCGTAGATGCAATTCTCAGTCAAATTTTTATCAGTTGATCAGAGTTAGTGATAGAAGTCAATGTCAAGAGAAGAATTAGAGCAATTCAGACAAAAGCAGATTCGAATCAAGAGCAGTTTTCAGAGGAGATTCAAGTGAAGGATGGAATTTGTTCTTGTTAAATTTGTTTCTTTTGCCTTGATTATGTTGAATTAAATTCTTACAACTCGACTACAACGTAGCTTAACTATATTTTTAATTTATTCATTGATTCAATAGTTTCTTATAATTGATTTTTTTTTTTTTTTCCAAATATCTAGAGGCAACTTACGTAGGATACCATATTGCTCGATTTACCTACTGAGGTTTTATGATCCAATTTATTAGGGCTGATCTTGATAAGAGATCTGTATATTTTACATGTTCATATGTTTCATATATGTGCTAGCAAATGAAAGTTCAAAGTTGCCAAAACATTGATGCTGTTTTAAACAATTCTCTTTACTCCTCATTGTTCATCTTTTGAAAAGGACGTAATTGGTGTGACTCACCATGATCCCCACAGAAATCTTCTTGCCACATACAGTGGAGATTGCACAGTGAAGCTGTAGAAGCCTTGATTGCCGTGTTGGCTTCTGATAAATTGAACTTAATTTTTGTAATTGAATTATAAGGCTGACTTCATTAGAGATCAAGAGAGGAGTTGGTAGAAACATGGAATTTTACACTGTCAATGTAAGAACGGGATTTTATTTATATCATTGAACAAAGGTGTGAAATGTTCTATAAAATTCTGAAGATAATCCATTATATGGCTCTTACTGAATGTTGTGATCCCTCTATTTTCTCTCTCTCTATCTTTGACGCAAATGATGTTTTCGATATGTTCATGATATCTTTTCTCATATTTTGGGTATTATTATATAAAAAATACTAAAATTTTATTCGCTTTTAATTGGTTCTCTTTTCAAAGTTTTTACTGAATGTTGTGATCCCTCTACTTTCTCTCTCTCTCTCTCTCTCTCTCTCTTTCACGCAAATGATGTTTTCGATATGTTCATGATATCTTTTCTCATATTTTGGGTATTATTATAAAACAAAGTACTTTTGATTGGTTCTCTTTTCAAAGGGCATATTTGGCACGCAGAAATGAGAGTGAGTTGGAAGTCAAAATATTTTAAACTCTCAAATGTTATGTTTGGAGATCAATGGATTAATAATGGATTTAGGATCTAAAATATCTCAATCTCTCTAATTTCCCAATAAGTTGGGAATCCTCATTTCCAACCAAAAATGGTGGTTTTGGTGGGAATGAGATTTCTCATTTTTTGTCTTCTTTCTCTTCTCTCACACCTCCATCTATCCCTCTTTCTTTCACCTTGTCTCATGCTTGGATGGTTCTAGGTTCAATGAACCCAAAACCAGAATCCCTTGTTTCAAAAAAATTTTTTTTTTTTAATTTTTAAAGTTTTCATATTTTGATGTTTTGATGATATTGATGGTGGTGTTGTTATGAGAAATAATGATGTTGACGAACTATGGGTTGATGATATTGAAGATGATGGATTCATTATGAATTGTGGGTTGTTTTTTTTGTTTTTGTTTTTTTTTTCAGATTTTTTAAACTAATTTTATTCCAATCCAATCTCAACCTATACCAAATATAACATAGTATAATTTTAATCCAATATTAAGTTCTATCTAACATAAGACAATAATTTTTTAATTCAATCCAATACAATTCATTTCATTTAAATCCAATCAAATTTATTTCATTTCACTCAAATTTCACGTACCAAACATAGCCTAATGATGCGTGACATAGTATTAGCTTATCAACAATTGGCTACATGTTACAACCTTATGAGAGATGCAATTATATAAGAAAAAGCCTAAGTTTATTGTGATATAGTTGCATCTTTACATATAAGATTTAAATGTGATGTATTTACATTATTGTCATCTTTGTATACAGAGCATCTCCAAATTTGATGGTGCGTTTACTTCACTTGGAAGATCGGAATGGAAATCGGAATAACTTAGAATCGAAATAATGTATCGGAATTAAAATAAGTTATTTACTACAACTGCAGAAATCGGAATCGGATCAACAGTATTCCCATTAAACTGTTTACTTTGCTTTGAAATCGGAATGTATTAATTATAAGTTACAAAAATACCCTTAATTAAAATTATGAATTAATTATAATAGTGTACAATTTTTTATTATAATATGCAGATCAAATAAAAAATTGCATATTATAATAAAAAAAATTGTATATTATTTTAATACTCCACTAACTTAGTGTGTAATTTTTTATTGTAATATGCAGTTTTTTTTTTAATATCAAATAAAAAACTACATATTATAATAGGAAAAAAAACTGTATATTATTTTAATAGTCCACTATGATAATTAAGAAATTGGTGATGAAAAACTAATGATATGTAGTTTTTTATTATAATATATATATTTTTTTAACATCAAATAAAACAGTTTTTTTTTTAAACATTTTTTAAATAAGGGTATAAGAGACTTTTTATTTTGATAAAGGGAATGAGAATGAGATTCCTAAGTGGGTTGGGGGGAATGAGATTCCCATTCCACAACTCCAAATTGATGTGGGGCCCACACTTTCATTCCCATTACGAAATGAATTTTAAGCAAGTAAACATTATCAATCAATCTCATTTCTCATTCTCATTCCCCAATCCATGTAGTAAACACACCATCAATTGTTATTCTTTTAGATTGTGAGGATTTGAGTGTTTATAAAAAATTGTTGTTAATTTTCTCCCTACAACTAAGATATGTTCCGTGGACATAATCTACTTTGGATAAACCACGTAAATTTTATATGTTATTTTATCTGTTTTTTATTTCATTATTATTTCTGCATTATTTTATTGCTTTATTAATCTAGTGTTTTGGAATTTTTATTTCTTTACACAGAACTTGTAAAGTTAGATCAACTTTAAAGAGACATACAAACTGCAGTCTTGTGTGCCATACAATTCTAGTAAATATGAGTTGGATCGTAAATCGCTAACCGTTGGTCAAGTGGATCGATGTGCCAAAAATTCCTGCTCGATGACAATGATATATATTCACCAAGTGTGTGCGTCTCTTGAGAAGCGAAGAGTTAGTCATGAAGCTGATATTGGTGGAATTATCGATAGTAATGGAACAAGCCAATCGGTTGAAATTTTGGAATTGAGAGTAGTGAAACAATTTCTTTCGATGAGTGGGAGTAATGAACTAGTTACATCATCCTCTGTTTGTGTACCTATATGTAAGAAATGATTTGGATGGTTTAAGGCATTTCAATGATAACGTGGTGAGTCATATGGAGTTTAATCTCGAGTTTAAAATTTTATATGAAAACAAATTTACAAAAAAACATTTACGGAACTGTTATTAAAATTGTTTTTGTGAAGATAAGAAAAACAATCTCATTAAAATCAAATTTTATATGGTTGTTGCACATCCTTATAACATAAGAGAATAATCACTAAAGAATGACAAAATTTTATGTTTATACGATATGCAAACCTTATAATTTTAGATCTTGCACAATGTCCGATCCTTCATTGAATATTCTCACATAAAAGATGTGTTACATGTAAAATTTAGTAATTTTCTTTTAGAGCATTCAAATAAAACAAAAGGAGGTGATTAGCAATGTAATATACATTGGATCCGCTTGGCATAGTTAACTGAAAATATAAATCATTTGCCTTTTTATTATTGTAATGAATAAAATAAAGTGATACCAAAACATGATGAAAAGTTCAAAATTAAAATTACTTTATTATTATTAGGATTGATAATAACTAACCAAATATATGTTTGATTTTCACTCAGCTATGCTAAACACTGCAATTAACATCGCATTTGCATGAGTATTGCGTTTGATGAATAGATGTACACATGCAATTCTTAATTGGCATACTTCTTGCCCCCAAAACGCGATGGAATTCAGTGGCGCATCGGCCACTGGTACATTGATTCCCCGTAAATGTCATTGTTTTTGTGCAATATTTGAGACCAATCCCTGCGCATAATTAACGATAAATACCATGAATCACTGTTAATTAATATTGAAATAAAAATGAACAACCTTATTTCAAGTGTTATTATGTTTGAAAGAACTCTCAATACATAATAATATGAAAAACTATTTTAAATAATTAAAAACATTTTTTGTCCACATATTAGCCGTAAAGTGATTTTATAAATGCGGTTACTTTTACATGAAAACCCTTGAATGGTAAGGTTGTCTAAAAATGTATATATTCCTATAGTGTCATAATTTTCAGAATTTAACGGTAATATTATATTATTTGAAAATCTTAAATTTGAATGATGTATACCATATGGTCGGCTTGTGATGTATATAATTTGTTGTTGTAAGAACAATTAAAATTGTTTTCTAAATATCACTAGTCAAATAATTATATTTTAGGGAGAACTCCATCTGAGTCCCTATGTTTTTGAAAAATTTTTCATTTTTAAATACGAATCCGTTTATGACCTTCATGGTCCCTTACTTTTCAAAAACTCATCAAATTAATCATTCTGTCATCATTTTTAATAAAAACATAAAAACCAAAATGAAGTTCTCTATATTAAACATAGGGACCAAAATAATGACAGAAGGACTAATTTGATGAGTTTTTGAAAAGTAAGGGACCATAAAGGCTATAAATGGATTCGTATTTAAAAATGAGAAAATTTTCAAAAACATAGGAACCCAGATGAAGATCTCCCTATATTTTAAATAAAAAAAAATTACAAAAAGTATTGTGATCCATACTGATGACAGCAAATTATATAGGGAGAAAATCGTATTTTCTCCCTATATATAGTTTGACATAATAACCAAATGCTTTTAATTATTAGGGTAATAGTAAGATTTGTTATAAATTATTTTTTTTTTCATAAAAATCACTTTATAATTATTAGGAAATAATCACCACCAATCACTCAACCAATCGCCCAAGTCAACACTTAATAACTATCAATCTCTTAAGTCAACATACAAATGGATCACATTGTATATTTCTCATTAAAATTGTTGTTAATCACATACCATATGTAGCTTGTATTTTCTTATATAGAGTATACTGCAATACACAAGAATAAATAAATCTGGTTTCAATATTTTTCTCTTTTAGTTTTCAATTTCTATAATAATCCATCCAAATCCACTATTTAAATAAAATCTATGAATTCAATAATTTTTTCAATATATCTAGATTTCATTAGATTTTATATAAATTTGAATTAAATGCATATAAATTTTAATAGATTCCATGCAAATTTAAAGTGGTTATACTTAGGCTTCAATGAAATTCATTCAAATCTTATTGAATACACGTAAATTTTTAAAATGTTTTAAATTCTAATAAATTTTAGATTGAATATCAAGGACAAATTACACAAACCTCTTAAGGTTTGGCGAAATTATATCAATAGTTGAGTTTATGGTATAATAGCATGAATCTCCTTTGACATTAATAAAACTCAACATAAATATCCTTTACCATTAGTGAGTCGTCGGGTCAGACAAACGGTTAAAGGAAAATGAAGCTAAAGTACCAAAATACCCTAAGAAAGTGTTGTGACCCACTTGTCAACCTAACACACGTGAGTTGCCAACCTGACACAAATAAGGCACTGATTTTTAAGGTGATTTTAGTTTATATAAATAATTAAAATATAAAAATATTTACAAAAAAAAAAGTAAAAAATCACATCTCTTCTTCATCATCTCCATTTCATCATCACTAAGCACATACCATCTCCTTAAAAATCAACCTACAACCCTAGATATGCTGCAATGTAGATCACCAAGCACACAAATTATACAATCCATGCTCACAATGATCAATTCATCAAAATGAAATAATAATAATAATAATATTCATTCTCATTGATCCAGATTTCACCTTCCATGAAATCGAACCCCACGACCAATTAAATCATTCAATTATAGAATAAATTATAAAATAAACTATATTCAAATCATTTAATTATACTATATTCAGATCAAGGGCAAAACATACAAAGTTATACAAAGTTATAAAATAAACTAATTTGCTCAAACTTCCAAATGAAACAAAAATAACTAATTCGAATTTGAGAAGAGAGATATTGGAATTGAAAGAAACATATATCAAATAGATTGCAACTTTGTAGTATCTTAAATTGTAGAATAAATTATGATGTGATAATAATCTAAAATTTATCTCAACGTTAATTCTCAATCTAAACAATGCGATTGGTAATGTACGTACAACTGTCATACTTTATCTTAAGAGAGAGTTTGTACCTTGGTAACTAAAAATCGTTAAAAGTCATTCCTTATGTAGCAAAGAGATAGAAATATAATATATTTCGACAAGCTCAAAGCTTAAATACTTATTATTATTATTATTATTATTATTATTATTATTATTATTATTATTATTATTGACATTGGTATTATTGTAGTAAACGAAAGCTGTTACAACTTATTTTAGTGTCAGATATAAAGGTAATTCATAATTGTCAATAAATTAAAATACACCAATATAGTTTTGAAGCTCTACATTTTTATAAAAGATTAATAATAAAGTAATTTGATAGATCTATCCTTTTCCCTTTTGAAACAGATGGATCCATCTATTTTATTATAATCATCTTAAAAATCCATAATCTGAATGAATTAAAATGAGAATTGCTTTGAAAAGAAAATGAGAACATAAAGAGAAGAACGATGAAGAACAATTAAATTGAAGCTATCTTTGGGATTTCAATGGGCGTACAAAGTAAAAATAGTATTTTAAATTTGCTAATGGGTGTTTAAAACAAATGGGTGTAAGGAGAATTCTTTTGGGTGGCAATAATCCCATCTGAAGGGCATTTGTAACGAAATCAAAACAAAACTTAAAAAACTTTAACGTCTGAAAGTCATCACAGTTTTATTTTTAATCATATTAATACAGATACAATTCTTTTAAATCATGTTTCAGCTTTGAGCGTATCTTGTAACGTTTTTCTAAAGATCACGTTAATGTTGACATATAACTAGTATGTTAATTAACATTTTAAATTAAAGACACTTAATTTTATTGTATGTTTGGTATATTTATTTTCCAAGAATTGCACCATACTTTATTGTTTTGTTAGAAATGAATTTTGATTCAAATTTGGGGGAGAAGAAAGTCAACAGAGAGATATAATTGCTATCAACTATCCCAACTACTCAAGACATGCATGCGTGTTTCAACCATTGTTCCAAACTCAATATGCAATTTTTTGCCGATTAATTGCTAATTGGCAACTTCCACACCAAAGATGAGTGTTCGGTCAAGTTGGCCAAGTAATCGATTCAACTCAACCAATTCGACCCAGAATCGGTGCACCCAACCACCACACCCGATTGGAAATCACCCTAAACACCACCAAAAAAATCATTTATCCAACAATCACCACAATGCACACCAAATAAAAAAAAAAAGAAAGGAGAAGAAAGAGACAACGGTGGAGGAGAGTGAGAGAGACGTTGGTGTGGTGTAAAAGGATGAGATCGGGGTTAGGTTTTATGTGATGGTGATGATGATGATTTGGTGCGGCACCTTCACTGCAATGATGATGGATCCGGTGACTAGTGCGGCATGAGGTGAGATGAGAGAAGAGGGGGAGAGAGGAAGGTGAGATCATGGGAGGAGGCTAGAGGAATTAGGTAGAGGAGATAATACGATTAGGATAGATTTAAGAAGATATGTATAATAGGATAAATTACACAAACGGCTCCTAATTTTTTTTTTTTTTTTTTAAATATCAATTTATATCTTTAGATTTCAAAAATATTGATTTTTTCCTAAAATAGTACTTGCTGATTGTCCGATAAATTATTAACTACTGTCTTGTCGGTGGATTAGTAAATAGCAATTTTGGAAACCAAATCAATTTATTGCTTTGTCTAACACATCCAAACCAAACGACATAATTATTTTCTTGGGAAAAAAAATAAATTATGTGTTTTTTTTTTAATTACAAATTATGGTTTTGTTGAAACTTAATCCTTTTATTTTATTTCAATTTAACAACCCACAAGTCACAACTATATCTACCGGCCTAAAACCAATCAGTTTTCTTCTCGAATAAATAAACTTGGTGTATCTGTTTTACAAGATTGCTACAATAAAATTCATTATCAATACAAAACTCTAATTATTAATTCTAGTATCAAGAGTCCTAATTCCGACATATGTGAACGTAGGGACAATATGTTAGAAATATAAATTTACTATTTGATTGTTGTGCATAGAAATTGTAATGGATAATCTTGAAAGTATCCTAGAGTACATTTGAAAACATCTAAAATGTAGGGACAATATGTAAAGAATTAAGTGATTACCTAGTTCCAATCATGTAGCGGTGGGACAAATTTACAATACTATAGAATGCTCCTGGTCAACAATTGCATGTAATTTTTATTTTTTGCCTTGTTTCTGTTTGGTGCATAAGCTGTTCACCATAATGTTGATCGAAAGAGTAAAGCCAAGCGGTCATGCGTCCAAATATCTAGAGGCAACTTACCTAGAATACCATATTGCTCGAGTTTGCCTACTGAGGTTTATGATCCGATTTATGAGAGCTGATCTTGATAAGATATCTGCATATTTTAAATGTTCATATGTTTCATATATATGCTAGCAAATGGAAGTTCAAAGTTGCAAAAACATTGATGCTGTTTTAAACAATTTCTTTACTCCACATTGTTCATCATCTTTTGGCACAAGTTTGTGTAACTTTAACATTGAGATTGATTTTGTTACTGGCAGATGCATGAAAAGGATGTAATTGGTGTGACTCTTCATCCCCGCAGAAATCTTCTTGCCACAAACAGCGAAGATTGCACAATGAAGCTATGGAAGCCTTGATGATTCCCGTGTTGGCTTCTGATTAATTGAACTAAATTTTTGTAATTTAATTATAAGACTGATTTCATTAGAGATCAAGAGAGGAGTTGGTAGAAACATGGATTTGTACGCTGTCAATCTAAGGATAGGATTTTATTTATATCATTAAATAAAGATGAAATGTTCTATAAAATTCTAAAGATAATCTATTGTATAGTTCTAATGGAATGTTGTGATCCCTGTACTGTCTCTCTCTTTCTCTCTTTGTCTCGAATGATATTTTCGATATATTAATGATGTCTTTTTTCGTATTTTGGGTATTATTATGAAAGAAATACTATATATTTTCTTGTTTTTGATTGGACCTTTTTTCAGAGTTTTAAATGATGTGTGACATAGCATTGTAGTGGTCGAAATTGCACAGGCCCAATTGATAGAATGGAATGAAATAGCGGCCTAAGTGATGTGGGCTTAAGCAAGGCCCAAAACCCAGAATCTCAAAGGGTTTTAACCAAATCTAACCCTTTTTTGATAACCCTTTGGGATATTACCCTTTTTTTTTTAATTCCCTGCAGCATGGTTTTTTTTTGTCCAAAATACCCTTAATGATCCATCTAATTACCACTCATCATGGTTTTTCCCTCCAATAACCCACCCCATTTCTGATTCTCCCTCCAATTACCCACCCCATTTCTGGTTCTCTCTCTAAAATTCCCACCCCATTTCTGATTCTCTCTCTAAAATTCCTCCAATGACCCGCTGATTCCCACCCCATCAAATTCCCTCCAATGACCCGCTGATGGATCCTCCCTCTGTTCTTCTTCTTCTTCTTCTTCTTTCCTTTTTTTCTCTTTTTTTTCCTGAGTTGGATCTGGTCGAACCAGAACCATATGGTTCTGGTCGGCGACGAACCCGGGTTCGTCGCCGACCAAAACCGTCTGGTTCTGGGCTCGTCGCCGAGCCCAAAACCATCTGGTTCTGGGTTCGCGACCCAGAACCAGATCTGGTTCTGGGTTCGCGACCCAGAACCAGATCTGGTTCTGGGTTCGCGAACCCAGAACCGACGTGGTTCTGGGTTCGTGAACCCAGAACCCACACTGGTTCTGGGTCGCGAACCCAGAACCAGAGATTTTTTTTTTTTTTTTTGTTTTTTTGTTTATTAATGAGTTTATGAATGATTTGATGTTGTTGTTGTTGTGGGAGATGATGATGTTGATTAATTGGATTGATGAATTGTGGTTGTTGATGAATTGTGGGAGATTATGGGTTTTGACATTGAATGAATGGGAGAGGTAATTTTGTTCAAAAAATAATAATAAGGTCCGTTTTGATAATTTAGAAAATTAGAAGTCAAATTTGTAATTTAAAAAATATATTTAAGGGCGCTTCTTGGGTAAGAAGCGCCCTCTATTCTAAATTTGATAATTACAAAATAACCCCATAAATTTGAAGAAATGGGAGGGGTAATTTTGTTCAAAAAATAATAATAAGGTCAGATTTGATAATTCAAAAAAATAAAAGTGTAATTTTATAATTTTAGAAAATATCTTTAAGGGCGCTTCTTACCCAAGAAGCGCCCTTTATTCTAAATTTAATAATTACGAAACAACCCTAAAAATTTATTAATTACGAAATATATATAATTGAACATTTAGGTTGACATTCTCAACCTCCAGGTTGGGAATCCCAACCTAAAGGTTGGGAGTCCCAACCTTGATTCAATATTTTCATATTTGAAATCTCAACTTCAAGGATGGGAATCCCAACCTTGAGGTTGGGAATTCCAAATAGGGTTGAATATCAAAGTTAGGATTCTCAACCTTTAGGTTCCCAACCTAAAGGTTGAGAATCCTAACTTTGATATTCAACCCTATTTGGAATTCCCAACCTTGGAGTTGAGATCCCAACCTATAGGTTGGGATTGATTTCAAAAAATACTTATTAAGGGCATTTTTGTCCATTCATGTTTTTTTTCTATTTGGGACTCCCAACCTCGGGGTTGGGATTCCCAACCTATAGGTTGGGATTTATTTAAAAAAATGACTCATTAAGGGTATTTTTGTCCATTCATGTATTTTTTTTGTACCTTTTTGTACTATCAATCACAAAAGGTTATTTTTGAGGTTGACCTCTCAAAATTGACCATTTTCTCAATTTTCTCAATCTCAAAACACTGCAACGCTTGTCAACCTGTGACCTCCTTAAATGAGTGATTGACCGTCTTAATGACTTTAAAGCTGGTAGTGGGTACATTTAACAAAGGGTGACTGATTTGAAGCATGCAATCATGACAACAAACGTAGAAGCGCATATTAGGGGGGAACAGATCTCTTGATCTCCGCTACCTTAATACTCCCCCAACGGTACACTCACCATCTATAAAAGAAGACTAACTAGAAGCATAAGGAAGCCAATTTTCTCTCCGGTATGGCTTCTGTGTTAAAATCCCTTCGGGTTCTTACATTCTCAGGCACCTATACTCTCAGACACCAACATCTATAAGACATCACAATCTCTACACTCTATCGAGTAGGATAGTTGCTCTCTCGTAAACGAACGGCTACCCTTGCATGTTGCAGCTCTTGCATAGTCAATCGACTCTTACAATCTTTATTAGCGCTTATTTCCACTTTGGTCGAACGAAAGTATTATATTATAAATCAAGAGATTGTGAGAGAAAAAATCATCATGAGGTCTATTGTTCTTCCAATGATTTTTTGCATTGTTTTTCTCAATCTAGAATTTGTCAAAATTTAAAATATTTTAAAAAAATTACGTGTATTCAATTCAAATTTGAATAAATTTTATTGAAATCTAATGGTGCGTTTACTTCATTTGGAGGAATCGGAATAGGAATCGAAATGATTTGGAATCGGAATGAAGTATTGGAATCAAAATAAGTTGTTTACTTCAACTGCAGGAATCGGAATCAGAATCAACAGTATTCTCATTGAACTGTTTACTTTACTTTAGAATCGGAATGAATTAATTATAAATTACAAAAATATCCTTAATTAAAATTATCGATTAATTATAATAGTGTGCAGTTTTTTATTATAATATGTAGGTTTTTTATTATCAAATAAAAAATTACATACTATAGTAAAAAAAATTGTATACTATAGTAAAAAAAATTGCATATTATTTTAATAGTCTACTAACATAATACGTAATTTTTTATTATAATATGCAGTTGTTTTTAATTTAAAAAAAAAAAACTATAATTAAAAAAAACTACATATTATAATAAAAAAAAAAAACATGAATATTATTTTTTATAGTCTATTATGATAATTAAGAAATTAGTGGTGAAAAACTAATGGTGTGCAATTTTTTTTAATATCAAATAAAATAGTTTTTTTTTTTTTAAGAAGGGTATGGAAGACTTTTCATATCTACAAAGGGAATGAGAATGAGATTCCTAAGTGGGTTAGGAGGAATGAGATTCTCATTCCACAACCTTAAATTGATGTGAGACCCACACTTTTATTCTCATTACGGAATAAATTTTTTTTAAAAAAATTGTATACTATAGTAAAAAATTGCATATTATTTTAATAGTCTACTAACATAATGCGTAATTTTTTATTATAATATGCAATTTTTTTTAATTAAAAAAACTATAATTAAAAAAAAAACTACATATTATAATAAAAAAAACATGAATATTATTTTTTATAGTCTATTATGATAATTAAGAAATTGGTAGTGAAAAACTAATGGTGTGCATTTTTTTATTATAATATGCAATTTTTTTTTTAATATCAAATAAAATAGTTTTTTTTTTTAAGAAGGGTATGGAAGACTTTTCATCTCTACAAAGAGAATGAGAATGAGATTCCTAAGTGGGTTGAGGGAAATGAGATTCTCATTCCACAACCTTAAATTGATGTGAGACCCACACTTTCATTCCCATTACAGAATAAATTTTAAGCAAGTAAACGTCATCAATCAATCTCATTCTCCATTTCCATTCCCTAATCCATGAAGTAAACATACCATAAGTGTATTCAATTCAGATTTATATAAAATATATTAAAATTTAGGTATATTCAATTTAAATTTATATAAAATCCATTAAATCCAAGTGTATTTAAAAAAGAGTAATGTTAAACTTTCTAAATATTTTACTTAAAATGCATATCCAAATGATGTGATATGTGAATTGTCAATATTTCATAAATCATGAGATGGTGTGATAATTAATAAGATGTTGACAATTTATGAGATGGTGTGATAATTAATAAGATGTTGACAATTTATATGTCATGTTATTTAAACATTAATTTAAGCAAAAAATTTGAAAAGTCTAACATTACTTTAAAATATACTACCAAACACAATATCGTAATGAGAAAATAAATAAATCAAGCAAGCCGTAAATAAGTTTTCTTTATCAATAAGGATGTAAATCTAATATTGCCATATATTGCATAATATCATTAATCGATTTATTTTTCATGTTAGCACTATAAATACATCCTCATGATTGCAAGATTAACACAAGTGAGTTCTAGCAGTACAAAAGTGCAAATATTATAAATCAAGAGATTGTGAGAGAAAAAAATCATCATGAGGTCCATTGTTCTTCCAACGATTTTATGCATTGTTCTTCTCAATCTATTTATGTGTGCTAACTGATATAAAATTAGAGAAAAAAAAAAGCATGTGACAAGTGTTTTTATTAATTTTATTTAGAGATAATCCTAAAAAACCCGTGAAAATGAAAATAAATTCAGTTTACATCAAAATATTAGTCAAAAAATCATCTACCATCTTCCCAAAACGGTTTTTATTTAAATTTTAGTGGTTTTGTGACAATAAACACTAAAAGCCCAAAATACCTTTATGAATTTAAAAAATTAAAAAAATTAAATAAAAACTATCCTTACTATATTAAAAAATTAAAAAATTAAAAACAAAAAATTAATCAATTACCAAACTACCCTTTGAGAACCAAAATAAAGAAAATATAAAAATAATAAAAAAATAAAAATTGAAATAAGAATTATTATTAAATAAAACTTAAATAAATGAAATAAAAAAGTTTTCATCAAATTTATCTATCCAGAGATTAACTTTTTTTATTAAATAAAAATTAAATAAATTAAGCCAAAAAGATTTCCATCAGATCTCCACCATCTATCTTAAGATGGATGGTGGAGATTAATTTTTAAAAAAACAAATAATTAAATAAATTAAATTGAAATAAAAAAATTCATCCATTGTCCAGAAATCTTCTTCTCCACTGTCTCCACTGCTTTCCAAAACTCAGAAATCTTTCACACACAGAATCAAACACAAACCCTTTCCATCGCTATAATCAAAGATAGAAATCTTCCATACAAAGAATCAAACGCACACAAAAATCTTCCAGAAATCAACCCAATCGAGAAGCCCAACAACCCAAAAACCCAAAAATCAAAGTAAATCCTTCTTCAACAAATGAAAAAACAAAACAAAACATTGAAAAAAAAAATTGGCCAGATCTTTAACAACAGATCTTCAGTTAAATCCAAAACATTGAAAGCACGTGTAGCACATGCGATAGGCATCTGGATTCTCTGACCACTAGTGTCAACCTTGTTGTGATGGTTCTTGGATGAAGGCTTCTTAACAGGGGAAGAAGAAGAGTACGGAAAGAAAGGGGGAACAAAGAATGGGACAAACGAACAACTTTACAAGGACGAAGGCCATTCTTGTACATCCAAGATTTCAAGTCGCCAACTTCCTCATCTTTCCTGCTGACAGCATCCTGCGAGTTGCCACCAGAGTGTCCGACCCGAAGGCGAAGCAGGAGCTTCTTCCGCTTCCATAGTCGACTGGTCCATACTAGTCCCTCATCGGCTTCCTCCTTCGACCGATCTCTTCTTCTTCTGCTTCCATGTCACACTAGTGTACATTGGTCCATCACCGATTGCTCACCAACGACATAAGAAAAAAAAGAGAACCGGCTGAGATGGAGTGACAAAGAGAGAAAGAGAGATGGCGAGTGACAGAGAGAAAGAGAGAACGTGAGTGACCAGGAGAGAGAAAGAGACTGAGGGAGTATTTGTTTTTTTTTCTTATTTTAATTTGCTTTCATTGTTTTCCAGTTGTGTTCCATCGTATCATCGAGCCGCAATGACCCTTTTACCCTTAGGATTCATGAAGCCGTCACTTTTTTTACCAATTTACTATTTCAATTAACGGTCAGATCATTTTAGATAATATTTTCAAAATTAGTGGTAGTTTGATATTATTTTCGATTTTAAGGGTATAAATGATAATAACCCTTTTTTTAAAAGTAGTTTTAACTGTTTTTACGGGCAACGTTTATAATCTCTCTTTAATTTCTTTTAAACTAAACTAGCACAAGAGCATGATTTATAATATATCCTGACCGGTCGATTAATATAGAGATCCTTTGTAATTATATTTTATAATAAATTATGGGATATAAACGATACTTATATTGTGCTTTAAATATTTGATTACGTACTCCTCACATATTGAGTTCCTTTGGTATCCTTTTATGGTGAAAAGGGAAAAAGTTAGTTTGACCTTCATTTTCTAGAAAATAATTACAAGGAAACCATCTAATATCATTTCATTAATCTATAATCATAATAAATATAAACAAAATTAAGCATTATATAATGATTTTTAGCAAATTATAGGATTATCATTTCACAAGAAAACGTTTTCTTTCCCATAACTTCATATAGAACTAACATTTAAAACTAATAACAAAAAATGAGTCTAAGTACTTTGAAACTTTAACTTTTTTCTTTTTAAAGGAAAAAAGGATCGTCAAAATTAATTAAGTGAAACTCATTGAAATTAATCAAAGTCCTTACACTTCCTTCTTAACAAGGCCCTCACCAGAGAGTGACTAATTAACTTATATATTTTAGTGGCGATCCTACAAAGTTAGAATAATTTTAAAAGTTACTTACAAAGTACCATAAATTTTAGAATAAATAATAATGAGGCATAGTTTAAAAATATATCTCTAGGTTCTCATTCTAAACAATGTGATTCGTAATGTATAACTGTCCATACTTTATCTAAAAATTGTCAAAAGTCTTTCCTTCTAGCAAAGAGATAGAAATATAATATATTTTCAAAAGCTCAAAGCTTATTAAATACTTTATTTATTTATTTATTATTATTATTATTGGTATTGATATTATTGTAGCAAGCAAAGCTGCTACAAGTAATCAAACAGGTTACAATAAGCTAATCTGTGCAAAGGTCGACATCACATGTGCATATGATCTGTGAAGCTGCTTTATCTTTACACTTGCAATTCTTAGGATAAGCCGTTTGATTCACATAATTATCAAAAAAAAACCGCATATCTGATCTCCATTATTTCCACAATTTCCCCCTGTAAATGTCTTGGTTACCGAGCAATACTTATACTTTGCATTTTCTCCTGCACATCAACAATATGTAATATAATTAAAATTCAACCAAAATTAATTAATCTTATTAATATTCATATTGTAGTGGAATAAGAAACATTTTAAAAATAGATCAAAACGTTGCTCGTAAAAGCAGTTAAAAATTAAAAAGCAAAAAAATTGTCACATGCTTTTGTTTTTCTCTAATTTTATATCAGTTAATACACATACCTTGAGTACCAGCAAATAGATTGAGAAGAACAATGCATAAAATCATTGGAAGAACAATAGACCTCATGATGATTTTTTCTCTCACAGTCTCTTAATTTATAATATAATATTTGCACTTTTGCACTGCTCGAACTTGTGTTAATCTTGAAATCATGAGGATGTATTTATAGTGTTAACATGAAAAATAAATCTACTAGTGATATCTTGTAATATATGGTAATATTGGATTTACGCCCTTATTGATAAGGAAACTTATTTATGGCTTGCTTGATTTATTTATCTTTGTTTGGTAGTATATCGTAACATGAAAACAAGGACGGAGCTTTCTAGATGCAAGTTGTACCTTCCATTTGAGACAAATTATTAGATTTTAATATTAGATTCTGGTTATTAAATTAATTTATATTTTATTTCAAAATCAATTTTTAAACATAAAAAATGAAAATTTTGTACTAAAGGTGTTGTTAACAGAATAATATACCGTTATTTAGTACTCACAAATCAAGCTTTTGCGAAAAGAATTCAGATAAAATATGATGTTTTTGATTATTTTTGAGAATTTTATACAAATTGAAAAATATACACTATAAGAAAACAATATATTAATACCGGACTATCCATACTGAGTACTAAAAGCTTGATATGGATAATCAAATATAATAATAAAAATTTTGAAAAATCACTTATCCATACCGGGCAACAATGGCACAGTATGGATAATGGCAATTATCCATATCGGGCCACTAGGCACCCGATATGGATAATTTAAAGAACTAAAAAATTAATATCATTTATTATCCATACAGAGCATCCGACCTGCCCAGTATGGATAATTAAGGTTATCCATACAGGGTGGGTCAGACACCCAGTATGGATAAACTATATTTTATTTTTTTAAAAACAAATATTATCCATGCCGGGCACCCGACCCGTCTAGTATGGACGGGTTGGGCACCCGATATAGATAATCTATGGTTATAAAAAAAATAAAATAAAAAATTGATTATCGATACTGGATGCCCGACTCGCTTGGTATAAATACTTGGGTATTTAAAATACTCGACTGGTTCTCCTCCTCATTTTCTCAATTTTCTTTCTCTTTCTACCTCTTCCTCACACATTCTCTCTATAGAAACCCTAGTTGCCGCCATCGTCATAGCGTTGCTACTTCGATTGTCGATCGACGTCTCTGCCAACCACTTCCATCATCGACTTGCCGGTGAGTCTTCTTTTCTTCTTCTAGGTTTCTTCTTCTTCTTCTTCTTCTTCTTATTCTTCTCCTTTTCTTCTTCTTCTTCGTCTTGTTCTTCTTTCGTACGTGCATGGTGCGGTCGAACAACCTTTTCTCTCTCTCTCTCTCTCTTTACTTCATTTCCTTTTTTGCAACTTATTTGCTCGTCTAGTGCTCTTCTAGAAATGTTATCTTTGTCAATTTACTCATCTTTCGCTGTTTTAATGTTTCTGTCAAAAAGTTATGGACTTTATTGTGATGAATTTTATCAAATTTAGTGGTTAAAAATATATATATATATTTGTGAAATTTTACTTTCATATTAATGACGAATTTGATATAGATCTTGATTTCTACTACTGTCAATATATTTGACAGAACCCTAACCTAGACTCTCTTTAATCTCTTATTTGGAGGGTCCCGTTGGGCACTCCTATGGATTTCCCTTAATCCGACTTGTCGGAACGGAGAGATTCGCGGAGCGAACCCCTTAACCTTACCCGATTTCCTTAACTTAATTCAATTGTATCCTTTACTTTTGTAAATAATTTGGATGGATAAAAATTTTTCACAATTTCATTTTAAAACGAGTTTATAAAAATTTCGGCAGCATAACGGTCGTATTTTTAAGATTCCCAAAATTATTGCCCGTAATAAAATACACTTAAACTATATTTCCATTTCCATCCAACTTCTTTTATTCTCAAACATGCATTTCCACAACATACTTTCCACAATCATATATTTTCATAACATTCCAATATTGATAATGTATATCGATATATATGTATACGTTATATGGAATTTAAAAATTCATACATGATGCACAAAATATATGATACAACTTCACATTTGCCAAAATATATCAACATGTCATACATTTGCTAAGTATTTGATTTCACAAAATAATTATATTCATTTGTGTGATGAAGTCTTCAAGTTTCCAACCTAAAATTTTAGGGACGATTTCCTTGATTCGCAAAATCATCTGCAAAAGCATTTTGTGGTATATACACACTACACAAAAATTTAAAATGTTAGTTCGAACTGAATAAGCATACTAATCATATAATTATATAACGATTAATAAGCTTCTTAGACCTTAAAAATTTTAGTTTTGAAAACCTTTCTTTCTAATTTTACCATGTGTACCCTTAAAGCATTCTAACTATCACGTGGCGGTTTTCAACTAACACCAATCATGATACTACGAAACTATCTTGACCACTACTTGTGGAATTCACTACATCTCAACGTAGGGTAAAATTGTGTCAACTCTGAGCAACTATATGCGGAATTTTCTACATCGCAATTATAGTGCTAACAACTTAAAACTTTTTGCAACTACATGCGGAATTTCCTACATCGCATATTGTAGTGCAACTGCTCGACAGCCCTTGCAATTATGAGCGAAATTTCTTACATCGCAGCATATTGCAAGAAGCTATAATTATAGGTAGCTACGAGCGGAATTTTCTACATCGTCACATAGCGCCAATTCTCTAAATCTAGGCAACTACGTGCGGAATTCTCTACGTCGTAACGTAGTGCTAGATACTCTGAACTTTGAGGGGTTACACATGGCTTTTAAAACGCTTGTCCATTCTAATTACATTAAACATAAAATCGCTTAGTTTAAAGCGTTGTTTTCAACTTAAGCTTACATTAATTTTTATAAGACAACTTTTATTTTCAAATTCTCCTTTCTTGATCCTGTGTAAGATCTTTTACTCAACTTGAACCCATATTTTACAAATCATTTTATAAAACTTGAAGGCAACACAAGTTATAATTGAAATTGAAATTAAAAGTTAGACAACATAAGCGATGAACACTTACCTCGGTTTCCAAGCTTGCTAAAGAACTTTACTGAAGCTCCTTTGCTCCGCTAGTTTGTGCGTCACATGCACCACACGTTCCTATTTAAAATATGCTACAATGTGCTATATAAACTACACACATTGCTTTTAATTTTTAAAACTCTTTACACCGCACTTTTGACTATAATTTTCTCTATTAACTTCTAACTTAATCGAAGCTTCCTAATTCTAGTTTCTTTGCAAAAGTTTCAGTTATACTTCCCTAAGAACACCCCCACGTAGTCTGTATAATTTTCAGAGGCCCGGAACGAAAAGTCAAAATTTTCGGACCCCTTAAAACAGAATACTACACACAGCCCATTCTACGAGCTGTTTCGCTTCTGTTTTTGCTTGGACCATCTTCTTATCTCTCACTTAGGTCCCCCGTAAAACGGTTTCAAAAAATTCTAAGTATAGGGGGTTCAAACTTAGGGAAAACGCATATTTTTCTAGACTTTTTTATACACATTTTCGCATTAAATCAGCGACGATGTCATTTCTTTCGTATCTATGGTTTTTTTACCTAATTATAATCAAATATATCCATTTCATGCATCAAGGAATGCATTTACATTCACATCTCACTTTACGACTCTCTAAATGCACTATTTTGATCATAACTTGCTCAATTTTTATCGGAATCATTCCCTTCCAAATTCTATGGTTTGATATGTCTCCTAGGTATGTTTTGAGGTCTAGAACAACCCCGAATAAGCTCGAAGAGTGCAGGTCATCACTGCCTCTTCATTGAGCTCGAGATTTTCAACTTAGCCCCAAACTATTCATTTGACAATTCTATCACTTCTATGAGTTTTTTTAACTTTTATTATGTGTGAATCCAAGCTTATTTGGATCAAAACATGATGATATTACACATTCCACATATGATATGACACCTACACATTCTCATCCAACATTTCATTTCACTTTATTTTCACTATTTTCACTAATTACTCTTTTAGACAATTCAACAAACAAATCATGATTTAAGATTTTTCATTTACAAACCCTAGTCTAACATCCATACCCTAAAACATGTCATCTAAGCTTCCATGTCACACACTTAGGGTTCTACACTTGTTTTAAATGTAAAACACTCAACACAACATACTACAACACTACAACTATCATCATACCCATACCATTTCAACTTCAATTTTTATTCATTCAAAACAATTCTCAACTCAAGAAAAACTATGGAAATTACATTTATCTTGCTTGGGTTTGGTGGTTCTAGCTTAGAAACATCTTAGGTTGGTGATTGGAGGCTTGAAAAGTTGGTGTAGAAATCATTTCTTTCTTCACTCAAGATGTCGTCCCTCTCTCCCTCTCTAATCTCACGGCAATGCTTCTTGTTTCTTCACAAAATTTGCTAAGTGTTATGACTAACACTTATATATATATATATATATATATATAGACTTTCACTTATTTACAACCCATGCCATTACTTAAAATTTTTTAAAATGTCCCTTTCTTTTATATTAATCTCATAACATCCTATTACTTTTATGAATTCTCATAATCCCAACAACTAATTTATTCTAATTACTTCTATTTACATATAGGACTCTTTGTTTAGCATAATGACCCTTTTGCCCTTTCTTTAGTTTAATTACATTCATTGTGGGTTAAATTAATTTCTTAACTTTTTATTACATTGTATTCTCCCTTCTACTAAGATTATTTAGGAATTTTAATATTTTCACCATCTAATCTACCCTTCAATACTAGGAAGTTCAAAGAAGGGAAATAAGGGCTTACATATTGATTTGAATTATTGAAAAGTTGTTGCTTTAGATTTCTTATGACTTAATTTGATTGATTATTTTATATGCATTTGAGTGAAAAGAGTGTTGAAATTCCAAGGAAATTTTGATTAAGAATTTTTAATTCATTATAGAAAATTGTCATATTAGAGGCAATGATGATATGGATTATTACTAATTGATTCATTATTTGAAAGTTTAATAATTTTAATATAGTTTAACACTATGTTGTTACATGTTTTATTTTTTAGTGTTATATGCTTTCAAATGAATAAGGAGTGGTTAAGATTTTCAAAATTAATATCCTAAATTCAATTTATAAAGGTATAAGATTTAAACTTTTAGTATTTTTAACAATTTTTTTTATCATTTTTAAACTTTAGAGTGTCGAAAGCATATAGAGAGGGGGCTAAAAATTTTGTTGAGGCCGCGAACAAATATTCAATAAATACTAGTTTCATCATTTACCCTTGTATAAAATGTCTCAATGGGAGGTATCACGACACTAAAATAATATATGAACACTTAGTCATTAATGGGATGGATCCTCAGTACACAACTTGGTTCATGCATGGGGAACCCCTTAAAACTTCCACACCTATTGAAAACACTTCCAATACATTTAGAATGTATAGTGATGCGAATCTTGAAACTCATTGTAATGTTGAACTTGATGTTGAAGTAAGAGACGAAGACATCACTACTACTTTGGAGATGTTGAAACTTTTTTATATGAAAGTTGCTCAAAGTACAGAAAATTATCGGCTATTATAACTTTATATAAACATAAAGCTTCTTATAGTTTTTTTGATAAAGGATTTGATAAACTTCTTAACATTGTTTGAGACATATTGTCATTAGATAATGTTCTATTGGAATCATTGTACTAAACAAAAAAGTTGTTGAAAGTGTTTGATTTATGGTATGAAAAAATTCATGCATGCATCAATGATTGTTATCTTTTTAGAAAAGAATTAGAGCATTATGAAGAATGTTCAAAATATGGCACTTGTAGATGGAAAGTAAACGAAGTTACGAAAAAAATTCATAAGGGAGTATGGGCTAAAGTACTTCGATACTTTCCAATCATACTACGGTTTAGGAGAATGTTTACATCAATTAAAATGACTAACGACTTGAAATGACATTCTACCCATACAAGCTAAGTTGGAAAGACGCGTTATCCTATTGATTCTGAAGCCTGTAAGACTATAGATAGGAAATGACCATCTTTTACTTCAAAGCCACACAATTTGAGGTTATTTGAGGTTACGTTTAGCTGCTGATGGATTTAATCCTTATAGCAACCTAAGTACAACCTATAGTTGTTAGCCGGTGGTGTTAGTTATGTACAATCTACCTCCATGAAAGTGTTTGTCGAAAGAAAATTTGATGCTAACACTATTGATTCCAGGAAAAAAACAATCAGGGAATGATATTGACGTATACTTGCAGCCACTAATCAAATATTTGAATGAGTTATAACACTTGGGAGCACAAGTCCATGATTCATCTACTAAGTCTACCTTCAACTTAAAAGTTATTTTAATGTGGACTATAAATGATTTTCCTACTTATGGAAACTTAGTAAGATGTTGTGTGAAAGATGAATATGTTTCTCCTGTATGTGGGTTGAACATACATTCACAAAGATTGAAATATGATAATAAAAATGTGTATATGGGTTATTGACGATTTCTTCTAAAGAATCATGCTTTTCGAAAGAAGAAATCGTGGTTTAATGGGAAAGAAAAAATGGATGATTCTCTGGAGATTCTTGATAGTAAACAACTTCGAATTGCATATGCAAAAGTTGAAAATAATTGGAGAAAGAAAGTAAATGGGAAAATGAAGAAAAAAAGGCATCCTATATGGAAAAAAAAATCGATATTCTTTGATTTTCCATATTGGAAGGTAAGATTTTTAGTTCAAAAAATAATGTAACTTATTCTATTATATTTAACTATACCTTAAATCTACCATCATCAATTTTTACAGGATTTGTGCTTACATCATAATTTAGATGTGATGCATGTTGAAAAAAAAAACATTAATGAGAGTCTTATTGGCACATTGTTGGACATAATTGGGAAAACCAAGGATGATGTTAATTCTCGTAGAGATCTGGAAGACATTAGAATTAGCAAAACCTTCATGTGAAAGAGAATGGAGATAAATTGTATTCGCCTGTAGTACCACACACTCTATCAAAGGTAGAAAAACAACAATTTTGTAAGAGACTGTTAAATTTAAATATGTCAGACGGTTATGTTTCAAATATATCTAATTGCATTTCGTTGAATGAATGTAAGATAGTTGGACTTAAGTCCCATGACTATCATGTATTGATGCAACATTTGTTATCGATGGCAATACAGGGTTTCCTACCTAAAGGGCCAAGAATTATCATATTTCGGTTGTATTCATTTTTTAATGTAATTTGCCAAATAGTGTTAAATAGAGACAAGTTAGATTCATTGGAAGGTGAAGTTGCAGTTACTATGTGTATGCTTGAATGTTATTCCCCTCTTTTTTTCTTTGATATAATGGTTCATCTTATAATTTATCTAACAAGAGAAACTCGCTTATGTGGACTAGTTCAATATCGTTGGATGTACCTTTTTAAAAGGTTATTCTTATATTATTCTTCATATATGAATTAAGATTAGTGATATTCACATATTTCATTTACTTTTATATATTCATTTTCTAGATTTATGAAAGTGTTAAAAGGATATGTAAAAAATCGTGCACGACCAGATGGTTGCATAGTAGAATGCTATTTAGCCGATGAATGCATGCAATTTTGTAGTAGGTATGTACCACAAGCAGCAGATGTTGGTGAGAAGCACAATAGAAATGAAGATATTGTGTTTCAAAATGTAATGGAAGGACATCTTACATCTACACCGACATTAAAAACAATTACTACGAATATACTATGAATTGCACATATGTATATACTATTGAATAGTGCATTAGTGGAATCATATATTAAGTAAGTGGTTTAAATTGAAGATGAATATAGTGTAAATATTAGTAAAAACTACTAACGTTATACTTATTTGGTCACGTTGTTTTTATTTATATAAACGTTTTAGCAGCATGCATTTGGAAGAACTTCAACAATTAGATCTCAATCTGTTAAGTAGACCAACTTTGTTGCAAATGACACATACTAGAGAATTTCTAACATGGTTAAAAAATAAGGTGAATTCACTACCTTATACATTAATAATATGATATATTTACCTTAGTTTTTTGTCTTTGATAATCTAAATCGTAATCTCCTAAAACAAGTCCTCGATGAATCAAATACCATGGATATGCTCCAAACTCTAAAGTTTCCAGCACTTAGACTAAGTGTGCAAATCACATGCTATTCAAGCTATGTTGTGAATGGGAAACGATACTGCATAAAAAGTAGTGAGAAAACTACATAAGATAGTGGTGTTTCCCTTGAAGTAGAAAATATTTGTAATGAAAGAGACGATACTCAAGTTGTCAAGAAGATGATTCACTATGGAGTTTTAGGGGAAATACTTTTGTTGGATTTCTTAGCATTTCATGTTCCATTGTTTAAATGTGATTGGATGGGTAGTGTGAGTGATGTTAGAGAAGAAGATGGGTTCACACTAGTTAAATTTAGTTCATGTGAAAATAAATGAGATAGAGGTCCTTTCATTTTAACCTCACAAGCAACACAAGTACTTTATTCTAGGGAAAATGATAACTTTAATTGGTATGTTGTCCTAAGAGCACCTTCAAGAGGTTTTCATGATCTAGAGAAATTTGATGAGCATGCTTATATGAAAACTACACCATTAGATGTGTCTGAATTTGATGCTAGTGTGGATGATAGTGAGGATTATGCTCGAATAGATTATGAGAAATTAGTTGTAAACATGTAATATTTAATGAATATAATCATGTTTTCATATTTTATTTGCAATATATGTGTATATATATTGTTTGTGTTTATGTTTGTGAGGAGATAAAGTCTCTAAAGTGGTTGGATATGTCATGAAATTACTTTGCTATTTACATTACAAGTGAACTAAATTTTTGGTAAGATCGAGAAATAGGAGAAACTTTATCAAAATTTTCATAAAATGGATTGACTTTATATATATTATTTTATATATTGATAATGTTATTCATGTGTTGGCTACTAATATATGTCATTTTCATAGCATTTTTAAATATCAATGGAAGGAACATCGATTGGTCAGTCTTCAGGTAGTTCTAGTGGAAAGAAGAAAAAAAAGGAAAAGGTCACATCTGCTTGGATTATGAGAAAATGGCCAAGGTCAAAGCCACAAGGATACAAATTAATGAAGTTGGACAACCAATTGGAGAAAATTTAGTGATCTATAATTCAGGTTGTGGAGCCATTGCAACTCAGATAATACCTATAACCTATAGTAGCTGAGATAAGCACCACAATCTTTAAAAGATACAGTGTAGGAGAATATAAAAGTATATATTGATTTTATTTATGTATAATATCAATGTTATATATTTATTTTTATAACATATTTATTTTTAAAAAACTTATAACTACAGTTACGACTTGATGCTGATGAATCAATGAAAGTTCATATGTTAAAATCAATGAATGAGTATTGGAGACACTATAAAGGCAGAATAACAAAACAAATTAGAGACGTTCATTCTAGTCCTAATGCGCACAAAAGATATGAAATGCTAAAACCAACTAACGTTAGTGATCAAAATTGGACTGCATTTGTCAATCAGCGATTGTCTCCAGAATTTGCAATAATTATGCATTCATATCCTTAAACTGACATGAACACGTACGTTTAATGGATTTTGATTAAATTTTACAATATTTTAGGATACTAGTAAGCATTATAGGGAGTTGTCAAAGAAGAATCGTATCCTACATACATCATGTCGTAAAGGAATGATACGATTACAAGAAAATTTGATAAAAGTTTAATATATTGTGATGATTGTCTTACATGTATATAGTTTTTGTTTTTCAAACTTGTATATATATATATATTTGCATATATGAATATCAATGTTAGAGAGAGAAAAAAGTGGTTGCAAATGAAGATCCCGAAGTCGATAGAGTTAACATATAGATAACCAGTCACAAACATACAAATATGAGTGCAATGAATGAGGAAACTATTGATAAAATTGTATATTATATTAATTTGATCAATTATTGTGTTGATTGTATTACATATGTATAGTTTTTGTAATGTTAATATCATGTGACATAATTTATAGGCACAAATGGAGTCACTATATCAAGAAACCTAATATTCAACTAGAGATGATGTTGTCTCACAAGTTATGGGTAAGAAGCATCGAGGTAGAGTTCGAGGAATGGGTCATGGTGTAACACCATCTACTGTACAAGTATCTGTGGTTGGTAGACAAAACTTTGCACAATATCAACAACATGTTGATGGTGAGATGACAACCATAAAGCAGACAATTGCTAATTTGACAAACTTACTTATGACTCATTTGTCGAACGTAGATCAAGCTTAAATATTGGCATGTATTTCTCTTACACAGTCGGTAAAAGACTCAAAACATCTAAAATTTGTTTACTTTTATTTTTTGGTTCTTAGTATATATATATATGTATATATATATATATATTTTTTTTTCTATTTCCATGTTTTCTCATAAGTGGATGTAATCATTTTTTCATATTTTTTGATATGCTTGTGTTTGTAAATATATATATTATTTGTTATATTTATTGAGAAATGTTATTTTGGTTGGATCGATTGTGAAAGATATGAAATGTTATTTAAATTGCAGGAGAATTAAATTTTTGGTAAGTTCGAAAAACAAAGAAAACTCTGTTAAAATTTATATAAAATTGATCGACTTTATATGTATTGTTTTATATATTGCGTTTGTTACTTATATGTTGTCAAATAGGGGTACTTATAATATTTTTTCCCTGATATCTATGTTTCCTCACAACAACACTATTTATTTTTTTTCATAGACACAATATTCAAGTGGCTCAAATCCAATGGGATTAGTAAAAGTGTTCAATTTGCTGATCCTTCAACTAAGGTGAAATATATGTAGGATTTATATTATTTATTGTTTCAATTTAATTTCATATATATATATAGATGTAATTATTTAAATTTATTGATAGGAGTAAATATTTAAATTCTTGTACATATAGTCCATATCTCGGGGTTCCTCAAGCCAAGCTGGTGAATTGAACAACAACCATTGCAAATTATTAGATTGGATGGGTAAAAGAATAGTGTAAGCCCTTATTTCCTTTCTTTGAACTTCCTAGTATTGAAGGGTAGATTAGGTGGTGAAAATATTAAATTTCCTAAATAACCTTATTAGAAGTGAGATTACAACGTAATAAAAGGTTAAGAAATTAAAATTAACCCACAATGAATGCAAAAATTAAAGGAAGGGCAAAAGGGTCATTTTACCAAACGAAGAGTTCTATATGTAAATAGAAGTAATTAGAATAAATTGGTTAGTGGTAGGGATTATGAAAATTCATAAAAGTCAATAGGATGTTATGAGATTAGTATAAAGAGAGGGACATTTTGATAAATTTTTAAGTGATGACATGAGTTGTAAATAAGTAAAAGTCAATATATATATATATGTAAGTGTTAGTCATGACACTTAGCAAAATCGTTTTTACAAAACAAGAAGCCAAGCCATGAGATAGAGAGGGGTGGAGAGAGTTGGACGGCAAAGTGAGAGAGGAGAAGAAGATAGCTTCCAACCAATTTTTCAAGCCTCAACTCATCACTCTAAGGTGTTTTCAAGTTAAATCATCAACCCTAAGCAAGAATAAGGTGAGATCTCATCATTTTTCTTTAAGTTTGATGATAGTTGGAATGGCATCGGTATGATGGTAGTTGTGTCGTTATAGTAGATTATGATGGATGTTTTACACTTAAAACAAGTGTAGAACCCTAAGTATGTGATATAAAAGCTTAGATGGTATGTTATAGTGTATGGATGTTAGGCTAGGGTTTGTGGATGGTAAACTTTAAAGTGTGATTTAAAGCAATAAAATGACAAATAAGTTGCACATATGTTGTTTGTTGAAATGTCTAAGAGAGTAACTTAATGAAATAGTGAAAATAAAATTAAATGAAGAGTTGAATGAGAATGTGTGGGTGTCATGGCATATGTGGAATGTGTAATATCATTGTGTTTTGATTCAAATAAGCTTATATTCACACATAATAAAAGTTAGAAAAACTTATAGAAGTGATAGAATTGTCAAAAGAGTAATATTGAGCTAAGTTGAGAATCCCGAGCTCAATGAAAGGGCTGTAATGACCTGTACTCTTCGAGCTTATTCAGGGTTGTTCTTGACCTCAAAACATGTCTAGGGGACATAGCAAACCATAGAAATTGGAAGGGAACGATTTCGATAAAAATTGAGCAAGTTATGACTCAAATAGTGCATTTATGTAATCGTAAAGTCAATTGTGAATGCAAATATATTCTTCGATGCATGAAATAAATATATTTGATCATAATTAGGTAAAATAACCTTATATACGAAAGAAATGACATCGTCGCTTGTTCGATGCAAAAATGTGTATAAAAAAGTATAGAAAAATAGACGTTTTTCATAGGTTTCAATCCCCTATACTTAGAATTTTTCGAAACTGTTTTACGGGTGACCTAAGTGTGAGTTAGGGAGATGATTAGAGTGAAAATGGAGCGAAGAAAATCGCTAGGATAGGCCCTAGCATAGCCTTGGGTTTGGGGGGTCCAAAAATTACGATTTTGCGTTCCGGGCTTCCAGCGACCATTTTAAGCATTCTGGAGTGTCCCTAGGGGATAATAAATAAAGCTCGTGTGAAGAAATTGGAATTAGAGAGTCTCGGTTAAGTTAGAATCAAGTTGCGAAGGTTATAGTATAAAGGGTTGTTAGTAGAGAAAATGTTGTTGGAAATGTCACTTTAAGTTTTGAGTTATGCAATTGAGCAAGTGATGATAAGAAATTTACATGTAGGTGACGAGCAAGCGAGCGAGGCACGAGAGGCTCGTTGAAGCGCTTGACTTGAGCACTACGCGGATTGAGGTAAGTGTCTTACCACTTGCAGCTATTTCGATTTCTATGTTAAATCTTGTATATAATTGTTAAACGAAAACAAAAATGATTTTCAAATCCCAAATTTCAAGTTTTGAGCATGTGAGTTACTTATGAAATTCATAAAGTGAAGGAAACCAACTCAAAGTCGCTTTCGAAATATTTGAATCGAGAAAGTTTTAAGAATTTGAAAAGTAAGAGGTTTTATGCTTTTGCACTTAGCAAAAGTAGTTTCGAAAACCATGTATATACCCTTAGATTATATGAGATTTAGCGTTACGTGACAATGCAGAAAATTCCGTTCGTAGTTGCTCAGCTTACAAAGTATTTAGCACTACGTGACGACATAGGAAATTCCGTCTGTAGTTGCTCATGTTACTAGAGTATCTAGCGCTACGTTACGATGCAGACAATTCTGCACGTAGTTGTTTAGATTCATAGTGTGGCACTACGTTGCGATGCAGCACATTCCGCTCGTAGTCGCCCAAAGTTATAGCACTACAATTGCGATGCAGAAAATTCCACGTTGTAGTTGCTCAGATCCGAGGTTGTTTCACCCTACGTTGTGACACAGTAAATTCCGCATCGTGGTGGTCGAGATATCTCAATAGCTTTACGTTGGCATTAGTTAAAATCATCTGTGATGGTTTGAGTACTTTAGGGGTATACATGGAGTTTTAGAAAGAAAAACTTTAAAAATCGAAAATTTTAAGGTTAAGTAAGTTTATGAACTATTATATAATTATACGATTATATTGTGTTGTTCCGTTGTACTAACATGTTTACTTGTTGTGTAGCTTATACATACTTTTGGGTGCCGTTATAGGTAGATGTGGGACAGAGAGAGATATCATCACATAGATAGGTGGACGTCAAGTGGATGACTTGCATAAACATTAAACATATTGTGACTTTGTAAATAATAAATCTAAAGTATTTTATGATTGGGAGATTGTAGTATGATTTTGATATGTATATATACTTGAACACTTGCACATGATCCACCTTTATCACTTAATGCATCTAAGTATATTCGATATATGTGTGGTTGCATAATTCCTAAAGTGTGTGTAATATGTATTACACTATGACCTTGGTAGCTTGTGTTTTGGATTTGTATATATTGTAAATGTTGTTGTAAATGGTTGTGAATTTTCATGCTGGACATATATTTATTTACATCCTACTATGAATTCACGCACATTGATTGAGAAAAGTGTAGTGAAAATGCATGTTTGTGGATAAACGAAGTTGGGTGGAAATGAAAAATAGTCGAAGTGTATTTTATTGCTGGTAAAAAATTTAGAAACCTAAAAAATGTAGCCGTTATTGACGAGACCCTTCCCGAATCCCTACTCTGGACCCGTGAAGGATACCGTAGCACTCCGATAGAGCATCAGTGAACCCTAGCTTTGCTTCAGAGAAGTCCTACCGGAGCACTCAGACTCACTTTAGACTCATTTTATAAATCATTTAATTGGTGGGATTTTTCTTTTTTCTTTTCTAACGAAAATCCGGCAGCATGCCGACGGTTTATTGAACTAGGCCACCCTGTAAATTCAAAAGTAATTTAAAGACACTTCTATGCCACACAATCTCCACTACCAGGGGTTCCTGGCCCTCATCCAAAATCAATCACGGCATACCCAATCACAATTATGAAATGGATGAAAATTCTAGATTTTTGTTTTAAAAACATTTTCACAAAACGTGCATCCAACAACTAATATTTACGTTCATAATTTACATAATTTACAACTTTATTTATGTACAACACATGCATGACAAAATAGGAGCTATACAATGAGGTGTAGTCGTCCGTCAGTCTCTCCGCGCGTCAATCTGAGCCTTGTCTGCTGGACGACTCGCTCCTGTATCTAAGAGAATATTTTTTTTAAAAAAAACACATAGAAACTAAATGGTGAGTATAACTCAGTGAGATAAACCTTGAACCATTTCATAAACTAAAGTATTTTTCTGAAATACTTTTTAGTTTTTTAAATACAATTGTTTCTGAAATTCAGTTTGAATTTCTTTTGAAAACTTTCTCATTTCTCGCTTTGATGGTAACCCAAGGGAAACTACTCCTGTCGTGGCCGCATAAATCTCTAGCTAGTCACTAGGTATCAGGGAATCTACCCGATGCAGTCACCGATGCGCAACTCTGGGCATGCGTTACCCCTACGCAATCGGTTTGAACTACACTACCTTATACGTGTAGAGGGTCGCTCAACTAACTCTCTCTCTCTTAGTTAGTATTTTCTCACATCTACCATGCACGTATAGAGCATTCTACTGGGTACTTAACTGGGGCTAGGGTAAACCATCGGCGTATAAAATTCTTTTTCTCAATATTCTTAAGTAAACTCGTTTTTAAGGCGATACGCCTAAAAACGTTAATTCTTGATAATGCATTACATAAACACATGCTTAACTTAAAACCCATATAATAGAATATTGATAGAACAATAATATGCAATTTAATTACAACAACATAATAAATATAAATAATCATTAAATAAACTTTAATGATAACTACACTTTGTGAGGTGGGATTTCTACTCACAATACACTCTCGGATAAAATCCGATGCTCCTCCGAATGCCTCCTGGGCTTTCTGCTTTTACCCTAGAACATCAAATATCCATTTAGGGTCATTTAACTTATTCAAATAACACTAAAATCAATAAAGATCTCATTTATCTCTATTAATACCCTTTAATGTCTAAACTTCCGAATCTCAATTTCTATTCAATCGGGGTTTTCGAATTCCGATTTCTTTACTCAAATCCTACTTATTCCCTCTTAGAAGTATCTCAAAATACTTAACGTCGTCGTCGGAAGCTCGGAATGAAATTCACTTGATTTCGTTTACTAATATCGCTTACTAATAAAATTTATTTTTCACTCCGGACGTCTGACAACTTCAACAATCAATCCGCTATTATTCTAACACCCAACCATGATAAAATAAATGATTTCAAAGATTAAACGAACGCGTCTGGAAAGGTTTCGAAAAACGCCCTTCAACTCGTCCGTTTATCTCCGAAATCGATTCTAAACTTTTCGTTTCTGAAATCTTACTTTAAAAGATTATTTCCTAACCTCTATAACTTCCATTTAAAGCCTTAGAATCGAAAACGAATTCGGATCCCATAAAAACTCATTTTTGCCTAAACTTTCTCTCTCTCTCACCCATTTTTTGTCCACTAAATTACTCACAAATCATACCAAAATCATCTCCCCAACTCCCTCTCATCATCCTTGAACTCAATTTTGAAAAATAAAGAAATGAGAGAATAGGTTTTCAAAGAAAGCTACAAACTTTAAACGGACATAACTCACCGAATAAGCTATCGTTTCGCTTCAAATTTGCGTGGTTAGTTAGATGGGGTGATAAGGAACAATTTCCATGAAGAAATCGCGTCGAAAATCTACCCCAATCACCTTCTTTTCTCCTCCTCTTTTTCTTGCACGGGAATGCTTCTCTCTTGAATTTTTTTCTTCCTCTCTCACGGATCTCTCTTCTTTCACGACCAAAAATGGTCTCAAATAAGACAAAACACTTATTTATATATTCTAATGTTCAATTACAAAAGAATCCCTCAAGAAATTTCATTTAATAACCTCAAACTTTTAATAATCTTACTAGTGCCCAAAACTTTATACTTTTTAATTCTATTTGTCCACTTGTCATTTTCTCATCCATTTATCTATCCAACCATTCACTAGATGACATGTGGCACTTCCATAACCATTACTTTTCATGCCACTTATCTCTTTTCTCATTGGTTGAATTAAAATATTATTTACTTTTATTTCGTGAGCTCACCTTGCTTAATTAATATATAAATAAATGTTAATCGTTTTCTAATCGCACCGGGGTCAATCAAACGACATCTGATTTGCAATATGAAAATATAATAAACCCCAAATAATACTACTGGAGGCATATGATGTGACCATAACTCAATTCGGAGATTTCTAATACCATAAAATAATAAATCTAGGTGAAGGAATTATTATAAAATAATAAATCTGGGTGAGGGCTTACAGTTATACTGCTGAAATTTTTATAAAATTGTTTTAAAATGAAATTTCAAAAAAATTTTATCCACCCAAATTTTTTACAAAAGAAAAAAATGCAATTAATTTGAGTTAAGGAATCGGGTAAGATTAAGGGATTCGCTCCGCAGATCTCTCCAATTCGACAAATCAGATTAAGAAAAGTCTGTTGGAGTGCCCGGTGGGACCCTCCAGATAAAAGATTAGAGAAAGTCTGGTTTGGATCCTGACAAATAGTGATGGCGAAAGCGAAAATTGACTCAAATGACCCTTATACTAAAATTAATTACCTCGAGCTTGGTCCAGTTTATTGGTGTGTTTCCGTCAAGAAAGTAATAGTTAGTATTTCGTTACCTCGACCTACCAACGAGCTACTAATTTTGGAAGATACATTAAATTTTTTTATTACTTGGGCAGTAAAATATATTGTATCTTAGCACTATATACTAATTATTTATTATAACATTTCATAATGTACTTTTAATTTTAGATTATGTAATTTAAATGTTGTTAATAGATTAAATAATATACATTTTTAATGTTGATGTACGTTGGTAGTTTTATTGTAATATTAAATTACAAATTTATTAATTTAATTTTTTAAATTAAAAGGTTATCCATACCAAGATTCTACCCGGCATAGAATAAATTATTCATACAGGGCAACCTGATATGGTTAATTATCCATTCTGGGCCAAACGTGATATGGAAAAAATTATTTATACCAGGTCAGAGTCCAAAATGGGAATAAATATCCATACCAGGTGGCTCAGTATGGATATAGTGGGTCGACTCATGGTTCAACGCATTACATTAATATATCCATACTGGGTTATACCCAATATGGATATTAATTATCCATATCAGGTTGCTACCCTATAGGGATATTGAAGTATCCATACCGACAGTAAGCATGCCAGGCGTGTTGCCCAATATGAATAGTCAACCATACCAGATATTTACCTATTTTGTTGTAGTGATAGGACCAAATTGGTAATTCAAATGAAAATCAATGGACTAATTGAAGATTTTTAGGAGTTCCAATTTGAATCAAATTTCTTTAAAAGCAAGAGAAGAATTTGATCCAAATTATAATATTATCCAAAAGAATTTGATCAGAACTAGAAGATTATTCCGAAGAGTTTTAGATAAAAATCGAATTCTGAAAGCAGATAAGAATCAAATTTAAAAGGGATAAGGATCAAATTTGGAAAAGAATAAAGATCGATCCAGGAAGATAAAGATAGAATTGAGAAGATAAGCTTTGATGGAGAAGAGGCAATTAAAAAGGAGTCCTAAAAATTAATTTGAGTTGAAAAAGAATAAATAAAATTTATGAAGAGTCGCGGCTTGGAGCAAAGGAGCACAGCCCACGCCATCTGGCAACACAGCACGCTGGACGCGGATGCGAGGAGTGATCAAGTGTGCAGAAGCCGCGCCATGACATGCTGGTTCCACACCTGGGCTAGCTGGTGAGCCGCGCCTCCAAGCCAGCACTCTTCATGTTGGTTTTTGATGCTGGATTTGTCTAAGCGACTCTAAGCCGCGACTCATTAACGCGGAGAGATAAAGACGAGCTCCGAGATAGTTGCACGACGACAATTTCATGACAGACCCCGGTAAAATCTCAGACAAGGCCGACTTTATGCCGTAGATGCAATTCTCAGTCAAATTGTTATCAGTTGATCAGAGTTAGTGATAGAAGTCAATGTCAAGTAAAGAGAAGAATTAGAGCAATTCAGACAAAAGCAGATTCGAATCAAGAGCAGTTTTCAGAGGAGATTCAAGTGAAGGATGGAATTTGTTCTTGTTAAATTTGTTTCTCTTGCCTTGATTATGTTGAACTAAATTCTTACAGCTGGACTACAATGTAGCTTAACTATATTTTTAATTTATTCAATGATTCAATAGTTTTTTATAATTGATTTTTATTTTTTTTCCAAATATCTAGAGGCAACTTACCTAGAATACCATATTGCTCGATTTACCTACTGAGGTTTTATGATCCAATTTATTAGGGCTGATCTTGATAAGATATCTGTATATTTTACATGTTCATATGTTTCATATATATGCTAGCAAATGAAAGTTCAAAGTTGCCAAAACATTGATGCTGTTTTAAACAATTCTCTTTGCTCCAACATTGTTCATCCTTTGAAAAGGACGTAATTGGTGTGACTCACCATGATCCCCACAGAAATCTTCTTGCCACATACAGTGGAGATTGCACAGTGAAGCTGTAGAAGCCTTGATTGCCGTGTTGGCTTCTGATAAATTGAACTTGATTTTTGTAATTGAATTATAAGGCTGACTTCATTAGAGATCAAGAGAGGAGTTGGTAGAAACATGGAATTTTACACTATCAATGTAAGAACGGGATTTTATTTATATCATTGAACAAAGGTGTGAAATGTTCTATAAAATTCTGAAGATAATCCATTATATGGTTCTTACTGAATGTTGTGATCCCTCTACTTTCTCTCTCTCTCTCTCTTTGACGCAAATGATGTTTTTGATATGTTCATGATATCTTTTCTCATATTTTGGGTATTATTATAAAACAAAATACTAAATATTTATTTGCTTTGGATTGGTTCTCTTTTCAAAGTTTAAAGGGCATATTTGGCACGCAGAAATGAGAGTGAGTTTGGAAGCCAAAATATTTTAAACTCTCAAATGTCATGTCTGAAAAACAATGGAATAATAATGGATTTGAGACCTAAAATATCCCAATCTCTCTAATTTCCCAATCGGTTGGGAATCCTCATTCCCAACCAAAAATGGTGGTTTTGGTGGGAATGAGATTTCTCATTTTCTATCTTCTTTCTCTTCTTTCACACCTCCATCTATCCCTCTTTCTTTCACCTTCTCTCATGCTCAAATTGTTATAGGTTCAATGAACCCAAAACCAGAATCCCTTGTTCCGATTTTTTTTTTTTTTTTTAAGTTTTCATATTTTGATGTTTTGATGATATTGATGGATGTTGTTGTTGTTGATGGTGTTATTGTAATGAGAGATAATGATGTTGACGAACTATGGGTTGATGATGTTGAAGATGATGGATTCATTATGAATTGTGGTTTGTTTTTTGTTTTTTCAGATTTTTGAAACTAATTTTATTCCAATCCAATATCAATCTATACTGAACATAACATAGTATAATTTTAATCCAATCTAATCCAATCCAATACAATTTATTACATTCAAATCCAATCAAATTTATTTCATTCCATTTCAATTTTACGTACCAAACGTAGCCTAAATGATGTGTGACACAGTATTAACTTATCAACAATTTGGCTACATGTTACAACCTGATGAGAGATGCAATTATATAAGAAAAAGCCTAAGTTTATGGTAATATAGTTGCATCTTTACATATAAGATTTAAATGTGATGTATTTACATTATTGTCATCTTTATATAAAGAGCATCTCCAAATTTGAATTGTTATTCTTTTAAGTTTTGAGGATTTGAGTGTTTATAAACAATTATTGTTAATTTTCTCCCTACAACTAAGATCTATTCCGTCGACATAGTCTACTTTGGGTAAACCACATAAATTTTGTATGTTGTTTTATTTGTTTTTTTATTTCATTATTATTTCTACATTATTTTATTACTTCATTAATCTAGTATTTTGTAATTTTTATTTCTTAACACAGATCCTCTAAAGTTAGATCAACTTTAAAAAGACATACAAACTGCAGTCTTGTGTGCCATACAATTCTAGTAAATATGAGTTGGATCGTAAATCGCTAACCGTTGGTCAAGTGGATCGATGTGCCAAAAATTCCTATTCGATGATAATGATATATATTCACCAAGTGTGTGCGTCTCTTGAGAAGCGAAGAGTTAGTCATGAAGCTGATATTGGTGGAATTATCGATAGTAATGGAACAAGCCAATCGGTTGAAAATTTGGAATTGAAAGTGGTGAAACAATTTCTTTCGATGAGTGGGAGTAATGAACTAGTTACATCATCCTCTGTTTGTGTACCTATATGTAAGAAATGATTTGGATGGTTTAAGGCATTTCAATGATAACGTGGTGGGTCATATGGAGTTTAATCTCGAGTTTAAAATTTTATATGAAAACAAATTTACAAAAAAAAAAAAACATTTACGGAACTGTTATTAAAATTGTTTTTGTGAAGATAAGAAAAACAATCTCATTAAAATTAAATTTTATATGGTTGTTGCGCATCCTTATAACATAAGAGAATAATCACTAAAGAACAACAAAATTTTATGTTTATACGATATCCAAACCTTATAATTTTAGATCTTGCACAATGTTCGATCCTTCATAGAATATCCTCACATAAAAGATGTGGTATATGTAAAATTTACTAATTTTCTTTTAGAGCATTCTAATAAAACAAAAGGAGGTGATTAGCAATGTAATATACATTGGACCCGCTTGGCGTAGTTAACTGAAAATATAAATCACTTGCCTTTTTATTATTGTAATGAATAAAATAAAATGATACCAAAACATGATGAAAAGTTCAAAATTAAAATTACTTTATTATTATAACGATTGATAATAACTAACCAAACATATGTTTGATTTTCACTCAGCTATGCTAAACACTGCAATTAACATCGCATTTGCATGAGTATTGTGTAGGGTGAATAGATGTACACATGCAATTCTTAATTGGCATACTTCTTGCCCCCAAAACGCGATGGAATTCAGTGGCGCATCGGCCACTGGTACATTGATTCCCCGTAAATGTCATCGTTTTTGTGCAATATTTGGGACCAATCCCTGCGCATAAATAACGATAAATACCATGAATCATTGTTAAGTAATAATGAAATAAAAATGAACAACCTTATTTCAAGTGCTATTATGTTTGAAAGAACTTTCAATACATAATAATATGAAAAACTATTTTAAATAGTTAAAAACATGTTTTCTCCACATATTAACTGTAAAGTGATTTTACAAATGCGGTTACTTTTACATGAAAACCCTTGAATGGTAAGGTTGTCTAAAAATGTATATATTCATATAGTGTCATAATTTTTAGAATTTAACTATAATATTATATTATTTGAAAATCTTAAGTTTGAATGATGTATACCATATGGTCGGCTTGTGATGTATATAATTTGTTGTTGTAAGAACAATTAAAATTGTTTTCTAAATATCACTTGTCAAATAATTATATTTTAAATAAAAAAAATTACAAAAAGTATTGTGATCCATATTGATAACACCAAATTATATAGGGAGAAAATCGTATTTTCTCCCATATATAGTTTGACATAATAACCAAATGCTTTTAAGTTAATAGACATACCTTGTGTTGTGCCAACAAACAAATTGAGGAAGGCAATGCATAAAATCATGATGAGAACAACTGACCTCATGATGATTTTTTTTATCTCACAATATTCTCAAGAATAAAAATATTTGAACTTAAAATATTGGTCAAGCCCACTTGTGTTGTTCAAGCAACAACAAGGATGCATTTATAAGTGTTAACATGAAGAGTAATGTTAGTCTTCTCAAAATTTTAATCCAAATCAACATGTAAATGACGTGATATATGAGTTGTCAACATCATATTAATTATCACATCATATCAAATCCACTACTTAAAATTCATGCAAATCCATCACTTAAATGAAATTTATGAAGTCAATAAATTTTTAGATACATCTAGATTTCTTTGAATTCCATACAAATTTAAATTAAATACACTTAAATTTTAATAGATTCCACACAAATCTAAATTAAATACACTTAAATTTTAATAGATTCCACACAAATCTAGACACTTAAATTTCAATGGATTCATTCAAATTTAAATTGAATACCCACAAATTTTTTAAATGTTTTAAATTCTAATAAATTCTAGATTGAATACACCCTGCTAAATTGTATCTTTCCAAGGAAACTTGATTGTAACTTTTAGCTTTTGTTTAGCACCCTAATATATATAGAAACAAGTGCAAAGTCTTGCTAGATAAAAGTCCTAACTAGCTTCCTTGTATAAAAAAAACATATATAATAATTCTAGACCATCCAAATTTATACCAAGTGATATAGTATATGAGTTAAAATTAATATGCAAATTGTTCAATAATGTTAGACTATCCTAATTATTTGTCAAAATAATTTATGTTTTTTACACCATGATATAAAAACTTGTGCAAGATATTGTTAGATAAAAGTTGTAGCTATTATTCCAAAACTTGGTCGAGTTATCGTCAGTTTATTGGTGACCGATATTATGTTAGTCCAATTAGCCCCAGATTGGGGGCTAAAATAGGGCAAGCCGAGGACTCAACATTTTTTTTTTTTTTTCGGACATTTCAGATCAGGGTTTTAGAGAGGGAGACATTTCATAGAAGGGGACTCAAAAAACAAAACAAAAAATAAAATAAAAAGAAAAACTAATAGCAGCGATCAAGCTTCTTCATGACACAAAACAAAATAAATAAATAAATAAAAGTTTGATTGAGAGAGCAAAACAAATTAAACAACAACCGAAGAAAACCTAGAAACCAAAAGAACCTAACTTTGAAAAAAAAAATCAAAGTTTCCAAAAAAACCCAACTTTGAATACAAAATAAATCAAATAACAACAACAGAGAGAGCAAAATAAATGCACCAAAAATTGACAAAAAAATTGAACCCTGAAACCATAAACAGCAAAGGACAAAGACCCCCCAACAAAATCAAAACTTACTCGAGAGTTGAATTTATCTAGATTTCTATGGAATTCGTCGAGTTGAAGTGTCAAGCTTTGAAATTAAGGGCAAAAATAAAGGGGTTTGACATTGTAAAGTAGTACAACTACAAGTCTGTTGGATAGTGGTTGTGGACGATCGATGATTGATGAAGTGGGAGAGAGAATGAGGAGGAGGAAGGTATGAGATGGTGCGGCTCGAAAGAGGTCACAGGAGTGGAAGCGTGAGAGTAGAGTGTGAGAAAAATCTGATAGGGTTTTTATTGTTTATGTATATATATTAGGGAAAATTACACAGACATTCCCTGGACACCAATAACTGAGTTTTGATCATAATAATATGAACTTTAGTTAGGGCCTTGAATTACGCCTTGCCTTTGAATAGCTGTCATTAAATCCTAACAGTCAATGGTCAAAAGTGTTAAAAGACTAAAACTCCCCAATCTTAAAAATTTAATGTATTATTATTTTAATTTTAAATTTTTGATATATTATTATTTTAATTATGTGATGGTGCTAAAGTGACTTTTGAGATTGCATGAGATAAGTTTGATAATATTTTGTAGTCATATGATTGTATTTTGATCTCATAGAAAATTTTCTAAGTTTTTTTTTTTTTTACAAGTTTGACCCACCTTGACTGTCGATCAACAGTACTCACCGAATAATCGATAACTCGCTAACCGCTATCTTATCGATCGATTAGTGAGTAGCAAGTCTTGAAACCTTGGTTCTAGCTAGCTAGCCTCCTTGTATGACAAAATCGCATATAACAGTGTTATACTATCCAAATTTATACCAAATGATATAATGTGTGAGTTATAATAATCATTATGTAAATAATTCAATTATACAATATTCAAATCAAGTGCAAAACATATAAAGTTATTAAATAAACTAATTTGTTCAAACTTCTCAATGAAACAAAAATAACTAATTTGAATTTGAGAAGAGAGAGATTGGAACTTGGAAGAAACATATATCAAATAGATTTCAACTTTGTATTATCTTAAATTTTAGTAAAAATTATAATGAAAAAAAATAATCTAAAACATATCTCAAGATTCCCATTCTAAACAATATATGCGATTGGCAATGTATAATTGTCATACTTTATCTTAAGAGAGCTTTGTGCCTTGGTAACTATAAATTGTTAAAAGTCTTTCCTTACATAGCAAAGAGATAGAAATGTTATATATTTGACAAGCACAAAGCTTAAATACTTATTATTTTATTTTATTAGGGAAATCTCTAAAAACAACCTGACGTATAAGAACATGCATATTTTGCAATCTATTGTTTTATATTTATCAGAAATACAACTTGACATTAATATAAATATCCAAAATTCCCCTTAGAAGCATACAAAATAACAATAATGCCTCTAACAATCACGGATTCCGTTAGGTTGATATGATTGACCGTTTGACGCTAGAGATAAAAAAGGAAAAGCAATAAAAAATTAATTGAAATAATATTAATTAAAATATAAAAAATCACAATAAATAATATTAAATACAAAATTATAAAAAATAAGATATTTTTATTTAAACATAAAAACATATATAATATCAAAAATCTTTTTTTCCTCTCAACTCCTTTCTCGCTTGCTCTCTCTCTCCCCTCTTTTCTTCTTCTCTCTCTATCTCCAGGAGAGATCAACAGTGTTGGTGTTCAGGTCTCCATGGTGTTTGGCTTTTGGGTCTCTCTCAACTACCTCTCTCCCTCTCTCTCTTCCTTTGTCTATTTTCTTTTCCTTTGGTAGGCAATAATGATGATGCTCTGGTGACAACATGGTAGGTTCGAAGGTCTAGTATGAACCCAATTGGGTTCATTTGGTGATGAACTCAAGTGGGTTCATACCAGATCGTCAAACGATTCGGTTTTCTATGGTGGTTACCACCTAGGTTCGTTCAACAGTGGTTTCCACCACCCGGGTTCTTTTGACAGTGGTTTCCACCACCCAGGTATTTTATGTTTTTTATTTTTTTTAGTTTATTTTATTAAAAATTTTTGAATTCTTTGATTTATGGATTAATTGATTGTAGAAGTTTGTGGGATTGATGATAATTATAGGTGATTCTTGGGTTTGTGGGATTGTAGGGGATTTTTCCTGGGTTTGCGGGGGGGATTTTTTCTAGGTTTCCAACAGAAATGGGGAGAGGGAAGAAATAGAGAGAGAAAAGGGAGGGGGTGGGGGGAAGGGTGAAAGAAGAGAAAGAAAGAGGTAGGGCAGTGGTTTCTGTGGGATGATGAAATGTGTTTAATGGACGATGATGCTGTTGAACGTTGATAAGGATGTATTGTTCATATATGTTGATAGTTGTTCAATAGAGAGAAAGGTTTAGAGAGGTTGAATGGTGTTGAATGTTGAATGAGAATTTTCTAGGTTTTCTTGGTTTCTAGTGTCTAAAAGCCCAAATATCATAGGTTTCAACCGTTGGAACCCTGATTGATGATGATAATTATTTTTTATTTTAATATTATTTTTTATTTTTATCATTTTTTCTATTTTAATTATATTTTAATATTACATGATAAATGGACGGTGGAGATTGATTTTTATTCATTTACATTTTTTTCATTTTAAAATATTATTTTATGATTATTTTTTAATAAAAATTTTAGGGTTAAAATGGTCTTTTTAACTTTTGTGGGATTTTCTGTTAGTTTTATGACATTTATGGATCTGGATGAAAATGAAACAGTGGGTTGTAAAAGGAAATTGTTTTATACGTCAAGAAGTTTTTTGGGATTTTCTCTTATATTATTATTATTATTATTATTATTGATATTGGCATTATTGTAGTAATCAAAAGATGTTACAACTTATTTTAGTGTCATATATAAAGGTAATTCATAAGAGTAAAAATCATTTCGGTTCCTAAGTTTTGGGAAAGGGTTAAATCTTTAACTATGTTTCGAAAAATGATCAAATGAACATTAACTTCTCAAAAAATTATCAAATTAGTCTTTTCCGTCAGTCAACTGACAGTTAAATCTAACAGAAAACGTGAAAAAACTTGTATATCCTTGGACTCAGTGAATAAATGGTAGGTTTTAGTTGTAAATTTCTTGTGCATATATGATTAGGTTTTAGTTATAAATTTCTTATGCATATATGCTTAGGTTAAATGAGTTTTTTCACGTTTTCTATTAGGTTTGACCATTAGTTGATTGACGAGAGGAAATAATTTGATACTTCTTTAAAAAGTTAGGCATTTGATCATTTTTTCAAATATAGTTAAAATTTTGACCCTTTTCCAAAACTTAGAGCCTAAAGTGATTTTTCCCCAATTCATAATTGTCATTAAAAATACATCGATATAGTTTTGATACTCTACATTTTTATCAACGATTAATAAAAAAAGTGATTTGATAGATCTATCCTTTTCTCTTTTGAAACTGATGGATCAATCTATTTTATTACAATCATATTGGAAATTCACAATCTCAATGATTTAAAATGAGAATTGTTTTGAAAAAAAATTAAGAACATAAGGAGAAGAATGATGAATAACAATAACTATACAATTGAGGCCATATAGAGTTTCAATTGGTGTACAAAGTAAAAATAGTATTTTAAATTTTGCTAATGAGTGTTTGAAGCAAATGGGTGTAAGGAGAAGTCTTTGGGTGGCAATAGTCTCAACCAAAGAAAATTTGTAATGAAATCAAAACAAAACTTAAAGAACTTCAACGCATGAAAGTCTTCACATTTTTATTTTTAATTATATTTATGTAAATACATTTCTTTTTAAATCATGCTTTACCTTTAAGCGTATTTTGTAATGTTGTTCTAAAGATCACGTTAATGTTGACATGTTGGATAAAACTTTAATAGGCGAAAACCTTCACCAAAATCTAGAAACTCATATTATATCACTAATAATTATTACAGAGAAGATATACCTGAATCTATGTTGATAAACTTAAGTAGAATTGAGTCTTCCATAGTCAAATCTCTTTAGGTTGCTCTATAATTTTCTTTTTGAATGGGGAAGGAGAAAAAAAACAAAATATTATGTAAGTTGATTTGACTTAGGGACCATAACCTTTATAACATTCTTTATATACTAATCTAATTAGGTTATCATTAACCCTAATTTCATTAGTATTAGGTTTCTACACACTAAAACCTATATTTAATGGATATCTCTTAAATCCAATTAATAGATCACTTATTTGGCCTTATTAAAATAGATAATTTATAATATAATTGTTATTTAATATGTAAGTTTATAATAAGAAATATAAAAAATCTCAACAATCTCCCACTTGGGCTACATATGTTTCTTGAGACAATTATATTATCTATAATCTTAAGTGCGCACTGAAAAGCTATTCGTCCTGAAATATCCCCTTAATTATAATTTGGTCCATCTACTATATTAGTATGAGATTAAAACAACCTTCGTTACATATATTTGTAACTAGACTCATTAATGGTCACCATGCCAATATATTCAATGACATAGATTGAGTATGGATGTGTAGTATGAAAATTACATGTAATGTGATTTCAAACATACCTATTTCCAATTAATCCTACTTTAATCTTCAGTGAGATCAAACACAAATAACATTCAAAGTTTATAATTGAACCATATATTTTATTCTGTAGAGAAACTAAATAAAAATGTTTGTAACAAAGAACATCAAAATACTAACTCCCACTAAACATACACATCATCAGCCAAAACAACACTCATATAAATAGTGTGCTCATGAAAGACCTTGGATGGTAATCCCTTAGTAAGCGGATTTGTAATCATGGAGTTTGTCCAGATATACTTGATGGTTTTGAACTCTTTCTTTAACAACAAGAAATTTAATATCTATATGTTTTGACTTTATAGAGCTTCTGTTGTTGTTGGAATATAGCACAGTCGAATTATTATCACAATATATCTTTAATGGTCTTTCAATACAATTTACAACTCGCTGTCTCATGATAAAATTTCGCAGTCATATTCCATGATTAGATGCCTCATGATAGGTTATGAACTTAGCTGCGATAGTGAAAAAAGCTATGAGTGTCTACTTAGCACTCTTCTAAGAAATAGCTCCTCCAGCTAGCAAATAAATATAGTATTATGTAGATCTTTTACTATCTTCGCATTTAATAAAATCAGAATCAGGATATCCAACGATCTCTAAATGATTTGATCTCTGATACGTGAGCATGTGATCTTTTGTTCTTTGTAAGCAATGTATAACTCGTTTAGCTACTTTCCAATGCTCCATCCCTAGGTTGCTTAAATATTGCCCAACATTCCCATTATGAACGCAATGTCCGGATGCGTGCATACTTAAGCATACATGAGACTTCCTATTGCTGACGCATAAGGAATCTTTTACACTTCTTTCCATTCCAACTCATTCTTAGGCCACTAATTGAGACTGAACTTGTCTCATTTAGCTACAAGGTGTCTTCTGGTGCACAACTTTTCATACCGAATCTATCAAGAACTCTTTTGATATAACTCTTTTGTGATAACCCAAGGATACCTCGAGTTCAATCTCGATGTATCTGTATGCCTAATAAAAAAGAGGCATCCCCAAGATTTTTCATCTCAAAATTCTTTGTTAGAAATCTCTTGGTTTCATGCAATAAGCCTACATCGCAGCTAGCAAGTAGTATATCATCGACATATAATACTAGAAATATGTATTTACTCCTACTGAACTTATGATATACACAATCTTCAATCTTATTTACCTTAAACCTTACGAGATAATAACTTGATGAAATTTGTGATGTCATTGACCAGAAACCTGTTTGAGACCATAGATGGATTTCTTCAGTTTGTAGACTATTTTCTTTTAGTAACTGGATACCAAGTTTTCTGGTTGTTTCATATATATTGTTTCGTTAATGTCACCATTGAGAAACACAGTCTTTACATCCACATGATGTAGCTCTAAATCAAAATGAGCCACAAGTGCCATTATAATCCTAAAAGAGTCTTTCGTAAAATCGAAAAGAAAGTCTTTTTATAATCAATGTCTTCTTTTTGAGTGAAACTCTTGCCAACTAAACGAGTTTTATATCTCTCAACATTGCCTTTTGAATCCCTTTTGGTCTTAAATATCCATTTGTAATAAATGGGTTTCGCACCTTCAGACAATTCAACGAGATTCCAAATTTCATTATCATTTATGGAATTCATCTCATCATTATAGCTTCAATCCATTTTTGAGAATTAGAACTTTGTTTGACTTGATGGAAATTGATTGGATCATCTTCCACCACTATTATTTCAACCTCATGCTCTTAGAGAAAAATGATATAGTCATCTGGAATCACATTTTTCCTTTCTTTAGTGGATCGTCTCAATAGCATATCCTCTTAATGTTGTTGAGTTTGTACTTTTGGTTTAATTTCTTTATTTTGTATAGGGAGCTCTTCTACATTATCTTGATATTCTGAATTTGCATTTTGAACAATGTCAGGAATAAAAGCTTGATCATTATAAATAACAATAGTAGAAAGAGAAATAAATTTCTCTTCAGAGACAATGTCTTTAACCTCATCTTCCCCCTACAAACTCAATTTCCTCAAGAAATCTCGCATTTCTCGTCTCAAAAAATATTCTAATAGTAGGATCGTAGAACTTAAAACCCCTTGACCGTTCAGAGTACCCAACAAAATAACAACTTATAGTTCTTAAGTCCAGTTTCTTTTCATTTGATCTGTAAGGCTTTGCCTCAACTAGACAACCTCAAATGTGTAAATGTCTAATACTAAACTTCTTACTTGTCCATAATTCATAAGATGTTTTAGCTATGGCCTTGCTCGAAACCCTATTGAAGATATATGTTGTAGTCTTTAGTCATTCTCCCTAGAGGGATTCTAGTGAAGAAGAATAATTGATCATACTTCTTACCAAGCATTCTATTTCGTCTTTCAACAACACCATTCATGTTAGGTTTACCTAGCATTGTGTATTACAAGACGATACCACATTTCTCTAGGAATTTCGCAAAAGGTCTTGGACGTTATTCATCGAATCCGTCATATTTGTTAGAGTATTCACCACCACGATCAGATTTGACAACTTCAATTTTCTTGCCAAGTTGATTTTCAACTTCAACTTTGAAGATCTTAAATACATCCAGAGTTTGAGACTTTTCATTTATCAAATATAGGTACTCATACATTGAATAGTCATCCATGAACGTAATAAAATACTATTAACCATTCCAAAAGGCTTAGGAAATAATCCGCAAATATCAGTATAAATTAGTTTTAAGACATTAGAACACCTATTGGCACCTAATCTCTTAATGTTTGTCTGTTTCCCTTTTATACACTCAATATAGACTTGAAAATCTATTAAATCAAGAGGATTGTAAATTTCGTCAGACACAAGTCTGTGAATTCTCTGTTTAGAGATATGACTTAAATGCTTTTGTCATAGTGTGATAGAATCTCTCTCAGTTAATTTTTGTTTTGTATCTCATGAACTCATATGCAAGGTTTCATTAGTTGAGACAATTATATCTAACAAATATAGGTTATCATGTAGAGATAAAAGAAATAAAATTTGAATCTTGAAAAAGACTAAATGTATTATTTCTAAATAAAAAAGAATAACAAAATTTGTCTAAAATGAAAACTGAAACAAAATTCTGTCTAAAAGACGGTGATACATAAATCTCTTTCAAATTCAAAATTTGACCAATCTTCAACAATAACCTAAAAGTTTCTATAGCCTCTACTGTAATTGTTTTGTCATTACCCACATCGATGAATCTTTCAGCATCACTTGGCTTTCTACTCTATAGACAACCTTACACATACACACTTATGTGAGTAGTAACATTAGAATCTATTCATCAAGTGTGTTTAGGTACGAAAACTAAATTAATTTCATAACAAACTAAATTGAGAAATGTACCTTTCTTGACATATCAATTGACATATTTGGACATTCTTTTTTATATGTCCAGCTTTCTTATAAAAGTAACAGGCAAACTCCCATCCTATTTCTTTTGCACTTGATGCTGTGATGTCCCAGTTGCAACTTCTTTTTCTGTTTTCCTTTCACTTCAGACATAGAGCCCTTTAGAGTTTCCGAAATGGACATTTCATGATCGTAAGACTCATGCGATTAGAACAGTCTCACTTCTTCATGCTCGCTTTTTCATCAATGGAACTATTCTCATTGAGAGATGAAGATCGTTCTTCCTAAAGTGCATGGTAAAGATCCATGCAACCGAGAACAGTCATAAGATTCTCTTTCTAATTCTTGAAGTTCATGCCATGAAGCACAGGAATGGAATTGATATTGGCAGATATTGTTGACGCAAAAGTAGTAATTGAATCGATAACAAAATCAAATACAAGCTTACAATCAATAACCATATCACAACACAAGAAAACTCAATTGATAAATTCATACATAACATGATTAAATTATTCTCATAATTGGCCATAAAACAAGATACCTAGCATAACGTTGACATTTAGTTTTTGAACAGAAATATCAACTGTAAGTGGTACTCTCCATGTAGCAATCAAATATTGATAATTAATCCCATCAAGTAATAAGTTTTTCTTTAGACCAACTTATTACTCGTATGAAAAACCTAATAATCGTCACATACTTATTATCATAGGTATGCCCATTATTTAGTCAAACAACAACCTTCCTTTGAACCAGTCATTATTCACATAAATAATAGACATACATATCTTAATATTTCAAAATAAACAAATTTACATTATAGAGGTTACTTTGACAATATATAATTTCAATCAATTTCTTTTGAAATATCAGCTTTAAAAAAAAAAAATCAAAACTGAATGTGTTCAAAAAAAGAAAAATGTATTTTGTCGTTGAAAACTTTTTATCCACTGAATCCTTGTTCAACAAAGCAAATTCATATATATCATAGATATAACCGGTTCATTGAAAAATCATTGAAGAAAGAGAATTGAACAATTCCATAATGCTCCAAAACAGTCATCTTGCTGTTATTAAAAAATATATATTATTCAATTGTTTTAATTCTTGAAATACCCTTTACCTAATATTATTGAAAACATATTCTTCAATTGTTTGCCACATCTTTGAATCATAAGTCTGAGGTCTGTCATAAAATTCATTGTAGAGAACAAAAAGGGCCTGGTTTAGATCAGGGATTTGACAAAATTGGAGTTGTCGATACTCGCCTAATTCTTGCCATCACTCACGAAGAGTGCCTGTAAATCTGGTAGCAAACTGGGTAAGAACGTGTTGAAGTTGAGCATGTGGCTTTAGTAGTTCTGTTTGGAGCCATGCTTGAAATTCAAAAATTCTGTCTCGCCATTTGGAGAATGGAATATCATCAAGTGTGAAAGTGAATAGTTTGGAAGTATTTTGTGGAGGTGGTTGATTTTGAGGAGGAGGCTGTGGACGAGGAATTTCAGTTTCAGTACTAACAGACTCTTCTTGAACATGAGGTTCATTATTCATATACTGAGTGCCGACAATATATTATTTTATCTTTAAAAACAAAAACAGTAACAGACATATCTATGAATTGCCTTGACTTTTGATTATTAAAAAAAAAAAAAAATGCAATCAACATGTCTTTATGAATTATCTTTCCTTGAATTGTTTTCACGTAAACATCAATCTCAATGAAAACAAGATTCTCTTTAAAACAGAGAACAAGCAATCATCACCGATTATAAATAATAAAAGAAATATGCACAATTAATTAGACTGATAGAAACATGTATGCAATCAAAATTCTTTAGTGCATTATATATTCTTCAATTGTTCTCTAAAAAACACTCATAAAAAACATGAAAGGCACCATCATGATAAATCAATCCAATTAATTTTAATAACTCAACATGAATTGGCTCTGATATCACTTGTTTGATAGAACTTTAATGAGCGAAAACCTTCACCAAAATCCAGAAACTCATATTAAATCATTAATAATTATTACAGAAAAGACATACATGAATCCATATTGATAAACTTGAATAAGATTGAGTCTTTCACAGTTAAATCTCCTTACATTGCTCTATAATTTTCTTCGTAAATGAGAAATAAGAGAGAGAGTAAAATATTGCATATGTTGATTTAACTTGGGAACCCTAACCCTTATAATATTCTTTATATACTAACCTAATTAGACTTCTATTAACCCTAATTTCATTTGTATTGGGTTTCTACGCACTAAAACACATACCCAATAGATATCTCTTGAGCGCAATTAATAGATAACTTATTAGACCCTATTAAAATAAAAATCATATAATATAATCGTTATTTAATATGTAAGCTCATAATAAGAAATATAAAAAATCCCAACATGACATATATAACTAGTATGTTAATTAACATTTTAAATTAAAGACACTCAATTTTTATTGTACATATGTCTGGTATATTTATTTTCCAAGAATGGTACCATACTCTGTTGTTTTGTTACAAATGAATTTTGATCCAAATTTGGGGAGAAGAAAGTCAAAGAAGTGACATAATTGCTATCAACTGTCCCAACTACTCAAGAAATGCATGCGTGTTTCAACTTATTGCTTCGTGCAACATATCCAAACCAAACAGCATAATTATCTTCTCGGGAAAAAAAAAGGATCAATTATGGCATCGTTTTTTTTTTTTTAATCAAATTATGGCGTTGTTGAAACTTGGAATTTTTTATTTTATTTCAATTTAACGACTCACAGTTCACAACTGTATCGATTGGGCTAATTAAAACCAATCAGTTTTCTTCTCGAATAAATAAACTTGGTGTATCTGTTTTACGGGGGTTGCTACAATAAAATTCATTATCAATTCAAACACTTAATTCTAGTATCAAAAGTTCTAATGCTGACATATGAGAATGTAGTGACAATGTTAAGAAATATAAATTTACTATTTGATTGTTGTGCATAGAAATTGTAACGGATGATCTTAAAACTATTTGATTGTTAAACCCTAAAACTGATCACCAAGCCCATCTATATCAAATGGCGGTGAACCAGTATGGGGAAGCCGTGTTGGTTTGACATCATGATCTACCCGTTCCACAATGAAACGTTTACTTCATTAATAAGCTATGGCGTGTTGACTTTCTTAGGAGCCAATCACCTCTCCAATCTGTCTTCAATCTGCTGCCATTGCTGCTACTTGGTTATTGTATATAGAGGTAGCTTTTATAATTAATAAGTCATAACTTTAAAAATTAAGAATCAACTAATCAAATTTATACATTTCATTTGAATTAAATAGAAAAAGAAATTTAATTTAGAAGAGAGAATACAATTTATGAATTTAATTAGTTGGTTCTTATTTTTTAATGTTAGAACGTTCTGATTATAAAAGCTCCATCTATATATATACTTTTATAATTATGTATATATAATTTTAAAAAGTAAGGATCAACCAATTAAATTCATCAATTGCATTCTCTCTCCTAAAACAAATTTTCTCTTATTTAATTCAAATAAAATACATGAATTTGATTGATTAGTCTTTATTTTTAAAATCAAGTATCTGATTATAAATATCTATATATATTTATATATATAATCTTTTTGGTACTATAAGGACAATTGATTTTATAATATTAGTTTCAATATTGTGAGTCATTGAATGCATTGACTTTTTTCATAATTAATATTTGATATTAATTATTTATAAATAATCAATATATCGTAATATTGGAACCGATATTATTAAAATCAATTCATCTTTATAATGAAAAGATTATATATATTCTGGGCAGGCCAAAAATGATAAGTAAGAATATTGTTATCAGTTTTTTTTTTCCCCTCTTACGTGGAATGATGTTAACATTTGAAATGTAAGAAATGGTTAAGTTTAATAAACACAGTGTTCAGTAAAATTATATTGATTTATTAGGTAGTTTGAAAGAATAAGCAAAATTTTCAGTAAAATTTACATGAATAAATATTTTTCTTGTATAGATATATGTACACACATTAAGAACATCAATAGAAGGATCTTAAGTATAATTAAATTAAATCAACTAATTAGGAAGCAAAATGTAATTTTAAAAGCTGCTTTTCTCTCTCTCTCTCTCTCTCTCTCTCTCTCTCTCTATATATATATATATATATATGAATGAGGATAAGCAACATAAATGTTATTCGTGGTAAGATATGGATTCATGTTGAAGTTATCAACCAAGAATATTAAATTCAAATAAACATGTACTTTACATCAATTTTTTTTTTTTAAAGAAGCATTTACTCCAATGTTCTAAATTCATGAAATTTGCGTGACAATTGAGGTTTTCAGGCGCAACAATTTTATTTTATTTTATTAAAAAAAAAAAAATTGAGTTGTTAGGGCTCTATCCCCTATAGAATATATAGCTATAATTTTTAACGGTAATATCGATATAATAATAATAATGATAATTTTAATCATGATACTAAGAAAATACTTTTTTAGATTTTCACGTTCTGCGACTGTGGCAAACCAAATTTGTAACATAACAAAATATTTTTTTAACCATTGTAGCACGAATAAATATAATAAACATTTCAAGATGTATAGACTAAGATGGCTCTCTCTCTCTATATATCGAGTTAAGAGAAAAGCAAGAAATAATTTGGTGATGTAACTGATGTATATACTATAGAATGTTACTACAACAAAAGGAGAAAGAAATATATATATATATGTATGTGTATGTATATAGTAGTCAACATTTAATAAGAATTCAATTTTAGCATCCACCCACCTCATTCCCTGCAAAGTTCAATATCTTCATCATCATTACTACGATACCGACCAAAAAGCGTGTAATAATTTATCAATTGAAAGCCAAACCACTTAGTCATAATTTAATCAAGTTATAGAATTCTATTCCAAGATTTTTTTTTTTTTTTTTCCAGTAGTAAAAGATTTCACAAGTTAAGTTAGTTAATTCTCATTAAAGCTATTTGAATCCAAAAAAGAGAATCAATCAAATGGTTTAAATAATTAAAAATTAATTAAACATTACTATGATCCTTGCACAATACGAGAAATAAATAAACTAATGCTTGATACACCTATTGACAATATGGATGATATATGAGCAGTTATAACATCGATTTTAGTGTGGTTTGCTTAAGCACAAGGAGATATAAACATTTCATATCTCGTAGCACATGTAAGTGATTGTGCATCCTTCAATCTAAATGGTGCGGGTTTAAGTTCCACAAAACTTATTTTATAATCTTTGTATGCATTGTTTTATCCTATTATTATAAAGTAGTTATCTCTTAATTATAAGAGTAAATATTTAAACTATGTAAATAATATTTGATCTTAATAAATTTGATTTTCTAATCAATTCAGTGACAGCTTTAAAAAAAAAAACAGATACAAAAAATGTGTTCGAAAGTCAACATTGTACATAGTTTAATTATTTATAATAGTTAATATTTAAATTCAGAATTCAATCAAATGGTTAAAATAAATTAAATAATATTAAAAGTTCATTATTATATAAATATAACCCCTACCCAATATGATTTAGTATTGACCCTCTGCCCGTTTGAGTAGATGCATCAGTGAGAATATTGTTTCTAAAAAATATTATATATATAGATACAAGTTCTATACAATAGAATACTTCCATAATCGTCACTTGTGGATTTGCGGCAGTGGCGCATAGTCCCGAACCACTCTTGGTCCCGAGTTTGACACCTAGCACTACAAAATTTGTGGTTGCCTTTCCCCCCCCCCCCCCCCCCCCCCATTCTTGGTCCCGACGGGTCACTTCCTTTTATATGGGAGTCACTTCCCGAACTGCATTATCAATGTCTAATTCCAATTGATCCCAGTTGTTCCCTGAATCAGTCCTGTCGACGTTGAAATTCAGTCGACGAGTATTCAATGTCCAATACCTGCAATCAATATGAGAAAGCACAGAAATCGAGAAGAAAATAATAAAGAACCAAGAACAAACAGAGGAACAGAGGATTTTTAACGTGGTTCAACAAGTGCGCCTACGTCCACGGCTGTCTCTCTCAAATTCTGTAGAGTGACAGTATATTATTTTTTTTGTATGTCTGTTACAATAGTTTTAACCTCCATTTATAGAGGAAGAGATAGTATCAATCTGGTAATAATAAAATAGGAAGAGAATCATGAATTAATTACACTTCCTAATCAGTTAGAATAAAATCAGGAAACTGTCCCAAATATCTCGAGATAATGTTGACTGAGTTTGAATTTGATTAACTTCTATATTTGGTGAGAAAATCATGATTAGATTGGGCAATTATCATATCTGGAAGATTCTGCATTAACTGTCAACTGGACAAACTGGTCATTGTTTTGAGCGACCTCAAGCTTGACCTCGCTGACGAGCGAGCTATGCATAGAACAAGCTGTAACTTAAATTGGGCTGAGGCGAGTTCGTTGATGCGAGCTGAAGGGCTTGCTAGGACGAGTTGTGGAGCTCGTTAGTCTTGAGATTGATAACTGAGCTTTGGCCTCTGGGTGATCTTATTGGACTGACTTGTTGGACCTTTGCATTGAGTTGATTTAATGGGCCTTTATCAGGCTTTTACTAGCCCATTGAGTGAGTCCAGAAAATGCATATAACAAGTCCTAATAATATTAAAATAATAATAGTAACAATTCCCCAATCACATCCCATGGTACAAATGATATATAACTTGTCATAATGTCAAATTTTATTGTTGTATTAATTATGCATAACATATATAGAGAAACAGAATTTAGGCAATCAAATGAGTAATAATTTTAACAAAAAAATAAACAAAACAAAACAAAAAGAGGCTGTTAAATCCGCAGCCGCAGTTAAGGACTGGTCACTCTATTAGGAAAAACCCATAGTATGGGCATTGAAAGGGAAAATTGAAACCGGCAAACTACAGTAAATTCATGAAAACTTGCCTGAACTACACACATGCATTTTGGCAGCTTCATGTCCACCAGTGAAAGTAATTACTGCAATGGAAAAGAAACAGATGAATGCATTTACTTCTCTTCAACTACCTCCAACCCATTACATCTACTACTTATTCCCCTCCTCATCTACTCATTTACAAACACTTCAACACTTGGTTTTCTATCTCTCTCTCTCTCTCTCTCTCTCTCTCTCTCTCTGTCACTCACACACTCAAAGTTATGGCTGTTGTGAGGTTGTATTTCTGGGTGGTGGTTTTGATGGTGGTGGTGGGGTTGGGGTTAGGGCAAGAAGAGGGAGGAGATTATGGTGGTGTAGGAGCAGAAGCAGGAGGAGGAGGGAGAGAAATGGTGCCTGCAATGTTCATATTTGGAGACTCTCTCATTGACAATGGCAACAACAACAATCTTCCTTCTTTTGCCAAGGCCAATTACTACCCTTATGGCATTGATTTCAATGGTGGCCCAACCGGTCGTTTCTCTAATGGACTCACCATGGTTGATACTATAGGTCTCTCTCGTCTCTTTCTCTCTTACAATGATTTTTTTTTTTTTTTGAAGAAAAAAATGCTAAATACAATTGTGAATATTGTGGTTTTGATAAAAAAAATTTATAGTATTTAATATGTTTTTTTCCTTCCAACTTATATTTTTAAGAAAATGTTGAAGATATATTATTATATGTAGATATGAATATGGACATGCATCCATGTCAACTGGAAAAAAGGAAAAAAAAAAAAAAAACATGCATCCATGCAGTGCGGATATATGTTTTAGTTAATTAGAATTTGATTTGATGAGCATTATTATTCTTCTTTTATTCGTTTTAAATATTTGCATGTGTAGAATATTTTTGCATTCTGCTTTATTTATTTTTTTTTTTTTTTTTTTTCATTATATAATCCAAGTGTGTTTAGAGAAGGGTTGAATAAATTAAAAATAACTGTGATTATATTAATATATTTATTCTAACATTCAAGGGACATAATACTGTCATGTATTGTTATTTTCTAATTTTCTTCTCTACATATATATCTTCCTTGGATATATATATAATAATTTTCCTCTCAACTTCAAACAGTTTCACAGTATAATAACTGAAAACATTGAAAATATGTCTTTTCATATAATATTCTATCAGGTTATTTCTTGTCCCTTGACTAGATGGAGGCCAACACTGTCACAAAGACAACAAGGTCTGCTGTACATAATGAGATCCATCAATTTTACACCTGCCCTTATCTATCTTTTTCTCAATAAATTTTCATATATTTCAATTTTATTTCAAATAACATGGATTCGGGTAGGTATAGCTATAAAAAGGTTAATAAAAGACATGATGACCCCAATGTTTTTCAGTTTTTTTTTTTTTTTTTTTTTGGGCTTAGCAAATTAATTGCTATTAATCATTTTTAACTACTACACATATCTATTTATGAGCTTCATAATAATTCTTCGTTTCTTTGTTTTGTTACAGCTCAACTGCTAGGACTTCCTCTGATTCCTGCATACTCTGAAGCTTCTGGAGATCAATTGCTTCATGGAGTCAATTATGCATCCGCGGCGGCCGGGATCCTTGACATCACCGGAAGAAACTTTGTAAGCCCATCTTAACAAAAGACCTAGCTAGGGTCTCTTCTAAACAAAATCTAGCTTTTATATATGCACTCACCTGGTGAATCATATAAATAGCTAGCATGGGCTTCTATATGTAGTAAATTAATTTTATCATACAATATGTGGACCATTAATTAATCTAGCTAGCTAATCTGTACCTGCATGTGTTTAATTTTTTTTGTTTCTGTTGAAGCCTCAAATGTATTTCAATAATAAATTGTTGATAGTACCTATGATATATGTAGCTATGACAGTTATCTATTAATTAATGTTAAAATTATCGTGATGATGAATCGAGATGGAAATGACATTTTTCAGTCAGGAAAAAAAAAGTTAGGGATGTAAAATTGATTGGACTAACTCATCCCGGGATTGGGAGGAGTTCGACTTGGACATTAAGGTCCATCTAAAGTTGGTTTGAGTGCAGAATAATAAAATTTAAGTAAAATAACATAGAAAGCATGAGAGCAAGGTTTGAAGCTCAATGGCTATTAAAAGAGTGGTAATTTTCCCATTTAATAGTGGATCAACCTCTTCTGATCCAAGAAGTAATGTTTTGAGCCGCACTCGTTAAACAGTCTATATCAATAGATCTTGATAGTTATTTGACCTAATATTAAGGGGTTAAAAAAAAAAAAAAACCTGCTAACCTATCAAGCAAGTCAAGTAAACTTATTTTTGGTTAGTGGTGCAAACGAAAAGAATTCTGAACTCGGATCTTTCCAACTCTTTCGGCATCTCTATTCTCAAATAATTAACAAACATGCAATATATATGCATGGGTATGTTGGTCTAATTGAATGACCAAAATAGCATGAATTTTTTTACTTCCTTATTTCTTTCTCATTCGTTTAAGATATGATTAATTTTGTGGTTTTTGATGATCAGGTGGGCCGCATACCATTTGCTCAACAGATAAGGAACTTCCAAAACACACTTGATCAAGTGACAGGCAATCTAGGGGCAGATGATGTGTCAAATGCAATATCAAGATGTATATTCTTTGTTGGAATGGGCAGCAATGACTACCTCAACAACTATCTCATGCCCAATTATGCCACTCGAAATCAATACAATGGTCAACAATTTGCTGATCTTCTTGTTCAAGAATATCAACAGCAACTCACTGTAAGATTACTTAATTTTATATATCTTCCCTCAATATTGAGCATATATTCTGTAAAAAAAAAATTAATAGTGTAATACTACGTTTTATTAGTACAATAACTTTACGGAAATCACTGAGGCAATATTAGAAATTATTTGATTACATTCAATTTTACTTACGAATACAATCTAATAAGACTAGCAGCCAATTGCCTTGGTTCATGCCAGTAAGTTAGTTAACACTTTCGAATCACGAATTTGCTAACTATGTTTGATTGCATGAAACCTATAGAGCCTTTACAACCTTGGAGCTAGAAAATTTGTAGTAGCTGGACTGGGAAGAATGGGGTGCATACCAAGTATTTTGGCACAAAATGCAATGGGACGATGCTCAGAAGAAGTGAACCAACTTGTAATGCCTTTTAACTCCAATGTGAAGACTATGATCAACAATCTCAACACCAATCTCCCTGGTGCAAAATTCACTTTCATTGATAGCGCTCGCATGTTTGAAAATCTCCTAACCAACTATAGATCCTATGGTACGTATATAACAAAATTCTACCATACATTAATAGTGTTTGAGAGCGTTTCTTTTGTTGTGGTTTTATATAGTCAGAAGAGGAATTTTCCGAGTTGATGTTATAGTGTCTGATTGAAAATAAATAGAGGTTATATTTTAATTAGGTCTAAAAAATATTCAAAAGTTATTATGGAGATTTTTTTTTTTTCTCTGTGAAATGGTTTTTTCTTTCTTTTTTTTTTTCAATGGAAAATCATCTCAAATCCTTTATGCAAGAATACTTTCAAATGATAACATCTAAATTAGCAAAAATTTTTAGTGGTTTTGTTATGTGACCTTTTCAAATAGTCAAAACAATTTTTTTTTTTTTTTAATACATGTTAAATAACGAGGGACCTACCTTTAAGTTAATTCTATACTCTATAGTAATTTAGAAATTGTTTCTTGTAAAGTGTTTTTTCACATAAAAGAAAGCATTCAAGTGTTCTTTTACAAATTCTTTCAAAAAAGAAAGTGGTCTTTTACAATACCTTTTCAAAATGTGCTTTTAGATTAAAAAAATAAACAGAAAAAGAAATGAATTACTTTTTAAAAAATTAACAAGTCTTTTCAAAATGTGTTCTTTGGTCGGCTTTAGCTCCAAATTGCTTTATACAAATTAAATCTAAATCATGTTCCAGATTGTGTGAGATTCATTTTTGTTCCTTTTCTTTTTTTTTAATTGCAGGATTTAGTGTGATAGACAGGGGATGCTGTGGAATAGGAAGAAATAGAGGACAAATAACATGTCTTCCATTGCAAACACCATGCCCAAACAGGGACCAGTATGTTTTTTGGGATGCATTCCACCCAACGGAAGCTGTTAATGTCTTGTTTGGAAGACAAGCATTCAATGGAGACCTCAGCGTTGTCTACCCCATGAATATAGCACAACTTGCCAGTCTTTGAATTTTCATTCAATGCAGTGCAAGGAAAAAAAACAAAAATGCTTAGAGAATTCTACCTAGCTCGGCATGTCATGCATGATGATCTATGAGAGAATGTACTTGTATGTTTGTTTGTTTAATGTAATCAAAGAACAGTTGTGGTTGTGCTTGTCGCTGCTATAATTGCAACCCTACTTTGATTAGTCTTTTTGGTGGTTTATTGATGGTCATTCCATTTAATTATTTTGCAGTATGAATTCAATTAATATATATATATAACATTGACACTTTATGGGTCAAATAACCATCGAGACTCATTGATATGGATCAATGAGAGAAGATAACTCTTATCAAGAAGAGACTCACAACTTACATCTTGTCTTAAAATACAAGACATAGGTTAAATTTTTATTAAATTTTAAATAATTTACAAAATATTAAAATTACTGTTCATAAATGATACTCAAAAAATTAAATTTATCGAAAATGTGAGGGAAAAATTGAAGTTTCATAGACGATACGAAGAAGCTGCAAGCCTGCCTGCCATCACATGACAACGTCAAGTCTGAAATGACAGATCATAAATCATCTTTAATTGCAAAAAGATGAAAGTCTCGTTACGCCTCATTAACATTGAAAGGGATATAATTGGTTTATTTTATCAGATTGCTATACGTATAAACACACACATAAAGGAATATTTCTCTGGCAATATTTTGGTTTCTTGCCTCCATCTGAACTCTGAAGATGTTCAAAGCATTTTGAGGCTGAAACATTTTAATTAGTTGAAATAAAAGTGCTGCTGCTCAGCTTTACTGCTGAATCAGGAATATTTTAATTGAATTTACCAGAATACACTCAACAACTTCTAATAAAACTGAAATATGCTTAAATATATGCAAAGATTGCATGATTGCTAGGGAGCCACACTAATCTTTCGTAATTTTTATCATATTTTTTAAAATTATGTAAACATGCTAAAATTAATGCAAAGATTGTATAGTTGCTCGCCATCTCCCCTAAGCAATCTTAACTCCAACTGTTGTTTGTAAATTATTTTTTTATTCAGAAATTGTAATCGAAATTCATAAACTAAAGCATACAAAGAAACGCACATTAACTCTAGAATCAACAAATTAAAGGATTTAGGACAACCGATGGTTTTTGAACTGATGATAATTCATTTACCAAGACATCATGAGATAACCTAGCTCTAAATCTCTTAGGCAGTTGCCAGTTGTTGAATGTTGATTGGGTAGGTGTATGTCCGAGAATTGTAGGTTGAATTAGCCAGGAAAATGTTAGCCATTTCAGTGGGATGAAAAGCATCCCAGAACAAGTACTTTTGACGATCCTGACATGGTTGTTGAAGAGGAAGACATGTTATTTGCCCATTGTTTCTTCCCACTCCACAACACCCTTTGTCCATCACTTCAAATCCTGCATCAATTAATTGTTCAAGATTAATTATATCATCAAAAATAATAACTTAATATAGGATTTGACTACCTTAATTATTGGTTAGGTAATCTTACACAACAATTACAATTATTGGATTAGTTTCAATAACTATCCTTATAACCAATCCAATTGATGCAATTATTAAATAAGATTATCCGACTAGTAAAAATACTAAATTCATAAATATACTATTTAAGTTTTTGTACTGGAAGTACAAGTTCCAAAGCAACGTACCCAACTTTACAAAACGTCTGCATAATTACAGGGAGGTATCTAGTCTTGCATTTATTTGCTGTGTTTTTTAATATTTTAAGTTTTTAACAATGTAGTTCAACAAGTATCAACAATATCTGTGCTTGAATCTCTTACTGAATTTCATTAATTTTTGGTAAAAATTCAGTAATGAATTTAAAAATATGTGAATGTGCACACTATAAAACATATGTTAAGATTGAAGAAGAGATCATATTAATTTCTTGAAATAAATAAAGTTTATTGAATTTCAATGTCTCCAAATACCTCAAAAGAAATGAAAATTATTTATTTATCAAATTGTTACCAACAAAAGCAAACATCTAACTAAAAGTGATTGAATTTGACAACATAATAAAAATTAGATTTTTTTTTTTTTAAGACTTTCATCATAGCTGATTAATGTGCATCATATAAGCATAGTATTATCCATGTTTTCTAATCCAACTCATCAGGGAACATATAAATTTAAAGTGATTACCACTAGCTGATGGATTGTTATACAGATCCATGGAGCTCTTATAGGAATCCAAGAACACAAACTTGGATCCAGGAAGTTGACCACTGTTGAACTGGTCCACCAGTTTTTGAAGCCCTGTATTGAAAAGACTAATTGCCTGATTGATCTTTTCATTGCAACGAGTGTTGTTGTTTGCACTGAATCTTGCGAGTTGATATGGTATGCAACCAATTTGTCCAACTCCATTTACTACCACCTTACGAGCTCCCAAGCTATATAATTGCTGAAGAATCCATAAGAATCATCAATCAGAATATTCTTCACAGTTATAAACTATATATTTATGACCTATTGCTCAATTTTCACATATTAAGTGGAAGAGGAGATACACTGTACGTACGGTTCAAATTTATTTTCTTTTTATTCTCGTCATAAAACTTAAAAAGTCAAAATCTTATTTTCGTTTCATAATGTCTTTTCTTAAATTAAAACTAATTTGTGAAGGTAGCTTAATGGCATTTTGGCTAATGTGGGTATCAAACTCTCTTGGATTTTCTTAGTTGCATTCTTAAGTTGCTCCTCATCGACTCTCGGGGTATTCCTGCTTTTCGTCTAATTAATCTTCATGTATTCTCTTTTCATTCGTTAATACATATATAAAGTTTTTCTGAGAGGACATTTTCACCTTTTAGGCTTTACTTTGAAGGGAAAAAAAAAAGGTAAAATCATACTGAATGAAGCTTGGAAGTAAAAATAATCATGTTATAATTCTTGATGCCGGAAAGTGAAGGAAGTACTAACCGTGAGCTGGCGTCTATAATCCTGAAGAAGTCGAGCAGCAAAGGTTTTTGGAGTGTATTGGGAGCTGGTAGTGTAGAAGATAGGCATGAAATAGTTGTTAAGATAATCATTGCTCCCCATTCCACTGTAAAACAGGCATTTGCTTAGGTAGTCGTTGAGTGCATTTGTGTCTCCTCTAAAGTATCTCCTCATTTGTGCCACTGTTTCTCCAAAGTAGGCTACTTGCTCGTTCATCGAATTGTGACCCCCCTATCGAAAAGGGAAATGCAATGAAAGCGTGTGACACCATTGTGTCACGTAGTATGTATGTATGTATGTATATATAGATGTAGGCACAAAATATAAAAGAATATGTGAAGCAATTTAATGAGAATTTTGAGCGAATCAAGTACCAGATTGTTGCCTGTTTCATCAAGGATGCCAGCGGCTCCCGAGGCATAATTCGCACCTCTCAAAATTGGTGGCCCTGCAACTCTTGCATATGGAGGAATGTAGTAGGGAAATCCCAAAAGTTGAGCTGCAAAACATTTTAGAACATTAGAATAAATGATCACGTCAGCTATATGTTTATTTTTTTATAGGTATATATGCGAACCCAAAGAAGTCTAATTATAAAATAATATATCAACTTCCACCATAGAGGAGCAGTCTGTCTAAATTTTATAATTTTATCAACAAATATAAAACTTTATTAATAAATATGAGACTTAAACTTTTATCATAATTGTAAAAGGAAAATGTACACACTGTTTAAACTATAAATAAATTTTTAATATTACTTAAAAGGCAATAATATTAGGTGCATAGATATATAGTACCAAAATAATTATATACGATATGACACTATAATTATTAATTCTTGGTTGTCGAGATAGTTTGGCGGTACTCACCTCTCAGTCACCAAGTAGAAGTTAAATTCTCTTTCATAAATTAGAAAGAAAATAAATATAATGAACTGGCTTTCACAAATGTAAATACGAATATATGAAATAATAATCACCTAATGCATCAACATAGGTTCTGCCATTGGTGAACCTGCCAGTAGCACCCTGTGGAAAGTCAACGCCATAAGGCCTGTAATTGGCCCTAGCAAGTGTAAGAATCCTGTTGTTGTTTCCATTATCTACCAACGAATCACCAAATATGAAGAAACAAGGCACTTGGGTTTGTTGCTGTGGCAGTGAGCAAACCATAGCAACCAACCCAACAAAAACCAAACCAACCCATAAAATTGATCCTCTCATCATTTTTTTGAGTTAAGAAAACAACATTAACGATATCAATATCCGATTTTGTTGTGATGAACGTGAACTGATTAAGCCTTGGTTCTTCCATGCAAACTTATATAATACAGTACTCCTGTTTGGTGGTTTTGTTGTGCTATTATTAGAATCATGTGGCTTTAAGCTTTTTGAATATGTGTGATAAGCTAGCTGCTTTTTTTTACGGTAAGTTATGGGATCCCCCTTTTTTTAACCTGTCCTTCATGTGTTACTCATCTGGATTATTTTGTATAGTCATAAATATCAATTAGGATTTGTACTCATTTCTTCAATCCTATAATTCTTCTCTCTTGGCATGATTACGTTGATGATCCAAATAGATGATATAATGAGTTCATTGAAAATTCTCATTAATATTTAGCAAAGAATTAGAAACCTTTAGAGAGAAATGAGAAAAATTGTATTACTTGCTCATAGGGAAAATTATTGATTAGATTGTCCCTCCACATGAGTTTTAAATCCCCCATTTTTATTACAAAGGGTTCAAAAGACATATATGTTAACCCATTATTATGTTACTATGATTCCAAATCCATGTTTTTTTGCATAAAAACATATGTTTGTTTGTTGTCTACTTATAATGACTGGATTTTTGCTAGATAAATTGTGCAAATCTAATGGCTCAAACCATAAATAAATAATGCTAATGAATTTACAGATAAACGATTCAATGATTTTTGTTTGTCTCTAAGTATTAATTTTAAACTTATAGTTATATGATCAATTACCATAATTATGGAAGTGCCTTGAGGTAAGCATGAAACTACTTATGATTTTATGCACTGAGCCTATACTATCTTGAATATTATGTCATTAATTTTCTTTCATCTTAGCAAGCTTTTCTTCAATGCCATGAGGCCCTGTAATTGGCCCTAGCAAGTGTAAGAATCCTGTTGTTGTTTCCATTATCTACCAACGAATCGCCAAATATGAAGAAACAAGGCACTTGGGGTTGTTGCTGTGGCTGTGAACAAACCATAGCAACCAACCCAACAAAAACCAAACCAACCGGTAAAATTTATCCTCTGATCATATTTTCGGGTAAGAAAACCCTAATTAATGATATTCAATATCCGATTTTGTTGTGATGAACATGACCTGATTAAGCCTTAGTTCTTCCATGCAAACTTATATACAGTACTCCTGTTTGGTTGTTTTGCTTTTCTATTATTAGAATCATGTGGCTTTAAGCTTTTTGAATATGTGTGATAAGCTAGCTGCCTCTTTTTAGGGTAAGTTATGGGAACCTTTTTTTTTTTTAGCTGTCCTTCATGTGTTACATACTCAAAAAAGTGCATCGGGGTTGAACTATAGCGGTAGTGGGACTGTTCTCGTGATTTGTTCATTTACAGCTTGTAAATTAACATTATCTTCTGACCAGAAAAAAAAAAAAAAAAAAAAAACACACACACCCAATCACATGATCACATTCCTAGAATTCGATCGATAGTTATTGGATGAAATGATCAACTGAGTTATGATTACTAAAGATTAACAACAAATAATTGTGTTCAATCGAAATAATAATTGAATGTACTACGAATTCAACATTCTGTACTCATAGCACAATGCAGGCAAAGTAATAGAGCCTTATAAACTTAGTTTTAAGTACTAGTTCATCACTAATTCTTTACTCAATGAATTTGAATCTTTTCTTGGTTTGACTTTTTTCTTGATCTAATCTAATCTCTTGACACATAAACATTATAATTAATGAATGGTTGAGATGTAATTATAGAAGCAAATCACTAATATCTTTTATTTCCTTTTCCTAATTATTCTGTTATTTAAACCTTTGATTCCATGCGTTAATAATTTCCTATATTGTACAATTACTTTTAGTTTAGGAAACTTCTTAGACATCAATTAGCGTTGTAATTACTGTATATAAACACATAAATGATCAATGAAAAAGGCTATGCCATAATTCATCATCAAGAGGTTTGCCTAATGCAGCAAGTTCATCGGCCTGAAATTTAATGAACTGCATATACTCAGAAATGGTATGAGTGCCTTTGTTGGTACGTTTGAGTTGATATTTGATTTGTTTAATGTGCCCTCGAGAGGGTTTGGCATAGGTGTTGGCGAGAACAGTCCATGCTTCCTGAGAAGTGGTTGTACATTGAATTAATGGTATAAGTTGTGGTATAAGAGAGCCAACAATGGCATTGAAAATCAATTTATCTTGACGAACCCATGTGGTGTAGGCCGGATTCGGAGAGGTGGTGTTATTGGTTGTGATTGTTGGTGATGGAGCAGGGTGAGAGCCATCTACATAGCCATCCAGATTGTAGCCGACAAGCATGGCATGAAATTGGAGTTTCCATGATAGATAATTGGTGGAGTTAAGTTTGACATTGTGATGAGAAGAGATATCGATTGCCAGCAAAGGTTTGGTTTGATCATTGTCATTGGGAAGAACAATCTGATTGTTTTGAGTTGACATGAAGTCAAGTTGGAAAATAAAACTGATTTGAGAGAAAAGAAAAAGGCACTCAATGAGTGTGATGCTCTGATACCATAAACAAGTTCTCAAAGATGATGAATTCTGGCATAGCCTTTTTCATTGATCATTCATGCGTTTATATACAGTAATTACAACCCTAATTGATGTCTAAGAAATTTCTTAAACTAAAGGTAATTGTACAATATAGGAAATTATTAACACATAGAATCAAAGGTTTAAATAACAGAATAATTAGGAAAGGGAAATAAAAGATATTAGTGATTTGCTTCTATAGTAATTGCTTTTTATATTTACTTTTTCAACTAAAAATCATATGCATGAAAAAAAGGGTTAGATCATGAGAGAATCCAAATTCTTACTTTAACATTCAAGAATTGTTTCATTTTCTATTTGACTAAGGATTAGACATGTAAAATAAAGATATTTTGTATTAAATATTGGAGATAAATTACCCTCAAGGAGATTGATAGTTGCTACATTCGCAAGATTTTTTTTTTTTTTTAAAGAATTGCTATACTATCCAAAAATTTGTTCAAATTCATTGCTCAAATGATATAACAAGCTTATGTTCAATTATCATATCATCAATACATCATCCTAAAATTAATATGATAACCATAACTCAGCTTGCCATATCATTTTGGCAAAAATTTTTGATAAATTTTTAGGAAGTTTAGCATTATTATTATCATTTTTAAAAAAAAATTAGGAATTAATCACCTCTTTGAAGAGTGGTTTGTAAAACTAACCATACTAATTTTAAAATAGTTGAAAAGACCTGTTCATTATGCAGTATCAAATTTTTGTGAAAGTTGTAACACAAAAAAATATGAATGTTATAATATAACCAGAAACTGAATGTTGTAATACAAACAAATCACATGTTATAACGCTAGATAAAACCAAATGATGCAACACTGAAAACATAATGACAGTAAAGTAAGAAAGCACACAAGTACGCTTTTAACATGGTTCGGTTTTACTCTACATATACAAGTTCACACTTAGAGATATCAACTCATTAATGAACATACAATGATACAACCTATACTTGTCTTATGCAAACTAAGACTCCTTCCTAGTATTGACGCAAATCTAAGTTCATCAATGATGTTTTAGCAAACTCTTTTTGCCTTCAATGGTTATCAGCTACTTGAACTCCTTTCAATAGCTACAAACTTATCTTCTTTAGAAAGTCAATCGATTCTTCCTCCCGAAGAATACTTGTTAATTGAACTCCATTTAAGATTTTGCAAGCCGCCTCCTTCTGAAGGCGAAAACGTTCTTCCTCCCAAAGAACTTATGCTTCTTAAAATCCTTTCAAGGTTTGTGAACCAAACTTCTCCCAAAGACCTAATCACTTGTTATCCTAACAACCACCTAAATACGAACATAAATCTAGTCGGCTCACTTCCTAAGTCTAGAAATAAAAATAATTTAAAAATAAACTCTCTAAGGTTTACAAGCAAACTATATATCTCTCACTAAACTTAATGTTACCTGCTTGTGTCTTTTCAACTTAATTCAATCTTGTATTTATAGTAACTTCATGTCCATCGAGAACTATGAGATAAAAGAAGATTAAATCAACCACATAAATCAGATGTTAATCCAAAGACAAATGCTAAAATAAGTGAAAAGATAATCAATTAAAAAATAGATAAAATCCTACTTTTTAGCAAGTTAATTATCATCTAACTTTTCCATAAATCCTTATTTGACCAGAAGCATCATTTTCCTGCAAAACACTTGGTTAACTTTGATAAAAACTAAAAGATAATCACAATGTTTTCCTAAAAGATAAAAGAATAAAAATCAAAAATAAACACATTTATCTTTTTGGAAACTTAATTCATGTGACAATAAATCTAAAAGTGAAAAGATAATTTCATAAAACATCTCATAAAAGAGGTTAATGATAAATACAAGAGATAAAACTGTCAAAGGAAACAAATCTGAAAATTGATTCTAAATTTTTGATCTAAGGTTGTCAAATAAAGAGTGTTGTAACATTAGTGATGTTCTGATGTTGCAACATGCATCTAATCCCGATGTTATAACATAACTACAGTTTATGAATTTTACTTCTCAAAACAATCTTAACACCAATAATATGTCAACACTTATGCACATCAAGTTGTGCATCAACAATAGTCAATAAATCACTATTAAAAATGCAACAATTATTATACATCTCCATAGAAAATTAATCAAAGAGCCCTTTCGTACATGAAGAGTTTGTGTTGAATAATAATGCACTTGGATACATGAATTTGAAGATATATATTTTTTGGACATATTGAAAGAAAAAAAAAAGGTTTATTGAATTAGTGAAAACTGGGGAAATAGCAAAATTTGCCTACCTTATGCACATATCATTAAACTAATAGTTTGAGTTTTAATGTTGTCAAATGTTATAAGATGCCCAAAATACTCTTAACTTATCTCTCACCTCTTGTTTTCCTTCTTCTCCCTTTCTTTCTATTGTCTCACGGTCTCACCAACAAACTAAGTTGATCTCACCATATTGCTAGACATCCTCTTGTAAGTAGTTGATTTTGGTTGTGGGTCTCTCTCTCCTACACTTAATATATATCTAAGCCAAGTTTGTCGACTGATCAGCTTCTACACGTATTTTTTGCACTTTGGGGATTCGACCGCAATGATCGATCTAAGCTAGGCGGGATCTGATATGGTTTTTGATATCATGATTGGAAACAAAAGGATCTTGCCAGATGCAATTGCAAACAAAGGATTTTTTAATCAAGGTTGAAAAGATGGGAAACTTATGATTTTACAAGAATTTTAAAAAATATAAAGTTATTTTGACTTTTGAGATGTTATTTGAATATAATTCTTTTTTTCTTTCAAAATAATTTGTATATGATTTCTTGACAATAAATCAAATGATTTGTCATTTGTGCACTTTTTATTCGTTTCCATAATAAAGGAATGTGTTAGGAGTTTGAATGGACAAACAACTTTGTCCCACATTGTCAAGTGAAACCATCGTAAGAGATTATATGGAATAAGTTGCACAACTCACATGATATGTAATAAGAATAGATCTCATGGAGCCAACCAAAAGCCTTTTTGACAAAATTAAAAAATTAAAAAAATAAAAATTGTTTTTGAGTACCTCTTTTGAATCCATAGTGTTTTCTTATTGCACATGAATTTTAAAAAAAAAAAAAAAATTGTTTTTAATACCTATTTAGAAGAGGCATTTTTGTTTTGAATGCCTCTTTTAAGTCCACAGTGTTTTCTTATTACACTTGTAATTTCCTTGATTTGTTTTTGAATACGTATTGACAAGAGGTATTTTACATAGAGACATGTTTTAATTTTGAATTTTTAATATAATTTTGTTTGTAAATGTTAGAAAAATTGATAATAAGAACAAGTACAATGAATTTATGGTAGAAAAATAAAATAAAATATACCCAAAACATTTGTGTTGAGCCCCTAATAACTATGGTGTCTTTAAGACAAATTTACTACTCATCATCTGAGTTATTCAGTATTTGTTTCCCAAGATACAACAACACTAACCAAAATCATAGGACGAACTGAATTATTTTTTAATCTCTATCACTCTAAAAACTTATATCTAGGAATTGTGTTTAAGAGAAAATCAAATTAAAAAAAAAAAAAGAAACAAAAAAGGATTATCAGTTGTCTATGAACAACTAGAATGAACAACTAGAAAGGATGTCAATTTATAATCTCTATGTGAGACAGTTACAAAACTTATTTAAAATAAGTCATTAAATCAAATCAACAATTATGCTTTAAAAATTTAAACTTGCAATTAATATTAGCAGTTATAATTTGAATATTTAATTTTTCAATTCATGACAATTAAAACTTGTAGTTACAATTTAAAAATTAATCTGCAATTTAATTTTGTGGTTATACTTTTCCAAATAATCCAACAATTTTATTTTAAAAACTAAATCTTCAATTCAATTTTCATTCATCCAAGCATCATTTTTTTCATAAATCTATTTTGATCTATCTCAATCAAGATCTCTAATCTAATAAAAATGGGTCCTTAAAATGGATGTTTTTCTCATTTTTCCAATACTTAATTAGAAGAGATTTAACAAATAAGTATGTTTTAATTTTTACTTATTTTTTCTTTTATCATTGCACATCCATACCTTCAAATAGAAAAATACTAAGTTTATCAGGTTACAAGTGTTGTAATTCAGAAATTAGATGGTCATATCTTGGAAGGCCTTCAATGATTGTCCTTCAAGCACTAGAAGAGGTGACATTTGTCTTTGACCTATTGCTCAATTCAGTAAACCTTTATCATCATCATAATCTATTCAGTCAAGTACACTTTAGTGTGTTTCGATTTCAAAACTACTTGCTTACATATTATTATGTATGCACTAAACCGATTATTATTTCCAATGGTTTGAGTATCACTTTATTTATAAAATCACAAAGTGTTCTCCTCTCCTTACAGTTGGAGATGTTTTCTCAATCGTACTCATAATGGTTGATCTCATCAAATCTCAGCAATTCCCTAACTCAACATTTGATTAGTATTAGACTTAAAAAATAAATAAATAATGTAAATCTCTTATAGTTATATAAAGATATTACAATCAAATTTTACTCTGCATCAAAATTTTGGAAGAATTGATTTTCGTTTTGAGTGCTGCTATACAATTTATAATTAACAAAATATTTTATCGCAAATGGTGTTTAAAAAATATAATAAATTATAAATACTCATACAAATAATTCTTATGCTAGATTTGTAACTTGTCGCTGCTTTTTCTATTAATTAAATATAAAATAGTTTAATTGTAATTATCTATTATAATATTTTTTATTTTAATTTAAAATAACCTTTGAGGATCAACTTGTCATTCTAATTATCACCACACCTCTAAGTGCAAATATTACTAAATTTTGGTTGTCCATGATAAATTCAACAACAAATGATGAAAGAACTATAATTATTTCATAAGACAGGGACTCCACTGAAACTATCCCTCCAAATAGAAAACAGATAGAAAATCTTCTGTGCTTTTTTGACGCACAGTAATGGAAGTGAAGCTGAGCCACAGACGACCTTCTCTGGCTTTCCCGAACCAGACAACAACTTTCCCATCTCACAGGTTCTCTTTTCTCTCCTTCAATTCCTCTTCATTGTTGAATTCTCTTAAATCAATCTCTCAAAAAAATTCCATTTTTGTTTGCTTTGTCAGTTTCTACTTCAAGAGGCATTTTAGCGGCTCTTTAAAGGTACATCATCATCTGCAGTTCTTTTTACCATTTTCTTGCTTCTTTGATTGAGTAATGAAGTGGGAAAATTTTTGTTATTGTGAACAGAAATGGAGACTTCAAATTCGTGAAGAGTCAAACGGTCAAAACCCTTCAAAGAACGTGCTGGTTCATGTGGTCAAAGAGTAAGCTTTTTTTTTTTTTTTTTTTTTCTAATGATAATAGTATCTAATTGCATTTGTTGATTTTTAATGCATTTACAGTATTTTCATTTTCTGGGGCGTGTTTAAATTTGGTTCATTTGCTGAAATTTGATAGCTTTTGGTGGCAGAGGTGAGAATTTGATTTCGATTTCGATTTCGAAGCAGTAGGGAGTATCTGTGAATTCAATATTAGAAGAGCATAGAAGTATTGTGGATATTGATTTGGTATTCCAAGGACAGCAACTTAAGATTCCTTCTTCATCCGGGGAAGAAATCCAAGCAGGGAGCAAATTTACATGATCATTATGTACTTGTTTAGTTTGTAAACTTCATATGGTATATTGGTTGTTTGCTTGTTTTCTTCTCTAGTGCTTATAATTATTAAAATGTAAATGCAAAATGGTGTTTTTGGGACTGGGACTGCTTTTGGGATGGTCAAAAGTGATTTTAAATGTTTTTCCTTGTATTTAGTGCACGATTTGGTACAGCCTACACAATAGAAATAAGTGCTTTTGCAAATAAAAGAAAATGACAACTCAGGTGTTTATCTATTAAGTACTTGATAAATGCATTTCTAAATAGACATTTTGGAAAATCCTCATAAAACCAAAGCAAAATCAAATGTTGAACCAGAATTCACACTTCAATTGTGTCCACTTTAACTTGAAAAAAGTGATGTCTTTCAGGTAGTTGTAGACTCCATTTTTTTTTAATTTAATTAAAAAACCAAAAATAAAAGACAAAAATAAAAGGGTCTCTTGGGGACATTCTGGTTCTCCAAAAAGGCCTTCATTGGAGGCTATCTAGAGACCATCAAATGGTCTCTGATGGAAACCATGGGTCTCCATCAAAAGGTTTCCATCGAAGCAAGCCTTAAACCTATTCTAAAAGAGTGGTGGCAAAGCGTCATTCGTCGTGTCATCACCATTTTCGTGCTTGAGAGTTATTGATGTTGCACTTGAAAGAATGGAAGATGGTGGGGTCAAGTCCAATGAGTGCTCGGAGGTCAGGTTATCTTGACGAGTCATCGGTTATGGCGACGACAAGGAAAGTCGCATATGGGTTGGCGGTGAGAGCTTGGGGAAGAAGGTGTATGTTGGATTCAAGGTTTTAAAAGAGGTGGCGTGAGTGGTGATGATGGTGGTGGCTATAGGGGTGATGGTGGAGGTATTTTTTATGGTGGAAGTACGATGGGGGCATTTATTTTTTATGGATTTTTTAATTTTTGATGGATTTGCTTTTGTAATGTTGTGATGGTTTGGGTAAGGTTGATTGATGATGAAGAAATGTGAGGTTGATAAAGAAGATGATGGATTGGGTAAGGTTGATGAAAAAGAGTGAGGTAGATTTTTTTTTTTTTTTTTTTTTTTTTGGAAGATTGAAGATCTCGATATGATGATTTTGATGAATGTAGAAGATGAAAATGGAAGTGAGGAAGATGATGAGAGATAGAAGATGAAGGTGATTTTTAAAAATATATATATTATTTTAGTAATTAAAAATATTATTTTTTAATTAAAATACTTATTAGCTATGAATTGATTATTTTATTCTTCATAATTTTGATTTATCGGTGATTAACTAATGATTGACTGACGACATAGGAGGTTTATAATGAGTTTTTTGAACCTGAGGAGATGTTAGTACGAGTTTTTCAAATATCATCATTTTTATATAATTATATCAAACCTCAGGGAGGTTTGTGCAATTTATTAGTTGACACCATTAGTGTATTTGTTGATATGAGAAATCATAGGATCAGTCATTTCTATTTTGCCGTTGATTTATTTTTATTAATGAAAAATGTGTTCTTAACCAAATTTATGAACTTTTTTGGATCATTTTACCATTATAGATTTTTTTATGGAAAAACATTTTGCAAACTATTTTTTCTTTTTGTAAAAAATTATATTACAATACACACTTTTAAGCACCTTTAACAAAATTTAATATGAGATATTAAGTTTTTATGTGAATTTTTATATGGATGATAAATATAATGAAATAGACTTAAAAAAAATTAAAAACTGTCCGGGTGTTTGAACTATATTTTTCAACTTTTTTTATGATAAAATATTAAACAATAAAAGAAAATTTTAAAAAAAAATAGTTTATTAAATCCGAAAAATTTTCAATTTTTTTTTAGATATGTTATTTAACTTTTTTATGATGTATATACAAAAATCTCATCAAAATACTTTAAACTTCATGAAAGTCAAATACCAAGAAATTTAAGCAAACGTATTCCTGAGTTGAACAAACATATTCAAAGCACCAAGAGAAAAAAGCACAAATTATTAAATTGAATTCAAACATGTTCAAAGATACTGTCTTAAAACAGTTTTTCAAGTGTTGTGTTACATGTGTGTGTGTGTGTGTTAATCGAAAAAAAAAATAACATTTTTTCAAGTGACTTTGTCAGGCCAATCCGTGTGTGAGGACCACATGGACCACCATCTGTCTTTTCTGGCTTTAAAAGATTTTTTTAAGTGCCTCCGTCAGGCCAACCCGCGTGTGACGAGGCGCATGGCCCGTCACCTGGCTTTTCTGGCTTTAGGAACAGGGCAAGTTGGAATGTAGAAAATGTACATATTGCTTTGTCAGTTTAGTTGGTTTTGGTATAGTTTTTTGGATGTATACATTGATTAGTGTTTGTGGCTTGTAAGTTCCTTGTAGTTTTTTTTTTCCTTCTTGAAAGTGTAAGTTCCTTACAGTTAATTAAAAATAATTAAAAAAAAAAACCCTTTCGTGTCATTGGGAACCAAATCAAAGATCCTCTTTTAAAAAAGAAAACAAAACAAAAAAAAAAAAAAAAACAAAGATTGGAATTAGATAAAAAGTCCCTATTCTGGGCCAAAAGTCAGCGTAGCCTGTTCTTTCAATGCATTGTATCTTCTTTAACGCAAACAACCGTTTCTCATTTACGAAACCGGTTCTCATTTCTGACGAATCACTTACATCATGATTTGGGAGTCGCATAATTTTACTGGTTGCTTCAAGTTTCTTGCTTAACTTCCTGTATTTTAATTGATAATTTCATTAAGAACAACCATCATTTTGAGACAAAGTCAATTTCATATTTCAACTTTATATTTGGTTATTTTACTGGTTAGATAACTTCATCCAATAATTACAATAATTAGATTGACTTCAATAATCATCTTTACAACAAATTCAATAGATACAATTGATTATCTGATTAATAAATTAATCAAACTTATCAATTTTTATATAAATTTAGGGTTGTGACATGATGGCCACAACATACCCCCTCCGCTTTTCTCACAAGAGCATCGTTAGTTCGAATACCGTGTTTATCAATGGTGGACAATTAGCATGGAGCCCTCATATAAGAGGGCTAATTACATGCGGGTCCCTCTAGTTTGAAGACCAATTTTTTTCACTCAAAGTGGATCCCTCTCTCCCTCCTAATTAATATGAGAGTAGAGTATAATAAATATTGCAGTTTAGATTATTCTTTTAGAGTCAATACCTAAAGAGTCCGACAGTTGTATATAATAATTATAATTGTATTTGTAACATAAAAATTAAAAAAAATTGAAAAATTAAAAAATAAAAGATCATTGTATCATCTAGCCCGTAAGACCTTGTTGTATAAAGAATGAGACATGTCTATGTAATTTTTTTGGAGACTATTCTGTACATAATTATTTATATAGATTCCCACACTAAAAGAGAATATAAACGAGGAAGGGTAAATTAAAATTTGAATTATGCTGTGCTGTTCAAGACTCTGCCCAACTGTTTGGCTCCCAAAAGATGTGCGCGGCAAGCTTATTTGCAATAATTATGTTAATCATGAGATCATATATTAATGAACATTAAGGTAAGAATCTTGGTACAGTCATTTTATTTTTCAGTTACTGTTCATTGTTGTATATACATGACTAATCTTGATTGGTTTTTATTTGTGAACATGCATGTCGTATGAGAGTATTTACAATTATGGTATCAAAACTTGCATTAACTGTTGCATTGAAGTTCAAGTATTCTCATTTATATATATATATATGTGTGTGTGTGTGTGTGTCTGTCTGTTTTCTCTTATAATATCAAACTTGTGTTACGGGAATCCATTCTAGTTTTGTAAGAGTCAAATACCTCAAAAATAATTAAAAGATGACTTCAAAATTTTTTTTTATCTATAACATCGCCTCTAAAATTTAGAAGCACAAACGTTACAAGTGATCAAATAGCTTTGTTTTGCTAGGTTTTGCAATAAAGTTTTAGCTAGCTACTCAAACAGATTTGTGTCTGGATCAGCAACCTCTACCTACCTCATTAGAAAAACATGGTAAATAAAACAATAATGATACTAGTGCTTTGAAATACACGTACTTAGCAGGCACAATAAATTTATAATTTAATAGATAGATCACACGTTGATTAGTATACACAGCAAGATAATATATACTAAATTGTCATCTTTTGTGGGGTACTTACGGACCCAGAGAACTTTCTCCTTTAAATTGTACATCATCGGCAGCTTGTTGAACAGATAAAAAAGTCTTTGGGGATGAGAAGGCGAGCAGCTGGGGCAGTCACAGATGGTGTGGGGCAGTCACAGACGGTGTGGGACAGAGGTTTGAACTTCGAAGATGGCTTTTGTTTTTGGAGTCTGAAGGGTTGTTTTTGACCCTTTCCTCGTGACCCTCTCTATAGAAGTTGCCGCTAATTTTCTTGCTCTAGGCTCTTATATATACCCCACCTTCAATACGCCGTTTTTGCATCTCAAGTTCAATTCACTTTGCTCTTGCTTCTCTTTGGGTTTCTGTGACTCTTGAAAAGCGTGTATGTGATATTAATGTTTGAGTCTCCCATTACAATGATGAATCAGGCTACAAACAACACAACCACAAATAACCACGTTCCTCAACACCAAGTCTCCCATTTCTCGGAAGACGTGCCTCCACAAGGCGGCTCCAAGTGCTTCGATGATGATGGCCGTCTCAAACGAACAGGTACGTTTGGTTGGTTTTTAGTTTATTTGTGTAGTTATATAGTTTGCTAAGACTTCTGATGTGGTGGTTGGTGTGTTTAAATAAACAGGGACTATGTGGACTGCTAGTGCACACATAATAACTGCAGTGATAGGATCAGGAGTTCTGTCCCTGGCTTGGGCCACTGCACAACTGGGATGGATTGCTGGACCAGCTGTGATGTTCTTGTTCTCTTTTGTCACTTATTACACTTCCTGTCTTCTTTCAGCTTGTTACCGATCAGGAGACCCTGTCACTGGCAAGAGAAACTATACTTACATGGATGCTGTTCGATCCAACCTTGGTATATTTCACATTTGTAATAAGCAACAAATACCCTACTGGATTCATAATTTTAATATTATTATTACTGTTTCTTTTCTCAGGTGGGGTGAAATTCAAGATATGTGGGTTTGTTCAATATCTCAATCTTTTTGGAGTTGCCATTGGTTACACCATAGCATCATCTATAAGCATGATGTGAGTTCAAAAATTATCTTTTTGTTTGTTTTTTATTATAATTCTTGGGACTAATAAGTCTTTTCGTTCTTGTTGTAACAGGGCAATCGAAAGGTTCAACTGCTTTCACAGCAAAGGTGACTCAAGTCCATGCCTTGTGAATAGCAATCCATACATGATTGCTTTTGGTTTTGTGGAAATTATATTCTCTCAAATTCCTGACTTTGATCAACTATGGTGGCTTTCCATTGTTGCTGCTGTCATGTCCTTCACTTATTCAACCATTGGTCTTGGTCTTGGCATAGCTAAAGTTGCAGGTAATTAAACCATTAATTTATCTCTTTATGATATTGATAATTTTTCCATCTTTTAAATATGATTTGGTGACTGACAAAGCTAACGTAAGTTGCCTTTTTTTTTTTTTCTTTTTTTGGGTTGCTTAATTACCAGAAACTGGAAAATGGAGGGGAAGTTTAACTGGTGTAAGCATTGGCATTGTCTCTGAAACTGAAAAGATATGGAGAAGCTTCCAAGCACTTGGTTCCATAGCTTTTGCCTACTCTTATTCTATCATCCTCATTGAAATTCAGGTTTATTAATGTTCCTTTTTCTTCTTTTTCTTTTTTTTTTTTTCCTATTTTATCAAACAGAAAATGTGAATTCAAAAGATGAAGTAGTAACTTGATAGAAATCGGTATGTATGTAACAGGACACAATCAAATCTCCACCATCAGAAGCCAAGACAATGAAGAAGGCAATACTAGTAAGTGTTGCAGTAACAACACTTTTCTACATGCTTTGTGGCTGCTTTGGCTATGCTGCATTTGGAGACCTATCACCTGGAAATCTGCTCACTGGTTTTGGTTTCTATAACCCATATTGGCTGCTGGACATAGCAAACGTAGCTATAGTTGTTCACCTTGTTGGTGTGTACCAAGTTCACTGCCAACCCCTCTTTGCATTCATTGAAAAAACAGCTGCAGATAGATTCCCGGAGAGTAAATTCATCACAAAAGAAATTAAAATCCCAATTCCAAGATTTAGGGCTTACAATCTGAACCTCTTCAGATTGGTTTGGAGGACGATTTTTGTGATCATAACCACAGTGACCTCAATGCTTCTTCCATTCTCTAATGATGTCGAGGGCCTCCTAGGAGCTCTAGGATTTTGGCCGCTAACCGTTTATTTCCCTGTTGAGATGTACATAGTGCAAAAGAAGATCCCAAAGTGGAGCAGAAAATGTTTTTCACTTCAAACCCTAAGTTTTGCTTGCCTTGTTATTAGCTTAGCTGCCGCTGCTGGTTCTATAGCAGGAATTGTTACTGACCTCCAGACTTACAAGCCCTTCAAGAACAGCTACTAGCTACTAATTCAAAGACGAGGAGAATCTTAGATTGTTACTTCTTGTTAATATTGATCAAGCCTAGACTGCTCATGTCACTGCATTTCAACTAGTTTTCTATTGTTGCTTTACGTCAATGAAACAAAATGAGGGCCATGTAAGTCATGCACTTACAATACAAGTCCTGCGTCCTCGTTTTCCATCTGTAAGTTGTCTATTTTTCAAATGAAATTTACTCAAATACCCATCACTTCTTTTTCTTTTTTCTTTTTTTTTTTTTTTTGAAATATACTTTTTCTTATTGTTTACTTCTCTTGGCATCATGAGGGAACAAAAATTAATTCATTTACCTTCCAACGACTAAAATCTAAGCAATTTTAATCCATTTATACAGCTTCTGCAATTTTCCTTCTCTTTTTTACTTTCTGTTGTAATCCATATGATTGAAACAATTCGAATCTAAAATATGTTTTTCCCAATAACTCATATTGGACGGTGGTTTTATTGTACTTCTTATGAATATTTTCAAATTATATTGGACAATGGTTCTAGTGTACGTCCTACAATCATGGAGAGTGCCCTTCTAATTTATTTAGTTGGAGACAAGGGTTTTTAATATACAATTTCACTTAGAAATATATAGGGGAAAAAAACAAAATGAACAACCCTGACCACCAATTAATCTAGGTTGTGGAATCAAGTCCTGATTGCAGCTGCAGTTTGATCCGATTATTATCTATGACTCCTTCACTATTTGTTTTTTCTTTTTCTTGAAAAAGGAAAAAAAAAAAACCTACTGTTGTCAAGTGAAAGGATTTTCTTTGAAATTACTTGAAAATGCTTTAGAAAAACAAGTTATTGAGTGTTTTTTGAAATATTTATTAAAGATTTTTTACTGTTATTTTGATTTACAAGTTAAATATTTTAATTAGTATTATTATTGTTATTATTTAATTTTGAAATTGACTTCGAAATGAATTTATATGGAATCTGACGAGACTAAGCAAAGCTAGTGCAAATAATTACTTCAACATTATCGAGGAAATTTAAATGTTAATAATTTAATAGGTCACATCAAAGACAAATATTATAATCTAAAACTCATATCCTTTTTCTAATAACCATGATGCATGTTGTATTATAGATTTGCACCCCTGTCTAATTCATTAGCTAAATTTAATTGGTTCAATATAGAGACTGTTTTATTGACTGCAACGTTGAGAAGTCATGACGATAATTTGAGGTGGTTGATAATTTGAGCCACCGACCCTCCTCCGACTTGACTTCGTGTATATTTGTGTGTATACACATATTATTATTATTATTTTATTATTTATTTATTCATTTATTTTGAAGAAGTGTGTGTCAGATATGAATGAGAAGAATTACTTTTGCTCTCCCATTTTATTTTATCTTCTTCCTTCATTTTAGGTTATTTTATTCTTCACTAAAGTTATATTATATTTAACTTGTTTACCCATCTTGCTATGCTTTCTTCCATAACAACTCTTATACTTTTATTTTATAAAACATTATTAACACGATTCAAATAATGAACAGAATTTTATTATAATTTCATTATGAGTTATTTATTTACTGTTCATATTTATTTATACATAATTCTTCTTATAAGTCTAACTCTGTCGACTCAATCAATGTACGCCTCTATCAATTTTGTATATATACATAATGATATTAACCTTATTTATTGTTATGGATTATATGTGCAACTCTATCAACTTTATTAATTGACATTGTTATATACTATATGTATGGCTTCGCCAACTTGATTTCCTATTTTTATTACGCATTTTATGCATGACTATGTCGGCTCAGTTTACCTTTATATATTATATGTATGGTTATATTGACCTTATATCCTATTATGCATTATATATATGGCTCTACCGAATTTTTTTTTTCCATTTTACCTTATATGAATGCATTTACTAACCTTGTTTACATTTATTTGCTATACATATGACTATACTTATATTATCATTATTATGCTCATATATATATATATATATATATGTGACTTATTTACTTTATCTATTATTTTAATTAAATATGCCTCATTTCTTAAGATTTTGATAAAGTTATTTGAACAAGCCGTTTTTATTTCATAACTCCAAATTTCTATCACTTGACAAATTTAATCATCATTTGACAAAAGTCATATCTTATGATAAAAGTCAAAAGTCATATCTTATGATAAAAGTCATGCCATTTGATCATATTTTTTAATCAAATCAGTGGCCCTCATTTAATCATCACACCAAATCATATAATGTGATGCATTATTTTGAAAATCATTCCAACAATCCTCCACCATTTTCAAAATCAGTACAATTTGAAAATGTCTTGCACACAGTGGCGGACCAAAAAATTTATATAAGGGGAGACACTTTTATATAATGATTATAATATTAAGAAACTAAGTTATATAAAATTTTACTTGTAATGTTTCCTCTAACTACTAGAAGGACATTATATGAAATAACATTAGTTAAAATACATAAACGGTAGAGGATATATAGTTTTAACTCTTACAAGATTATAAACAAAATTTTTTAAAATAACATTCTTAATACAAATATAAAAACAAAAAGATACTAATTGTGAGTTGATACTGGTTCCCTTTTATTTTCTAGTTCATGTAAATATGATATAGTATGTGATGATTCGAAATGAATATAATAATTTGTGAAGTCAAAATATTTTGAATTTAAATATCAATTTGTAATAATGGAAAAAAAAAAAGAAGGAAAAAACAACATGTTTTAATAGGGAAACAGATTGAACCATAATGAGAAGAAAAAAATTGATGAAAAGTAAAATATTTTGATAGGAAAAGAGATTGAATCATGGTGGATGGAAGAAAGAAAAATAAGATCAACGCTATAAAAATTTAAAAATTATTAAAAAAAATTATAAAACAAAAAGGAATCAAACCATAGTTCGCTTTAGAAAGGAAGACAAGTACAACCAGCAAAACCAATTTGTGTTTGTGCTAATATTTGACATTTCATTTATATAATATATTAAATGAAAAACAAGATTCATGTAACAAAAATAAAAAGACTAAAATTAACATTAAAAAAATGTATGAGTCATCCGAGAGTCAAACCAGACTCATTCTACAGAATAAAGCATGCACAACCAACAACACCAATTTGTGCTTTTGCTAGTGTTTGACATTTTCTATATAATATATTAAATAAGTGAAAAAGGAGAAAAACCAACAACTTTTTGGTGGAGCAAGGAATCAAACCTGAAAGGCAGCTGAAGAGTAAGCGATCCTAACGAACAACGCCATTCTTATTTTGTGAAAGATTATGACATTATATTTATATATTTAAAACTGTGACTAATAACTAATTTTTAAAAAATTTCAGGAGGGACACATGTCCCCCCAAACCCAATGGTGGGTCCGTCCCTGCTTGCACAGGCTAGGAAATTTTATGCATAAATGAAAGTGTCTTTCGATTGAACTTTTTACTTAGCAAAACAAATCAAAGTTAGTCAATGTGGCATGGTAGGCACACTTTGAACCAACAACCTTATTCAACTAACTGGACATCTTGCGCACATAATCTTTCAATATCTCCGGTGTTCAAAATCATTGATGCATGTAAAGGCCTTGCACCTATATCATGGACTTTTATGAGCGCTATGGTAACCAACCAATTTACGGAAAGGATGACATCATCCTTGACACTCATATAGGTAGACGTTATAAGAAATACCCCTACAAAAGCATTCCAACAGAAAATCTATTATAAGTCCATTAAAAGCTAAAAAGCTTATCCTTCCCAGTACATATAAGTATCAAGCACTTTCACCTTTAGAATGTATGTAAAATATTATAGTTCTTGCAATCACAACATATGATGTACTTTGCTCATTGAACTTAAGACCTTGATGTTTCAAGTGTTGGATTGAGTTTCCAACACTGGTGTTGTTTAAATGCTGGCTTTCGTCCCTAAAATTTTAAATACTAAAATGTTTGCAAGACTTTCTTTGAGAGGATCTAAAAGATTTTCGCAAGATTTGACAAAATCTATGGTGATTACACCATCTATGAGTTTGTCTCACATAATTATATCTTAGGCCAATACACATAGATTTGCCTATATTTATCTAGTTATATTCTCCATACAGAGTCGAATTATTATCATAATTGACAAATTTATGAGACATTAGGTTTGGGCCCAAAGGAAATTCTATTTTCAAATTCCTTAACCATTGTCTCTTCATGATGCCAAATATAATCTCAATAGCCATGGTTGTTCTGTTATGCAAGCTTGCTTCATTGAATTCAAAAATAGCTCCTCCACCAAATGTGAAAAATCCATTCACTTATAGTTGCATGATGATATTAATGATGATCAAAGCGGCATCAATACATCCTTCCAATACCGAAGGACAACCAAAAATCAACTATACCATAATTTATAGTATTCTTTTGATACTTTAAATCTTGTACACGATTAGGATATATAGTATGTATGCCCAGCCGACATTTATAGAGCAGAAGTCCTATCCTGCTTAGTACGTGTCATAACATAAATGAGCATACTCAATATAAGATATCACTTTGCCAATACTATATGCAGTCTTATGTTTAAAAAATAGAATATAATTTTTAGCTTGCAGATTAAATAATTGAATTACTTCAATTCCTAATTGTGTTTGATGAATAAACTCTAGACCGCTATCCATGTTGATAATATTCAAACCCAAAACACATAAGGAAGCCTAATGACCATGCCATTTATATGATAATAATGATATAGTGATTTTTATGCTTTCATTATTTCAAGTAGAACATGTCATCCAAATAACCACATATTTATATTACTGTGTTTTATATATATATATATATATATGTAGTGTTTTTATAATCAATACCTTTTAACTTTAAAAAGTTAAGACAAACTAATCAAATTCATCTATTACACTTAAATTAAATAGGAGAGAGAATTTATTTTATGAGAGATAATGCAATGGATGAATTTGATTAGTTTGTCTTTAACTTTAAAAAAGTTAGAAAGTACTGATTATAAAAACAATATATATAGTGCTTTTATAATTAATACATCTTAATTTAAAAAAATTAAGACGAATCAATCAAATTCATCAATTGCATTTAAATTAAATAAGAGAGAGAATTTATTTCAACAGCAAAAATGCAATGGATGAATTTAATTGATTCATCCTAAATCTTTAAAGTTAAGAGGCACTTATCATAAAAGATACACACACACACACTTAGATTCATGAGGTTGAAAACCATTTACACTAATAACTTCATTTTTCTCCTCATAAGTGAGAGAATCGAACTTAAGACCTTAAATTGTCTCACATGCATTTCTAGTTTAATCAACTAGATAAACAACAAAGTTAGGGCCAAAGGTTTTTTGTTCCTTACCCTTTCACTTTTCCATACTTTAGAAGGATAATTCATAATAAATATAGTCATCATGAAAGACATGCTTATGTATAACAATGAATCTAGTTCACATAACGTCTCTAGATTCTATAACTATATTGATTTAATAAATATATTAGGTTCAATCATCATGAACTTATATAATTGCTGTATTTTGTATATCATACGACATGCATTCTACTATACCCATTTTCTCGTTTGGCCTAAATGGGCCAGTATAGGCCCTACTAACTCGAACAGAAGCAAGGGCCCAGGAGGCCCAAGATTAGAGCCAACGGTTGCAAACCCAGCCCGTAAGGCCGTTCAGGTCGCAAGCCAGCAACAGTTCCCAGATCTCCCACGCATGCCTCCTGCCCGCACCTTTAGCTCGCGGAGCTCGCGAGGTCGCCCAGGTCGTAAGCTCGTGGGAACCTCCAGACCGCCTAACCTCTCCTCCTGGTCACGCTGGCTCCCCTCCAATGTGCATCACCTGGCTGACCAGAGGACTTACTCAGGAGATATCGTGTATAACAAGTCAACAAGGTCACCTACTCCCATGGTTTCCCGCCAGAGACTGTTTACACCATTACCAAGACACATTTAATGCGCCGGCTCTGCATTTAATGAAGAAATGACTTCTCCAGGAGCATTAAATGTAGACGTGTGTATGCAAGAAGAAATGATAGTTTCACATTTAAGACAGCATGGCTGTGTCAGGATTAGTTGAAAATAACCATCAACTGTACCTTATTTTTATATATTTTACGGCTTTCTTTGTATCTTTCCCCTCCATATATAAACAGGGGAGACCTTTACTGTAGACAACAAGTTGAAAATACTGGAGAACTGTCACTCTGCCGGATTTTGACCTGAGTGACCGTGGATGTAGGTGCAGTCGCCAAACCACGTAAAAATCTTTGTGTATTGCATCCTTCTTCCTCCTATCCTCATTGTTTATCTGATTGCATTTACTCAACCGCCACGACCAACATTCCCTCGCCTTAATTAAATTCCACCAACCTTAAAACTTTATTTAAACCACATTTATCACCTACCCAACACTGTAACTGTTCCTTAATTACCTTGTTCGCCGTCTGGGCCCCAGAATCTCTGGTTGACCGTTTCCGAACGTCAACATCTTTTGGCCCTAAAAGGAGGGCCCAACAGCGACCTGGTAATCTCTCGCCAATTCATTATTCTATATTTGCTCACGTTTGTTTATTATGGCCAGAATCAAGGCCACGAGGAATGTCGGAGTGTCAGATGAACAACCTGAAGTTCGAGAAGACCAGCAGAGCGCCTCACCTTCCAGAGGCGAGGTCGCTCAGGAATGGCAGCAGCGCCAACGAGCTCTGGAAGATACAGTAAGGGAGTTAACAGCGACGGTCAAGGCGTTGGTAGAGGTCCAAGCCCATGTTATGCAAAGGCGGGTGGAGGCCGCACCGCCAGGAAGAGCTCGCCGTCAACCTTCAAAAGAGATCCCAACCCCAGAGGGAATAGCTGCCAGGGATAGGTCGCTGATAGAAGGATCAGCTCGCTCCTCAAATCTGAACCCAAGGAGAGCCAGGAGACGGAACCAGGAGCGAGAAATCTCACCTCGCCCCAATGATAATGGGGTAAGGGTGAACTACGAGGGCGAGCGACGCGCGGAAGGAAGTCGAAGGTAGGAGCGAGCTCGTGAGCTCCGCGCAGGTCATGAGCCCGAGCCACGAGGGACTCCCAGGCGAGCAGGAACCCTCAGGGAGGAAAACAGATCGCGGGACCATCCCTTGGGGGAGCAAGAGAGCGCAAGTGAATGGAACCCCAGTAGGCGATCTCTAACTCAGGACCCGATGGTAGAGGAATTATTGCAGAGGGTCCGACAGTTGGAGGCACGACCTGGAGGCCAGAACAGGGAAGAGCGAGAGGATCGTAGGGTACCATTCACCTGGGAGATTGAAACAGTACCTCTACCAGCGAAGTTTAAGCTCCCCAATATCCCTCCATACAATGGCCGGACTGACCCATACGACCATCTAGATGCCTTCAACGTACAGATGGATCTCTAGACGGACGACCCATTGGTGAAATGCCAGGTGTTCCCGGCTACTCTAGGGGATGCCCAGCGAGCTTGGTTCAGAGGCCTTCCAGCCCACAGCGTCAGGAGTTGGAGTGAATGTCAGAAGAAGTTTCTAGATCAGTACAAGGCCTTGAGGAGGCAGCTCGTGCCTACCTGCCACCTCACCACCATCTTCCAAAGGCAAAACGAGTCCCTAAAGGATTACATCACTCGATTCAGAGAGGAGGTGAGTAATGTGGAAATCCCCTCGAACGAGAGTATTTTGACAGCCATTTTTGCGGGGCTCAGAAAAGACGGGAAATTATATGAAAGCATCTACAAGTCCCTGGTGAAAGATCTGTGAGAGTTTTATGAAAGAGCTGCCAAAGAGATCAGATGGGAGGAAGCCTTCGGGGCCAAGAAGCCTAGCAGTCACCGGGGTGAAGCTAACAGTTCCCACAACAAAAAGAGGAAGAGCCACGACGGGGACAAGCCAGGAGAGCAGAGGCATCAATCCGCCCATATGGTGGCGAAACGAGTTAAACCTGGGCCAAGGAGGGAGCGACCTCGGCGTCAGGGCCGATATGAAAGCTATAGCATGCTATCAGACAGGTAGGACAGAATATTCACCACGGAAAGGAACAGGGAAGATTTCGGGAAGCCACCCCCGACAGGAATGCCTGACCGGCGTCGGGACCCGAAGAAGTACTGTGCCTACCACAACGAGAACGGGCACAATACATCAGATTGTTGGCGACTAAAAGATGCCATTGAAGAGTTGATAAGGCGAGGCCGCCTAGGAGAGTATGTTGTGCAGCCCGCGGGGAGACGACCTCAATATCAACGACCTCGGGACCGAGACCAGCAGCCCGAGCAACAGCAGCCTCAGCGAGCTCCAGAGCCCGAACGCGAGCCCGCGGTAAGGACGATTTTTTCTATTCATGGTGGGCCTCATGTGACAGGTAGTTCGAACAGGTCACATCGAAAGTACATCAGGGAGGCTAACCATACCCTGCTGGCAGAATACGGAGGGGCTGGGGGACCTACCAAAAAGGCCAAAATGTCCTTAGATAGCATTGTGTTCACAGAAGAGGACGCGAAAGGAGTACGCTGGCCCCACAATGATGCAATAGTAATCCGGGCCCAGATCAGTAATGTGGAAGTACGGAGAATAATGATTGACACTGGCAGCTCGGTCAATGTCATGTACAAGGACTGCTATGATCAGATGGGATTGGAAACTGAGCAGTTGAGGCCTTCCCCGGAACCCCTCTATGGTTTCACAGGAGACGCAGTGATACCGGTGGGCCAGATCACACTACCTCTCACCCTTGGAGAGCCGGGCCGACAAGCTACAACCCTTGCTGATTTCCTGATTATCAGCAGCCCATCAGCATACAACGTGGTCCTGGGGTGACCTTCCATGAACGAGCTGGATATGGTCACCTCCACCAGGACACTAACAGTTAAGTTCCCCACTCCCAACGGGATAGGCTGTGTCAGGGGGGAACAGCGTCTGGCCAGGCGATGCTATGAAGATGCAGTGAAGATGAGGGTCCGAGGAAGAAAGGTGAATGTGGTCTCAGGTGGCCAACCTCAAGCGGTCCCTGCAGCAGGGGTCAGCACAGACCTCGATCCTCGCGAGGTGGACCCAGATAGGGCCACGGGACCTGTTGAAGATCTAGAAGACGTGCAGGTCAGCGAGGTAGACCCGGAGAGGTGTGTGAAGATGGGTAGAGACCTGCTACTAGAAGTGAAGACTGAGCTCGCGGAATTCCTGAAAAGGAACCTCGATGTCTTCGCCTAGAGTCACGAAGACATGGTGAGGATAGATCCTGGTGTTATGTGCCACAAACTGAATATAGATCCCAAACACAGGCCAGTCCGTCAGAAGAGAAGGCCAATGACCCCAGAACGCTATATAGCTTTGAGGGAGGAGGTCGAGAAGCTGCTAGCTAACAGGTTCATCAGGGAGGCGTGTTACCCTGTTTGGGTCGCAAACCCAGTCCTCGTAAAGAAGAAGAACGGGAAGTGGAGGACGTGCATTGACTTTACCAACCTGAACAAGGCTTGCCCAAAGGACAGCTTCCCATTACCCAGGATTGATCAGTTGGTAGATGCGACGGCGGGGCACTAACTCTTGAGTTTCATGGATGCCTATTCAGGATACAACCAGATTCCCATGAACCCGAAGGATGAGGAACACACCTCTTTTGTCACTGATAGGGGGCTGTATTATTACAGGGTGATGCCCTTCGGACTGAAGAACGTAGGAACGACCTACCAGCGACTAGTCAATGCCATGTTCCAAGAGCAAATTGGAAAGACCATGGAGGTGTACGTGGATGACATGCTGGTGAAGTCCCAGAGAGCACCAAATCATGTCCGCGACCTAGATCAGACGTTCAGAGTCCTCATGGATTATCGCATGAAGTTAAACCCCCTGAAGTGTGCCTTCGGGGTCGCATCTGGCAAGTTCTTGGGGTTTATGGTAAATAGCAGGGGAATAGAGGCCAATCCGGAGAAAATCAGGGCGCTTATAGAGATGAGATCCCCCTCCAGAATCAAGGATGTGCAGAGCCTAAACGGCCAGGTCGCGGCTCTCAGCCGGTTCATCTTGAAGGCTACCGACAAGTGCATGCCTTTCTTCGAAGCAATAAAGAAGGCCAGGAACTTCGAATGGACTGAGCATTGTGAAGAGGCGTTCTAGAAGTTGAAAGAATATATGGGCCGGGCACCCCTCTTGTCCAAGCCAAAGGATGGAGAGCAGTTATTCTAATACTTGGGTATATCCGAGCATGCTCTGAGTGCAGCCTTGGTGAGAGAAGAAGAGAAGACGCAGCTACTTGTATACTACATCAGCAAAAGGCTGGTTGATGCGGAAACCCGATATTCGCAAATGGAGAAGCTCGCATACTGCCTGGTGACCGCCTCGAGAAAACTGCGTCCGTACTTCCAAGCTCATCGGATAGAGGTCCTCACGCAGCACCCTCTCAGACAAGTCCTCCAGAAAGCAGATACCTCAGGAAGGCTCCTCAAGTGGGCCATCGACCTCGCTCAATTCGATATAGAATACAGGCCCAGGACAGCAGTCAAGGCCCAAGCATTTGCAGACTTTATTGTTGAATTTACAGGGCCAGCACCAGAGCAGGAGGAGCTAGCAGGTGGTCAGACTTGGGAACTCTACGTGGATGGATCCTCCAACGATCACGGCTCGGGGCCGGAGTAATGTTAATCAGCCCCGAAGGTCACAAGATCCTAAGTGCCCTAAGATTCGGATTCTGGGCGACCAACAATGAGGCCGAGTATGAGGCTTTGCTCGCCGGACTCCTCCTGGCAAAGGAAGTGCGAGCTGAGCAGGTAAAGGTTTTCAGTGACTCCCAACTTATTGTCTGTCATGTCAGGGGAGAGTACCAGACTAAGGGTCAGAGGATGTCAGAGTACCTCAAAAAGACTAGAGAGTTGATGGGGGCTTTCAAGGGGTTTGAAGTGAATCAGATCCCCAGGGCTCAGAACTCTAATGCAAATGCCCTGGCTCGCTTAGCGACCTCCCAAGATGCTGATCTCCTGGAATCTATCCCTGTGGAATTCCTGCCGACCCCAAGCATTGAGGACAAAGAGGTAATGATGTTCATGCAGGTCCGACCTAACTCCTGGATGAGCTCGTTACTAGGCTACCTGCAGGAAGGGAAGCTGCCGGAGGACAAGTTGGAAGCTCGTCGTTTACGAGCTAGAGCGGCCCGATACTGCATTTATGATGACAAGCTATACAATAAGGGATTCTCAACCCCGTTGTTACGGTGTATAGATAATGGGGACTATGAGGTAGTGCTGAACGACATCCATGCAGGTCACTGTGGCAACCATGCAGGAGCCTTGTCCTTAGCCCAGAAAGCCCTCAGACAGGGGTTCTACTGGCCGACTATAAAGCAAGACGGCATAGACCTGGTGAAGAAGTGTGATAAGTGCCAAAGATTTGCCAAAGTCCCACGAGCTCCGCCAGCCTACCTCCAGCAAATGGTGAGCCCATGGCCTTTCGCGATCTAGGGAATGGATCTCATCAGACCCTTGCCTACAGCTCGAGGAAATTGTAAGCATGCTGTGGTTGCAGTGGACTACTTCACTAAATGGGCTGAAGTTAAAGAGCTAGCCGAAATTTCCACTATGAAGATAGAAAAGTTTGTGTAGGACAACATCATCTACAGGTTCGAAGTCCCTCAACAGCTCGTGACAGACAATGGGACCTAATTCACCAGCGAGCAATTCATAGACTTCTACAACGAGCTTGGAATCGTGAAAAGCTTCTCAGCTGTCGACCACCCTCAGGCCAACGGTCAGGTCGAGGCTGTGAACAAGATCATCAAGCAGACTCTGAAAGCCAAGTTAGAAGCAAGGAAAGGGGCTTGGGTGGACGAGTTGCAGAAAGTCCTTTAGGCATATAGGACCACAGCTCGAAACTCAACAGGTGAGACCCCATTTTCCATGGTCTACAGAACAGAGGTCATGATCCCAGCAGAATTTGAAGTCACCAGTCAGCGAAGGGTCTCTTTCCGATCTGAGGACAATAGACAGTTGCTCGCTGCCAGTTTAGACTTAGTTGATGAAGCAAGGGAAACAGCTCGCCTGAGGGTAGCAGTATACCAACAGAGAATTGCCAGGTATTATAACAAGAAAGTGCAAGCCCGAAGCTACAAGGCAGGGGACCTCGTTCTCAGATTAGTCCTCCCTGGAGCCCGCAAGGCAAGTGATGGGGCGCTTGGACCTAACTGGGAAGGACCGTACCTCGTCAAACAAAGTCTGAACAATGGAGCCTATCACTTAGCCAACATGGATGGATCAGAGTTACCCCGAGCATGGAATGCCGAGCACCTACGGCCCTATTATACATGACTGTCAGCTTGCTTTAACTTTGTACATGATTTCTCTTAGCTATTGTCTGTAAAGTGCTTTCACCTGTTTTCTGTTGTATGTGTCGCACTTGATGCAGAAAGCATACTGGCTGAACCAGCTAATGTACATGATTAAAGAACAAAGCTAATGAAACTCCTTTTTTCTCAAGAAAATGAGCTGCCACCTATTATCATGCACGTATCTATGTTAACATTCAGGGAGCCGCTTGTGACCGAAACATTTGCACGAAGTGCTCGCCGAAAATTACATACAGATTATGTGGCAAAGAAATGACTATAACCCTCAACCGAGGATCCCTTGTTAATCAACGCTCAACTTACTGATGTTATTCTCAATAATAAAATTTGTGCCAGCAAGTGTAAAGCTCATTTTCCAGCTCGCAGTCGTTATTGCCCGCGACCTCGCGAAACTTTGCCCCGCGACCTCGCGGGAGGGGGTAAAGTCACGCCTCTCAAATATAAGAGTGCCCGCGAGCTCGTGTAAAGAGCCACCCACAGCGAGGGCTCACCCTTGTACGGTAAATATTGCCACGAGCTGGACTCTCAAAGTTCGGGAAAATGCCACTCTTGAACACACTCGACGCCAGTGCAGCTTATAGGCTCATAAGGGTTCTGAACACCCCTCTGACTGTAAGTCCACATCTACTTTTCAAGGGTTGCCCCACTACATTACTTGCATGATCAGGTACTTTGTTCGATTGAGCCACCTGTGAGTTCCAACTCTTGCAAGCATAATGTTATTATCATGGTTGATGGCAGTTGGCGAGCTCGTAAGTTGACGCGATTTTCACATTTGTGATTTACTTAGCGAGTTTTAAGCATACTTATTGTGATGTGCCTATTATTAAAACTTGTTAACTGTTCATCATATAAGAGGACCATGCACATCCACAAGTTTCTTACTTGGACAGAATAGTGAAATTTGCAAAGAATTTAATATTGTAATTTCGAGTTATAAGCTCGTTGTGTAAGTTTCAACGAAATAAAAATAATGACAATGACAACAAGCGACAAAACAAATGAATGAAGCTAGAATGCTCTAGGCATCAGCTGGTGCATCTGATGGGGCAGGAGGATCAACAACAGCTTCTGCTGGGGGCTCCGACGCAAGGATCTGATCAGGGGCTGGGAGATCAGGAGAGGCTTCTACTAGGAGCTCGGGCGCTGGAAGATCGCCAGGAGCTGAAGTTCTATCGAGGATTTGTTCTGGAGAAGGGACTTGGACAGCAGATGGATCAACTGGAGGAACAGGAGCTGTCTCAACCTGTTGCACACCCTGAGCACTTGCAGCATGCTCCACGAACTCCTGGATCGTTTCAACGCCGACTGGCCCAAAGAATGAGTAATCCAAGTCCGGGTAACGCTCCCACATACTGAACAGGAAAGCCCTCTCGATCTCTTCGCCAAGCCTGTCCTGCTCCTGAGTAAGCTCAGTCTCAAAGCCCGCCTCAGTCTGAACCAGCTTCTCCTCAACCCCAGCGAGCTTCTCGTTGGTTAAGGCTAAGTCCTGCTGTTGCTGTTTTATTTTACTCTCAACAACCTTTGCTTTTTTTTGTGCAGCACTTAGCTCACCCTTCACCTGCTTCAGCTCGCTGTGGGCCTTGCTGACTTCAGAGGTAGCAGCTTCCCTACGAGCAGTTTCTTGTGACAGGGCTGTGTCAGCATCTTGAAGCTTGGCCTTAAGCTCTGCGTTGTCCTTCTGGAGGAGGCTGACTTCTTCCTGCATTACTTTCTTCTCCTCCTCGAACTGCACCTTGGACACCCTAAAGGCCTCCTTCTCGCCAAGCTGATCGTCTACCTCCCTCATCAGCTTCACGGTTGTCATACCCAACTGAAAAAGTAAAGAGTTATTAAAATCTGAGTCGAGAAAAGTCAAAGTACAGGGGGGGTTGAACCTTACCAACGCCGCATGACGAGCTGCAAAAGCTACGAGGTTCTGACCTGAGAGCTCAGGTTTCTACAGCTCCGGATCGCGCTTCCCCATTACCCCGGGCACGAGCTCCACGAAGCTGTTGAGATACTCCATCTCCTTTGCTGCGTCAGGATACAGCTCGGAGTCCCCCTACGACTCCTCTGCAGGCCCCGCAGGTCGCGCAGGTGCCTCAAGACCTGGCTCCCTGCCAATAGTAACTGCCCCGGGCTTGCGGACTCCATGACACCCTTCTTCTTCGGAGCTGGAGGCTCGACTATAGCTTTCCCCTTCTTCTTCCTAACAAGGGCCTCATGCTCCTGATCCGCAGATGGATCACTCCCAACCGAGACCTCAGCCTTTTTTGCTGAGGAAGGACTTTGACCTCCGGATGGAGCAGCCAGCTTTTGAGGAGTCGTCGCTGACTTAGCCTGAGGAGAGGCGGCTACAGCGGGCTGAGATGGCACTCTTTGTGAGCGATCTGAAGAGGTGTCATCCACTTCCACGACCGCGGGCGCTTTGGCAAGAGGAACCGACCTCAGGGGGGGAATAGACATCGCGAGCCTTCGCATATTGTCAGAAGGTGTGGTACTAGACGTGCTCAGGCTCGAAGACCTTTGAGGAAAAGGCTGCGGATCTGAATCAGACTGTTCAGGGGCAGCGAAGACCGAGCGAACCTCGCAAGTTTGTCCCCGTATCCCCAAGTGCTGGATTATGTTCAAAAGGGGACCTATGGCAGATGGCGCGAGACCCCGTTCTATCAGCTCGCTGTTGAAGGAAGATAATTGTCGTTTGGCCTCTTGACCGCCACATAAGCATCCAAAATAGCGAGCTCGTCCTCTCTGAGTTTGTATCTGGGAGCAGCGACGCCTGCAAAGTAAAAAAGAAACGAGCTCGTAAAAAAAAAAAAAAAAGGGAGGGGGGTTATTATCCTAGCAGTTGCATCACTGTTTCTGTGAACCACAAGTTTCTAAGTACCGGGCTCCAGTACGAAGCTTTTATTGTGCAGACCCCCAAGCGAAGTGCATGTGACCAGGACCCAGTTGGACTTGTACTCCCCCACATTAGACTTGATACATTCTCGGGGCAGATATGCCCTATATGGCGAGGCTTGACGAGGCGTGACGTAGTAAAGCCCTTCGTTTCCGGAGATCCCCTTGAAACTGAAAACGCTGCGGAGGATGCGAGGTGTAGGGGGCCGAGCCCGTGCTTGATGAACGCCGCTGCCAGAGTGGTTAGATAAGCGTATGCGTTCGGGGTTAATTGGAATGGGGCGAGCTTCAGGTCGTTCAGAAGGTCCCTAAGGTAGTTGGGGATGGGGAACCTAAACCCGAGCTCCAGATGCTCATGGCTGATCGCCACGAAGCCCGAGGGAGGATAGGCAGCTCGATCGCTGGCCTTGGGGACGTTGGCTCGGCACCCCAAGGGGAAATTGAATTCTCGAGCCCACTCCTCCAGCATTGAGAGGGTAACTTCCGAAGGCGTGTGAGAGAAAGGATGTCGGTCCACCCTCTCAGTGACCTCCTCCTATCCTGCGACCTGCCCAGTAGATCCGCCAGCTCGCGAGGTCGTAGCCTCAGCTTCGCTAGTCTGGCGTCCTGCCTGCCTTCCAGAAGCAGAACCCCTGCCTCGACTAGTACGTGAGCGACCTGACATCTACAGCACAGAAGGAACGACATCAGAACGCTTACAGCATGCTGAGCCTAGCAAGCTACAAAAAGAGTTCCTAGAGCTGTTGTCCTATACGTCAGGTCGTACACTTGGCCATCGAAGGCGATGGAGGCCCAAGAACGAAGGCCCGTCAGGTACTATATCACCCTAAATATGTGTGTTGTTAACCCTATGTTTACAGGTACCCTATCAGGCAGCGTAGGGACAATCTCATCGAAATGTCTAAGCAACATCAACAAATGGCAGGAGAAGCCCAGAAACGGACTTCAATGATATGGGACACACAGGCTGACAGCCAGGCCGCCCCTGGTGAACAACAGGCACTCGAACGGCCAACACAACAAATCTCTAAAGGCCAAACAAGCACACAGGGACCCACAGATGTGATACTAAAGCAGAAACTAGCGACACAAACCAGGAGCAAATCCTGAGATAACATAAAAATCAAAGCGAGAGAAGAGTTACCTTGTTCGAGCTGTGTACAGCTTGCTGAGAACGGCGGCTGATTCCTGTAGTGGCGGAGTCTGAAGAGGTTGTCCAACGGCGAACAGCGAGCCAGAAGAAGCAAAGAAGAAGAAATGATGGAAAGAGGAGTACTGGTGTCGTATTAGGAAAGCAAAAAGGGAAATATGAGAAGACATTTGGATTATATAGGTCAGGACGTCCGTCCCCAGCCATCCGATCCAACATAAAGGCATAACCATCAAAGATCCAACGGCTAGGCACAAATCTCGGTCAGGTGCCGTCATGCATGTCAGTTACAAGACGTGCGCATTAAATGCATACGATCCCGAGACACGTTTTAGGCTCCAACGCCTGTGTGGACGCCACGTGTCAATGGTTACAGTACAGAAGTTGAAACGACGCCGGAAAGCTCGTGAGTGGGCGCCAATCATGTGTTTGAATCAGCTCCCAGTCCGCAGAACGCACAGAGAGCTGAGGGGCTTGATGATATACCCATTTTCTCGTTCGGCCTAAATGGGCCAGTACAAGCCCTACTAACTCGAACATAAGCAAGGGCCCAGGAGGCCCAAGATTAGAGCCAGCGGTTGCAAACCTAGCTCGTAAGGCCGTTCAGGTCGCAAGCCAGCAACAGTTCTCAGATCTCCCACGCATGCCTTCTGCCCGCACCTTCAGCTCACGGAGCTCGCGAGGTCACCCAGGTCGCGAGCTCGCGGGAACCTCCAGACCGCCTAACCTCTCCTCCTGGTCACGCCGGCTCCCCTCCAGTGTGCATCACCTGGCTGACCAGAGGACTTACTCAGGAGATATCATGTATAACAAGTCAACAAGGTCACCTACTCCCATGGTTTCCCGCCAGAGACTGTTTACACCATTACCAAGACACATTTAATGCGCCGGCTCTGCATTTAATGAAGAAAGGACTTCTCTAGGAGCATTAAATGCAGACGTGTGTATGCAAGAAGGAATGATAGTTTCACATTTAAGACAGCATGGCTGTGTCAGGATTAGTTGAAAATAACCATCAATTGTACCTTATTTTTATATATTTTACGGCTTTCTTTGTATCTCTCCCCTCCATATATAAACAGGGGAGACCTTTACTGTAGACAACAAGTTGAAAATACTAGAGAACTGTCACTCTGCCGGATTTTGACCTGAGAGTGGCCGTGGATGTAGGTGCAGTCGCCGAATCACGTAAAAATCTTTGTGTGTTGCATCCTTCTTCCTCCTATCCTCATTGTTTATCTGATTGCATTTACTCAACCGCCACGACCAACATTCCCTCGCCTTAATTAAATTCCACCAACCTTAAAACTTCATTTAAACCACATTTATCACCTACCCAACACTGTAACTGTTCCTTAATTACCTTGTTCGCCGTCTGGGCCCCAGAATCTCTGGGTTGACCGTTTCCGAACGTCAACACATTCTATTTTAGTTCCATTTCAAAGATTAATAAGCTTATAATAACATGCATCTCTAACTTCACATAATTAATTGCACTATACAAATCATGTGAGTAAAAGTAGTGTAAATAAAATATGCATGTAATTATACTAGATATAATGAAAATAAATAAGTTAAAATGTTACGAAACATATAATTTTCATATACCATGCTTTGAAATTACGGTTCAAAAGTCAATGTACCAGTCTCTAAATTTTGATGATGATCCTATCGTGATCAATTGCGGACTCTCGATATATGATCTTGGTACCACTAAAGCATAATAGTGTCCTAAGATTATTGGAAAAAATAAATAAATAAAGAATCGTGTGTACCTTATACCTTTTGATTAAATCAACTAACCTTATTTAATTATCACACCAAATCATATAATATGATGCATTATTTTGAAAATAATTCCAATACTTCGAGGATCAACTTGTCATTCTAATTAGCACCATACCTCCAAGTGCAAATATTACTAAACTTAGGATGTCCATGTAAATTCCACAACACGTGATAACAAACTATAATTATTTCATAGGACAGGGACTCCATTGAAACTATCCCTCCAAATAGAAAACAGATCGAAAATCTTCAGTGTTTTATTGACGCACAGTAATGGAAGTGAAGCTGAGCCACAGACGACCTTCTCTGGCTTTCCCGAACCAGACAACAACTTTCCCATCTCACAGGTTCTCTCTTCTCTCCTTCTCTTCCTCTTCATTGTTGAATTCTCTTAAATCTCTCAAAAAAATTCCTTTTTTTTTTTTTTTTTTTTTATTGTTGTTTGCTTTGTCAGTTTCTACTTCAAGAGGCATTTTAGTGGCCCTTCAAAGGTACATCATCATCTGCAGTTCTTTTTACCATTTTCTTGCTTCTTTGATTAGGTAATGAAATGGGAAAAATTTTGTTATTGTGAACAGAAATGGAGACTTCAAATTCATGAAGAGTCAAACGGTCAAAACCCCTTAAAGAACTCGCTGGTTCATGTGGTTAAAGAGTAAGCCTTTATTTTTTTTAATGATAATAGTATTTTTTTGAATGATAATAGTATCTAATTGCATTTGTTTATGATTTTTAATGCATTTGAAGTATTTCCATTTTCTCGGGTGTGTTTAAATTTGGTTGATTTGTTGAAATTCGATAGCTTTGGTGGCAGAGGTGAGAATTTGAATTCGATTTCGAAGCAGTATGGACTGTCTGTGAATTCAATATTAGAAGAGAATAGAAGTATTGTAAATGTTGATTTGATATTCCAAGGACAGCAACTTAAGATTCCTTCTTCATCCGTGGAAGAAATCCGAGCAGTAAGCAAATTTACAGGATCATTATGTACTTGTTTAGTTTGTACACTTGATATGGTATGTTGGTTGTTTGCTTGTTTTCTTCTCAAGTGTTTATAATTATTAAAATGTAGTTGTAAAATAGTGTTTTTGGGACTGGGACTGCTTTTGGAATGGTCAAAAGTGCTTTTAAATGTTTTTCCTTGTAGTTTGTCCACAATACAAATAAGTGCTTTTGTAAATTAAAAAAAAATGGCAATTCAGGTGTTTTATCTATTCAGTACTTTATAAATGCATTTTTAGATAGAATTTCTGGATCAAAAATTTACTTTTAGTACACTTGAAAACTGTTTCTCTTCTTTTTTTTTTAATTTCTTCTTTTTTTTTTATTTATCTTTTTTATGAAGGGCATGCATCAAGGCTGTGGTGTTTGCATTCGCATGTGCAATCATTTTCAATAAAATTTTAACTAGAGATGAATAGGAAACATATGGTGTATGGTCGTATGATTTGCTTCTCATAAGCCTTAAAATTGGTCTATGAGGCAATTGTGTATGGAGCCCTCCGTCTGGTTACAGCTAGAGATGTAGGCCTTACATTTCAGATAATTTAATATTTCACTTTCAGCTGAAGTCTGGTGACAGGTTAACGATTTTGGTTGGCGAGTTGTTAAGACACATTGAAGTATTAATATCGACAGACTAGAATGTACATTAAGTGGAGATCCTGTGTTGTTTGATTTTACAATTTAGGCTGCTTGGAAATCTGTAAATTTCATCCTATGAATTTCTGAATTATTTTTGGCTTCTGTTCAAATGTATCACAACTTCACTATGATCTATTTCAGACTGAGAAGACTAAGCTACCTATCTTTGATCTACGAGAGACTCACCAGCGATCCCTGAAAATCTTCAATGGACTTTTGGGCAAAAAGTATTTTACTATGCAAATCACGCGTACTTTGCCACATGTAAGCGTATAGTGCATTTGCAGCATTGTCTTTGGTAATTAGATTTCGTTTTGTTCTTGAATTTGGTTGTATCTTATAAGTTAGTCATTAATAGTGACTTCACCTGGCTTATCCATTCTATTATCAGGCAAAATCCACTGGTTATTTTCTAGTTCTCGTTCCTCTTATAGCGTTTTGCATCAGATGCATGATTGGCTCGTTTCACACACGAGTTGCTGGAAATACGCAATGCCAAGCTGTTAATGAATCTAAAGGACATCCTCATGGGTCCAAAAGAACGAGGTGGAAATATGCTCTAAGTGACATGACAGATGCAGATATTCCAGACCCTGAGTCGACATCAGATTCCAATGTAAGTATATCAATATGGCTCAATTTGTATTCGATAGACAACCAATCTCAATCGATACTTACTCTTGTTCATAGATGATATATCCAGTTGATTTTTGCTCTTAAGATCTAGCTTCTTAAAGATTGAAGAGAAATGGCAACAAACTGATTCTGCAGGATTCATCAGAAGATCAAGCTCAAACTTCCTTTGAAGACATGTCACATGTGTACAGCAAACTTGAACATGATTACGATAAATTCCTATCAGAATGCGGAATGAGTAAATGGGGATACTGGCGCGGAGGTTCGCCTGATGAATAGAGCATTAAAGTGAAATACAGATCCATTGCTGTGACAATTTTGATGCCAATATCTGCTGGCTACTGCATAGCCAAGAACTGAATCTCCCAGTTCAGTATGTATTGTTTTTAGAAGAGAAAGTGTAAATTGTGTCTATAAGATGTGGACTGTAGTTTTCCTATTTTTCGATGACACTGATTCTGCTACAAGAAATTCTGGTGCATATTCTACAAACAACTATCAAGCTGTCTTTAGCTCTATGAATCCAATGTCATCTTTATATGTGCAAACCAGAAGTCAAGACAAGAATTTTGATTACGAAAGTGAGATTTCATGGAAGGATTAAGTTATGATAATTAAAGGAGAAAAAATGCTGTTAAAAAGGTTATAATATAAGAACAGTCAAAATTACAATCACATAAAACAGGTGCATAGGTAAATCTTTCTATTCCTCAACGGACACGACGTGCTTTTTCTTCCTGTCCTAACCCAAGGGATTTCTGAGCATTGGCAATACCTTCGGGATCTGCAATATGACAAATCATAACCTTGAAACTTGTTGGGTTTAATTGTTGTATGATGCAAGAACTTATTCATATTCAATCTTCTTGGTTCCCAATGAAAAATCAAACTTACCGAAGAACTGCGTGAAAATCCGCGTGAAGAAGCTCAAGTTACGGGAAACATTGTAAGCCATGGTGGGTGGAAGAGGCTTTACAATGGTGTCTATGCTGAATACTCGTTGAAGAAACTGTACGAACAAGGAAGAATTGATCTTCAGCTCAACTAAATATGCAAACTTTTCTCAGACAGAAGTCATGGAAAAGTACTCATTGAAAACACATATTAGCAAAGAAACAACAGCTTCAAAAGACAACCACATTCAACTGGACTTGAGAATTGTTCTAAAGTATTTGTTGTGAAATTAGAATCCCAACATGCAACATGACAATTCAATTCATATTTCCAAATGCATGAGACAAATATATTTCAACTTGGCATTGAAAGCAATGTATTGTCCACCATCAGGAACTACATCTTTCCTTTTAGTTCCATTTCTTTTCTTGGAAAAATCTCCCAATTTGCTTTGTTCACCATATTCTTAAATCAAAAGCTACAGACAAATCCTATAAATTTGGTGGGTTATAAACTTGTGGGATACAAACAACATCCGAAGTAGGTGGCCTCAACTTGAGAAACAGAAAAACTCTTGATTGGAATCATCGGTTGTTTAAGTTTTAACCACTCAACTATTTCTGGCTTTTACAATCATGAGCTGTATAAAGAAAAAATGAATCGCTTGCTATGCAGCACGCACCTATCAACAAGCCAAACAAGGTACCCAGTCCTTGTGAGTCTTTCAAGTCTTTACTAAACACAAATACCAGGAAAAACACTAACTTGTTCTCACAATACAATAACATGAGAACGTCTAATGCAATTACACTCATACCACTTATCAAGTAAAACAAGTGTATTTTTCAACCCAATTGTTCATTACTTGTTAAACAATATATAAAAAGCTAAACACTCTACCTAACTTTTCTATAACCAAAGTTTTTAATTCTCAACCAAACACTATAATTTTGCATAAAAGTGCTTTCCATTATTTGAAGGGTCTGTTTGGGATGGCTTTTTGGAAGCCACTTTTTGCTTCTTGAGCCCAAAAGCTATTCTAAGAGCTGTTTGGATGGAAATTGGAAATGAGCTTTTACCATTCAAAAACTCTTTGGAAGGAAGCCAACTCTTGTAGCTTTTGAAAAAAGAGCTTTCATTTCTCTTCTTCTACTGTCAAAAGCCAAAAGCAAAAGATATCCCAAATGAGCCTGAAATCACTTCAAATTAGACTAAAGAATGCACCAAAAACTAATCAAATTTCATGCCTAACTTATCAAGTGCTTTTTCAACCAATCTTTGTTCATAAGCACTCCTTATACCTAACCTCTCCACCAAAAATAAATAAATAAAAGCACTTAAATTTTCATGAAAATGCTTATTAAAAGCACTTCAACCAAAAACTACAAAATTTGCATAAACTTGGTCTGTTAAAAGCACTTCTCTAGTTATGCTACATAATGCACCAAAAACAAGCCAAACTTGACGAATAACTCAATAATTCAAATACAATTGAACAATTAAATTTAAAAAAAAAAAAAAAATCAAAATTTGTTTTTCTTTAATTGGAAAAAGAGAGAGAGAGAGAGAGAGAGAGAGAGACCTGGAAGTTGCGCTGGAAGCTGTAGCGAAGCTGAGGGTCGATTTGGAGGGAGTCGTCGTCGTCGTCGAGATTGTCATACTTGGAGGACTTATTTTTGCGAGGCACGTGCATGGTCGGAGTGGAACCAGCCTCGTTCGTGACTTTGAGCTTGGCGTCTTTGAACTTGTTGGATTCATCCTCGTCTTCTCCTCCTCTCCACGGCGCCTTTGTCAGCAAGTCCTTCTTCGCCTTCCCCATTCTTCCTCTTCTTCCTCCTCCTCGTCTCCCTATTCCCTATTTTTAATGCGCTCTCTCTTATTGATAGGGATCCTGTTTGGCTGCGAAGTTTGCTCTGCCTGTGCTCGGATGTAGGATTATATGATTCCGGACACTTCTTAACCTTCTTCTTTAGCTGAGGGCCACTAAATTCTAAAAAGATAATCCTATTTTTCTATAATTGGATATAATGCAAAATCCTCTAATATTTTTAAAAATGACTAATATCCCTTTATCGATTTATGAAATAAATCAAATATCCATTTATTTATAAAACATTCAAAAATCCTTTTACGTTTGAAATTGACGTTGAAAATTAAAGATTGACCGTTAATGTAGAAAAATAAAACTATCCAAACAGTTTAGTCATTTCGATAATTTTAGTAACAACAATAATGGCAAATGATTAAATAGGATTGCTTGAAATTATAGGAAGGTAATAATTAGTAATTATATCAAACTATAAGGAAGAAAATGTGATTATCTCAATTCTAAATTTATCCCATGCTAAATATTATTTCTTACCGTAGTATTAAAAATAAAAAAATATATATACTAATATAATAATTATGTTGACAATATGAGGTTGGTCATATAATATGTTCATTTGCATCACAAAGGTGACGGGTTCAACTCATTCCTCTTTCCAAACTTTGATTTAATTAAAGTATTTCAAATAATAATATAATCATTTATCGTGTGAATAATACATTTCTCTTTTTTATAGAATTTAAATCCTCCCTAATCTAAATTTTTTTCTAACCATTTTTAAGTATGAGATTCATTATTAATAAAGTAAATGTGAAAAATAAGTACATCTCAAATATTCATTAATTATAATATTTATATGTCATGAGATTAAGTAAAATTAAGAAAAACAAAACCTTAAATGAGCAGAGAATCCAAATTCATATAATGATATAGGTTTTGAGCCCCACTATATATATTTAACATATGTGAAAATTTATCTCTCGTTATTATGAAAATAGATTTCTTCTAATATGAAAATAGACTTCTAAATCTAACATAGTATTTAACTTACATAAATGCTGATAGTTCCTTGGCCATTAGTATTAGTAGATCTCTTATTATCTTATAATTATTTATAAACATAGGTTAATATTCTTATACACTCCTTTATATGCAAAATTGGATTTTCAACTTGGCTTGTTCTATGTTCTAACACACCCTTTGGAGTGTAAGGTAGAAGTTTTGGACTTGTAAGGTGGATCAATTCAGGTACATTAATACACTTCCTAATAGTCATAGGCTCATAGGCAAGGTTAGATTTTTGGGTTAGGATTATCATGCTGATCACTCTCTCATATCATATGTAAGGTCAAATTTTTGGGTTGGGCTTGTCACGTAGATCAACTTTTGTTGCTCCCCATCGTTGTTATATATTTGATTAATAGAATCAAGGTCATAAGCAAAACCACTATCAATTGTCAAATGTAAAGTGATATTATAGTTAAAAAATAAATTAAATTATTAAATGATTATATAATAATATTTATATTGTAACGTTCACTCAAATATATATATTTACATTCTAATGTTGAATCGTTTGTCAGTAAATATTTTTTCAAATTTAATGGAACAAAATAAAAAGGCTCCCATGTTTCATTTAATGCTAAATGAGTCCCTACCTTTTTAAATATTGTAGTGGTCAAAAAATGTAATTAGGTTTAATTATAAGCTCAGGCCCGAATCTGAGTTTGGGAAGCCCATCTGCTGAGGACACCCACACCTTGGCCCATCATTCGAAAGTCACTTCAAATCCCTTGAAATTAGTGGCAATTTACCCACTGAGAGGCGAGCTACAACTCAATGGATATACGATCTACATCAGCAACTGTATAATTTTTGTCTCTGCAGATACACATAAAAATCCCCTTTAATGAAATTATTCATAAAGTTGTTCAAAGAGAATTATTTGTGGAAAAATGTTATTCATAAAGCTTTTTTTTTTTTTTTTTTTTTAATGAAAACAAGATATTCAATTTTTTAATAAAAAATGAACAAAATTATATCTCTAACAAAAAAATTAGGAGTGGACGTTTTCGGGTTCGAATTGGGTTGAGTTAAAAATCTCTTAACCCAACATGGATTGGATTGACAAATTTTTAACCCAACCCAACCGAACCTAATAATAATCGGATTGATTTGGGTTGGGTTTATCGGGTCGGATTTAATCCACTATAAATTCATAAAAGGTTTAATTGATAATTCTTATAGTCTTAGCAATTTAATTACAAATAAAACGAGTATAAATAAATATTTAATAGTTCAAAATAAAATATTCAATTCATCACAAAAACTATTCTTGATATTCATCCCTAACAAATGTTCTTTTAGAAGAATGAGAAAAACTTGAATTTAGAAGTAAGGATGGACATTTATTGAGTTGGGTTAAATTGGGTTGGAAATTTTTCAACCCAACTCAACCAAATTTAATTTTCAACCTAATTCAGCCCAACTTATATCAATTTTTTTAATATTTAACCCAACCTAACCCAATAAAAAATAGTCGGGTTGGGTTAAATTTGTCTGGTTGGATTGGAGATGCCCACCCCTAAAAAAAATTATTATTTTGGCTAAAACAATATATATATGTATATATATATATATATCTATATGTTTTTGTGATTGTTATAAGTCTTAATGGCAAAAATGATTTGTAAAACAAACATTTTTATAAAACAAAATAATTAAAGTCCTTTTATGAAAAAATTGTGGAATTATATCTTCATGAAATTTTATATTAAATAGGCTAAAATTATAACTGTTCATGTGTCCAAATAACTTTGTTTTTATTGTTTTAAAGGTTTTAATGGTAAAATAGTTCAAAAAAATTATAAAAGTGGTTAAAATTTTGTTTTTCATCAATAATAATAAAATAAGGGTAAAGTGTGTGTATATATATACACTAATCTATAATTTATTACCTCAATGCGGACCCACTATAGGGCCAGGGGGGACACGTGCCCCCCCTGAAATTGGAAAAAAAGTTAATTAAATAATTCCAATGTCACAATGCTTCACATCAAGCGATTGGCGCTGATGGTTGCAACGCCCCTTTGTCTCCCTTATCATCCGAGTTCGAGTCCCAACAACAGTTAAAAGCTTTTGCTTTTTCTCCTTTTTGCTCAAGTAGAATATTATATATTTAAAATGCCAAAATGGAGCACAGCCACACACTAGCCGTGATGGCTGTGCTTGTCATCTTTCTTATGGAGAACCGGGTTCAATTTGCATGTGTCTTAATAATGGATTTTATTTTTTTAATTCACTAATAATAATTGCTTTGTCTGCCTCTTTTTTTTTTTCTTTTCTATTTCTTTGTTATTATAAACTGATCTTCAAATTTAAAATATTTTAACTTTACAAATTATTATATTTATTTTAAATTATTTTTTTTATCGCAAACTATATCATATTTACATGAATAAGAAAATAAAATATATTATATTATTTAACCTTAATAAATTTTAGTTTGCTCACGATTATTAGTATGATTTATTTTTCTTTTATATAAACTATTTTATATGATAAAATTCATAAATAAAAATACTCATATAAATTATAATTATTTTATTTTTATTTTTATTTTGCTTTACTTTAATATAAATCATATATATTTATTGGATTAAAACTATAAATATAGCTGATTAGTAACTTTAATAATAAATATATATAGTTTGATTATATATATTTATTTCCAATCTAAATAATAACTATTATCATAAAGATAACATATCTCTAAAGTAAGTTTCTATTTATTTTTTCAAGTAATATGAAATTTGAACTTTTCTTATTAAGAAAAGTGGGGCTAGTGCACAATTAACTCATAATTAGTATACTTTTATTTTTATATTTATATTAAAAATACTACTTTAATAAATTTTGCTCACAATTTTATAAGGAGTAAAACTACATATTCTTTACTGATTATGTATTTTAACTATATTTTATTTCATATAATGTTTTTCTAACAATTTAAAGAAATATTACAAAAAAAAAAATTATATATAAAAGTGCCCCCCCTCACATAAACTTCTGGGTCCACCACTGCCTTAATAAATATACTAACAGTATTAAAAAAGAAAAAGAAAAAAACTAATGATAAAGAGATTTTTTTTTAAACTAATGATAAAGAGATTTATTATTACAGATGTCAGAGGTATTTTGTGCTTTTTTTTTTTTTTTTTTTGAAAGGGGTAAGAACTAATTTGGCCTTAAACCATACAATCAAAGGGTGCCTTTTATTGCCATCAAAAGAAAAAAAAAAATAAAAAGGAGGTTTTTTTTATTTGCCCGACATTATCTATCCTAATTTTTTATTTTTTATTTTATGAAGAGACGTGTATTTCAATTTTCAAGCTTGTTTCTATGCATGCTAGAACTTGAATTGCTATCACTTTAGAAATTTGCCCTCATGTATACTGAGGGACATCTACTCTTTATATATGTTGATAATGCACATGATTCGGCTCAATCTTCTGTCACTTTGAAATTTATGTTCATAATATTGGGAGACGTCTAATTTTCATACTTGATGATAAATATATATGATGGAACTCAAATCATATTACCTCAAAAATGTATTCTCACAACCCTCAAAGACATTTACTCCTCACACATATTAATAAATACATATAATAGGACTTTAATCCTTATCGTGAATGTGAAAGGAAATGCACTAATTAACCACGTAAACTATTAGTAGGAGTGGTTGTATGAACATTTAAAAATAGTTATTGATCCCCATCATCCCTTATAAAGGCAATCAAATTAACCTTGAAAACCTTTGAGAGGGTCCCGTCCCTTGACCATTTAGTAAGTTTAATGATAACAGATGCTCATTTCATTTAGATTTATTGAAAAGGGAAAAATTCATTTTGATCCTTAATTTTTTAAATATTTTAAGATAATATATTAAACATCCCTAAATTTATAAAAAATTCATCATTTTAATCTCTACCATTAGTCAACCGTTGGTCAAATTGATGGTAAGAAGGTTAAAATAGTAATCTTGCATTAAAATTTTGAAAAAATTTCATTTTTGTCCCTAATTTTTTAGAAATTGACAAATTTTTAAATATCTTTATGATAATATACCAAACATCCGTAAATTTATAAAAAAAAAATCATCATTTTAGTCTCAACCATTAGTCAACCGTTGGTCAATTTGAAGTTAGAAGGTTAAAATTGTAATTTTGCATTAAAATTTTTCAAGGTAACACGTGTGTGATCTATAAAAATTGAGATATTTGAGAAGAATATTAAAGGTAAAAAATTAGAGTCATATTTGAATTTTTTGTACCACTGTGGATTGATGATATTTGAGAAGAATATTAGAGGTAAAAAATTGGAGCACAAAAATTGGGAGATCAAAAAATAAACAAACAAATTAGAGAAAAAAATTAGAATATTTGGACAGCAAAATTGCAGCCACCAACAAACAATAATACCCCCTTTAAACCCATTTTCTTGTTACCGTTATTACTATAAAAAAAAAAAAATTAATATTAAATTGTTACTATTTTGGTTTTATGTGTTAAGGGCAAAAATGTATTTTTCTTACCCATCAAAACCTATCAAATCTGATACAACAAATAATTCATTCACTCAACATGCAGCATCTAAAAAGAATTAATAAAATTTATAAGGGTATTTTGATCTTTTTAATTCTAATTTGTTTTTATATGAAAGGGTATAATGATCATTCCAAATATCTTACATTTTAATGCATTAGAGATAAAAAGGTACTTCCAACAAAGTAAGGGTAGTTTGATCTTTTTGCATTTTCTATTAACGTTAACTTTAAAAAACTGGTCAGCAGAATTAAAATGATGAATTTTTAACAAATTTAGTGATGTTTGATATATTATATTAAAGATATTTAAAAAATTATCAATTTCTAAAAAATTAGGGATCAAAATGAAATTTTCTCGAAAATTTAATGCAAGATTATCATTTTAACCTTTTTACCGTCAATTTGATCAACGGTTGACTAATGGTAGGGACTAAAATGATGAATTTTTTATAAATTTAGAGATGTTTGATATATTATCTTAAAAATATTTAAAAAATTATCAATTTTTTAAAAATTAAGGACTAAAATGAATTTTTTCCTATTGAAAAGAGTAAGGATCCTATATCAGATTCTTATTTTTTTGAACTTTTGATACAAAGAGTGTAAATTTGAATGATACATTAGAGAAAAATATATATATAATAATATTGGTTATTCATCATTTTTCATATTGATATATCATTAAATTATTGAAAATCTAAAAAAAAAAAAAAAAATTGATATAGAATCCTTGTTGGAACAAGATCACATGCTTTTCTCTTTCATTGGTGTCCTTTCTTAACTTCTTCCCATGTTTAAGCACAATATAATCTTTGTGCTAATCAACTTTCTCTATGTCCATGATTAATTCTACGGTTCCTACAATTATACTAAGTATTTGATCGATTCTAATTTTTTTTTCCTTTCCACATTGATTTTGGACAGTCAAAGAGAAAAAAAAAAAAGGTTTTATATCACCAGCATGACTAGACTATCCCTCAAAATTTTCACTTTTGAACAAAACTACTTTTCATTATTTCCTTTTATTTCAAAAAACTATTGGTTTTTATAATTTAGTTTAATAAAATTACTAATTAATCTAATCAAATTTTGTGTTTCACCCTTGCATGCGTAAAAAATCAATATAGTCATTTTCATTATTTCAATTTAATCTTTTTTTTATGATATTTATAGGTTTTAAAAAAAAAAAAATCATAGGTTTAATCAAATTTAATTATCGATCATCAGCGTCAACAGATTGATTGTCGATCGACAATCAAATCGATTACTGGTCGTGTACATTGATAACACTAATTAAATACATATAACGTGAGTTGGATATTTACCAAACACGAAAGAAAATATACCCATTAATAACATAAACTATTAATTATTAGTAGGAGTGGTTGTATGAACATTTAAAAATAGTTATTGGTCCCCACTGTTCTTTATAAAGGCAATCAAATTAACCTTGAAAAGCCTTGGCGGGGTCCAGTCCCTTGACCATTTAGCAAGTTTAACGACAAAACATACTCATTTCACTTGGAGTAGTTTGAAAAAAGATCACATGATTTTCTCTTTCATTGTCGTCCTTTTCTCAACGTTGTCCCTTTTTTAAGCACAATATAATGTTTGTGCTAATCAACTTTCCCTATGTCCAAGATTAATTCTACAGTTCCCACAATTACATTAATCATTAATCATTTCTAGTAAATATGAGTTCGGATTCCATCACAAATTCCTTACCCATCTAGTTTTAATTAAAGATTATTAACTATAAATTTATAATCTACTCACCCATTAGTTAGTGCAGCTCTTTTCCAGTTCTTAATAAAAATTTGATTTTTTTGAAAATAATAAAAAATTTGAATTTTATTATACATTTTTACATCCATATTCTCAAAATCAATTTGCAATAATAGGGCGTCCAAAGCTCATATATGTACTCCTTAAATGCCTCACAGCTAATAAATCTCAAAAACAAAACAAATCAAAGAATAGAAACATTTTTTTTTATTATCACTGGCACGCGAGAATATTATCATAATTAGTTCAAATAAAACTTTGAAGTATGATTTGAATTCATACTCTCAAACATAAAAGAAGATTGAAAAGATTGGTCGATAAGACACTGAAATATAATTCGGATTCCTACTCTCAGATGCAAGAGAGGACTACCCACATAAAGTAAAAAAAACTACCCATAATTAAAGAAATGATGCGAATTGAACCCATGATCTGATGCATGGGTAGAGGTCACTTATATCACTCTATATTTCAACCCCACTTACCGCAAATAGTAGAAAAATTATATCTATATAATCAAAGAAAATTATTATTGTATTAAACATATATTATGATCCGATGTTCAAAGTCCTTTCAAAGAGAAATTAACAACAATAATTAAAACAATTAAAAGAAGAAAGAAAAAGAAAAAGAACAACCCCTTTAAATTTCCATATCAACTATCTATATGGTGTAATTAAAAAAAAATGAATCTAGTCAAGGACAAAAAGGCCTACCCAAACGAGTCCTATGACTAGGAATGTTGAAATGCCTTATCCTCCCTTCTTGTTCTATCAAATAACCTTCACACAAAAATGCCTTCGAAAATTTGTCCTCCACTTTCCTGTCTACATCATGCACAAACACATCGGTCTCACCATTTTCTCTGTTCCTCGCCATCAACCCCGCCGTGTATATGGCGGTCATCCTCCCCGGAGCACCATCAAAGTATCCGGTGGGTGCATCCACCATGATCAAGTCCCATTCAATATCGTATATTTCACTCGGGAAACCCTTCAATGAAAGTTGACACTTTGAAAATCTAGGATCACCAACAACTTTACAGTCTTCTCCCTTTCCAATCTCCATCAACTCATCGGCTTGAGTGACTTTCGTGTCGTACACAACATGGTAGGACTCCAATGTGGGTAGCTTGGCCTTGATTTGCTCGATCCACGACCTGTCTTCCTCTAGGAAGACTGTGCGGCCACCGTGGTTAAGAGCTGTCCACATGAGGCTGTCGCGGCCTAGACCGAAGACTAGGAAGTTGCAGGGTGATTTCTTTTCGAGCACTCTGAGTGAGACTGAGATTTCCTTGAGGGTTTGTTGTGGGGTGATGTTTGTGGTGGCGTAATGGACCAAAGCATGTGCCAGTGAAGGTGGGGTCTTGGTGCAAGTTGGTGTTAAGGGAAGAGTTGGACAAGCTGGTTGATCTCTTGATTGTGGTTCTGGTTCTGCCTGTTGATCATCATCAATATCATCTTTGGTGGCTTCTGATGAGTTTGATATGTGGATTTGTGGGGCTTGTTGGGATTGAGAAGAAGAAGAAGAAGAAAGAGGAGATGGTTTGTTTGTTATGAGTATGAAAATGAGGAGGAGCAAGAAGAAAGCACAAATGAGAATGAGCTTGATGTTGATGAAAGATTGAGTCTTGGACCTCATGATCAAACTTGGTTATGGATGGAGATAGAGAGGGTTGAGTTGTGATCAGATTTTATGTTGGGTTGAAAATGGAGGATGGAAAGAGAAGGAGTGGAGAAGAGAGGATAGAATTTGGGAGTGATTGTTACTTTCTCTTTCTTAAAGAAAGAGAGAGGGTGACAAGTATTAGAGTGAGACTTGTGTCTGTGTGAGTGACATATAGGTGTGGTGGTGGAGTTATAATCTCGTAGTGTCACCTTCATTATAATATATTATGCACCCCCTCAATTAGAAGAGGTCAAGAACATTGATCCTAAAATCACATACCTCATCATTTACATATATATATTCTAACAGCTTGGTTGTTGTGCCAGCGAATACGAAGAAGACAGATATATACATTTATTTAATAAGATTATGTTATGTATATAAATTTATAGAATAATATTAGACTTTTCAAAATTTTATCTAAAATCTTTACTCAAATAATCTGATAAGATGATTTATAGTAATCACATTAATTATAAGGTAATATATTAATTGATAATGTGATTATTACACATGCCACATTATCTTAGCAATTAATTTGAGTAAAATTTTGAGTAGCATAACATTACTCAAATTTATATGAGATTTGGTATATCATAGACTTCTAATTTTTCTATTATGATTTAATTAAGGAATAAATACAAATAAAGCTAGTTGGATTTGGAATTTATTAAAATTGTTTTAAAATTATTAATATTAGTAATAAATCTCTTTTAAAATTGGTGACCTATATAGTATGTAACTAAATTGGCATTCAAAGGAGGGTTGTGAATTCTGATAGTTTACTTCAACTTTGGCTATGGTCCACATCTCCTACTCATTATGCGTAAATAAAGGGGTAACTTCGAAAGAAGGAAGATGGTGTTATAGAGAAACAATGATTGCTTTGTGTTTTCTTGTTTTAATTTTGATTTCAATAATCTTAGAAATGAAGAAAAGAAGGTTGGAAACAAATTGACATAGACACGAAAGCTACTATTAATTTAGTCATGTTTGGTAGAAACAATTAATATAGGGTTGGTAGATCTGCTAGTTTGTTTAAATAATTATATTAATTTATTCCATATTCTTTCTCGTATGGAAGTTGTGTAGTAGTTGTAGTAGTGTACATGTTGATGGTGGTACTCATGTCATTTATATATGCATGTTTTATATAAGTTACATGTGCATCTGCTGGCTTTAAATTAATAGAGTTGAAACGGGAGCAAGGGTTGGTTACAACTTTTCGTTGTTTTTGAAATTTTAATCTCTGAAAAGGTGGAAATCTTAATTATATAAGTTGGATTTAACTTTATGAATTTTTGAGTCTTTGACAAGTGTTTGAAGAAAATCATAGTTATCTTGTAAAGAAATGCCTTATTTATTTCTTCATTGAACTCTAATAAATGTAACGGCAAAGTAGTAATTAATCAACTTATTTTACTTAAATGATTTAATAATATTCATTTAAATTTATGATTTTAATATTAATCTATTAATTCGTTCAAAGAAAATATTTATCTATTAATTTATGCTTACAAAAAAAAAAAAGGAAAAGAAACGAAAAAGTGCATCTTCTCTTAGTTTTATAAGCATGTACGTGATTTTTTTTCTTAATTTTAAAAATAGATATCTCCCAATTATATGATTATGTATCCAAACCATACTACTACTGTTGATCTTTGCAGGCTCCAGTGTACCTCTGACATCAGTAAATCAAAAAATGATGTTGAAGTCACAATTCTTAAGTTAAATGTTAATTAAATATAGTACTGTAACCCAAAAAGAGATATAGTTTTAAATATCCACTAATCCACACATTTTTCAGTTGAAATTATATATTAATATGGTATCCCAAACTTAACATTGAAAAAAAAATATATCCTTTTTGCATGGTGGAAAATAAATGATCACATTTTATTTTCTTTGATTTATATATAACTTCTAAAATTATATTAGATATCCACTAGAACTTACTAATAGAGTTTGCTTAGTGAGCAGCTTAAAAATTATCACGCACATTGTGGTCCAATTGAGGATCGAATCTGTCTTTTGATAGATAGAAGAGGTGTGCTTGTTCCACTAGACCATCTACTATCCTTAAACAAACGATCACTTATTAAGTTAATATGTAACAAATTTATTTAATTGGGAAAATTAGAACAATTTTTTTAATAAAAAATTATAAATTTATTTTATTATTTCAGAATTTGTTAAAACGCTCCTCTCATGGGTTTTTGACTAGCTAAGGAAAGCAGTTTTAGTTAACGACAAGGGGTTTATCTATATCTAATTGTGAAACGAATATATTTTCAGACTCTTAACTATTTTAAATGTTCTAGGTATCCTCCACCTAAAACAATTATTGTAACCTAACATGTAACCAGAGTCCTGTTGGGATTGCAAGTCACCATTAATTACAAATTGTTATTAAATTAACATTGTAACTAACAAATTTGATGTGATACTAGAGCAACACATACAATAGCTTGATCCACAATATTGAATCAAGAGGTCCTGATGATCTTCTAACTTATTTCAATTAATTAAAAGTTGATATCAATTAAGTTAGATGACCATTAGTACTTGTTGAATCAACATTATTTACATATTTTGGATATCTACTCTCTTACGATTAAAAGACATCTACTTTATACATGTTGATGTTGAAATTAATTATTACTTATATGTTTTACTCTCATCATCACAGGATCTTTATTTTTACAATAAAAATAGAAAACTCTTCACATACTTTAATTTACTTATTTTAATAAAAGTGGGTTTACCTACAAAATCAATATTAAATTAAAGAGAAATTACAAATTAGCATTCTAAGATTTTTCTCTTTACAAACGAAGCCAACTTTTTAATTTACTAGCAAAAAATCTTTATGTCGTTAGTAAAATCCATTATTTTTTAACCGTTGATCAATGAAAATTCCATTAACTGTTGACCAACTATTAATTAACATTGTGAGTAAGAAGTTTGATGTGGTATGTTACAAGTTGATTGTTTCAAACCAATACACTAACTTGGTTGATTATATCGTAGCATAGAGGAGGGGGGGCCGGGGGTGGTGGCCGGCGGGGTGCCGACCGGGCTATGCTACCCTAAAAATTTTACTTTCTAATAGAGTGTAACTCAAATTTTACTTTCTAATAGTTTTTGGTTGCTGGCACAGTTGGTTGGCGTCAGCAGTCCCCATGTCTCCCATTATGTGTGACATAGGTTCGATATCCGCTTGTCAAATTCAAATAATTTATATAGATATAGATATATAATAATAATAATAATAATAATAGATTTTCCATATTTATGTGTGGGTTGATCCTCCACCCTCGTGTGGGCTTCCTTTTCACTTTTGTGTAGGCGGTTTTCTCTTAATTGGGAACAATAATAAGTTCGAATCGTGCTAATAATGTTCTTATCTTGATTGGTTTTAACAGTCATCTGGATCCATTCTGATAAGTCAAAAACTAAATAATTATATTATAATTCTTCATTTTATATAAAATATATTTTATCTTTTTTTAAACATTATATATGTATTCATTAACCGTCTAAATACCTTTAAATATATTTTTCTGACTATGATAATCAATAAGGTATGTAATTTGTCTAATAAATTTTTTTTTTTTTTTTTTTTTTGAGTACAAGAATTGCATCTGGGACTGACCCAGGGAACAACCGGGACCGACCGAGATAGAACACTACTAGTACAGCCCGGAGAACGACTCCCAATTGGGAGGGATCCGCCCACACAGAGTGGGGGAGAGACCCACACGAAGGTGGGGGAGCAATCCACATGAAAGTGGGGGGTCAACCCACACTGAATGGTGGGAGACAAGTATATTTATATATATTATAATATTATTATATGAATATATTATATTATTTTTATAATTATACCTTTGCTTTGTCTAATAAAATTTGATGTTAAGCATATTAGGAATTTAATTTAAAATCACTATCATGATAATTTACATGTAGTTTTTAAAAATATGTATATGCAATTCAAATTTATCCAACCGACGTACCCAAACCTGACCTGCCCTACCGATAAGCACTTCTTGAATTGCATTGATAAACACATCATCGAGAATCCACCATCATGGGGCAGATCCCCAGTCATGTCATGTTCAGTCAATATGGACCATATCAAATAGTTGACTCGACCGATAACGCTTGCAAGTATACTCATCCCTTATAATATAAGTTATGATACATCAGTCACTGACCAAGATGTTTGCCTTAGTGGAGGAAGCATGTCCGACGCTTACTATAAATAAGGTCGTGACTTCGAGTACCCAAGTCCTACATCCACCACGTGGATAATTATAAATTAGCTCATAAATATGGACAATTTACTGTAAATTTCACTAATTTATGAATAATTTTCTTACTATATATAAATAGTAGTTAGATAGTAATAGTAGTTGCTATTGTCCTAGCTATCTCTTAATTAAGAGCCAATTTTTGAAGTCCTGAATATTATAAATGAGTATGTATACAGTAAAGAGCAAAATTACAACACACCAATCAACAAGCATCGAAGCCCACAGATAGCAGGGTCATTCTCACGAGCGCCTTGGAGTACTTCTGCCAACAAATTTAAAAATATATATATATATATATATAAAAGATAGATCGGTACTGAAAATTTGCACATGCATTAAATGAAACATGTTACGTACGCACGTATTTGATCTTTGTAATTGCAAACTGAAATTTTGTCTTTCCATTTGATCATTTTCACATGATGATCCCAAAATGCAGAAGTTTGGCTCCCACGATCTTAAAAACACAATTTTCTTGGCAAGTACTCACAGATATGGAAATCCAAATTGGTTATATCCGATCCCGACAAAACTTTTGAGCACTACATGTAACCATGCTTTAATATTGATATGCTATGGACCTATGTGCGCGTTATTTATGTGGACCTAAATCGCATAATAACTACTTAAGTCGCACGGTAATCTTTCGCTTTCGAGCTGTAGGATTGGACAACAATATGTACAACCATACTTAATTTTAGCTATGCATATATAAAAGCAAGGCTGGTATGAAAATTGTGATTGGTGTCAAATTTTCCACTTCATGTGCATGCAAATATATCTTAGATTTATTTATTTATTTATTTTAAGATAGAGTTTTGTAGTAAAAGAAAAAAAAAAAGGTAAAAATAAAGTTGAGGAGAGGCTTATAAATGTGACAAGCCAACAACAGACACTCTTGTAAATGTCATTGCCTCTTGACCGAATTATTGTACTCGGGGCTATAAAATAGTTTAGCGTAGATGACCCACCTTAGCTGGACATCTAGTAAAAAAGAATTCCACTTAAGATAAATAAGCAGATTCAACCATTATAATTCAATTATTTCAATGTTGAGCTCCTATTCAATTACAAGAGATATTGAGAAAGTCAATGCTCTTATGGTTCATCAGTGGGAAGAGATCGGAGTATTGTCTAAGAAAGCTCTTTTTGATTTGCCGCCTTTGGTTTTAAGTAGTTGTTTTGTTGTTGGTGTTGTTTTCGATTAAGGAATCATGTCTGTAAATTTTTTTTGAGTAGCTGCCATTTATAAATTTGAGTTATGTTATTTGTGAGTTATTTTGAGCTTCTGAGTTGTATGTATAGGTGGCTGTATTCGAAAGGTGTCAAACCATTTTTTTTATGTTTTAAGAATTGTTTGACATTCCATTTGATCATTTTGAATTTTCCTCTATAAAGAATTGGACTATCGATAAATGATTGCAGTGTCTGTTCTTCTAAATTTGGTTAGGTGATTGGTGTTTGTAATTTATGGATATCCAAATTTGGATGGATTTAATGGACACCATTACATTTAAAATGAAAAAAACAAAAAAAAAAGTCAATGCTCTTTTTTTTCCCCCTAGAAATGGTATTATTTAGTTAAACATATTCAAAGTAAAAAGAAATGGTTAATTGGGTTGAATATTGTTTTATTTATGTCTCAAATCCAACAAATTAAACGAAATATTATCAGTTATATATGAGTTGTAAAATGTTAATGAATTTAACTACATTAGCAAATCATTGAACAGGTACTTTCCTTGTGAAGTTCTTTATAACCAAGTACTTCTTGGAAAGTTTGTTATGAATAAGCACATCACCACTTTGTCTCCCAACAAATTAATTATAGTTGGATGGAACAAAAGGTTTGATTTAAAGATAACAGATTGATGTTTCTCGTCTTAAAAAAAGTAACTCATGTATGAGAAGAAAATTCCAAACTCCAACTTAAGTGGTTAGTAATCTTAATCATAATAAATAATAAAAAAATTATCATAATATTAAAAATTCATTTTTAACTTAAATGATTAATATACTTTCTTTTTATATCATAAATCTCATATTTATTTACGATAACATATTTATTATAACCTTTCCGGTGTTAAATTTTGCAAATAAATCATAAATATAACTTTTCACATCGTAAACAAACTCTATGGAGTTCAATTATAGGCCATTGTCTTCATTTTGTAATTAGATATTCAATTCTTATGATACCTATTTATCAGTATTTATTATATTTACAATAATATTTGATATCTTGAATTGCTGTGAGAGTGGATGTTTACCATTGTCAAGGAGTAAATTTTTATACCCTACATAGTAGTTAATCTCAACGGATTATAACAAATCGTTCATTTAAGTGTTTTTATTAAGAAGGGTATTTTCCTATTTTCAGTATTTTTTCTTTTCATCATTAATTAATGTGTCAATAATTAATACATACATTAAAATTAAACTTTTCTTGACAAGTATTTGATAACAAGTGTTTAGCTATCTTACCCAATTTGTAATCTTAACCATAAATTGGAATCATTAGATTGTCTTCAATAATCACCCTTACGATAAATCTAAATACTGTAATTGATGGATAAAGTTAGTGATTGGATAAGATAGTCAAATCCTTAATAAAAATAACAATATAATAATTATTACTTCGAGTTAGAATAAATAAGTCTATACTTTTAATAACTCTTATAGTTATTAATTTATTTCACAAAAAATATGGTTTATTAGGGGTACCACCGGTTTGACCCATTACCACAACACGGACTATCCACATATAGACCCGACACCATCTATAAACCAATAAGCTTGTCTTCGTTTTCGTCTCCGATAACTCAGGAGAGAAAAACAATGAAGTTCGCGGTAAAGGCGCTGGCGGGCGGCAGAGCTCGGCAGGAGTCCTCCATCTGGGTGGCAGCAGCTGCCCGAACCCAATCGAGACACCCGCTCTTCTTCTTGCGACCCGAAAAGGCCTGCCCGTTTTTATCTCCCCGGACCTCCTCCCTTCGCTTCCCTCTCCGGACTCTCATCTTCTCCAGTTCAGCCCACTTCATTTGTAAGCAATTACAAACTACCCATCTCGTCTTCTTTGGAAAAAATTTACTTTTATGGTATTGCATGTAAGGTCTTTGTGTTTTTGCCTCTGAGAATGTTGGAAATTGGTCGTTTGTAGTGTGCGGTTGAGTTTCTGATAGCTAATGGTTCGAGAATTAGGATTCAATGCAAAATCTTGAAGTGGGCTTTCAGTGATTTTAGTGTTTAATAACACATTTGGAAATTATTAGACCGACTCCGTTTGGACAAAGAAAGCTGTCTAATTTAGTATAGAAAAGACTAATTTTGAATTGGAAATGATAGCTCATGGTTTGAAAATTAGGATTCAATTCAACAATTTGAAGGGTTTTTAGTGATTTCAGTGAAGAATTGAAAATTATTTGGTGCACACCGAGTTTGTATAAAAAATGCCGTTGAATTTAGTGTAGAAAAGACTAATTTTGAATTAGATAGCTAAAGGTTTGAAAATTAGGATTCAATTCAAAAACTTGAATTAAGTTTTTACTTTTTAGTGATTTTAGTGTTGGAGCATAGGTTTGAATTATAAGGCATAAGACTAGGTTTGTAGAAAGAATACAAAGACTGGTTTCATTTAGTATAGAAAAGGTTAGTTTGGAATTATAAAGCTGAGTTTATGATAGCTAATGGTTCGAAAAATTAGGATTTAGTTCAAAAAGTTGAATTGGGTTTTTAGTGATTTTATTGTTCGATCATAGGTTTGAACTATCACGTGTGTACTGATTCTGTGGAAAGACGGTTTAATTTAGTGTAGAAAACACTAAATTGAATTAGAGAAAGCTGACTTTTAGTTGTTTGGATGTTGACATGAGTTTTTGAATTCAATGGTGAACTCCGATGGTGCTTCATTTTTTCATAAAAAGTTGGGTTTAGTTGTGTGACATTGTTTTGTATCTGTAGTTTGGAAGGTCCTTCACCCAAAACGATATCTACTATTGGGGGACTGCACCAGATGCTTGGTTTGCATGAATATGGGTTTGTAGCTGTGGCAAGGGATTCTGTTCTGTCACTGCCAGAATGTAATAGCACTAATAAGACTGGTGCATCTTTTGAGACTCCTTGTGGTCGTCATTTGGTACATTGAATTTCGTTTCCACTTGCTCAATTTATTCTTTTCTTTAAGTTTTGTTTTGTAGTTGTTTCTAAATTTATATTATGCTTGCAGGTTAAACCTGTAGAGTACATGGAAATGATTTCTTCCATGAGACCAAACTTATGGACTACTTTGGCTGATGAGGTGCCTGCATGGGTATCTGATAAGAGAATTAAGACCTCAGTGGACCGAACTGTGAAATGGCTTGATGAATGTATTGCGTTGAGTCCGGTAAAAATTGTTCTTGGTTCTACTTTCTAACATTATTTACACTGTTAGCAGGCTTCCATATTATAGAATGATAGGCCTTGAATGATAAATTTGATTGGCTACCCATAATACATTATTATGAGCTTTTAATTTTTTTTGAAAAGTATTATGAGCTTTTAATTGATACTAGTTTTTGGCAAATTAAAACAATTGATAATATTGTTGTGGGAAAAATTTAGAGATTTAGGAGCAGTTAGAATGCCACATCACCCATAGTACTTTAGTCTACGGATAACTACTCCCATGGCAAAAGCGTATGTTTGAGAGGGTGGATCTATGTCATGTTTAATCTGAATGTGACATTTTACCTAATTTACAAATTGTGATTAAGTTATGGAGTTTCTGAAAGAGTAAGGAATGATAGGCTGGTGTTAAAATTTAGTCATATTTACTTTCAATTTAAGAATCAAAAGGTGATCATTTTTAATTTAGGAAGTAATCATCACATCACCAACTATTCGATGAATCCTCTAGCTATTATTATCTTTACAATGTTTTGGTGCATTGACTCTTGCCTCTTGGATGGTTAAATTCATCAACTTGGGTGTTGTATTAATCCATAAAATATTTAGGCAGGTGGAGCTGTTTTTGGATCCATTGTTGGTGGTTGTAATGTTGAGGAACGGCAGCGATGTGCCCACGAGGTAGCCAAGAGAAATGTATCAGGTATCTTCTTATATTAGACCCCTATTTAAGTCCACAGAACAGTATAACCTGTCAATATCAATCAAATCTCATCTTATAGGAAGATAATTTATTCAGGTTACTGGATTGGAGGCTTTGGGCTTGGAGAGAGAATGGATGAGCGCCCTTCTCTCCTAGATGCTGTTACTGTTAGTCACTTTTCCCTTAACATGAAAGTCTCAATTCTTCCTTTTATTTGATCAAAATATTGCTTTACTTGTAAGAAAAGCAGTTATATCGCATTGATGATGCCTTTATTACAACTTAGATGGTGCCTCTTCTCTGCTTCTTCAAATGCTAGCAGCATAAGTCCATTTGCACTTAAATGTGCAGTTTACGCTTGAGGGTTAAGGAATGTTGACATTGACGTAATATTTGGTTACAACTAGATTTTGGGAACATTTCAAGTAATCTGTATGTGTGATAGGTATACGGGCTAGTCCATGTTAGACATAACTGCGCCATGTTTTCACTTAATTTATTATTCTAGACTTTCTTTTCTTTATAGGAGAGGAGGAATTGTTTAGCTGTATCAATAAATGAATAATAATTTTTACTTCCTTTATTTCTGTGATGTGATGGAGCTGTAAAATACACAGGTTAACTTACCGGAGGAAAGGCCACGCTTGATATGTGGGCTTGGACTACCAGGTACTGTGTTCACAAGTTTGATATTTGAGAGTTGTTATTGGTCTATTTGTTGTTGTCTTTATCATATCTTGTGCAAACATCAACACTACTTTTCATGAGGGTACACTAACACTTTATACTTTTATAATTCGATGCTCCATTAGCTTCAAGGGAAGCATCTTAATGAGGTAAATAGGTGATGAATTTGTGAGCATTTAAGATAAGCAAAATCAAAGAGGAAACACAAATAAAAAGTTGTTTTCAATTTTAATTTCTTTTACGGAGACAGAAACGGAGGAGGGACAGGACGGAAGAGAAAAGTTCATGGCTGCAGTGTGGTGGACATAAGTCCCATGACAAGAAATGGCAAAGGATTCTGAAATTTATTGGTGGAGATAACAAGACTCATAACAAACATTGAGACAGGAAATTCTAGCAAGTTGTGTTAATCAAAACAATTGTTGAACTTGTTACAAGTTGCTTTGTTTCCTAAAAGATGTTCATGTTACAAGAATTCATTGTAAGATCATGTCACAGAATTCATGCAAGCATTCTCGTGTGCAGCTATAGAAATTGTATTGTGGTTAATTTATTGCAAAGTGAATTAGACTCATACATGTCTGCAAATGCATTTGTTTTGTCATCTTACAGAGGAGGTCTTGCAGGGCATTGCCGCAGGAGTGGACCTTTTTGACTCGGGGTACATAGCACATTATCATCCTATAAGTCATATTTCTAAGCTTTGTCCTTGTTGAGATTTGTTGTTACAAATTTATAGATTTTATGATTGTTTTGCAGTTACATATACCATCTTACATTAGGAGGCTTCGCACTAATCTTTCCACTGCATGTAATGGAGAAAAATACGAACAATAATGATAATGGAAGTGATGGTACAAAGATTAATCTAAGAGCAACAATGTACAGGTAAATGATAAGATTGTTTCTTCTCAAGATGGTATTATGTTCTTGGTATCAACGTCGTTAAAAGATATCGTCTTTTCAGGAAAGATACAACACCTATCATTGAAGGCTGTAGTTGCTACACATGCCAAAACCATACAAAAGCATACATCAATCATCTACTCAACGTTCATGAAATGCTGGCTCAGATTCTACTTGAAATGTACTGGTTTCGTCATACTAGTAATATGCATAGCAGTAATTAAGAGTGATAAACAGAAAACTAAGCAATTTTTATGTTGATTTTGCAGACATAATACTCACCATTATCTGGGGTTCTTCCGATCAATCAGATGTGCAATAAAGGAAGGAAAATTCGAAGAATTTCGGAAGAAGTTTGTTGAGAGTAGGCGATCATCTTGCAGTCCTGAAAAAATTTAAAGGTTTTCCTCTTAAAATGATGCATTTACCTCTATAGGATTTGGTTTTTTAAGTTTTACTCCCTCGTTTGTATTTTATTTTAGTGTTATCATTGCTCTTCTGCAAACAAAATTTTGGCTCTGCAGTGGCATATAGTGTTGCATGTTGAATGATTTATTCTTCACAAAATTGTTAGCTTTGTAGACATTTTTTTTTTTTCCCAGTTAGGAGAGAGCTACAGAGAGCCTAGAGACTGTATATGTAAAACCAACATTATCAATTGCTGATTATTATTATTATTAGAGATAATTCTAATTTCTCCCTTATAGTTTGGTATAATAGCCAAAAACCCTTTAACTTAAGAAATCGCTAAGGGCCCCCCTATAGTTTATTGAAATACCCAAAAAAATCCCCTACCGTTCATTCAGATGTTAAAAGTCAATAGTTGACCATTCATATAAAAGGGCAAAACTATCCATATAAAATAAAATATATAATAATATCAATTAATTAAATTAAAACAGATTTTTTTTAAAAAAAAAAAAAAGATGGACAGTGGAGAAGGACAAAAAAATACTAAAATTAAAAAATATATATATTTTCTATATTTTTCTTCCATTTGACCAACCAATGCTGCATTTTCCATTTTCTTCTTCTTCTTCGACGTCGTCGAAAATCAAAGGTCCGTCTTCTTCTTCTTCTTCGTCGAAAATCAGAGGTCGGCATGGAGACCGGGGGTGTCCGACAAGAACAACATTGGGTCTCATTCATCGGACACCCCCTGGTCTCTGACGAAGGAGATCCGATGTTATCCATTTAATTTTTAAATTTTTTTTTTAACTTAATTTGATTTATGGTGTTTATGTTTATTTTTTTTCCTCAGTTTGATTTGTGTGTTGATGAAGGTTTATGGGCTGATATATTTGTTGATAAAGGTTTATATGGTGATGATGGTGGTGATTATGTGTTGGTGATGATGTTGATGTTTGTGTTTTTTTGAAGAAGTTGATGTTTGTGTTTCTGTGTTGGTGTCTTGGTGATGATGTTTAATGTTTGATGATCAAGTGTTTGTGTTTCTGTGTGTTTCTGAGTTTGTGTGTTTGATATTTTTTGTTGGAGATTGGATTGAAGTAAACCTAGAAAAATGTGGGGTTCCATGGTTGGAAACCCGGATTTTCTGGAAAATGGGTTTTCAGTCATCGGAAATCCAAGTTTTCCTGTGACTAGATTTTTTTATTTAAAGTTTTTTGAATCTTGAAATTTATGCTCTATCGTCCATCTTTATGATCGACGGTGGAGATTAAAATAAAATTTTAATAATTTTTTTATATTATCTATTAATTATTTTGTAATTTTTTTAACAATTTTTTTTTTCATCAACATGAAGGGCAATATTGTCTTTTTATGCACTGTCACTATTTGGACATACTTTTCAATAACGGAGTTAATAGAAGATAGAAAATGAGATTATACCAAACTATAGAGGGATCTTAAGCAGTTCAGTCAAATAACAGGGGGGTCCTTAATATTATCCCTTATTATTATTGTTTCAAACTTTATGTTAATCTGACAATGTATTTACAATTTGTTTTAGACCACAATATCTTTTAGGGCTATAAATTAATCCTAAAGAATAACAGAAAAAATAATTCATGACTTATAGATCCTTGTATAACTAATAGAGTCATTTCTATTTTGGCAATTCCTTTCATGTTCACAGGCTCCAATAGGTTTCAATCATTATTCTGACTAGGATTATGCAGGTCAGTAACATTAACGGATTCATGGGTAGCTAATTAAACTATATGATAAAATAAGTCGATCGAATTCAAAAGTAGGTCAGGAATGGTTTTATCATCTGATGTTCATTTCTTGAACCCAAAGTTCAAAAAATTATTAGAAATGCAAATGATCATCGAAGGCAAGCAAAATCATATCAGTGGACATGGACAACCTACATAGCTCAAGTTTTCGTGAAAAGTTTCTATTTCCATTAACCACAAGATTTTTATTTTACAACATAAGTAGATAGCAACATCATATATAATATTAGCCACCATAACATGCTAGATTTCAAAATCTATACCATCACAGTGGAGGCTGAATATGTCCGGAATAAGTAAGACAAGATCTTCTTGCAGTCACCAATTTGAGTACCAGTGTTTGGATCAATCAGATAAGGCACCTGTAAAGTTGACCAAGATTTCCACTTTTAAAGTTGATATAATGTGTCACTAAGGCCACCGGTTAAGGAGCTATGAACTGCTTGGAATCTAATAAAGCATGCAACAATTCATATTTTCATTTTGTTCAAAAACTAACCTCTGTGGATCCAGATGCATCGAGGAGTAACTTTGTCCGGGAAGACCCTTCTCCCACATTGTGAAGGATGTATGGCAGCTCCAATTCGCATAGTGCCTCACGCACAATTCGTGCATACTGAAAAGAAGGTATTGGAGAGTGAAAAAACTTGTTATGTAGGCACTTCAGCATATAGGGAAAGTAAAACCATTATCTAACCGGATTGTTCTCGTATGAGAAAAGTTCCAACTTTTTGGGTGGCAGATTTCCCTTGGCCTTTTCCCATAATGACATTCCTCTACCAGCTCGAAGAATTGTTGGCATCCATCCTGTCAGTAATGTGCTGCATAATGCATGATGTTGAAGAAGTGGTCAAAAATACAATATTAAGTGTTGTCCATGGCCAACACATTTTCATGCCAACCACCATTTAAATTCATACTATGATTTTATAAGCCTGTGGACTATAAAAGTTTTGGGATATATATTGAGCTATATTACCTTTCCAAGAGCCCCAGTGAGGGACTTCTTCCTTTACCATATCGTTGAAATAAGAAGTTCACAATATCACCTAAAAATTACAATAAAATAAAATGCATCAAGACAAGGTAAAGCTCTTTCAATGACAAAAATGGATAATTTACGCATTTATAAGCAAATGTGAGAGAAGAAGAAAATAAAATTTCTAAAAGGAATTATTAATTGTAAAGGCCACATACATAAACATGAGCTTATAACATACCACTTTCATACATTGTAATACCAGTGTTTGGGTCAATCAGGAAAGGAAACCTGCATTGGAATTTTCATGACTATGCATCAGTGCATATATGCAAATGCAAAGGCGACAGAAAAAACTTTGGCAAATGAAATCGTCTTTTACAAGAACAATGCATCATAAAAAAATAGAACGAGGATATCAAAATTATTAGAACAGAGTAGCAGACTAGTCATTAGTGTGTGTTATCATTAGTATTCTCACTACGAAATATATGATGACATAATATCATGACACATCATCATTTAGCTTGTGGTTTCAAAATTTTCAATAGACTGATGCTCATCTATTAAGTCAACAATAACTTTCTAAGATAAAATATAAAGAATTAAATTACATACTGCTCTTTCCCACCAAGCTTTCTGACCATTTCCCTATGTCTAACAGAACCTTTTGGACAAGGAAAGACCTGCCACACATCCAATAAGCTGCCCTTAGAAAATTAAATAACAATTAAGCAGCAGTAAGCCAGTAAGATGAATATGACGCCAAAGAATTTAAGACTAAGGCAGATTCATATACCTACACAGACAGACATGCAAAGACAGTTAATGTACAGGAATAAACAAAAGGGCGGATGCAATTCTATCTATTTAGCAGTGTAGATGAGGAAAGAGAGCTTTTCAAATATCATGAAGAAAGTACAAGTGTAGAACATAATGAAGTAGAGGTCAAAGAAACATGTAACAGCTCAAAACAATAACAAAATAGTAGAGAAATATAATCATGAAAAATAATAATAATAATAAAAAAGGCTATTACATTAGCAGAGTCCCCTTATTACCTCCACCGAAAGATCTAGCTCAGTTATGGCCTCTCGAACTCTCCGACAAAAGGGACATGCCTCTGTTGAAAAAAGATATCAGGAATACTTCACATCTAGAATATGACACGTAAATACTGACAATCTTTACTAGTTGGTGTATAAAAACTCAATCAGAATTATTGAAGCGTAAGAACAAATGCAGTATATTACATGTCTAGGCCAGTCAGATAATTTGTGTCTTAGTCATTGTCTTACCACATTTAAGTTGATTTTCTATGTTGTTTTGGATACACATACACTCATATGGATTATATCATAATACAAGACATTCTACATGTTCAAAGCTAATAACAATAGCTGCAATATGTCCATCATGCACAAGAGAAAAGGCAGTTGAAACGAGTATCATAAAGTTGAAAAGAACTTACCAAATTCAAAGAGTTGCAAGCGCATGGGAGAATCTGAATCATTCGTACCCTCCGATAGAGATCTTGATCCCCATGGAAATCTTGCCAAGGTAGACAAAGAAGACGTTGCCATCTACTATTTAGCAACAACAAAGTTGATGTATCAGTATCTGCTAGAAGCCTAGAAGGTAAAATTTGTTCATATAGACACACAAAAGATCCCTTAGTTCTTTGAACTGCAAAGAAACCAACTATTTCTAGATTCTGTTAGTACTCTATTCCACTGACGAACAACTACCAGTTAAAAAAATAATAATAATAACCAAAAAAAGAAAAAAAGAAATACCTCCAGAGCATAATTTCGTTCACGAGACGGATCCCCCCCCTGCAAGAAACAAGACAGACTCACTAGTAGAGCGAACGAAGCAAATTACCATAGTAAGTAGCAATATGAAGCCATGAGAGACAGTCAAAACAGTTGCAAATTCGTTTATTACAATGAAAATATAACATGTCTCTTATAGACTATCTACCAACATCAGACATGACAAGAAATCAAACATATACACCAAACATAACACACCCACACACACACACACACAAACAAAAAGCATGAAATCAATAACTACAAGCACTAGATTCTTCGTTGTTTAATTTGATTTATATGGAATATATCACAGCATTTCTTGAACAAAGTCATACAAAAGTTTCAATCTTTTATCACTAATTTATATCATTCGCGAGCTCCCAGCTGAATTCCATTAAATAAAACATATATTCAGTAGCGCAACAAAGTATAGAAATGAAATGAAATTGATGGACTTACAGAGAAGAGTTTGAGCAGAGGACAAAGAACAGACAAGAAGCTAGTTGAAGCACTGCCACGACCATCACCACTATTGGAACTTGAAGCATCTTCTGGGGTGGTGTTTGCATCAGACTCAGCAGATTTTGCATGGAATCTGTTTCTGGGGAAGACCAGGTTTCTGTTTGAAGTGACTGTTTGTGAAAATGGAGAGGAAGCGTGAGGTGGTTTTGATGAAGAGAAGAGGACAGATTGAGAACAGGTCAGAGGTACCAGTGACATTGCAGCTCTTTCTGTTTGTGTGGAAGTGCTTTTGCTTCCTGGGAACAGTCGGTTTGTAGCAGAACTTGGCTAAAAGTGAAATACCACTGAAATTTGTTTACATGAAATTCCATTTTTGCCCCCAACAGCTGAGAATTTTCCGCTGACATACCCAACCCAGTTGGACAAACTGAATCCAATATGACTATTTTTTATCAAGTTAGATTGAGTTAAAACTTAAAAAAAAATAATAATAATAAATAAATAAAACCTAAGATGGAGTTAAAAATTAAAAACAATTAAATCCGGTTGTATTAGGATTAAAAATTTTCAACCTAATCCAATTCATCAAACGTTTATCTATAATTCTGAATTTAAGATTTTACCATCTCTCTAAAATAATACTTACTAAGGATGGAAACTAAGAACAACTTTTATGATGGATTCAATATTTTATTTGTAATAATTAAATTTTTATTTGTACTCATTTTATTTGTAATTAAATTATTAAGATTATGAAAATTATCAATTAGATATTTTGTACTTTTGTAGATTAAATTCAACCTAGTTAACATTACCTTAAAATAGATTTAATTGAATAGAAGAATTTATTGGATCAGATTAAAAGATTTTCAATCCAACCTCATTCGAACCCCAAAACTCTCATTCTAACTTGAAGTGGAAGGCTGTATTTTAGTTTGTACAACTGAAATTGCGCAACATGATCTGACTCGACGGCACAATCTTGACTCGTTTTTCGAGTCTGCTTCAAGTCAAGAATCTTGGACTCTCTTAACTAAGCAGACACGTTTTAAATCATGGTTAATGAATGCTTGTATCAATATAATAATTGAGATTGAAGCTTAAAGTCAAACAGATTTTGGTTATTTAGTTACATGAAATGCAAGACACTTTTTAAATTACGGATAAAGGATCGTTGTATCAGCATAATTCCAGCAACTCCATGACATTGAATAAAGTTTGGTTATTTGGTGACATAGAAAGCAATTCTGCTATATTCATAAGTACAGTTTCACAGAAAAATATAAGGCAAGCAAGTTTGAGCATCAAATAGTTACAAACATGAGAAATTGCAGTCATTTGTTAAGGACCATTCTCGTAGCTCATGGTGCGTTTACTTCACTTGGAAGAATCGGAATAAGAATCGGAATGATCTGGAATCGGAATGACTTGGAATCGGAATGATGTATCGAAATTATAATAAGTTGTTTACTTCAACTGCAGGAATCGGAATCGGAATCAACAGTATTCCCATTAAACTGTTTACTTTACCTTGGAATCGGAATGGATTAATTATAAATTACAAAATACCCTTAATTAAAATTATAAATTAATTATGATAGTATGAAGTTTTTTATTATAATATGTATTTTTTAATATCAAATAAAAAATTATATATTATAATAAAAAAACTGCATGTTATTTTAATAGTCCAATTTTTTATTATAATATGCAGTTTTTTTATATCAAATAAAAAACTACATATTATTTTAATAGTCTATAATGATAATTAAGAAATTGGTGATGAAAACCAATTGTATGTAATTTTTTATTATAATATGCATTTTTTTTTAATATCAAATAAAATAGGTTTTTTTAATATTTTTTAACAAGGGGTATAAAAGACTTTTTATTTTGATTAAAGGAATGGGAATCCCATTCCCAAGTAGGTTGGGAGGAATGGGATTCCCATTCCATAATTCCAAATTGATGTGGGGTCCACATTTTCATTCCCATTACGGAATGAATTTTAAGCAAGTAAACACAATCAATCAATCACATTCCCCATTCTCATTCCCCAATCCATGAAGTAAACGCACCATCAGTGTAGACAGCCTAGGGGCGGATCCAGCTTGGGCCCAAGTAGGGTGTGTATACCCAGAAGTTTTTTTTAAATTAATGATATATAAATAAAATGTTATATATTTTCATAAACATAAAAAGATGTCGATGGTACGAGGTTTGTCTTCATTTCTTTCTTTCCGCATGGTTCAGTCCCTTCCCTAGTCAAAACATGTTTTTTTTTCTCATTTTTTAGTCATTAAATATATAAATAAAATGTACATACTATCACAAACATAAAAAGACACTGATAACATGGTATTACTTTTCTTTCTTCTATCACCATGGTTCATTTTGAACTATTTTTCTTATCAGAAAGTATATCATATTTATACGAATTATTGAAAACAAACATATAATATTGTTTAATTTGAAAAAATCTTGATTTATTCATCATTATTGATATAAATTTTATTATTATTTTCAAGAATATTTTAAAACTGAAAAATTTACATATTAATGACGGGAGGTGAAACCAAATAATTTTAGGTAATGAAAAGGTCAATGAAGAATTTCTAAGCAAGCGAGTAGAGTGACTATGACACTATATTTTTCTATATTATCTTCCTTTGTATAGTCTCTCTCTTGAAAGTTTGCAAATGTAGGAGGGGTTGACCAATGAAGATATTGCTGTTCACAGAACACACAACCATCTACAGTTATTGAGGTATATTATGAAGTGGATTTTATTTGTTGTTGCTTTTATTTTCTTGTTTTTGGATTTATAATGTTTGGAGGGCTATGTTATGAACCTAACTGTGATAGTTGAATGCTGATATATATGCTTGAAAGAATAAATTTTTAGTCAGGAGGTTAAGCAAAAGCTGAGAAATTGGAGATCCTTCTTTCTCTTCACATCTTTGTTTTGTAGGTGTGCAGCTACCATAGTATGCAGTTGAAGCACTGAGTATCATGGTGCAAGTACGTGTTAGCAATTTCATCAATATCATTTCTATTCTTATGCATGCATTACTCTCTATGAAATTTGGTGACTTCTGTTTCGTGTTAATTATATCATGATCACTTTGAGTCATAGATCAGTACTGATCAATATGGAATTGTATCCTAAGGTAGAATAAGAAAACGCAAAAAGCGAATACATATTTATGCCTCCAAGCACCTACTTGTTTGTTGATTAGATGCTGGAAGGAATTTAACCACAACCGTATGTGAGTGCTTGTGAGTCCAAAAACCCTCAAGCAAGCTATGTGATGTTGTAAGTGCTTGAAGTCTGTACACATCTGCATCATTAAATAGGATCAGTATGGATGAGGTCAGAACCTAAAACAGCAAGCTAAGAAATTTTTCTATGTTGGAAATAACTCGAAGTCTCTATATCCACCTTCGATCTCAAAGCAACTAAGATTGTTAAGCGTATGCATTCCCCACTTAGTATGAAGTGTGAGTTTGTTGCAAGAACTTATGCAAGGTAGATTAAGGTTACAAGGAAATCTGCCTTGTGGAATTGACTCAAGTTCTGGACATTCATTTATATTTAGTAATTGAAGAGATACAAGCGTGCACAACTGGTCTGGAAGAACCTTGAGATTCTTGCAATTAGAGAGCAAAATTGACGTCAAGTTGAGAGTGCACAATCCTCCACTAGGGGAAAGACACTAGTTTAGGACAATCTTGGATTTCCAAGGTGTTGAGTGACATGTGATCCGCTGTAATTGAGATGGAACTGAAATTTTCACAATCCCAGATAGAAAAACTTCAAATATTATTTTAATTTGTCAGAGGACCACAGCTGTTCCCTGTAATTAAATATTCAAGGAGAGAATTCTGGGGCATTGTCTCTGCAGAGGCAGGGAATTTTAATTTGTCACGGTTAAGGATATAAAGAGACTTCAAGGCAGAGGGTAGATGCCCTCCTTGAAAGGACTTAACATAACAACAGTCGACGATGTGCAAATGTACAAGATAAGGGTAGTCACATGTCATTCAACTAAACCTGTACAGGAGGCTGAGTTAACTGAATTTGGTGATCTCGCTGGCAAAACAATTGTTTGGGTTGAGTGTGAGCTATGGGAGACATTTGAGCTGTACAATCTTTCGTATGGATTTCATGTATAGCTAGTGGACAAAAAATGAAAATGCATAGATATCTCTATCATCTCATGGAATGCAAATACCTTCATTATAACCGTACAGAAAGTTTATATTTGCAGGAAAAGTCCTATTCACAGCAGAAGAGTTTGGCTTAGATCAGAAATCCCCCCTACTCCATATGGAATTTACATACAGAGTTGCAAAATGAAATAATGGATACAATAAGTGTATTTTTTTTTATTTTTTTAGCTCATATATTTACAACTTACATCATCACATTTTGCTTCCATCAACACGGATGTCAGGGATGTGAGCTATATAATCACTTATTTCCTTATGATTTGTTCTTAGTAACCGTGGACAACTGAAAATTCGAAGGCTTTGTAATGCTTTGAGATAACACATTGTTTGAGGCAAGGAATGCAATTCAAGACAGTCTGAAATTTCAAGCCTTTGAAGCAGTGTGAGGTTGCCGATCCATTCCGGCAAACTCTTAAAACCAGAACAATGTGTAATCCGTAAAGTCTGCAGTGTGGTAGCATATTGAAGAGCATCAGGGAGTGACCCCAGTTGTGGCATATCTACAAGTTTCAATGAGTGAAGACACTTGAGGCCCTGAAACTGCATGCCATCTACTTGTTCACTGTCTGACAAATCAAGCTCCCTGCACTCTTCGATTTCAAGTTCTTCAAGGCTGGTAAGATATCTCAGCCCTTGAGACAATGAGATCAGACTTCCACAACCACTGATTGAAAGAAAACGCAGCGAAGTTAGCCCCCTCAATGCTTCTCCTGGTAGACATAATAGTTTAGGACAGTTCAATATATACAGACTTTCAAGAGAATGAAGGTTTTTCAGGCCCTTCTCTGGCAGTGAAACTAGATCCATAACGCTATCAATAGATAATAGTTTCAATTTAGGAAGAGGAGAGGCTGATGTTCCAGTTGAGCTTTCTTTTGTTTCTGCTGCAATCATAAGTGACATTTGTACAAGTTTTGCACTCACATTCTTCAACTCCAGTTCTTCAAGACACTCATATAGCAGCTGGGATGCCAATTCAGGACAATGACCGATAACTAACTTGGAGAGAAGAGGAAATGATGCAAGTAGTTGTGCCTTCTGTGGGGCTTGTTTCTCTGCCTCCAAAGTTGCTGCTGTTGCACCAACATTATTTTTATTAGCCCCATCAACTTCCTCCCTCCACCATCCCTTCAAATTCCGCAAGTCGAAGAGTCTAAGTTCTTTTAGGCTTGGGAAAAATGCTGATGCTGGTCCTTGATTTCCTCTAGCTGTCCTAGATGAAGATGATGAAGAAAATCCATCACTAGAACTCTCTATGTACTCCACAGCAGTCACTTCTTCAAGTTTGAGAACCTTGAGCAGTGGAAGTTGACTAAACAGCGGGAGTTGTAGGCATCTGTAGCATCTCCATATGATAATCTCACGTAGATTCAGGAGCAATAATGACAAGTCAAAGAGGATCCAATGTGGAAATTTTCCACCCCTATATCCATAAACATGAAGTTCTTTAATGTTTGAGTGTGGCTGCAGGCCTTCCAATAACACTTCATCTTCATCAATGACTTCATGATCGTTAATTTCTCGCTCCCATTCTAGTCTCAAGACCTCTACCTGTTGCTTGCTCTTCAAGTTTGCTTCCTTGGATTCTGATGCACAGTTTTTCAAGTTTGCCAGTTTCGATATCATTAGCTCCCCTGTGAGATTGTTTAGGTCCTTTAACTCCCTCAGGGTCCCTATTTGCCTGGAGGAGGAGCAAATACCCTTGCCCACCACGAACCGTGAGAGTGTCTGAAGGGAAGTAAGTTGCCCCATACCAAATGGCATGTGCGTCAGACCTATGCATTGATCAATCTCTAGATGCCTAAGACCGCTCATTTTTCTCATCTTCCTTGGCAGCTCCTCTAACTTTTTGCAGCAATTGAGTTTCATTGTCCTCAAATTCTGCAGCCTGGTAATAGAATTCGGGAGTTTTATAATACCTTTGTTCTTCGACAGATCAAGATACCTCAAATGCTTCAGTTTACCAATACCATTTGACAGAATGTGAACTCCTGTGTTATGCAGGTCTAGTGCACGTAAGTAACGAAAATTAGAAATGATATCATCATGAGTGACTTTCTTCAGCACTCCGTGGGAGACTGGTTGCGCAGGCAAAAGAAGTGTCCTTATCTTCTTCGCCTTGAGTAACGTATACGGAATTTTCCAAGATGAATCTAATTTAAAATTCAATGATAAATGATGAATCTTTTCAGATATGTTTCTTGCATTCCCATCCACCATGGAACTCTCATTCCCTGCAACTGATTGTGCAAGATCATGCATCAGGTCATGCATTTTGAAACTCAATACATTGCCCCATTGATCATACTCCACATCCTGAAAAAAACACCGCCGGAGTAACTCCATCACATACTGCTCACCGATTTCCTCCAGAGGTTGGATACTGTTTGATGACTGAACAAACCCTTGTGCCATCCATAGATTGACCAGCATTTTCTTATTGATTTCATAATCTTTTGGAAACAGTGAACAATAAGCAAAGCACTGCCTCAAATGCGATGGAAGCTGTTGGAAGCTAAGCTTCAGTATTGACAGAATATCATTTCTGTCTTGAGTTATCTGTGAAAGTTCAGTGTTTTTGAAATAGAGCCACTCGGATTCTGTATCTTTGGAGTACAATAGGCCTCCTATAGACCTTATAGCGAGAGGAACGCCTGCACATTTTTTAACAATCTCCTTTCCAAGTGCAACTAGGCTCGAATTTTCCAGCTCTTGCCCTGGCTTAAACGCCATTTTCTTGAACAAATACCAAGAATCATCTCCAGGAAGACCTTTCAGATCATATGCTTGCATTGTACCTGTAATTGTTGCGACCAGTTGAGTGCGTGTTGTCATGATTATCTTGCTTCCCTGTGAACCACACATCAACAGATCTCTCAGTTTTAACCATTTCTCACGGTTCTCGTTCCATACATCATCCAAAATCAGTAGAAATCTTCTCCCATCAATTTTTTTTCGAAGGACACATTGCAAGCATTCCATGTCAAGATTCTCATCCTTAGCATTGGTTATGCACTCCAAAATTTTCTGTACAATGATTTTTGTATCGAAAACATTCGATACACACACCCACATTCTCAGCTCAAAATGTTTCTTGACTCTCTCATCATTATATACAAGTTGAGCAAGCGTTGTTTTTCCAAGCCCCCCGATTCCTACTATTGGTATCACTGAAACTGCACTCTCTTGCACATCATCACAGTCCAACAACAACTCCACAACGGCATTTTTATCATCCTCTCTCCCAATCACTTCTTCTTTACATACAAAAGAATGTGTCTGCTCTCTCTCCATACCATCAACCCCTGTGATCTCAGCCATCCTTTCCCTGAAGTGATACTTGCTCTTATCAGCAGCTATCTCATCTAGTCTCTCCCTAATCTTTTTTATCTCACGACCCATCTTAACACTATAACCACTAAAACAATCCATCTTCAGGAACAAAACACATACCTGTTTCGCCTTCTTCTCCTGCTGCTGAAACAGCATTTTCCTATGCGACACTCGTGTGGAGAACTCATCTAGCATGTCATCCGTATCATACATCGCATCTTTAAGCTTCCCAAGCCAGTCTCTCACTTCGTGGCTCTTCGCCTGTTGCTCCTCTGCATCCAAAAGCACAGCTTTGATAGCGGAAACGGAGTTCTTCAACTTCTCAAGCTCTTCCTTTACACAGCATATCAAACCAACCTCTTGAAAAGCCAGTTTGCCTAGTTTTCCAAGGATATCATTGACTATTTCGAACAATATTGCCTCTGCCATTTCTTGGCAGGAGCTCAAAGACGTGATTTACATGTTATGTGCATGAAGAACTATGTGTGTAATATAAATGTTCAATGTGAAAAACAATGGCCAGGTCTCTATACACACAGAACTTCTTTGCATTTTCGCGGTTGACTACATTATTGTTTTGTTCCTGTCTACACTGTTTGAATTAAGTAATGATGACTATTGACTAGATTTGATTATGACTAATAGGATAGGAAGGTAATCTCCCTGAATGGATTGTTGGAGACGCAGTTAAGCTAAGGACCACAATCAAAGACAGCAAGATTTTACTACATTATCACGGTAGGAGATAACGACTCCCACAAACGAAAAACTTTGTAAACATATAATTTTATGAGTAAAGTGGGACCTTCACACTCATCGAGAAGGGGATGCACATGACCAGTTGTATCAAAGTTGATAGGGAATGTGGAAAAATGTTCATCTGTATTAGATATGCTTCCATACCATTGAATTTAGCTTAATATGTCCTGTAGATATAGAACTGAAACAAACATGTCTAAACTTTACAGAAACAGTACTACTTAATATCTCATCAAAATATAATATATAGTTAAACTGCTGGCATTGATTATCTTAATTAATTATGTTCTAGATATTTAAGGCCAAAGAAGAGACTTTGAAATCATGGTATATGATCATTTAATTTTCTTCAAATTGCGCATCCTCCTTTTCCTCCTCAATCCGCAGCCGCAGGGTGTTAGCAGCCTTGTCCAAATGATGTGTCATATTACTCACCCGTCCGCCACGGAAACACCACTTCCCTCAAACTTGCAGTCCATGACCTCAATGAGTTTGTTGGCTATGGCACCAGCATAAACACAAGAACCTTCATGCATCTGCAAAATCCAAAACATTATATAATAGTAATCCTCTCCTGTGGACACACTCACTTTTTTCAAAAAGTTCAAGCCTTAACGATATGCTAATATATTCAAAAGTATTTTGTATTCATCCACTTGTCCTACTTTGATAACAAAAAGTATAAAAGTTGGTAGAAAATGAGGGAAAAAAGGATATTGTTATATTTTATTCAGTAATGCAAGGGTGCAAGTATGTAAACTACTAAACGTGGAGTCGAAATTATAACAGAATCATTTTCAAATTTTCTTCAATTAATCTCAATCAATCAAGAGCTAATTGATAGTTGATTTCAATATACTCAAAATAAGTTAATTTGGATTTCAAAAAAATCAGGATAGTCTACACGTATAATATTTTCTTTATATAATATAATATTATATATAATAAATGAGAGAAAGAAAGATATTGTTATATTTTATTCAATCAATAGTGCAAGTATATAAACTACGGAATGTAGAGTAGGAAATGTAACATAATCATTTTCAAATATTCCTCAATCAATCTCAATTAATCAAAAGCTAATTGATAGTCTTCAACATACTCAAAATAAGTCAATCTAGATTTAAAAAAAATCAGAACGGTCTAACCTTTTCTATAATATTATAGAGGATCAAGTTCAAACCTTGGTGTTGAACAAAAAACTGTAGTAGCCACCAATTTGGCCACCAGCAACATAGTGAAGATCCAAGTGAAGATCATCAAGAGCCTTGGAAACAAGCAGCAAGCAATCAATCTTCTTTGGTTGAACAAGTTTGATGGTCACTTCATCGTCCACGACACGAACATCAACCTCTACATCATTGGATTTCCTCTGCAGCCAGGAGCTCTTTGAGGATCCATCATTGTAGGATTGATGGTCTGGTACTTGACCAACAACAATATCTTCCTCTTCTCCTGTCTTTCGTCTCTTTCTAGACCTCTCTCTAGACTTGTCACATCTCTTCTTCTCCACCATTTTCTTCAGCTCATTAACTGTTCCTAGAAGCTCTCTTATGTACTCAATAGCATCTCCCACCACTGATGCTTTATCAGGCTACATATCATGTATAATTAAAACATGCAGAAAAATATTAATCTATAGAGCACATTTTGGTACTGAATTTTGTTAAAATATATAGTAATTCCTAGTGTGCGTTCTAGATATTGTTTAAATCTTTTATTATAAATTGAAAAAATAAAAAAATAAAAAAAACAATTTATCTATTTCGCTTACTTGGGAAACGAAATCCTGAATCGTGGACCTGATAAGAAGTACTGAATTACATACCTTAGTAGGATTAGGAACCAAATCCCTCAAGTCCTCGAACTTGCTATTCAACTGTTCTCTTCTTTGGCGCTCTGCAGTTAAGGGTTTTTTTCTCTTGCCATTAACATGCCTCCCTCTACCAGTACAAGCATCAATGTCATCATGGTGGTGATGTGGGGAGAGGTTCAAGTGGAACAAGGGATCCGCTGGGAGGCCTGCCAAGGAGATGGTTGATGAATTTGGGAGCACAGAAGAGGGGTGGAGATTGAAGACAAGCTCTGGTGGTGTTTGATGGTGATCAGGAAATGATGATGAAGAGGTAGTAGTAGTGTTGGCAACATTGAAGCCTTGGTGGTGGTGGAGAGAATGATTGAAATCAAATATATGATCATGTAGTAGACCGCCCCAACTAGACTCATGATGATGATCATGTTCATGTGCATTATAAGTAAGATCAACGAAATTTTGGTGGTGATTGATCATCAGAGCCTGTTGCATCAAATGGGAACTGTTGTTAGCTTGGAGTTGAAATTCCATGCTAGAGACAGCATGAACATCTTCTTGTGGATCAAAACAAGCTGCCCCCATATACATTTTTTTTGGATTCAATTCAGACCAACCTAACAACAACAAAATCAAGTAAATATATAAGTTATAATAAATAAAATAAAATAATGATAATAATAACATTTTGACATAACTATAGAGCAATTTCTCTAACCTTTCTATGAGCTGATGATTAGCTTGTTAGCACAAGATTGAACCTAGTAAAATACTACTTTAAGCAGAGAATCATTGAAAGCAAGACAAGTGAAGCGATTTGAGGGGGATTTGGTGAAATATTATAGAGATAGAGTACTTACCATATACGGTTTATAGCGATGTATGAAAAATGGGAGTTGCTTTATTTATTTATTTACTTTTCTGTCACACCAGCGGGTTTGTTACTGAGATTCTGATTTTTGGGTCCCACCACGCTCGTGATTCTTTGTGATTTTGTTGCTTCTTGATTGATATTTGACAGTGTCCTCCCCTTTCCATGTTGAGTACATGAACAAAGTTTCTTTTTTGAAATCATGTACAAAGTTTCCATATCTCCACTTTGTTCATATATTGAGATCAATTTAAAAGAAAAAAGGACAATTAATTAGGAGCAGATAGAAAATATAAAGATGGTTTCTGCCTGATAATTTTTATATATTAAAACCAATTAATCAGAAAACGTTAGGTCTTTTTTTTTTTTTGAGATTAGTTTTTTTTCATTTAATTGAATTAAAATATTTTAAAAAAGAGAGAGAGAGAGAGAGAGAGAATGGCATAGTTGTAGATTAAAGCACTCACGCAACTAGTGGTTAGTTCTGGTAGATGATTAGTTGGAGTTTTCAGTGCCCGTGGGTCCCACATATTGTTATCAGGTTTGTTAAAACCCGTAATCAGTTATTGCTGCCATTTTTCAATGGGCTTTTTTAGCATCTGGGCGGGGGTTAATTAGAGGACCGACTCAATCTGTTTGATACTCTTTAAATCAATTATTTTTCTCCTTGATGCGTTGTGACTATAACCTTTAATTGGCAATTGTTCAATCGTTTCAAAAGTTTTCTGGAGTTGCTTCAAAGAAAGCAAAAAACTTTATTGCACATAATGGAATATAATTATGTACTTTTCAAATATATATATATATATAGTAATGTAAAATAAAATTGGAAAGTAGGAAAAAATTCATAGGGAACAAAAATTAAAAATTAAATACTTATTCTGCACTCATGATTCATGAATAAATCAATTAAGTAAAAATAATCAAATAAATGAGAATAGAAATTCAAAATGATTAGTAAGTATTGAAAAATTACTGGATTTGATAATAAGTCATCTATAGGTGGTAAGAATTATATATTTTAAAAGAGTAATGCAAGACTTTCCAAAAATTTTATTCAAATTCATGCTCAAATGATATGATATATGAGTGATCAAAATCTTGTAAATCATAGTATAATGTGATAATTAATAGAATTTTAATAACTTATATGTCACATCATTTGAGTAAAATTTTTAGAAGTTTAGCATTACTCATTTTAAAATATGTTGATGAGGTATGACTTTTACAATGAAAAACCTCATGTTTTAGATTAAAATGATGTTTAAGATTTTCATGATTTTAGTTTGTTCTAGAAAATGAAAAGTTTCAAAGAAATTGGCAAATGTATTGTGGAAAATAAAAGGAAAAACTTCATTTTAGTCTTTGAGATTTCAAAAAATATTAAGTTTTTAAAACTTTTTTGAAAATAGTTCTTTTTATCCCTAACTTTTTCAAAAGTTTTCAAAAATATTCATATCATTAATCAACTAACGGTTAACAGTAATTTTAACAATTTAACTTGTAATTTAATAACTTAAATTCAGAGATATTTTAGACAATTTAATTTATAAATTCATTATTTTGTTAGGGTAATCTGATAATTCACATGTCATCAATAACCATCAAGGTTAAAAATATTTTTTATATATTTTATTAGTGTTAACCATCAGTTGACTAATGGTTTGGACTTTTATCGAAGAGTTTTAAAAAAGTTAAATATAAAAAGAACTATTTTCAAAAAAAAAAAAAATTAAAAATTTGATATTTTTGAAACCTCAGTGACTAAAGAAGTTTTTCTAAAAGAAAATAGAATAGAGAAAGTGCAATATTGGGAGAGAAGAAAGAGACAAATTAATTGATTTCTATTAATAATAAAAGAGGAAAGATGTTGTCTTTAAAAGGAGAAGAGATAACACATTTATTTGGAATATATGTATATGATTGTTGTTAATGATATGAGTGCACTTTAGTCATCCAACTCATCATAATATAAAGGTTAACAAATTGTGAAATATTTAAGAGCTAAAATCAAATGAATATATATATGAGATTAAAAAAATAATGAAATGAACTCGGCAAAAAAGAATTAAAAAATTCTTTGAAACAAGGATATGATTGTTATGAAATTCTTTAATAGAACAATCTCATTAAAATTAAATTTTATGTGGTCGTTGCACATCCTTATAATATAACATAACAGGGTAATCGCTAAAGAAACCACAAAATTTTATGCTTGTACAATATGCGATCCTTATAATTTGAGATCTTGCACGATGTACGATCCTCGATAGAATATTCTCACATAAACAATGTTTTATATGTAAAATTTACTATTTTTATTTTTAGAGCATTCAATAAAACAAAAGGTGTGTTTAGCAATGTAATATATAAGTCATTTGCCTTTCATTATATTGTAGTGAATAAAATAAAATGAAACCAATATATGATGGAAAGCTCAAATTAAAACTTACTTTATTATTATTATTGATAATAATTAACCAAACATATGTTTGATTTTACACTCATCAGCTAAGCTTATTGGCAAACGACGTCGCATTTGCATGAGTAGAAGTGAACATCAATAGGTCTGCATGTACAATTATTTGCCATACTACTTGGCCCCAAATCGCGCGAGACGTCTGCTTGGCATTGTTGACTGCTACAACTAGGCCCAACATATGACTTAATTTTTAGGCAATATTTGGGATCAGCACCTGCACATAAATAACCATAAATACCATGAATCATTGTTAATTAATATTGAAATCACAATGAACAATCTTATTTCAAGTGTTATTATGTTTGGAGGAGTTTTTAATACATAATAATGATAATATGAAAAACAATTTTAAATAGTTAAAAACGTTTTTTTTTTGCTCCATATATTAATTGTAAAGTAATTTTACAAATATGATTACTTTTATTCTTGTATGGAAACCCTTGAATGGTGAGTTTGTCTAAGAATGTATATATTTGTAGAGTGTCTTAATTTTTGGAATTTTAACTATAATATTATTTTATTTGAAAATCTTGGTTGAATGATGTGTACCATATGGTTGGTTGGTGATGTATATAATATGTTGTTGTAAGAACAATTAATGAGTTGTTAGGGGTTGTTTGTTTTTTTTACTTAACACTTAATGATGTTTAATTAGGTAATTAAGAGATTTTTGTTTGTTTTTTTAAGCGGTCAAACCACTTAAAACAATCCAAAAACCACTTTAAAAAAAAAAAATTACATTTTTTAACTTTTCACTTAATACAAAATCACTTAATGATTTTATAAATATATTATTTCAAGTTTATCCTTCCTAAAATAATATATTTCCAAATTTATACTAGTTTTATATTAAACAAATTTCTTTTAATGTTTTAACAAACACTATTGAAAAATAAAAACCCTAAACATCTCAATATCAAATTTTTCTATAGTTGGATTACTATATTTCTTCAATCAAATTTAAGTAAGAATCATCATTAATTTTCTTTATTAATCTACTTGTAGAGTAGCCCGTATTGTATTTATTTGTTAAAGTTTCACTGTGTTATTAGTATTTTTGGTTTATGTATATTGATGAAAATTTATTTGTGTATAACAAAACCTTAAAGTTTCTCTTCTTGGTTTTTTTATCTCAAAGTTTTATCGAATCTGTTATCAATGTATAGTAGAATTTCAAAGTTTTTTTTTTTTTTTTTTCGAATCTGTTATCGATGTATATTATTTTACAATTTCAATTTTTGTTGTAGTAGTAATTCAATTTAAGATCATTTTGTTTATTTTTATTTAAATATATAAATTTAATTGACTCTACTATAGTAATTCATCTTATTTTAATAATGAATCAAAATATTATATATATAAATGTTTTAATATTTGTTAAATAATTTATAGTAATTGTTTGTATCATATTAAATAAAATTACTTAACAACTAATAATAAAATGATATAAATGTCAAATTGCTAGTATTTAGACAGTTTTAACTTTAAAAAACAAAAAAAATATTATTATATATTCAGAGGTAAGGAAAAAAAAATAAATATGTTTGTCATATTTCAGATTTCAGTCACTATTCAGTCTTCAGACGAAAAAACAAACGGCCCCTTAGTTTTTTGCACTTAACACTTAATAGTGCTTAATTAGTTCAATTAAGAAATTTTTGTTTATTTTTTTTAAGTGGTCAAACCATTTAAAACAACCCAAAAACCACTTAAAAAAAAAAAAAAGTTAGGGGTCATTTGTTTTTTTGTCTGAAGACTGAATAGTACTACTGAAGACTGAAAACTGAATAGTGACTAAAATCTGAAATCTGATAAACATGTTTGTTTTTTTTTTTTCTTACCTCTGAATATATAATAATCTTGTTTGTTTTTAAAGTTAAAATTGTCTGAATACTAGCAATTTGACATTTATATAATTTTATTATTAGTTGTTAAATAACTTTATTTAATATGATACAAACAACTACAATTAATTATTTAACAAATATTAAAACATTTATATATATAATATTTTGATTCATTATTAAAATAAGATGAATTATTATAATAGAATCAATTAAATTTATATATTCAAATAAAAATAAACAAAATGGTCTTAAATTGAATTACTATCACAACAAAAATTGAAATTGTAAAGTAATATACATGATAACAGATTCAATAACAAGAGGATAAACTTTAAAGTTTTGTTATACATAAACAAATTTTCATCAATATATATAAACCAAAAACACTAATAACATAGTGAAGCTTTAACAAATAAACACATATATGAGCTACTCCATAAGTAGATTAATAAAAAAAATTAATAAAGATTCTTACCCAAATTTGATTGGAGAAATATAGTAATCCAGCTATAAGAAAATTTGATGTTGAGATGTTTAGAGTTTTTATTTTTCAATATTGTTTGTTAGAGCATTAAAAGAAATTTGTATAATGTAAAACTAGGATAAACTTGGAAATATGTTATTTTAGGAATGATAAATTTGGAATAATATATTTATAAAATCATTAAGTGATTTTGTATTAAGTGAAAAGTCAAAAAATGTAACTTTTTTTTTTTTAAGTGGTTTTTGGGTTGTTTTAAGTGGTTTGACCACTTAAAAAAACAAACAAAAATATCTTAATTGGTCTAATTAAGTACCATTATGTGCTAAGTGTAAAAAACAAACAACCCCTTACATTTTTTGACTTTTCACTTAATACAAAATCATTTAATGATTTTATAAATATATTATTTCAAGTTTATCATTCCTAAAATAACATATTTCCAAGTTTATCCTAGGTTTACATTATATAAATTTCTTTTAATACTTTAACAAACATATTGAAAATAAAAACCCTAAATATCTCAACATCAAATTTTCTTATAGCTAGATTGCTATATTTCTCAAATCAAATTTCGATAAGAATCTTAATTAATTTTTTTTATTAATCTACTTGTGGAGTAGCTCATATTATGTTTATTTGTTAAATCTTTACTGTGTTATTAGTATTTTTGGTTTATGTATATTGATGAAAATTTATTTGTGTATAATAGAATCTCAAAGTTTTTCTTCTTGTTTCTCCTTTTGGTTTTTTATCTCAAAGTTTTTATCGAATCTGTTATCGATGTATAATAGAACCTCAAAGTTTTTTTTTTTTTTTTTTTATTATCGATGTATATTACTTTACAATTTCAATTTTTATTGTAATAGTAATTCAATTTAAGACCATTTTGTTTATTTTTATTTGAATATATAAATTTAATTGACTCTACTATAATAATTCATCTTATTTTAATAATAAATCAAAATATTATATACAACTGTTTTAATATTTGTTAAATAATTTATTATAATTGCTTGTATCATATTAAATAAAGTTACTTAACAACTAATAATAAAATGATATAAATATCAAATTACTAGTATTCAGACAATTTTAACTTTAAAAATTAAACAAGATTATTATACATTCAGAGGTAAGGAAAATATATATATATATATATGTTTATTAGATTTCAGATTTCAGTCACTATTCAATCTTCAGTCTTCAGCAGCACTGTTCAATCTTCAAACGAAAAAACAAACGACCCATAAAATTGTTTTCTAAATAGCACTTGTCAAATAGTTGTATTTTAAGTTTAATAAAAAAAAAAAAAAAAAACCTACAAAAAGCATTGTAATTTGTAAACCACACTAATACAAAAGGCAGCAAATTATATGTAAGGTGGAATCCTAGTTTTCCCTTATAATTTGATGTAATAGCTAAAATCTCTCATTAGTTTGAAAAATTGCTAAGGAGCCTATATCATTTGATTGATTAGACAAAATATCCCCAGTCATTTGGGTTTCCAACAATTGGAAACCAAGAAATGAGTGTCTTCAATTTTTTTTTTTTTTTTTTCATTTTGAGTATTTTTTTAAAAAATATTATTTTAAATTTAATCTCTTCCATCCATCATAGAGATGGACAATGCAGATTAATTTTTTATATATGTTTTTATATTTTTTTCCTTGATTTTTGTATTTGATCATATTTTAATAATTTATAATATTATTATATTAAATATCTTGATGGTAAATGGGTCTTTTTGTTGGCTACTAACATTTTCTAGTAAAAACTAAGGGAAAGCGATATTTTAGATTTATGGGGGACTACTGGGTGGAAATTGGTGATTACATCAAACGACAAGGGGGAATAAGATTATCCGTATATACAATTTCAGTGATAATAAGCATATAAACCTTTTGTGTTAATAGACAAACCTTGAGTTTTGCTAACAAACAAGTTGAGAAGAGTAATGCATAAAATCATGGGAAGAACAACTGACTTCATGATGATTTTCGCCCTCACAATATTCTCTAGAATTAAAAATATTTGAACTTAAAATATTGGTCAAGCCCACTTCTGTTGTTCAAGCAACAAGAAGGATGCATTTATAGGTGTTAACATGACATAACATGTAGTTGCCATTTTACTGTGCCACAGCTTATATATGGCAACACCAGCTAACAACTTAATGTATGGCAACATCAGCTAACAGCCTTGTAAATCATCCCTTTCCAAGGAAACTTGGCTGTAACTTAAACTTTAAATAATTTAGAAAATTATCGAAGTTAGTAATTAGTTTGCTTAGGATTTATTTTTGATTATTTTCTATTTTATTTCTTTTATTAAATTAGAATTATTTGCATTTAGGATTTGATATTCTTTCCTTTTAGGATTTGATATTCTTTCCTTTTAGGATTTAATATTGTATTCCTTTTAGAAATTAATATTATTTCTTTTTAGGGTTAGATATTATTTTCTTTTAAAGATTTGATATCATTCCCTTTTAGGAATTGATATCAATTCCTTTTAAATTTAGATTTTATTCATTTTTAGGTTTTCTTTAAATTAGTTGATACTATTTTGTTAATTGATTAATACTATTTCTTTTTTAGTTATTTATTCTTTTTAGGAAATCTTGTTTATCAATAAATTGTAGGGCTATTCATAGTCATAATAGCATCTTCAATGCAAATATAACTTGTAAAAAAATTGAGTGCTACATAGAATAAATTGATAAAGGGTTAAAATTAACTTCTCCAATGCAAACTTTCCTAATCACTATCAAGTTGATATGACAAAAAAGAAAATAGAGACTGTCAACCTCAATATCTATTTCTAGAGAGTCTTCTGGACAACCATGTAGTAATAAATTATTGAGATTTCCATCAAATAATATTTTATGGTAATTTACTTCAATGATATATTATTATTTGACTTTTTATCATTAAAATGAATAAAATAGTATTGGAGAGTCTTTTTAGATTTGAATGTCTATTAATTCATATTTATGTCATATAGGATACACATTTCCTTGACATTGATGATATATTCATTTTTTTTAAAAGACAATCCACATTTGCATTAGAGATGCTCTTAGAGCATCCCCAATACAAGTATGAATTGTGAAAAAATGGAGTGTCACATCAGATAAATTGATAGATAGTGGAAATTAACCTTTCCAATACAAACTTCTATAACCACTATCAAGCTGACATGACAAAAAAGAAAATAGAAACTATCAACCTCAATATCTATTTTTAGAGGGTCTCTTGGACAGTCATATCAGCAATAAATGATGAAAACTTCCATCAAATAATAATTTATGGTAATTTACTTTAATGATATATTATTGTTTCACTGTTTATTATTGAAATGAATAAAATAGCATTGGAGAGCCCTTTGAGACTTGAATATTTATCAATACATATTTATACCACATAGGATGTACATTTCCTTCACATTGATGATATGCTCATTTTTTTTAAAAGACAATTCACATTTACATTGGAGATACTCTAAGACTTTAGCGTTTATGCATGATTTGATGGCAAATATCTCGTGTTTTCGGTTTTTTTGAGTAGCAATACTAGAATTGCTTATGCCAGAATTTAAGTCACAATGGTGATTTGTTTCTAAATTATTTCGGTTTTTTCTATAATTCACTCTAGGATTTGCTTACGCCAGAGTTAGATAAATTCTGTCATCTGATTCTAGAAAATCAATTTGCCCAATTTCAAGGGTTAGTTGATTCAAAATCTATCCTATGTGTGGTGTGATTTTGGGTGGAAATAGGTTTGTTGTTGGATCTAAAACTAGGTCCTCAAAAGCTTCCTAGTATGACAAAAACATGTATAATAATACTAAACTATCCAAATTTATATGAAGTGATGTAGTATATGAGTTATAATTAACATGTAAATCATTCGATAATGTTAGACTATCTAAATTATTTATCAAAATAATTTATGTTTTTTGACACCATGATATGTAAACATGTGCAAGATATTGTTAGATAAAAGTTCTAGTTAGCTTCCTTGTATGACAAGAACGCATATAACAACACTAGATTATCCAAATGTATACCAAATGATATGATGTATAAGTTATAATCACTATGTAAATCTGTTGAAGACCTAAATCTAAATCCAACAACAAGATAAATTATAAATCAATTTACTCACAAATGAGCAAATAAATTCTTTAGATTCAAACCAATAGAATTGCCTTGAGATCCAAGTAAAATACCCAGAAAAGTCGAAAAACACAATATAATCACTTGATAACCTGCAGGATTTTATTAATGCTTAAAGTAAACTCACAACTTCTTCACATACTTTAAACTCTAAAGTTTCATGGTTATTTATAGTCTTACAACTCTTAATGAACTAAAAAAATACTAATAATAACTATTCAATAAAAGAAATAATATCAATCTAATTAATGAAAATTAAAAGTAAATAATATAACAACCTAAAAGGAAATGATATCAATTCCAAAAAGAAAAGAATATTAAATCTTTATTGGAAATAATTCTAATTAATAAAATAGAAATCGGTCAGCCGCACACTTCTTTTCTTCTTCGGGTCGATTGTCAAAGATTCTAATCATTCCCCCATTTTTCAAGAATTCCCTTGTCCTCAAGGGTTAGATTTAGAAACCTCTCTGCGATTTCATCATAATCTTCCCATGAAGCTTCCTTTAAAGATACTCATTTCAATTGAACCAACACTTGCTAATTCCTCACCTTTCCTCGTCCTTTTCTCTCACTTCGATACCAAAGGGCTTCCTTTGATTGGAACAATACTTAACCCTCTTCATCAAACGACGGTAGCTCGTTTATAAGCAAACTTGGGTTGGGTCACCAACATTCTTCTTAAGCACAGAAACATGAAATACTATATACAATCGAGAACTAGTTGGAAGATCCAATCTATATGCAACTTCTCCAATTTGCTCCAATACCTTGAACAGATCATAGTACCTTTAAGATAACTTCCCATTAAATCTCTTCTTTAATGACTTCTGTCTGTAAGGCTAAAGTTTAAGGTATACATACTCTCCAGGCTTGAAAGTCACATCACATCTTCCTTGATCATAATATTTTTCATTCTCATTTGGCTTTTTAAAGCTCCTTTTTTACCTTTGCTAACACCTCATCCCAAGCAAGTAATTCTTTCTTAACCTCCTCATTCCATACCATGCCTCACTCATAGGTGTATAACATTGGCGATGGTCTTCCATAAATCACTTCCAATGGACTAGCATTATGATAAGTAGTATTATACCAATACTCAGCCCAATGAATGAACTCTTTCCACCGTTTCTGCTCATCATGACAATAGCATTGCAAATATTGCTTTAGACTCCTACTTACTACTTCTGTTTGTCCATCCATTTGTGGGTGATATGAAGAACTTACTTTTAACTGGCTTCCTTGCAAAGCAAACAATTCCTGCCAAAAAGAACTCATAAATAATTGCCCTTTATCGGTCACAATACTTTTTAGAATCTAATGTAGTTTCACCATATTATCTAAGAAAACTTTAGCTACACTACTTGCCATAAACGGATACTTTAAGGGAATGAAGTGAGCACCTTTACTTAATCGATTCACCATTAACAAAATTGATTCGAATCCACCACTACTAAGCAATCCTTCTATAAAATCCATAGAAAGATCCTTCCATATCCTTTCTGGTATAGGTAACGGTTGCAAAAACCTCATTGGTCACCTTTGATCATACTTCACTTTTTGACATACATTATGCTCAACCACTAGGGTCTTCACATCATTCTTAAGCCATTCCCAATAAAATAAGTGTTTAATCCTCACATAAGTATGCAATCAACCCGAATGACCTCCTTCTTTTCTATTGTAAAAGTGACCAAGAATCTCTTCCCTCAATCCAAGTACTTTAGGTACAAACACAAGAGACTTATAATAAAGTAACTCATCCTTCAATATGCACCTTTCAGTACCATCTCTTGGATTCTTGAGCCTTTAACAAAACTCTTGAGCCTTAGCATCAAACTTTATAGCTTCCTTAATTTTATTCCAAATTTGCCTCTCAACACCATTAAACGCCATTAACCCACAATCATTCTTTCTACATACTGTCCACAATATCATATTACCCTTTTTTCTCGATAAGGCATCGGTTACCTTGTTTCCTTTCTTAAGCCAATAGACGATATCGGACTTAAACCCAGGAAACTTGATCATAAACTTCTATTGTTCGGGGGTTACAATCTTCCGCTACAACAAATGCCTCAAAGCTTGCTGATCAGTAGCAATAACAAACTTCCATCCTAACAGATAAGTTCTCTATAATTTTATAGCATGCACCACCGTCAACGTTTCTGTTACATAAGAACTCCAAGCCTTCTTCATTGGACCAAAGCCTTGGATACGAATGCTAACGACTTACCATCTTGTACCAATACCACACCAATGTCGTCTCCACTCGTATCCATATAAATCTCAAACTACTTTTCAAAATTAGGCAATGCTAACACTGAAGTTTGCATCGTCGGCCTTTTTAAATCATCAAAAATTTTCTTGGCATTAGCGATCTATTCAAACTTTCCCTTTTCAACATGGTGGTAAGAGGTCTAACAATCAACCTATAATTCTTGATAAACCTCTTATAGTATCCTGTCAAACCTAAAAACCCTCTCAAACTCGACATATCTTTCGGCAAAGGCCAATCCATTATAGATTCAACCTTCTGTAATTCTACCTTCACGCCTACTCTTAAAATTATATACCATAAATACTGTAACTCTTCCTATATAAAATCACATTTAGACATCTTAATAAAGAAATTATCCTACTCTAATATCCCTAATACCAAATCCAGATGTTGTAAATGTTCTTCTAAAGATTTTGAATAAACCAAAATATCATTAAAAAATACTAACACAACTTTCCTCAAATAGGGCCTAAAAATAGTAGTTATAGTAGCTTGAAAAGTAGAATATGTATTACATAAACCAAAAGACATTACCAAGTATCTATAATGTCCCAAATGCTTCGAAAAATTTGTCTTGTGCACATCTTCTTTTTTCATATGAATCTAATAATAACCAACCCATAAATCCAATTTTGTAAAAACGTTACCTGTATGCAACTCGTCTAACATCTCATCCATTATCAAAATTGAAAATCTATCTTTCACTATAGCTTCATTCATAGCTCTATAATCTGTGCAGAATCTCGAAGTCCTATCTTTTTTTCTTACCAACAAACCTGGAGATGAAAACAGACTTGTGCTTGTCCAAATCTATTCAACATATTTACCACTTGTTTCTTAACCTCCCCTTTTAAAAAATGAGCATACCGATATGAAGGAATATTTACCAATTTAGACTTATTTTTCAAGGCAATGTGATGATAAAAAAAAACAAGATGGTGGTAAACTCGTAGGCACCTTAAAAACATGCTCGTGCTTTTCCACCACCTTACAAACTAACTCGGGTAGCTTCAGTAAATTTTTCTGCAATCCTTCACAATTCTTTATCCTTTCAACTCCAATTTGATCACTTCCCATATTAATAATTATAAAATATTGGGCAACTCATTTGTACAACTTTTCCATCATCTGACCTTCACATAACCTAATCTCTTTGGTTGATAAAGTTGATTAGGTCCATTCTTTGCCCCCCAACTTAAACTCCATGGTTATATATTCAAAATTTATGGCAACCTTGCCAATCCTTTTCAACCACACATTTCCTAAAACCACATCTAATCCAACCAGTGATAAGATATGTAGATCGACAGTGATCCGTATCCCCTATGCATTCTTCACATCATGAACCACTATCTCACACTTAACCTTTTCTCTGTTAGCCATTCTCATATCAAACAGTTTTATCATAACTCCTCTTAACCCAACTTTGTTAATAGTGTTAGAGTTAACAAAATTATATGAAGATCCCAAGTCTACCAACATGAATACCTCAAACTTCTCTATCCATGCCGTAAATCTCATGGTAGTAGGTTTCGATGCTCCTAATATACTATTAAGTGACAACTCAACTTAGCCATCATTTCTCCTTGATCAATAACTCAGAGTCTCCATCATCACTAGTCTTCTGCTCATCACTAACATCCTCATACTCTTGGTCACTCAACTTCGCTAACACCAATACTTGACTGGATTTACAACGATATTCCTTGCTCCATTTTCCTCCACATTTAAAGCACAAGCCTTCTTAATTCGTTCTTGCACTTCCTCGCATGATAAGTTTGTATTCGCTTTAGATTTCTCCTTTGAACTCCCTTTGGCAACTTCTCTTCCTTTCCAATAAATTTTGTTTTGGAAATTCCTAGAAAATCAACTCCCAACACTATCCTTAAACAATCTCTTCTAAAAAATATAATTATCAAATAAAATTTTCGCTATTCACATAGCTTCAGGTAGCCTTTGAGATTGCTTCAACTTAAGCTCCTTATATAACCATGGTTTCAAACTTTCAATGAATGTATCAAGTGACATCTCTTTAAACCAACCTCATACCATAGTTTATAATTGACAAAACTCTTTAATATAATATTGTACCTTACCTTCTTGGTTGAGTTTAGTAAATTATCCATGGTGATTGACAACTAAAGATGGTCCCCATTGGTCCAAAAACTCTAGCTCAAATGTCATCCATCCTATAAGCCTACCATCATTATCATCTTAAGTTTTAATCCAACGCCACTAACTATTAGTCTGACTATTAGGGTACATGCAAGCCATTGAAACTCGATCTTCTTTTGCAATATCATGATTCTAAAATATTGCTGCACTTTATCCAAACACTTGTGCAGGTCTCTTCCATCAAAATAAGGAAAGTCAATCTTTGGCTTTCTTAGTCCTCAATGATGATGTCTATCTCTTCTCCTTACATACTCAAATTCGGATTCTAGGCCTTAACAATTCCAGTGTTTATCCACCCTAAGTACTTAACTATGATTCCTTTTACCAGTATCTTGAAACTCCTCTTTTAAATACTCATTCTCAGCCATGTCAAACCCTCATTCTTTTTTATGCTTCACAGTCATAAGCAATTTTCTTTCTTACATCCATCAGTCATCTCTAGCACCTCATTCACCATGATTCCTTTGGCGATTGCAATCTGAGTCGATCTCTTCATGTTCTGTAGCCTCATAATCTTTTCCATGTTGTGAAACATGAGACTGTAGTGTCTCACCTTAAGTTCCCAATCTCTTTTCATGAATTTGAAGTTCCTCTTCATGAGTTTGTCCTTGGTGATTGTTCTCCTTTGGTCCCTTCGTAACACTGGCTCTCCAAATTTCTTCAACAACCCCTAACAATTACACCATTGAAGTATACAAATCATGCATTGACTTTGATAATTTTAATTGACCTTTTTTAAAGGCTTATAAACTTTGTCGATCGGTTAGTGGTGCATTCCTCACCAAATTAGATATCTCCGTTGGTTCCATCACAACTACCCGGTATTGAAATAGTGTATTTAGTTTATGAATAATATATCAAGTGAGTTTTCAGGAAAAAAAGTTCAGCGACAATAGATACAATTAAATATCAAATTTTTTTAGCTAGAACTTTTCCTAGACATGTACTTCTACACCATCACATTACTTCCATCAACAAAAAATAATTCTTTTCTAATGTGAAAGATCAAACAATGCTACAATTATAAAGTATACTAGAAATTTTCCTCTCAACAACAATTTTCCAATGAAATCACCATCGCAAGCTCTAAATGAAAGCGTCAAATTGTTGAAGACCTAAATTCAGATATAACAATAAGATAAATTGTGAATCAACTTACTCATAGAATAAGCAAATAAATTCTCTAGATTTAAAACAACAGAATTGCCTCAAGATTTAGCCCAAGCGAATCTAAGTAAAACTACCTTGAAAAGCCGAAAAACATAAGATAATTACTTAACAATTGCAGAATTTTATTAATGTTTAAAGCAAACTCACAACTTCTTCACTTATTCTAAACTCTAAAGGTTCATGACTATTTATAGTTTTACAATTCTTAATGAATAGGTCTTTCCTTAAAACAAATAATAATTCAATAAAGGAAATAATATCAATCTAATTAATTGAAAATTAAAAGGAAATAATATAATAACTTAAAAGGAAATAATATCAATTCCTTAGAGGAAATAATATTCAATCCTAAAAGGAAATAATATCAATTTCAAGAAGAAAAGAATATCAAATCCTTATTGGAAATAATTCTAATCAATAAAATAGAAATCGGTCAGCCGAACACTTCTTTTATTCTTTCGAGTCAATCATCGAAGATTCTCATCAAAATCATTCAATTATATTATATTCAATTCAAGTACAAAACATATGAACTTATAAAATAAACTAATTTGCTCAAACTTCCAAATGAAACAAAAATAACTAATTTGAATTAGAGAAGAGAGATATTAGAACTTGAAAGAAACATAATATCAAATAGGCTAGGTTTAATTTAAGTTTTTTTTTTTTTTTTTTTTTAAATTAATAGATTAATTATTGATAATATTTTGTGAAATATATAATGAATTAAATTAGGTTTATTCACTGTGATTGAACACAATACACAACCTAACAATCCAATTGGATTCCATTTAAGCAATCCAAATACTTTATAAAACCAAATCAATCCACTTAAATTGGTTTGGTTTGAGTAGGTTTGATGAGTTTAATAGTTTGGGTTAAATTGGTTTATTTAGTTTGATAAAACATAATGAACAAACCAACCAAAACCTACCGAATTGCACATAGATAATCCAATGAGTTTAATTTATTTTACAAAACCAAACCAATTTGATTAATTTAGTTTGATTTGTGTGGGGTTTATCAATTTAACAAGATGGGTTGAGTTGGTTTATTCAATTCGATAAAACATAATGCATAAACACAAACTAATCAGATTGCGTAAGCAATCCAATGAGTTTATTTTGTTTTACAAAATTCAAACCAATCTGCTTAAATTGATTAAATTGATTTGTTTTTAGTGAGTTGATCACTTTAACCACTTAAGTGTCTACCCCTATTCCTTTTTTAAATTACCATTTTTTGGCAGTATTTTCAGATTTTACTGACTTATTATATAATCACCTCTTTATAGCCACCTCTTTTTAGATTCTATCAATAACTTAATTTTGTTCTTTTGAAAATTTTGAGTGATTGTCATGGTCAGAGTCAGTTTGCTAATTTCTTAATTAAGTAAATTAAAATCCTTAAAATATTGATGTTATCTATTTATCAATATTAATAGAATCAAAACAAACATATTTTGTGGCGAATTCGACAATAATTGTAAATTCGCTACCAAATTTTACACATTTTTGCTTTGTTAGCTACTTAAACATTACTTCGATAGATTTCCAAGGAAAAATCTAGGAAATTTTAAGGTCATTTTATTGTTCAATATTCATAATAAAGATGAAAAAAAAAATTAATCTCAAGTTTAAAAATTTATATGAAAACAATTTTACCAAAAAAAAAAAAATTGTGTTTTAAAACAAAGCTAGAACTTGAATTCTTGATCTCTTAAAACCAAAAATAGTGCTCAGTCATTTTTATTAAAAGATGGTGTGTATTAATTTAAAAACTAATATTAATTTTTTTAAAAAAAGAAACTTCATTTTAATATCTAAGGTTTGGAAAATATTAAGTTTTAAATTTTTTTTTAGAAATAGCTCTTTTCATCTCTAACTTTTTCAAAACTCTTCCAAAAAATCTAAACCGTTAGTTAATTGTAGTTTAATAACTTAAATTCAAATACATTTTAGATAATTTAACTTATAAATTCATTGTTTTATTAAGATAATTTAGTAATTTACATACCATCAACAACTAACAAGGATAGAAATATTTTTTCTATATATTTTGTTAGTTTTAACCTTAAGTTGATTGACAGTTTGAATTTTTTTTAAAATTTTGAAAAAATTAAGAATGAAAAAAGTTATTTTTAAAACAGTTTTAAACAATTGATAGTTTTTCAAACCTCAGGGACTAAACTGAAGTTCTCCAAAACAAAATATAATTAATATAGTCTTCACTAATTAATAGGCCCAAGTTGAAGCCCAATAATGGCCCATTCATCAAAATTGTAGAAAACAATGTACACCGAGACTAACCAGAGAGAGTCCACGAAGATGAGAGCTGTAGCGACTCTGTATCAGAGAAGCTCTCTGCTACTGAGACCAACAACAACAAGACGATCCATCCACGAACCCTACGCTTTCCTTCCCTCCGCTTCCTTCTCTACAGACAATGCCGCCGACGACTTCCACACCACTTCACGCCTCAAGATTTTCGATCGCGACCTCAAGTGCAAACAAGTCTGTCCATATTCAACTTTCCGGTTTCTTTGCTCTATTTTCGAGTTTTTGAACTCACAGGAATGAAAATCTAAAACGCTGTTGAAAATTTTTTATTCATGTTTTCGGTGCTATCTGTGCTCTCTAATGTGAGTCATTGTGTTTTTTGGCGGCAGCGGGACCGAGCTGCGTGGTTGATGCGTCCAAATGATTCTTTTCTGGATGCTGTTGCTGAGAATCTGTTGGATCGCTTGGAGGTACTAACACTATCTCTATACACACATACATACATATATATATTTGTTATGTTCGTTTGTTGTGGTGGTGAAGGTTTTCGATGGATTGGAATCTGTTTGTAGTAGTGAAGGTGTATATGTTTTGGAGCTCGTTGACGTTTTTATATATAAATGCTTGTGTTAAGTTGAAAGTATTTGGTAAGGACGATGTTGAGTTTTTAGAATTAGGACAAAGCTTAGTTAGATGAATCTAACGGTTGAAAAATTGTGGAAGTGGATTTTGATGAAGTCTGTAGGTGTTGAGGGGGAAAAGAGTGTATAGCTGAAATTTATGTATATGTAGGTATGCTTATGGATGTGCTTAGGAAAGATGTTGGGTGACATTGAATTCATACTGTTTATATGAGATGTGTAGATGACGATTGTTAGGAGAGATGGTCTGGATGAGGGCATTGTTAGAGATTGGGTGAATTGAATGTGTTTGGGCACTTGAGAATGTTTTTGTATCTTTTATTTTTTGTTTTTTGATATGGATAGGGGAATCTGTTTGTTATACATAGTAAATTGTGTTTGTCTTTTGTAGGACTGTAAGAAAACGTTTCCTTTGGCTTTATGTTTAGGGGGTTCATTGGAGGCTATTGGGAGACTCTTACGTGGTCGTGGTGAGACTAATTTCTCTGAGTTACTTTTAGTTTTGATGTTGTATATAGCTTTTGCATTTGTTTTTCATGTTAAATATGTAATAAATATATTGAAGGTTAGGGGTTTACCCGATATCAACCTGCTTGGTGCTAGTAATGGCTCTATGATGAATGGGGATGTTAATGATATGATGATTGGTGGAACAACGAAAAGTAGAGTTCACATGAGGACTTTTGTCTAATATGCTAGTGTTTGAGTTGGATGCTCCTTGTATAGTTAAAGTTAGCTAGGTGGAGATTTCAAGTGCTAGATGCTTCTGGTTGGAAGGAATCAAATGATTTGTGCAAAACATATGGGCAACCTCAAACTTGTAAAAGTGCTCTTGCAGGATAAGTGTCATGATGTTACCTTAGCATGTTTCAATTAAGATGGATTTGTCCAAAGTATTTTGTTCTTAGTGTCTGTAATCATTTGTGCTTATTTTTGCAAACATGATAGAATCATAGCTCATGTGTGAACTGTTTGAGTAAAAAAATTTATCTTTTAGTTATTAATCATTATAGAATATAATGACGTTATCTTGTTATTATGGTAGGTGCCATTGAAAAGCTTATTATGATGGACACCTCTTATGACATGGTGAAATTGTGTAAAGATGCTCATCAGGATGCATCTAATGAAAACATTGAAACATCCTTTGTAGTTGGTGACGAAGAGTTTTTGCCCATCAAAGAAAGGTGTCTTGTAGATTTTATTTCTTTTCTTATCAATGTGAAGCCTGTTGTTATCTAGGAATTGCAATTTACTCATTAATTTCTTGCATTTGCGGATGGGAAGTTCGCTAGATTTGGTGATCAGTTGCTTGGGGCTTCATTGGACAAATGATCTCCCAGGAGCCATGATACAGGTGTGTGCTTTATAGTTGTCATCATCCTTATTGTTAATATGGAGTCTCTGTTTTAGTATTTCTGTCCAATTCTGTAGTATTGACCAGAGTTACATGTTGCAAGCTAGCTATGGGTGAATTACAAATACTTTCAAAAAAGTAAAATATTATATTTAGCAGAAAACTTACATGGAGCAATCGCAAATGCATACACTTAACAACAGAAAAGCCCTAATTGCCCTACTGCATCAGCTACCATCTTATAATACTTAACTGTAAATACCCATAATATAATTTAATCTAAGCTGTTAATAAAGTTAGATTCTCCCTTTTCCTCATCTCTTTTGGAAACTATTTCATATGTATGTCCATAGAAAAACAAAGCCACACAATTAAAAAAGTTCACACGTCTATAAATACTGGTGTTGCTGGAAGAGAAGTATGAACTCACCACAAACATCTTTCAACCGTCAAAGGTAGAAATTTTATTCTCTTCAGCTCTGTCTTTTATTGTTAGATTTAGGCTTCACTGCAGTCACGTGTAAGAATCCTGGCCAATGCTTAAGCCTTATTTCATTTTCTTGTTATTATTTCTAATGTACCAAAATTTAGTAGTTCATCTTCTATGTCCTCTTTTCCATGACCAATGACTACCTTTATTAGTTTTTCAAAAAATGACTAGGTTTACATTGTTCTTATTCTCAAGTGCCAAATTTATGTACATGGCAATATCTGTGACATATGTTCATGTTCATTGAATTTATGACAGTGTAAACTGGCGTTGAAACCGGATGGCCTATTTTTAGCAGCTATTCTCGGTGGAGAAACCTTAAAGTTCGCTATTACCTTTATTTTTATTTAAAGTTCATTCATACTCAAGCATTAAATGCGTTATTGAATTTTCCAAGTTGCATGTTCTAATGATCTAGGGAGTTGAGAATAGCCTGCACTCTGGCTCAAATGGAACGTGAAGGAGGGGTCAGTCCACGAGTATCACCTTTGGCACAGGTATGTATACAGTTGCTACCTGATTTGATTTGAATACTTTGTATCGTTTCTTCTGGGGAATTGCTTCTGCTTTTCTGTCTGAAGCATATTAACATTTCTTTTCTCATTTATTTATTTTTGATATTGAGCAATAGTTTGTCTGGGACTTTGTTTCTCATTTGGTGTTGCTTATTGTGAAAGTGAAGTGCATTTCTTTAAGAACTTCTTTTTCCTTGTCCCTAAGAGGCATTTTACCTTGAGTTGTCAGGTGCGTGATGCTGGTAATCTTTTGACCAGAGCTGGCTTTGCCCTTCCTGGTGTTGACGTCGACGAATATGTAGTTAAATATAAGAGCGGTAAGTACTTACCTCTCGGTTTTGGGCTTGTTGTTCTACTAGCTGTCATCATGACATGACAAGTAACAAAGTTGACATGCCTATACTCGTAATAAGTATATATGAAGAAGTAAAATTGCACACATAATTTGTTGCATCATGATTGCTGTAAATTTACTTATGAATGTGATCTAGATGCAAGTCCCTGATATTGTTTAGTTCAAAGCTTGGTAATCACTTCCGGCTGTACCTAATAGAATAACATAAAGTTAAATTTTATTACTATATTTTGAGTTTGTATGCTCACAAGTCACAATACTTGTTGGTGTAGCTTTGGATCTGATAGAGCATCTGCGTTCAATGGGTGAAACTAATGCCCTTCTGCAAAGGAACAACGTATGACATCTTTTTCAATAATGAAATCCTTTTCTTTTTACTGCGAGGATATTACCCTTTCGTTTTTACATTATTTTCACCTTTTATAACAAAACACAAACATTGCTGGTACATAGATTCTTAGGAAATTGTGTGCTTATCCATGAATCAGCTCTTAAATCGAGAAACAGCCCTGGCAACTGCGGCAATATATGATTCAATGTTTGCAGATGAAGATGGCACTATTCCTGCAACTTTCCAGGTAAACTTGTAAATTTTGGTACTGTTTTATGGGATTAGCTAATTTAATGTTATTAGTAAAGGTATTGGATGGTTCCAATAAAATAACTGTAACAGTAAAATAACATGACCTCAGCTTTATTATTGACAGGGGTCAGCAAGGCAGGAAATATGTTATCTTTAGTTTAATGAAGAACTGAATAATGTATGGATTTGATTTGCAGGTGATTTATATGACAGGGTGGAGAGAACATCATTCTCAACAGAAGGCCAAAAGGAGAGGATCTGCTACTGTATCATTCCAAGATATCCAGACACAATTTGGAAGTGAAAATTAGTCTATTTTGCTACTAAGAACCTGTCTCCGCGTCTTTGTGGTGGATATCTCACTTCCCTATTCTGAAGAGGATGTATCGCGTGACATGGTAAATAAATCTTTCTCCCCTGAATTTGCTTAATTAATATGAATCTCCTTTTCCTGTTGTTGAGGCCACTTTTCACCACCACAAAATAATATAGAGTGAGAAGAAGAGATGGAGAGATTGATAGCAATACTCCTTAACTAGATAGCATGTAGGATTTTTTTTTTACCTTGGTCTCTCAAGCAGGGTTATACATGAGTGTTTATGATAATCATTTGGTACCTTTGCAAGGTAGGCTTTATTTGTTTTGAAATTCATCACAAATTGTCTTTGGAATTTTTAAAATGTTATTATAAACCTTCACCACAAAATGCCAATTAGGTTAAACATTAAAAGAAAAATTATATATATATATAATCTCCGCATTTCGAACTAAATTTATTGTTATAAGTTTCAAGATTGTGAATAATTGATTACATTGATTTTCTTCATAATTAGTATCTACTATCATTGAGTATATACTACAAGATACTATTTATGAAAAAGTCAACGTAATCAATGGTCTATAATCTTGAAAATGACAACAGTAAGTGAAGTCCAAATCCGCTAAATGACTCACAATTTAAACTCAAAGATTTTGTTCAATAAAACTGACTTTAACATTAATATGTTCTATCATAAACTATTTTGGATACATCTAAACTTTATAAGTATTACAAAGATGTATTAAAAAAATGATGAAAGCCATCTAATTTTCTTTTTAACTAATTAAACAAAACAGAAAATCTAAATTCTACGAGAACATCTTGTAAGATTTAGCTGAAACAATAATTTCTCTTAATCCACCTATTGGTGCTAGAATAGCTATTGCAACGCCAACTATGATTGAAATCTGCAACCAAAAAAGCAAAGGAGAAAAAAGGGGCAACATGTCAATTTTTTCATCCTTTCTCTGTAGGTAATAGAAAGATCAACCTTATTTCGAAAAATGAAAAAATCAACAAGTGAAACTTACCCAACTTGCAATCCAGTGAAAGCTCCACATCCTGGGTTTCTTGAGTATCAGCCACATGAAGCAAGGAAGCTTCATCCAATCACAAGATTTCCATTAATTTAATGTTAATTTTTAGTTACTGAAATTAATCCATTGATGCGGTGGAAAAGATAATGAGATTGTGACTTACAAAGTAAGATGTTGATGAGAAAACAAGTCCACCAAAGAACCCCAGTAGTCCTCCGAAAAATGGGAGGCAGATTCCGATTAAAGCTGTTAAAGCTGTCACAATATTCACAAGAGTAATGTTACATAACTTGAAAATTTATTCAAATTCATTGCTAAGATATTGTGGTATCCTTATTTGTAACCTCTAAATCATCAATGCATTAACTTACAATCAATGTGGTTGTTATAAATCACTTTGTCACATCATTTAGGTAAAAATTTTGGATAAATTTTTTGAAGCGTATCATTATTTTATTCTCAAATATTTCACAACTTTGTTAGGGGATTGATATCCAAGTAAGATTTGAGACTGAGTCTAAACATAAGTTCTTGAGTTTGTGTATGTAGAACTATATGCAATTTGTCAATTTTAGTGAAGTTCGAACATTCATTCTACACAATATAATGCAAATTTATAGGTCATAAATGATAACCTTATTGTTAGTCATGAGCCTATAGCAAATCTCTTTTTATGGATTTTTATTTTTTATTTTTTTTTGAAAGTTGACACTGCACTATTATAAGTTTATTAAGACCCATTAAGATCACTGTTCAATATATATTATTATTATTGAGAGATAATAACTCCCACAATAAAGGGTTAGAGGTTTATATATACCTATCGAGATCAATCACTATTTATGTAATTTGAATATTTATTCTCATATTTGTGAGATAATGACTCCTAAAATAAGGGAAATAAACTATTCACTCAAGTTTGTAAATCGCTTGGTGGGAATTAAATCCCCCCATCATCTTGGGAGATACACAATTGCCTATTAAGAGATGATGTGCTCTTGTTGTGGATTTGGGGTTAGAATGAATCGAAAAGATATTGTGGTATTGATACATAATGAACGTCAATAATACTTGATCAAACGGTACTGATACATAATGAACATCAATAATCCTTTATCAAAATCCTTACTCATATGTCATTATTGTTATTGACAATTGACAAACTTACCAACATATGAACTACGGGCAACAAGCCGCAGAGGTCTTCCAGGTTTGAAATGTAGGTTTTGTACCAAACATGACTCAATCACGTCAAAAACCGACATAGCAAACACCTAAAACCAAAAAGAAAGAAAAAATTATGATAACTTATAAATATTTATTCATTCATTTTCGCTCTTAAAAACGTTTTTCTCTCCTATTTAATTTAAATATAATGAATAATTAAGATTATTTATTCTAATTATTTTAAAGTTAGAACGTATTGAACACAAAAGTTTCCTTTATTTCTTTACATACAAGACCAATTTAATCTTAACATATTTGCCTTATCTAATCGATTAGACTATATAAGTTACCTGGTAACTTCCGACAACGTGGATGAACACCATGAGGTTGGCAACGGCGATGAGCCATCTAGGTTTTCTCAGAGAAATAAGAACATCATCCTCCACAAGAGCACCAAAAGCCCAATACCCAGCGAAGGCAACAGATAGATAGCATAAAGCAACGATTAAATAGGCAACCACAACTCCCTTCCACATTGGTTTCTTTGAAGGGACTTCTGGGGTTGATGGAATTGTGGCTTGAATCTCCAGCACCACACTATGTCCTGCAAAGGCAAATGCTATGGTTCCCATGCCATTGAAGAAGTCGAAAACCCTTCCCGAAGTCGTGTGGGATCAGACTTCATAAGATGAAGGATGGTCATGAGTGCCTCTAATCGTCGATGTTACGAAAGCAATCATCGAATAACTGAAACACAAATAGAAAAAAAATGATATGTAGATATTATAATGTAAGAAACAATATTTATCGTAAAAATTAATGTTAAGATAGATTCATTAAACTGACCAACTATATTTTCCGTCAAAGCATCACATACGATCAATAAAGTTAAGACATATTCATTAAACCGACCAACTATATTTTCCATCAAAACATCGAATAAAATCAATAACGTTAAGACAGATTCATTAAATCGATCAACTATATTTTCTATCAAAGCATCGAATACAATCAGAATCAATCTATCATAAGTACAACCAAACACTCTACAGCTGAATATTACAAACCTGATAGACATAACAGCAGCAAGGAAGGAAACTCCTTTCAAAGAATTGAAATTAGGAGTTTGAGAGAGAATAAAGTGGACAGCAGCAAAAATGAGGATAAAATATGTAAGTCTAGCCCCATGAAAACTTGGAGAAACAAGTTCTGCAAACTTCATCAGTGATTTCCCTCCAGTGACCATATAAACAATGTCTGAAGCAATCTGAACAAGCATTTGTTGGGGCATCACAAGCCAGTAACCAAATTTAGAGCCAAAAGCATGCTGTCCAAGCTCCGGGTACCGATCGAATCTCTTTCCAGGCACAGCTTCATGGAGCTCAACCATTTGCCATAACGAATAGAATGTGATCGCCCACGAAGCAAATATTGTAATGGTTCCAGCCGTCCTGAAAACTAAAATCTTAATAATTGGATATATCTATCAAATGAAAATTCTTTTCGAGTTATGCAAAATGAAAGCATAAAAAAAACACGTTTAAAAGAAGTTTTAAATCTTTCAAAAACACATTTATTATCTATTTTGTATTGTTTGATTGATAACGAGTAAAAAATTGCATTTAGAAGAAATACTTTGAAAATAAAAAATGTACGTAATCATAAAAGTACTTAAAGTACACTTTAACTTTGTTAATGCTTGTACTTTTTTTTTTTTGAGATCATTTACGCTTGTACTTTTGATATCGTGCTTTTGAATTGATTTTGTATTGTGTTTCAACTTGAAGGTGCTTTTACGAAAGTGCTTCTATTATATGCACTGCCCTTCAAAATCATTTGATTTAAGGTATATATGATACATACCATCCTAGTTGGGACATGGCATATGGCAAGCCTAATACACCAGCACCCACCATAGCTGTTACATTGTGAAAAGCTGAATACCACCATTTTGCTTTCCTCGAAGCTGTAACGGGTAACCAGCTATTTAGATCAGTTCCTGAGGAACTTCTCACAGGTGACCCTCCTCCTCCCCTCTGAGTGTCTTCCTGAAAGTAAATTATGTACCAAAATAAAATAATTTAGCAAACACCAAAGATACGATAAATATACAATAATTGAGCGAAAATATGTCATTCAGTATTGTTTTCTATAATAATTCTTTAATCAGGACGTCCTTTGATATTTCAAGATCATTAATTTTATCAGTGTATTCTAACAACAAATTTATTTGAAAGAAGTGTAAAACTAAAACCATAAAATTGTTAACAGTGTTGCAAAAATTACAATGTCAAACACTATTTTAAGCTATTAATATGCAAATTTACATGCATGCACATAAAAATTAAAAGCAAATGATGGAGAAACATACTTGCACCATAGTGTAACAATCTCAAGTTTGATTGTTGCAGGGATTTTTCTTCATTTGTAAAATATCTTCTTGTCACACAGAGAGAGAATTATAGACCTTGTGGTGCAAAAATTAGATTCTAAGTATTGCAAATCAATGTAGAAAACCAATAGTCAGTATTGTTTTTCTTTCTTTATAGAGAAACCAAAAGACAACAACAATTACTATATTCTTTTTGGGTAGCTAAAGATCCTAATGTGGTGGGTACTCTTGAATTGGTCAGGGAATCTCAGCCAAACTGTATTATTAGGTAACTAAAGAAGGAAACTCAGATAAAACCTTATCCACAATGTAATCTATATATCCAAAAATCTTGATTTGTAAGGGGATTTAGGAGCATGTGATTAAAAGGAAACTTAATTGGTGGGTGTGTATAGATACAATTATTAAATTAATAGTTTAGGTTACCTTTGAAATAGTCATAGAATTAATCTCAGCCAAATAAATATGTTTTTGTGACAATATGCCGTAAATCTAGAGTGTGGAAACTAGCAACATAGTTTTCAATACAACTATGTAATTGGTCATATTTATATGGGGATAATCCCAATTTTCCCCCTGTAATTTGAAGAAATGCCTAAAATCTCCCTTTTATTCATTAATTTTTTCAAATAAAAAGAGGGATTTTGACTATTTCCTTAAACTACAGGGGGGAAATTGGAATTATCCCTATTTATATGTTGTCATGCATAAGTTATGCCATAAACATCATAAATTGCATTAAAACATTAATATTACTTTGTACCCGACTTAATTGGGCCTAAAGATGTATTGGCCCGGCCATCCAAGAGTGCTCATGTTCCATATTATAAGGTGGATTATGATTTAGACTCAAATTAATTAATCTCTACAGATTAAAATTTGAAAATTTTTAATAACTTTTTGCTATAAGTCTACCAAATTTAGCACATTGAAAAAACTACTGAAAAAAAAAAACAATAATTTTTTTAAGAAGAAAAAACGAACTATAATTTAAGCAGAATAAAGAATATGATGATTCATTAACAATAAAATATATAACCAATTAAACTCATTGGCGTAGTAGTAAAATTATATAATTAATTAAGCTACTTAGTATGAAATATGTATAATCTAATTATTTTTAGATATATCAACGATAACCTAAATAACTGGTCTTAAATTTGGATAATTTGTCTCCTAATTTGGATAACTGCTTGAGCAACTTAGATCAGAATATACAAAAATATCTGAACAACTTACTTAAGGTCTGAATAATTGTTCCCGTAATTTGAAGAATAGGTTAAGTATAAAACTAAGGTCAAAAAACTAAACTAACCTGTAGAATTATATATCATATGAATCTATTCTCATGCACAAGAAAATACTATTGCATATATATGATAACACTTATCTATTAGTCAACGATTGAATCTTCTAATTTGTATGACATAGATATAATCAAAATTTCAGGATGTGTGACAATTTGTTGAATATATTGTCACGATTGATGAGAACATACAAAGTAACTGACATATCAACTCAAAGATTAAATGTTTTAAGGAATAGAAATTAATTAAAATTATAGAGTGGAACGTTCAAAAATCAACATGTTAATGTGATATGAAAAATAATGCTCTATATAACCACTTTCTCACAATAAGTTCATGAATTTAATGGGGTCAACTCATGATCAGAGTCCATGCAAAGAAAAACCTCCGTTTTAATCTTTAATTATATATTTTTTTTATAATAAAAAGCGTTTAAATGCATTTGTCTTTCCAATAGTTAAAGGCCTCAAATTAGATTAATCACAATTTTAATAAAATTTGTGAAAAAGTTTAATGTAATAATATCTTAAGTTTAAATACTTGTCATCAAGATCACTTCTAAGTAGTGCAATTGACATCACTTTCCTATCTTTATCTTGAAGAGACAAGTTCAATCACTCTTCATAACAAAGTTTATGGTAATTTTTTCATTGTGTGTATGTGGGTCTCTCCCTCCAGTTTTCGAGAGTTATGTTCTAAACTGAGCGTTAGAGTATACATCAAAAGAACTCAAGTGTAGTGTAGTTATTTATATTTATTACGTGCTATATATAAATTTTTTTTTTTTAAAAAAAACTGTCATTAGATATTGGATTTAATAAAAGTACTATCAGCCCCCCTCCCCCCCAACCTTCTCCCCTTCTTTTTTGTTTTTCAACATTACAAATATCGATTACAACTACTAGGATCACAACTATAGTACTCTATAATATGGCCCTTATCACTTGAAGGAATTTAACTGTAATTTGCTTACATACAAGTGAATTGAGTGATAATTAATCATATTTGTGGTGGACCGATACTTGAACTCGGGTTCTTTGGTGATGAGCAGGGTGAGCTTACCGGCCTGGCAAGTGGCGAGCCACTTATGAATAAGTACTATCAATACCCTATAATACTAATTTCATGATATGTAAAATGTGATTCGTTAGAATTTATTTATTAGTATTATTTGTAGGAAAATAATTGACCAACTGTGTACAATTATTATTATAATCCTTAGTGTTTTGTGGGCCAGGTTATTATGATATAGAAATCCTAGACACTTGGACTGCTCACAAACGAATCACATTAGATTCAAAATATAGATTACATAAAATAGTTTGTTCTATTTTTTTTCAAAAAAAAAAAAGTTTTGTTCTAATATTAATTAGGTTGCTTTTGAAGTCATAAATTCAATTTTAATTTTTGAAAAATAAAGTTGGATCTCTTATAATATTCTCTTTCTTATATGAGTATCTCTTAATAAGTTTTGTATTCTTAAATGAATCATAGACATCTTAATCTATTTATCACCGTTAATATAAAAAAGAAAAATCAATGGTATAAATATAAATAAGATATTAGAACATGAATTTATCAAAAATTTATGTAAAAATTTTATTTAAATAATATAATAAACTGATTTATAGCTAATATATTAATTTTGAAATGATATATTGATTATATAATAATTACACATAAATTTACTACATCATTTGGATAATTTTTTAGATAGTGTAATATTACTCTAAAATATTAATGTGAATGACTTTAAATAACGTTTTTTTTTTCCATGATTTTAACGGTTTTAATCATTATACGTCAACTCATAGTTCAAGTTATAAAATACACTTACTTTTCTCATTTGTAATTATAGTTTGAGTCTTAGCATGCATGAGTAGCTTTCTCAGTTTTTTCCTCTTATTGTGAAAGTAAATTTCTGTTACTGTTATCGAATAACATTTCACATATAAAATATTTTTTTCTTTATTATAAGAGTAATTTTCTCCCGATGTAATAAGCCAAGATTTCCAATCCACATTTGATCTTGATTTATACTCGTAAATTCCTCCCATGGATTTCATGTGTTAATAATTCTCTCTCCTTATTATAATTATAGATTTCTCTAGGTAGTATTAGAGTTAATTTTCGATCTACACTTAAATTGTTCAATTTTGATTAGCCCTTGCAAATTTATGACTGTGTTTCATATTTCTATATGATTAAAAAAAATAACAATAACTTACATTACCATTTATTCTTAATGGAAAGTCAAAATTTATAGTTAATATCAATATATGTCACAGGTGCGCTAATGTTGAAGTATTCTATTAAATTTATTGACCTCATTTGATCGTCATTGAAAAGATCAATTCGAGATTACAGATTAACTTTCAAGGAAAAATAGTTAACCTATAAATTCAAGTGTATCAGACCAAAAAAAAGAACTCAAACTTAAACCAAATAATCAATTTAGGATGATATTATTGAATTTTGTGTGTGTGTGTGTTTTTTTTAATCATATTGATAAACCTACAATCTCATTAATATAAATAGAAAGATTTACCATTTTATGATCATTTAAATTGTGTAATTATTTAATTTTATCTTTACACAATTTCGTACATTTATATAAACACCCACACACGCACGCACTCACGTTCGTTTATAACACTAGCTACCCCTCACACACAAAAAAAACACACACACACACAGATATTTGATTGTTTGAATTTCATCCAACAAAACCTTGGTTGTATTGTAATGTGACTCAAGTCCTCTTTTAGTGTATGTGACTATATACCTTCTAATCAACATAATGGTTGTGGTTCAAGATATATCAAGTATATTTTATAGATTTTGTGTTAACAGAATTCTCCCCTTATTATGAGAGTGACTGTGCATATGGTTGTACACCTTATTAGTTTAATGGTGGTGATTCAAGCCCATACATTGTATAGGTTTTGTTTTGGTAGTTTTTTTTCCATCTTATTGTGAGAGTAATTGTCATTTCCCTTATGATTATAAATATGTGGAGTCCATTAATAGTAATTAATATTGACAGGTCTTGAAAAATGTTTTACATAATTTATGTTAGCTTAAAAAATCATCTTGTACTATAACATGACCCTTCTATCGCTATTATTGTAAATTTAGCAACAAATTACATTTAGAGTTTGTCAAGCCAAATGAATATACTTTACTATCAAATTATATTAGACTATAGTAACATAACCCTTGCATTATCGTGTAGGTCTAGCAATATTATTCAACCTATTAATATTCCAAAAGACTTTCAAGGAAAAGAAGTTAAACAAAAAAGGTATTATTTGTGTATGTAAGTGGAATCCTCAACATATTATTTAGATATATCCCTTGATTGATCATCAAATTTTATTTAAATCTTTCACTCAAATTTTTTTTTTTAAATTATTGCTCAAATTTTAATTATAAATTATATTTCAACATTTATGATCCGAATCACAGGAATATATCCTTAATAGAGATTTAAAGGTTATTTATTTTTTTCCACTTAACACTTAATAGTGCTGAATTTGAATTATACTTATTAAGTTAATTTTTCGTTTATTTTTAAGTGGTCAAAACTTTTCTACTTAAAACTATTTTTAAAAAAAACAATGAAAAATTATTAAGTAGTTTTAACTTTAACTCATTACAAATCACTTAATGATATTAAAATTTTTCCAAATCTATCCTTCCCAATTATAATAATAATTTGAATTATCATAATGGTTATATTACTTCAAGTTTTTTTTTTCTTGATACTTACAAATTTAATAATATATTTTGAAAAGAAAAAATCTAAATACATCTTTATATCTCAAAAATTATCTTGAAATTAAACTAATATATTGTAATTTACAATTTAAAAATTCATTTTTTTTTATTATTTTTTAAAATATATTAATATATTTAAATATATAAAATATGGTTAATTATAATTTTTAATCATATTTTAATTATGAATAAAATGTTATTAATATCACATAAAAATGTTTTAGAATTTATTAAATTATTTAATCCAAATATTTATATTACACTATTAAAATTACAAACAATAAAATAATAGTAAAAAAAGTAAATATTCAATTTACTAGTTCAGATAATTTTAAATTTTAAAAACAAAAAGTTTATAACATATTCAGAGATAAAGGAAAAAAAATATATTATTCAAATTTCAGATTTCAGTCTTCAATCTTCAGCAACATTGTTCAGTTTTTAGACAAAAAAATAAACGATCCCTAATTTTAATAGGAAAGAGATATTATGCCATACATAATTTTGTTTAACAATATTCAACTATGTATATATTTTGTCTAGAAAACATTACACCATGATGGTGAATTAAGGATTAAGATAATTCAGAGATTTCCTATTTAAAACCATCAATACCAATATCAATGATATGAAATCTAACATAATAATCTTATAGTCTATTCAGTCTTCAATCTTCAGCACATTGTTCAGTTTTAAATAAAAAAATAAAGATCCCTAATTTTAATAGGAAAGAGATATTATGCCATACATAATTTTGTTTAACAATATTCAACTATGTATATATTTTGTCTAGAAAACATTACACCATGATGGTGAATTAAGGATTAAGATAATTCAGAGATTTCCTATTTAAAACCATCAATACCAATATCAATGATATGAAATCTAACACAATATCTGATTAGTCTATATGTTATCATTATTTTCTGTCTTTTCATTTCTTTTAGAGATACAAAACTTGAATATAGAAAAGAAAAGAATATTGAAAAAATAAAAAAAAATACCCAATTCTAAGGAGTGCCCGGGTCCCACAGTTGACGTGTCAAGTTAATCAAACCCTATTTCCAGAAATTTGTTAAAAATGCACCAAAATCACTCCCTTCAACACTAGAAAGTCAAAAGCGAATTGGTCAACCCTTCTATTTATTTGTTTAATTAATTTCGAGATCGAATTATGATTCTATGGAGACATATCAAGCAATAATCACCACCTACTATCTACTTCATATATCTACTCCTATGACATTTAATTTTTCTTTTCTTACTATTTTTTTACAAATAAACAAAAATTTGAACGGTCAATAATGACTCATTCACTATATTTCACTCATTTTATACATCGAATTTATAGTGAAGATGTGTGTATTAATTACACTATCCAAAATTAGATTATAGGCCTATAGCACTTGGTTTTACAAATAGAACTCTATTCTCTATCTTAAATATAAAATCATTAAAGAGTCCAACGTGTTCAATTCGTGGTATCCACTCAAAATTAAATACACATGTGCAAATTACACTAAACACATCCCGGTCACATGACTACTAATAACATTTAATTTTACAAGCAAAATTCAAATATTATCCTAAAAAGGCAAACATTACAAAACCTTTCGATAACAAGTCCAATATTTCAAGTTCATCATGCTCAACTCGGCTCAAACATATCAAAACTGAAATATACTCACTCACAAGCCACTTGCCTGTGTGATAAAGCAAGCGCGCTGGTGTTTATAATGTGATCAAGTTTTAAGTCGTATCTACAGAATATGAATAATTTTAATTTGATTTTTGTGTGTGGAAGTTAAATTTCGTTTAAATCGCTTAGGTTGAAAGAATAGTTTTTCCATTAACATGAGTCTTTTTCTCCCCAATGTTCGGGAGTAGAGTTAAATATTATGATTCATATTATATTTTAAAATTATTATTAAAATGTCTCAATAGATATAAATATACTTGTAATATAAAAAGAAAAAAAAAATGAAATGTGGAAACTCATCCACGAACACACCAATGCTGTCCTGATCACATAACTACTCCTATATGACACAAAAATCGTCACACATAAAATAAAACCGTAAGATAAATACATAATCACTCAACTAGAAGTTGAATCATATCCAACTCACAAAACAATAAAATAACCTAACATGAATGCATCACATCCATACATAAGACATAATATATATATATAGTTTTCATAATCAATACGTCCTAACTTCCAAATTGTTAATAGTTTAAATCTCAATCATTTATTTTATTTTTTCAACTAAAAATATTTTTCTCTTAATTTAATTTAAATATAATAAATACATGATATTATTGATCAAAATAATTATACGTTAGGATGCATTAACACATGGACTCTCGTGTGGATGCGTTGTATATAATCCGGTTAAAACCAAGGCATATTCTCTCTCTCTCTCGGAAGTCTCACTTTCATTTTCCAATTTGTTTGTTTTGCTTCTCTCTCTATCTGTACTCAGATTTTTTCACCCTCCAGTCTCTCATCATCATCTTTTCTAACGGACTCATTTTCTCAGTCTCTGTTTGTTTCCCGAGAAACGAAAAAGAAAGCAGAAGCAGAGGTTCTTCTGAGACATTGCGACAAAAATGGATCCGTGGGGGGTGGTGCAGGTGAAGAACGCGAGCTTGGGTCCAGTCTGGGTGAGGAACTGGAAACCCAGCTCAGGGAATTTGACGAAAGTTGGTGGGGTCTTCGAGATCAGGCTCTTCAAACGCAGAGTCGTGTCGTCTTCTTCTGTTCATCATACCGTGTTGGTCTCTGCTATGGCCAAGAAGAATCATGACAATTCCTCTTCTTCTGGTATTCTTTTCTTTTTTTTTTTTTTTTTTTAACAAATTTCACTTTTTGGTTGTGTTTTCAATTCTGGGTTCTTGTCGGAGCTTTTACTGGGTGTCGAATTTTTGGTGTATTTTGTGTATTTTTTTTTTTTTTTGTGTGTTTTTAATAAAATTTTGATGTGATTGTGAAGTTTGACTCTGTTTTTGACAAAAATTGAAGCTTAATTGGTATTTATAGTGTTTTTTTTTTTTAAATTAAATTGTTATCTGGGTCGGTGTCTACTATTGAAAATTATGAAAATTGCCACCTGGGTTGGTCTTTGAAACTGAAAATTTTGATCTGGTTTTGAATTTTGTCATCTTGGTTGGTGAAAATTTTGATCTGGGTTGGTGTCTGCTATTCAAAAGTTTGGATTTTGTAATCTGGGTTGGCGTGTGCTATTGAAAAGCTTGGATTTTGTCATCTGGGTTGGTGTCTGTAAGTGAAAATTTGGAAAATTTTGATCTGGGTTAGTGTCTGCAACTGAAAATTTTGATATGGGTTAGTGTCTGCAACTGAAAATTTTGATATGGGTTATTCTCTGCAAGTGAAATTATTGAGAATTGGCGTCGCGGTTGGTGTTTTGTTTGAAAGTGAAATTCAGGTATATATATTTTCATTGATGTATAGCCGAAAGTTTGAAAATGGACATAGTGTAGTTAACTCATTGGAATTGATTGAAGTTCTTAGACCTATCCGGCTATCTGCATTTGCTGATTGTGCATTAGGTGATATTGATTGTTAATTATGATTAGATATTAGTGGCTGGTTTCACAAAGGTGTCGAATTTTGGATTGTCATGCAGTTGCTTATGGAACAATGCATAATATAATGATGCTGCTCTGCGATGGTTGACAGCAACTTAAGAAATAATTAGGACATTTTAAATTTTTTTTTGTTGATAGTATTATTGGAGAAAAATCATGTTATGGTTGACAGAATGTAATTGTAAATTGGTCAATGCTGATGTACATGGACCAAAAAGGAGTTTAGAAGTGTGATACGAGGATTTTGTGCAGTCTGTTGCAAAAGCTCCTATGAGGATAGAAAGCAATTCTACATCTTTTGTTAGTGTTACTATACTATACGATTTGTGCTTGAGCTTAAAGCAACTGAGAGAGCAATGAAGATAGTGTATGTTAGTGCATATAATGTAGGGAGCCTATTATAGACTCTTTTGCTTGAACAATACCATCACTATTGATGTGTTATGCCAGGGAGTCTAGACCTGGTATTTAAATGGGTAATGACTTGGATTACTTGATCCCCTTCACGTAAACATTGATGACGAATACACTATTATGTTGGTTTTGTTACTTAATTATTCATAATTGTTTATTTCGAAGCCATTATGAGCCTATTATAGACTCTTTTGCTTGAACAATACCGTCACTATTGATGTGTTATGCCAGGGAGTCTAGACCTGGTATTTAAATGGGTAATGACTTGGATTGCTTGATCCCCATCACGTAAACATTGATGACGAATACACTATTATGTTGGTTTTGTTACTTAATTATTCATAATTGTTTATTTTGAAGCCATTATGAATATTCTTTAGTTTTGTTTCCATGGTCTTCTAGCCTTTGATGCCTATTCTTTGATTGATTTTCTTGGCTGGTTCATTACCCTTTAACTTAATTATTTAAAATTATATTATCGATTTTGTAATTTAGTAAATTTATTAGTAGAAGTGGCCCTTGGATTTGCTTGAGATTTATTCCAATTATAATGATGTGCAAGGTATAAATTTTTAAATGTTTCTTGTTCTAATTGAGCTCGGAGTTTGATCATGAAATGATTAATAATTTTAAACTTTTTTATCCTACTTACTTTTTAAGCTAATGGAAGTAACAATGATCCTGATAATGATTTCAGGAAATGGTGATCGGTCTACTCCAGAGGGAGATAATTTGAAACAGAACAATTCTTCTGATAGCAACAAATCTAATGACTCTGCACCCCAGAAGCCCCATCGCCTAAACTTGGACTGGAGAGAGTTTCGAGCAAGTCTATTTGCTCAGGAACAGGTGCGTGATTTGCTATTTGGTGGTTGCCTTGAATTTAACCCATCCAACTTTACAACTTTTAAAAGTTCTAGGAGGTGCCGTTTTATAGGGGGAATCTTACTCTCTTCTCTTACATAATATATTCAAGTAAATGCAAACTTAATATCATTAGTCGAAATTCCATTTTAACTTTTTAATCGCTCCAGTATATCATATGGCCTTGTTGGTCAGAAGTACATTCCTTCATGGAGCAAATTTAGAATTTTCGACCCTCCTTTTGGAAAAAAATGTAAAATTGATCAATATCCTGGTCTGATTTTTTTTAGTAAATTAATGTTATTCTTTGTTTCCCTCATTGTTTTGGACAAATGCTCCAGTTTTTACGCTTGTTGCTTAAAAGATTCCATGCTTACATGCATGCATTGGCTTCATGTGTTTGATTTTGACAGCTTAACATTCTGATTCAAATTGTTTTTGTCCGCAATTTGTGTTTGATATTTGATTCATCAGACACTTGGATGGCCTTTCCCAATTTATTTTGTGCTGGATTTTTAGATTCCTAGATTCTCATTTTTAATTACTCCCCACAGTGATATGATTGGCTTCTTTGTTGCTTGATGTGGGATGCTATTTCATGTGACATAACACATATTATATATATGATGAGAAAATGAGGTATTAATGACAAAATTACTACACCGTGTGAAACTTAATTGATAATCACTTCTACAGGCTGAGAAGGCTGAATCTGATCCTAAAAGCCAAGGTGGGAATGCTCATGATTCCAAACCCCTTAGCCTGAAATGGGCCCACCCTATTCCAGTACCTGAGACAGGCTGTGTCCTTGTGGCCACAGAAAAGCTTGATGGGATTCGGACTTTCGAAAGAACTGTTGTTCTACTCCTAAGATCTGGAACCAGACACCCACAAGAGGGGCCATTTGGAGTTGTCATTAATCGTCCACTTCACAAAAAGATTAAAAACATGAAACCTACCAATAATGAACTAGCAACCACTTTTGCTGATTGTTCTTTGCATTTTGGTGGGCCTCTGGAAGCAAGCATGTTTTTGTTAAAAGCGGGGCAATCTAAGCTTCCTGGGTTTGAAGAGGTAATCCCTGGCCTGTGTTTTGGAGCTAGAAACAGCTTGGATGAAGCAGCTGGGTTGGTGAGGAAAGGTGTTCTTAAATCTCAGGATTTTAGATTCTTTGTTGGTTATGCTGGATGGCAGTTGGATCAATTAAGAGAAGAGATTGATTCAGATTACTGGTACGTTGCTGCATGTAGCTCTGATTTGATTTCTGGCGGTTCAGAAAATTTATGGGAAGAAATTTTGCAGCTAATGGGCGGTCATTACTCAGAATTGAGCCGGAAGCCTAAACAAGATATGTAGGTATTTGTTAGCTTGAGGGTGCCTCACAGAATCAAGATACTATTCTGCAAGTTGAAGCAAAATATGTAATCAAGTTATTTTGTGAAGGCAAATGTACAGAAAGTTTACTGGCTTTTTAGCCAGTAGTTCTTTTTTTTTTTTTTTTTTTCCTCCATAAGAACCTTGCTAGTTATAGCTTTTGTATGTAATAATACTTGCTTATCTTATTGATGAAAAGTTGTGCAAGTCAAAATCTTTGTTACAATTATGCTATTTATCTCTCAAAGTAAATGGAACTAAAAAGAAGACAATTGGTGGCTTGCATGTGTTTTGTTTGCAGTGTGGGCATTGGTGTGTATAGTGCTTCTATATTTGATTAATTTACACAACTGTTTATTCTACTGATTGCATTAGCTTTTTTGTTTACTGAACTTTTCTCTTATCAATAAAACCTGCTTTTTGCAGAAAATGTACCTATAGAAAACACAGGAACTTGTTGAGAATGCTTGTAATTATACTTTACAACAGCTTATAAATTTGCTGAATTATAGAAAACAAGAGCAAAAATTGGAGTGAACCCATCTTTAAATACAGTGAAGTTTGGATATGTTACAAAGTTACACAAATAGTGGCTTCTACACCCAATTGTTTTCTATACAAAGCAAATTCCCAAGCATGAAGTGAAATTGAACCAAAAAAGAAAGAAAATATGCACAGATGTTTATCCATTGAAAACCTTTATGGAACTATTTTACTGCAAAAGAATCTCACAACTATAACCAGCTCAATCTTAAGTTAAGCCTCCATGGCATGTACAATTCAATCCATGTTGAATAAACTTTCCCATAGAGGTTAACTGCATTTGCTGGTGAAATAGTCTGATCCTATGATAATCCCCACGTCGACAAGGCAGCTATAACTTAAAGTTCCATAAATACTATCGTTGATATTTTCCGTAACCATTTAGACCATAAATATCATTGGTTTTGTTGGTTCCACGAGCTTTACGAACAGCTTGTTGGATTTGTCTCTCATGCTCTTTCAGAATGTCTTCCATGTTTCCCCCCGGAGGCATCAATGGTCCCGAGTAGTGCATCCTGTTTTTCTTTGGCACGTACGCCTGGAAACAACATGAATTCATTTTTAAACTAAGTAAACCCAAATATACGTTGCTAATTCAGCAGATTATGTAATAAATTCTCATTCTGACACACAAGGCTTAAACACAGTGTATCGAAGTTTTATGTAGTTTATATTATATCAATCAATGCAAATGCACACATGCAATGGATTTCGTGTTCTCAATCACTTAAAAGGCTTAGGTAAGCTCTTACCACTGTAGATTCTTTGCCGGTCATTCTATCATTCCTTTTAGACGAGTAGTCTGGTACATGATGCATTTGAATTCTCTGGCCTGATGAAAACTCCGCATTATTTCTTGCACTGCCTGCGTTCTTGTTCCATGAAGCGTTGGGGTGAATCACTGAACTAGGTTGAGAGTATCCATTCTTCTTAGCTCCTCTAGGTGGTTCAATTAGGAAGCCAGATCCACCCTCATCCTGAGCGTTGTATTTGTGGCTCACAGATGTGGTCTTTGGCTGACCTTGAGTACTGAACTCTGGTGTCCGTACTGCCTTCAAATCTCCCCGTCTAATAGATTCAGGTCCACGCCCTTTTGTAGCATCTGCTCTTTGCCTAAATTAAAGTAGAGAATGCACATTCAATAATTTCCCTATACAAATTTTTGGATCTTCCGAAAAGTGGCAATGTACACAAATAGATACACAATAGGCATTTCAATTTTAGAATGCAAAAACAAATGTCTCTAAATGGCATACCTTCTTGCTTCTTCATTACGAAGTTTGGCATCTAGCTCCTTGCTTGGAGAATACTTTGGCAAGCTTGATGGATCACAAGGGAGGGGCTCTGTCGTGAAAAACTAAAAAATAAAGTCCATTGTTAACAAATGAAATATATGAATAAGCAAATATGACAATGATTTGAACTAATAATATATGAATAAGCAAATCAAGTGCAAGAGCACCTCACTGCTTAGTGCTGCAGCCGCTGATCCCCGTTCTTCTGGTTCTATTGCAAGGAGTTTATCAACCAGAGCCAGAGCTGTATAAGGGAACGTTCTGAATGCCTCAGCAACACAGCGCTTATAAGGGTGTTGCGGTTTGAAGCTAGTTGCATGTGCAGATTTGTTTTTTTTCCAGTAACTCTCAGAAGGTGAACCACAAAGCTTAAGGATCTTATGCATTTGCTCGACCTGCCAATAAACAAAATCATTTAGTCATTTTTAACCATCTAAACTGAGTGCTGTCTTCACATGTATAATTTACTGACGGTAATACGTAACTCAACGTGATATACACGTATACAACTATGTAACAAGGTAAGAAAATCCATCTGAGGAACCGGGGGATCCTAAAGATCCTCATATGCATGTTGATCATCCTCACACATATATATAACATGAAAATAACAAACAAACACAGACGATGTACACACGCGCACAACCTATATTTGAAATCACATGTATTAAAGCAATGTTTGCATGTATTATTAATATGAATACCTCGGTTCTTCCAGGCATAATGGGCTTCCCAGCAAACAATTCCGCAACTATACAACCTGCACTCCACATATCAATAGCAACTCCATACTGTGTAGCACCAAGCAGAAGCTCAGGAGCTCTATACCATAAGGTCACGACACGGCTTGTTAATGGTTGCTTTTGATTAGGCTCATAAAAGGTTGCTAGACCAAAGTCTCCTATCTTAAGAACTCCATCATTGTTGATCAAGAGATTTGAACCCTTGATGTCTCGATGCAAGACACCACGACTATGGCAATGTTCAAGTCCACGGAACAACTGTTGCATATAACATTTGATCTGCATTCCAATAACATAAATTTTAGTGTCATAGTTAGAAGAAAGAACTTTCAAGATCCACAAAAACCGTTTATATTTGCAATGCCAAGTACTTTTCAGAAGAAAGATAAGTCCAATTAATTTTCCCCTATATTGAAACAAAATGATCAAATCAGTACCCAAGACCGTCAACACCAACAGATGAGCAGCTACCTGTGATTCGGTTAACTTGTTTCCAGGTGTTGTTGCAAGGCCAGCAAGGTCATGTTCCATGTACTCGAATACAAGGTACAAGTTGTCGGACATCCTGGAAGTAATTATACCTTCAAGGTTCATAACATTGGGATGGTCAAGTTTACGCAAAATTAAGATTTCCCTTGCCATAAAACGGACACTTTCTGGATCCATATTTACAAACCGCACCTTCTTCAATGCAACAATTTTACCAGTCTCAAGGTCGCGGGCCTTATATACACTGCTATAAGTTCCTTGTCCAACCTGCATATGTACATGCCAATCAGAAATTACCACGCAACATAGTAGATCAAGGCGGCGGAAATCCGACAGTGGCAGCAACTTATATAAAAACCATAGATTTATATAAGTTCACTAATTTGACTGCAATACAAAATTTTCAACTGCAGTTCTTTGTGATGCCAATCTTGAACTCATAAATGCTAATCCAGTAATCCAACCATAACACAAAATGCATGAATTCAAGTAGCGGTAAGCAAATATATATATAAAAGAAGCAATAACAAGAACTAACTTTTTCTAACTTCTCAAAGGAATCTGACCGTCGAGGCACCCACCCTTTGATTGCTTCACCAGCAACTGAAGTTAACCATTCTGGCCATCCAGCAGCAACCTCCGCGGTGCCTTCAGCCCCGGGGAGAAAGCTTTCTATCCGGTTGAGTGGCTTCTGTTCTCTCCTAGCAGCATCCATTGTAAGGCATCTCTGATGCTGGCCTTTCTTAGGCCTTTCAATGATCATAGTTCTCTTGTTGCCATCCTCCAATTGAACAGACACACAGCTCACATTCGAATTCAACACCCTGACTGCATTCTCATTGATACCACCACCACCACCATTGCCTACTTTCACTATAACATCCTCTCTCAATGAAGGTGCTGGTGCAACCAATTGAACAGAGGAAATGTTCATCTCTTTCTCCCTAATAGTACTACTCTGATCAATCTCATCTTCGGGGGCAGTGCCTTTGGAACAAATGCAGCCCATTATTTCTTCACCTCCACACAAATCCCCTCGGTATCCCCCACCACCAAAGAGCTGTGCTTTATGCCTATATATGTATACACACACACACAACTACAAGCCACCACCACCTTCTTCAACATCAATCAGAAGGGTATTCCTGCATTTTTCATCAGGAACACCACAACATTCATAGATTCCTTTCTTTCAATTTCAATCCTCACAATCACTCAATTCTCCTCCTCAACAAAATTTATCAATCTGGGTACTCTCAAATTCATCCGATACTACCACCAATATCAACCACCCTACTCTCCTTGTACACAAAAACTCATCAAAAACAAAACAAAAACCACAACTTGTACAAGAAAAAGAGGTGGGAAATACCGTTCAAAGAAAAAATAAAAACCAGACAAAAATACAAACCAATACCAGAAGTCCTAGCACTGAACAAGAACAACAATAATAAACCAACAAAAATCACATGCTCTAAAATGCAGGATTTCTGGTTGGTCTTGCTGGTTTTTTTTTTCCTTTCCTTTCCTTCTCAATCAATTAAAAAAAACAAATGCCAAAAAAAAATTAAATTCCACTTTTTTCCATTGTAAAGACTTAGAAACTGAGAGATTGAGAGGACATGAATGGAAAAACAAAAAAAAAAAAAAAAAATATTATTTTGCTTATTTTTGTTCAAAGTTGGTGTAATGGTACGTGTGAGGTATGTGTAACTAAGATGGGATAGAGAAAGATTTTCGGGCCTGAAATTGCGAGAAACCAGAGATTTTTGGAGAGAACACAGTTGGGTTCTGTTGTTGTAGATATAAAAATGACAAATCTATGAATCTATCTGTTCCGTTGTGTTGGAAATATTACGATCTGACACTAAAAACACTTTTGTCTGTTGAGAGTGGCGGTTGAGTCAAGACAAAAAAAAATCAACTTCAACAGACGTGCAACCCAATAAGAGAATCTGGCAAGTCTTCTGGGTATTTGACACGTGGCGACATGTCAACTCCCATGTGATGATGTGATGTTATATGTGGTGGGTTGGTTTGCATCTTTTGCCGCCAAAAGTGGTTGACATCGTGGTTTCATGACATCTGTCTGTTTAAAGAAAGAAATCTGAATCCAACACTTGAGATTCTTTGATTAACTTTGAGAAAAAAAATGTAAAAAAAAAACTTTGGAAAAAAAAAGTGTTTTTTGTAATTTAATTTAGTTTATTTTCATTTTTCATTTTATTATTTTAATTGTCATCCAATAATCATTATATTACCATGACTTTATATATATATATATATAAACTTCTATTGTCAATGTATCTTAACTTTTAAATTGTTAAGATCATCAATTAAATTCATATATTGTATTCTCTCTCCTAAAAAAATTATCTCCTCTATTCAATTTAAGTATAATGAATGAATTTGATTTGTGGTTCTAACAATTTAAAAATTATGATACATTGACTATTGTATATATATGAATGAATTTGATCAATGGTCCTAACAATTTAAAAGTTAGGACGCACTAATCATAGTATATGTACATATATATACAACTTTTATAATCAAATATACCTAATTTTAAAAATAAGTACCAATCGATCAAATTCATCCATCGTATTCTCTCTTCTAAAACAAATTCTCTCTCCTATTTAATTCAAATATAATAGATGAATTTAATTAGTTAGTCTTTACTTTTAAAATTGATTGGTCTTTACTTTTTAAAATTAGGTATACTTGATTTTAAAAGCATTCTATATATATATTTGAAAGCAATGACTTTTATATCATTAGTTTTATGTTTTAAATTAATATAAAAATAAGAATAAGCCAATAATTGAGATATATTTTTAATTACAAGATTTGAAGGAAGTACAATTATAATTTATAAGTAGTTCAAATAAGGTTTTTTTTAAAGATGACACCAAATGAGTTACACATATGTTGAAATTTGTTGAGAGTAATTATTATTACCACAGTTTGGATGAACATTGATGAGTCAAACATTTGTTGAAATTTATCAAGATAAATAATTATTGACATAATCTGCATGAACACCAAACAAGTCAAAGCATTGAAATTTATTGAGATCAATTATTACATGTGCAATCCAAATAATACAGAACAGAGTCAAACGTATGTTGAAATTTGCTGACACCAATCATTTTGCATGTTTGAGATATCTACTCTTATAATCGAGAGACGTTTACTTTCATAATGATCAATTATTACTTGTGCAATATAGATAATTACTCATATAATCAAAAGACATATACACACAATTATTAATTATACAAGTCAGATTTTTAACTCTCATAATAAAAAAAATCCATTTCCAAGGTAATAAGGAAGAGAAAATTGACCGTCTATATACGTATATTTTAAAGTGTGTATGATAAGTTTTGAATCCTTGGATGAAAAAGTATATAATGACTTAAGTTAGGGAATTAAATGAAATCTTACAAACTTTTGAGTTTGAGAAATAATTTTGGTTTCACTTCAAGAATTGGAAAATGTTTGGTTTACAATCAATTATGGGGAAAGTTTATAAAACAAACAAAGTTAATAATAAAGAGAATTTTGCGAAGTTTTTCCCTTAAAACATCTTCAATCATACTAGCTATCTATTATCCCTAGCTAAAATCGTTAGTGGTGACATTTTTATGCACTCCAACCATTGTCCATATAATTAGCTATTTTATAAAAGTTGAACTACCCTGACTAAATATAGAGAGCAAAAGAGTCCTAATTAAATTCTCTCTCCTATTATTTTAATATTTGTTAGTGCATGTGTGAAAGTGCATAGGTATTGACATTTTATGGTACTAAGACAGTCAAGTTCAATTCAGCAAAATTCATAGACTGCAGGTTTTCAGCATTGTAACATTAGAAGCACATGTTATAACATCTATATTAGTGTTGCAATATTAGAAATGATATTACAACAAATTTTGTATATAGGGCAGTACAGAACTCAGACTTGATTTCGTGATTAATGAGAATTGACTAATTTGAAAATAATCCTTATGTTTAAGTGCCAAGATTTTTGCCAAGAAAATGTGATTATTTTCATCATATGTATTAGGAATTATGATTATAATTTTCCTAAGAAAATATAATGGTGGTTTGATTTATTCTTGGGCAATAATTTTGAAAGAGAATCCTTACTTGTTTTGGGAATTCTTTTTGGTCAACTAATAAACTTAAACGCAAAATGGGTCAAAGATATTCTTTGGACCTGATTCGGATAAGCAAGGATCTTACGATTCAAGAAAATTAATCAGCACTAAAAAATAGGAGTTGCTTACTATTTTTCAGTTGATTTTAATTTCTATTTTTTTTTTTTTGTAAAATTTATTTCCTATTTATTTATTTTAGACAACTATTTTTTGATGTTTCCTTTACAGAATATTTATTGCACATTTTTTGAATAAAAAGGAGACCGTACAAGGAAGATAAGCAAGCACTGCATATGGATTGAGCTAAAGAGTGAATGCTTATACAAACTTAAAGAGCTTGTTCTCTAAGTAATTTCTAGACTTAGGAAAAGACTTGATTAGGTCTAGTTTTTTTGTCTAGAGGCTTATTAGGATAATAAGTCATTAAATCTTTAGGAAAAGAGAAGTTTGCAGTAGTTAAAGAGAGTTTAAGCTGCTGTCAACCATTGAAAGTATAGGGATCTTGTTGCAACTTGTTAGGAGAATGTGTACTTATTTTGCATCAATTTTAAGAGGTAGTCTTGATTCGATAAATCCAAAGTACATTGTACTTTATTGATGTTCATTGATAAGTTGATTATTTTGGGCAAGGCCTCTGGATATAGGGTAAAACGAAACCACGTTAAAAATATTCTTATGTTAAATTCTTTCTATATATGATAATTATGTTACAACATATAGATTGTATGTTATGACATGTTCATTCTATTACAATATTTAGTTAAGTGTCATAACATTAATTAGTTTATCATAACAATTGCAAAAAAATAGGTAATCCTCAGTAAATAGGTTATTTCATTAATGCTCCTCCTTCAAAACACTAGAATATTACCCAAATTTCAACCAATCAATACTAAAATGTTGAGTTGAAAGGTCCGAAAGTATTATAAATAAAATAATACTATATTATCTAAAATTTTACTTAAATTAATTTATCAAAGTGGGAATTTCAAAAACTACTCCTATTTTAAAACCAAAAATCGTTTTTTACCCCTCCTAATCTGTGATCCCCAAAATATACCTGTGAGTAAACACCCTTGTAAGTAAATACCTAAAATAACTCTCCTATCACAGACCATCGTGATGAAAGACTCATCTATCACAGATCACCATGACAGGAGAGTCTTCTGTCACAAGCATCCGTGACGAGAGAGACTCCCTTCACGTCATGAGTGTTCGTGATAAAAGAGTCTCTCATCACGGTCCATTGTGATAGGAGAGCCTCCCGTCATGGTGCCTCCAATTTAAGGTTTTTACTTGAGGATATTTTGATCAATAGGGGGTACTGAGTGCAATTAATTTATTTGAGAAAGTAAAAACAAATTTTTCATTAAAATGAGTCGAAAACGAATTTTTCTTTTGAATTTAGATAGTTTGGAATTTCCCTTTTTATCAAATGATATGAAATTGCACACAACCTCTTAATAATAATGACTGAACACTTCCTTTAATCTTAAGAGGTTAAAGGTTTAAATCTAATCCTTATCAAATGTCTGAGTAGTATATTATAAATTTAATCCCCTTTTTCCCATCATTAAAAAAAAAAAAAAAAGATATGAAATTCAATATTGATCAAATGATATGACAAGTTTATTTATAATTATTACATCATCAATACATCAGTTAATACTTAATTATTATAATAACCATAAATCATTTTATCACATCATTTATATTAAAAAAATTAAATAAAATTCTTTAAAAAAAAAAACATTATTGTTATTAATATATACAAAAGTGAGAAAAAAAAATTACTTGAACATGCTTGTTAATATAAATATACACCACCGAACTAACACAACTTCATTAATATGAATATAATGGATTTAATTATTAGTAAACCGACATAAAATTTATCTCTAATTAATTCAATGTAAACTTTAATCTACCAACCATAATTTGAGATGAAGAATATTCTAAACCTAAACCTAGAGGCCTTTATTTCTGAGATAGAAGTTCAATTATTCTCACATCAAATGTTTAAAAGGACCAAAAATTTCTCAAGTTGTAGCACACAGAGAAACTAATTAATAAAAGATGATCACAACATGATGGCATGTTTTTGCTTTTCCATCTTTCATTGACGAGGAGGACTAAACTGGGAGAAGGTGAAGTTAAGGATCAGCCATAGGTTGCCGACCGGGAGACGTTCCTTCCAGTAGGGCTCTTCCGGTGTATTTTATAGCTGGCCTTCCACTGTTGCTGGCTTCAGAGATCGGCCTTCCGGTTCCGATGAGTGATGTTCTTCGTGCCCCGTGGGACGAAAGAAGTTGCCGGGACGTCCAGTTTAATACATTGGGTGCAAAAACGCTGTAAAGGAGGAATACATCATACCAGCTTGGATATTTCACATACTTAATTATCACCCCGGCAAGCTCCCGATACAATTAGCCTTGCGAAATCCTCCATGGGGCCACCGGTTACATGTACCTAAAACGGGATTGTGAGAGGGGGACATGACTTGAAAAATCTAGAACTCATATTCCGGATTTTATAATAAAAATTGTAGAACAATGGTGTAGAATTAAGGAGACGTGGAAACTTACTTCTCGTTCTACTTTCCATTGCATTTCTGCACCCTCTTCTAGCATGAACTTGCCACCACTCGTTTTGCTTCCAATCCAACCGTGAGTTGCGATTGTTATTCCAACCTCGTCGTTCATTTCGAATCTCAATGTCTCGTAGAAATTTACGAGGGCCGCTTTTGCAGCCTAGAAGAAATAGCAGGAAAGAAAAAAAATTAAATAAAAATGATAAATACAAAACAATACTATGTTGATCAATGAAGCAATTTAACAAGTAGAGCACAAAGTAGAATAAGACCAGACTAATGTGAATACAGTGAAATCATAGCATAACTGATTATTAATGAGCAGTCATGCAGCCCCCGAAACCACATCATAAGTGAACGATGTTTTGAATTGTTATGCTAGACCGGATGTGATTTGGTTGATGTATGTTAACTGTTCTGTTTTCTCTAGCATTCTTTTAATTTTTTTTGGAACATCACTCACGATGTAACATTACGAACCTAAAATATTATTAGATTGAATGAATATTTTTTTACCACTAAGCCACACCCGGTGGTGGTTTCCCAACGTGGATTGGTGAGAATATTAATTGTTTATATTGATGCTGGTTAGTATGACATTTTTAGGGTCATATTATCAAATGCGACAGAAACAAAATCAACTAATTCAGTATTCTTCAAGACCATCGAATTAAACATGCTTTGTTACATTTACTCACAACATACAAGCTCATTCTTAGCAGAGCTAACCAGTTCTCCACTGATACATTCACGACAACTTGACCATTGCTCTGATGCAGGTAAGGAAGAGCAAAGAATGTCGGATAAACATCTCTTCAGAAATTTATATCCTGAGAATATATGACAAATTCTGTCAGCACTAACATTAGAAGTCGATAAAGCAAATTACATTAAGCAAAGAGTGAGTGAATGAAACTCAAATAGGAATGTAATGATTACAAATAAACATTTGTACGATTTAGCCTTACCAGCAGATGGGAAACACAGAGGTGTCCGCAATTTCCTCAAAATAGATTGTACGTCCCAAACTCGCCGTGTTTACAAGATGGTCCACTGCAAATTGAGGTCAACTTAAAGGAGGAAAAGTGAAAAGAAATTCACTTAAGCTTGATTAAGTTGCCGAAAGGACAACGTTTGCCGCAAGAAATCTTGAACCGGATTTCACAAATCAATTCAAGAGGAGCTACACAAAACGCAGATCAAGATAGCATTGTAGGTCTTCGGCCTTTTTTAAATATATCTAATGCATCCTTATACAAACAGAAATTGCTACAGAGCATGTAGTTAATTCAAAGCCAGCCACATTATAGATGAAGATGCCATGATCTATGTCAAATACCATATATAGAAGATATTGTCATCCAATTGATGTAATTGACAAAAGCCTTATTGATGCGTTAGCAACTATATTTACATCATTGATTGAAATACATTTTCAGCTCTGGTCAATTGGTATCTAATGGATTGTATTAGTTATATACACTAATTAGAAATTTAAAATGTACGAGTTATGTCACACATGCGCAAGATTTGGGATAGTAGTGAGACATACCGCGTCCAAAGATATTTACTGTTTCATTGACAAATCTCCTACACTCATCTTCCTTGACAACATCTGCAGCTATAAATATAACATAACTTGCACCTACTCGTCTTGCATGCTCACTGATCCCACGGAGGCGGTACTCTCTCCATCCGTGCCACCAATACAAGATTCGCACACTTCTTTGCGTATTCATATGCAATTTGCTGCGCAATCAATAACGAACACAAAATGTATGTAAATCTATATGCACCAGTTTGGAGGGTGGAACTGAATTAGCTCACAGGAATGCCATATTCAACAAACACTTCAAGAGGCACTGAATTTCTAAATTTATGATCAATCTATAATTGTGAACCAATTAGTTTCCAATGTTAGGATTTTTATAAATCTTAATGTGGGCTTACATATTATATAACAATTATATTATGGGCTATCTATTTTAATAGGGCCAAATAAGTGATCTATTAATCGGGCTCTAGAAATATCTATTGGGTATGGGCTTTAATGTGTAGAGACCTAATACTAATCAAATTAGGGTTAATGAGAACCTAATTAAATTAGTATATAAAGAATATAATTAGGGTTATGGTCCCCAAGTCAAATTAACGTATCTTTTACTCTCTCTTCTCTTTTCCCATTCAAGAAGAAAAATACAGAGTAACCTAAGGAGATTTGACTGTGGAAGACTCGATCCTACTCAGGTTTAACAATATGGATTCAGGTATGTTTTCTATAATAATTCTTATTGATTTAATATGAGTTTCTAGATTCAGATATAGGTTTTAACTTATTAAAGTTATTTTAACAATTGGTATCAGAGCGTACTCATATTAAATCATTGAGATATTAATTGATTTAATTATTATGATGGAATAATATATGTTGTACTGCGTGAAACAATTGAAGAATATATAAATACATTATATTGTTTTACTGCGTGAAGCAAAATTATATGTATATAATCGGGTTTTGCTTTAAATATTCATACTACTGGATAGCGTCTTGATGAATGCTGTTGGTGATCTTTTGACAGATAACACATTATATATATATTTAATCAGCTGGTACCTTTTGCTGAGTTTGTTTTGTTTTGTTTGGAATAAAAGTTGTGTGTGTGTTATTTGTTTTGGTGAGAAAGTCAAGTGACTTTTGTTTGGCTTTGGATGACGTGCGTAATCTGTCAAAGGTGATTTTGTGTTTGTTTTAAATTACTACAAGCATGAATATATATATATATATATATATATATTTATTTATTTATTTAATTGGGTTTGCTTTAATATATATATATATATATATATATAACAGTAGAATGAAACATATATACTGTGTCTAATTTGTTTTGGCGTGAAAGTTAAAACAAGCATGAACATATATATTTTAATTGGTTTTGTTGGCACATGTTTTGCTTTTTTTTTTGGTCGGCGTAAATATATACATATACATGACAGTGATGTGATAATATGAAATATATATGCTTAAAGAAGATATAGTTTTGGCGTGAATATATATGCAGATCATTAATATCAGTGCATTGTTTTATATATATATATATATAATCAACAATGCAAGCATAATGATTAAATTGATATATATATATATATATTATGTCTGATATTTCAAAATAAATCAAATTGAAATTATATGTTGCCAAAGTAACCTCTATAATTAAATTGATTTATTTTGGAATATTAAGATATGTATATCAATTGTTTATGTGAATAATGACCGGCCCAAATGAAGGTTATTATTTGACCAAATAATTGGCATACTTGTGGTAATAAATATGTGATGATTATTAGGCTTTCCATGTGGGTAATAAGTCGGTCCAAAGAAAGATTTATTACTTGACGGGATTAATTGTTAATATTTGATTACTGCACGGAGAGTACCACTTACAATTGATTTTTCTGTCCAAAGACTAAATGTCAATGTTGTGCTAGGTATCTTGTTTTAGGGCCCACCATTATGGGAATAGTTTAATCATGTCATGTATGAATTTATTAATTTAGTATTCTTATCTTATGATATGATTATTAATTGTGAGCTTGTATTTGGTTTTGTTCTCGATTCAGTTACTACTTCTGCTTCAACAATAACTGCTAATATTAATTCCATTCTTGTGCTTAATGGCACAAATTTTAAGAATTGGAAAGAGAACGTTATGATTGTTCTCGGTTGCATGGATCTTGACCTTGCGCTTCGGGAAGAACGACCCACATCTCTTAATGATAATAGTACCGCTGATAAAAAGGCGAGTATAGAGAAGTGGGAACGTTCTAATCGCATGTGTCTTATGATCATGAAACGTTCCATTCCGGAAGCTTTTAGGGGCTCTATGTCCTAAGAGAAAAATGCTAAGACGTTCCTTGATGAAATGAAACAGCGTTTTGCGAAAAATGAAAAGGTTGAAACAAGTACCCTTTTGGCTAAACTTGTTTCAATGAAGTATAAAGGAAAAGGGAACATAAGGGAGTACATCATGGAGATGTCTCATATTGCCAAACTAAAGGCACTAAAGTTACAGCTGTCTGAGGACCTGCTGGTGCACTTAGTTTTGATTTCTCTTCCTGCACAATACAGTCAGTTTAAAGTGAGTTACAATACTCAAAAGGATAAATGGACTCTTAATGAGCTCATATCTCACTGTGTGCAAGAAGAAGAAAGATTGAAGCAAGAAGGTACTGAAAGTGCTAACTTAGCAACTATCTCTAAGGACAAGAAAAGAAAAAGAGGAAAAGAAGCTGCAGTTGGGACATCACAGCATAAGGTACAAAAGAAACAGGATAAGGACTTTACCTGTTACTTTTGCAAGAAAGCTGGACACATGAAGAAAGAATGTCCCAAATACGCCAACTGGCGTGTCAAGAAAGGTATGCTTCTCAATTTAGTTTGTTCTGAAGTTAATTTAACTTCTGTACCTAAACACACTTGGTGGATAGATTCTGGTGCTACTACTCACATAAGTGTGTCTATGCAGGGTTGCCTGTGGAGCCGACAGCCAAGTGATGCTGAAAGATTCATCTATGTGGGCGATGGCAAAACAGTTGCAGTAGAGGCAATAGGAACTTTTAGGTTATTATTAAAGACTGGTCATTTTTGAATTTGGAAGAGACTTATGTAGTACCGTCTTTTAGACGGAATTTGGTTTCAGTTTCTGTTTTGGACAAATTTGGTTATTCTTGTTCATTTGGAAATAATAAATTTAGTCTTTTTCAAGATTCGAATCTTATTGGTACCGGTTCTTTATTATTGTATGATAACCTATATTTGTTGAATACAATTGCTTCAATTAATGAAACCTTGCATATAAATTCACGAGGTACAAAACGAAAATTAACTGACAGGGATTTCGTCACACTATGGCACAAGCGTTTAGGTCATATCTCTAAACAGAGAATTCAGAGGCTGGTGTCTGACGGGATTCTTGATTCCCTTGATTTGACAGATTTCGAAGTCTGTATTGAGTGTATTAAAGGGAAACAGACAAACATTAGGAGATTAGGTGACAATAGGTGTTCTGATGTCTTAGAACTAATTCATACTGATATTTGTGGACCATTTCCTACAGCTTCTTGGAATGGTCAACAGTATTTTATTACGTTCATAGATGATTATTCAATATATGGGTACCTATATTTGATACATGAGAAGTCTCAATCCCTGGATGTTTTTAAGGCTTTCAAAACTGAAGTTGAAAATCAACTTGACAAGAAAATTAAAGCTGTCAAATCTGACCGTGGTGGTGAATACTATGGCAGATATGACGGATCTGGTGAACAACGTCCAGGACCTTTTACGAAATTCCTAGAGGAATGCGGTATCGTTCCGCAATACACAATGCCAGGCAAACCTAGCATGAATGGTGTTGCTGAAAGACGAAACAGAACGCTTAAGGACATGGTAAGAAGTATGATTAATTATTCATCTTTACCAGAATCTCTCTGGGGAGAAGCATTAAAGACTGCAGCATATATCCTCAATAGGGTTCCAAGCAAAGCGGTAGCTAAAACCCCTTATGAATTATGGACAGGCAAAAAGCCTAGTATAAGGCATTTACATGTTTGGGGTTGTCCAGCTGAGGCAAGACCTTATAGGCCAAATGAAAAGAAACTGGACTCTAGAACTGTAAGCTGCTACTTTGTTGGGTACTCTGAACGATCAAGGGGTTTCAAGTTCTACGATCCCACTACTAGAACATTTTTTTAGACGGGAAATGCGAGATTTTTTGAGGAAGTTGAGTTTGTGGGGGGAGATAAGATTAAAGACATTGTCTTTGAAGAGGAATTTATTTCTCTTCCTACTATTACTATTAATAATGATCAGGCTTCTATTCCTGACATTGTTCAAAATGCAAATCCGGAATATCAAGACAATGTAGACGAGCTCCCTGTGCAAAATGAAAATATTATACCCGAAGTGCAAACTCAACAACCTCAAGAGGATGTGCCATTGAGACGATCCACTAGAGAAAGGAGAAGTGTGATTCCGGATGACTATATCGTTTTTCTCCAAGAACATAAAGTTGATATAGGAGTGGTGGAAGATGATCTAATCAACTTCCATCAAGCCAAACAAAGTTCTAATTCTCAAAAGTGGATCGATGCTATGAATGATGAGATGAATTCCATGAAAAACAATGATGTTTGGGATCTCGTTGAATTGCCTGAAGGTGCGAAACCCATTGGTTGCAAATGGATATTTAAGACCAAAAGGGATTCAAAAGGCAATGTTGAGAGATATAAGGCTCGTCTAGTTGCCAAGGGTTTCACTCAGAAAGAAGGCATTGATTACAAAGAGACTTTCTCTCCGGTTTCAACGAAAGACTCTTTCAGGATTATAATGGCACTTGTGGCTCATTTTGATTTAGAGCTACATCAGATGGATGTAAAAACTGCGTTTCTCAATGGTGACATTGACGAAACAATATATATGATGCAACCAGAAAACTTTGTATCCGGTGACCCAAAGAAAATGGTTTGCAAATTAAAGAAATCCATCTATGGTCTCAAACAGGCTTCTCGTCAATGGTATCACAAATTTCATCAAATCACTATCTCATATAGATTTGAGGTAAATAAGGTTGAAGATTGTGTATATCATAAGTTCAGTGGGAGTAAATACATATTTCTGGTGTTATATATCGATGACATACTACTTGCTAGTAACGATATAGGCTTATTGCACGAAACCAAGAGATTTCTTACAAAGAATTTTGAGATGAAAGATCTTGGGGACGCCTCTTTTGTATTAGGCATACAGATACATCGAGATCGAACTCGAGGTATTCTTGGGTTATCACAAAAGAGCTATATCAAAAAAGTTCTTGATAGATTCGGCATGAAAAGTTGTGCACCAGGAGACACCCCTGTAGCTAAAGGAGACAAGTTTAGTCTCAATCAGTGCCCTAAAAATGAATTGGAACGAAAAGAAATGCAAAAGATTCCTTATGCATCAGCTGTAGGAAGTCTAATGTATGCTCAAGTATGCACGCGTCCGGATATTGCGTTCATAGTGGGAATGTTGGGCAGATATTTAAGTAATCCAGGGATGGATCATTGGAAAGCAGCCAAACGAGTTATGCGTTATTTACAGAGAACAAAAGATCACATGCTCACATATCGGAGATCAGATAATTTAGAGATCGTTGGGTATTCTGATTCCGATTTTGCTGGATGCCAAGACAGTAAAAGATCCACGTCGGGCTATATTTACCTGCTAGCTGGAGGAGCTATTTCCTGGAAGAGTGCTAAGCAAACACTCATAGCTTCTTCCACCATGGCAGCTGAATTCATAGCTTGTTATGAGGCATCTAATCATGGGATATGACTTCGAAATTTTGTCATGGGGCTACGAGTTGTGGATGGTATAGAAAGACCATTAAAGATATATTGTGACAATAATTCGGCTGTGCTATATTCCAATAACAACAGAAGCTCTATGAAGTCAAAGCACATAGACATCAAGTTTCTTGTTGTTAAAGAAAGAGTTCAGAGTCGTCAGGTTGCTATAGAACATATTGGGACAAACTCCATGATTGCGGATCCGCTTACTAAGGGATTACCACCCAAGGTCTTTCATGAGCACACTGCTCATATGGGTGTTGTTTTAGTTGATGATGTGCGTGTTTAGTGGGAGTTAGTATTTTGATGTTCTTTGTTACAGACATATTTATTTTCTGCAGAATAAAGTATAAAATTCAATTATAAACTCTGAATGTTATTTGTGTTTGATCTCACTAAAGATTAAGGTAGGACCAGTTGGAAATAGACATGTTTAAGATCACATTGCATGTAATTTTCATGCTACGCATCCATACTTGATCTATGTCATTAAATGTATTGGTGTGGTGACCATTGATGGGTCTAGTTACGAATATATGTAACAAAGGTCGCTTTGATCTCATACTAATATAGTTGATGGACTAGATTGTAATTAAGGGGATATTTCAAGACAGATAGTTTCTTAGTGCACACTCAAGACTATAAATAATACTATTGTTTCAAGAAACATATGTAGCCCAAGTGGGAGATTGTTGGGATTTTTATAAATCTTAATGTGGGCTTACATATTATATAACAATTATATTATGGGCTATCTATTTTAATAGGGCCAAATAAGTGATCTATTAATCGGGCTCTAGAAATATCTATTGGGTATGGGCTTTAATGTGTAGAGACCTAATACTAATCAAATTAGGGTTAATGGGAACCTAATTAAATTAGTATATAAAGAATATAATTAGGGTTATGGTCCCCAAGTCAAATTAACGTATCTTTTACTCTCTCTTCTCTTTCCCCATTCAAGAAGAAAAATACAGAGTAACCTAAGGAGATTTGACTATGGAAGACTCGATCCTACTCAGGTTTAACAATATGGATTCAGGTATGTTTTCTATAATAATTCTTATTGATTTAATATGAGTTTCTAGATTCAGATATAGGTTTTCACCTATTAAAGTTATTTTAACATCCAATACTTAGCAACCTTTGATTAATTTAAGTTCCTCTATCTGGTGAGCTATGTTACCAAGTTTTATCAATGTAACCAGACGCTAATTTAAAGTAAATGGTAGATCATTTCACTAACAAGAAATAATAGACAAGAGTGCAGGGTAATTAATATGTTATATATAGGTATTAAATACATGTGACACCATTGACATGCCTTAATTCTAGTGCACACTAAATCAGTTAAGAATTTATATTATCTTGATCTTCCTTGTTGAACTCTCAAGTATTTTAAAAACTATGATCAATCAAAATCATCAAAACTATTAGGATTCAAACAAAGATGAACAATATCTTAACAAAATATATATTTATATGAAAAACATTTTTCTTCTTTTCCATTTAATTCAAATACGATAAATGATTAACATAAATAATCCTAACAATTAATTTAAAAACCGGAACGTATTGACCATATACATATATATAAAGGTTTTGTAATCATAACTTTTAAATTTTCTATGATTAATTCTAGAAGTAAACTTGCCTCTCCAATACCAGAAGAAGCTCTAGTGATTATAACAACTTTATCCTCCATATTTTGATCAGCACACAAGGTGTTGTAAAGCCGCTCAATGGTGTTGATGAAATACAGCACCGGCTATGCAAAGGCCAACATCACCGAACTGGCCGGCGGCACCACATGTTCAGCACTGAATATATATATAGATATACACATATATGTACACGAGTCCTTCTATATAGTAAGTACGAACACTAATTACAATCATATATTATCGGCAGATCCCATCAATGTAATATATGTATAACGATTCACTCGACAGATATATTATCAAAATTCACATAAAATATTACAATTGTCGTAATTATAGTTTATATAAGAGCAACATTTTCATATAGAGAATCTATGTAGCGACACGATTAGAAAACAAAATAGTGCAATTAGTCTGAACTGATATGTAAAGAGCTGGTGTGGTGACGAATGGAATGAATTTTGAAATTGTTTGCATGGAATTATGGAAAATGCAGAGCCTCTTAATTGTTTCCTTTCTACAAGAAAATATATGTTTATTGAATGGGTATTAAATCGGTGTGATTGTGATATACATACATGTCAGAGCATCCTGATTTTTTTATTAGTGTTGCAGCTACACCCTCTAACATTCTACCATTTGTTGAGGGACAGTTGACCAAGACTTTATAAGGGTAACTTGATCTTTTAATGAGATATTGGACAAAAATTAAAAATAAATTAAATATTTTAAAAAACCTAAAATTACCAGTATTACGAAGTGGGTGCTTTAAATTTTAAAGTAATTTTAAAAAATAAATGCTAAGACAAGGAGTAATATATTAAAAAATGAAAGAAAATTGTTTTTTTTTTTTTTTTACAAAACAAGGATGTAGATCTCCACTGTTCATCACTTTTGATGGACGATGGAGATCAAGTTAAACATATATATACACAATAAAGAAGTAAAAATGCAATTTTGAATTGAATCTCCTCTGTCAATATTTAAAATTAGAAGGTTAAGATTCAATTTGAAATTGGATCTCCAATAGATTTGAGTCTCCACTTAAACAAGGTGTTATGGATCTCTAATGATGGAAACCCAAAAGTCTCCATCGTTAGGGATTAGAGACACCTAGTCTGGTCTCCAACAATGGAGACACATTTAAACTATGAATGAAGATGACTCCATTTGGAACCATTAAGATTTCTTTCTTTTAGGCTTTTTTTAAAAAAAAAAAAAAAAATCTTTTGATCACTATCATCCATATCAAAGTTGGATTGTGGAGATTCATATTTATTTTTTAATTTAAAAAATATATATTTTGCTTTTACTGTATTTTACCTCTATAATAGGGATATTTTAGTCTTTTTTTGTATTTTTTTAGTTTTTACTAACAATTATTAGATCATAATCATGGTTCCAAAAATCGTTGTTCGCTAATAGACTGACAAGGCAGTGGTTAGTGATTTATCGGTTATTCAGCAAGTAATCGACGATTAATTGGTAAATACTATTTTGGAAAAAAAATTATTATTTTTTCAAATATGATGGTGTAAACTGATATTTCTTTAAACATCAGAGACCAAACTTAGATATTAGTGTAATTTCATCAAACCTTAAAGGAGGTTTGTATAATTTACTCTAATATATATACAATCTTAAACACACAAACCCTATCAGCCGCCCCACTCCACCCATTTATCTCTCTCTCTAGAACCACCAAACTTCTTCTTCTGCTTCTTCCATTCTTCTTTTTCTTCTTCTCATTTTCCTTCGTTCAAGTTTGCTACTGAGTCTCATATGTCACCATCATCCTACGTACTTCTTTTTCATCAAATCTACCATCGTACGTTTTTCTTCTTCGTCGAATCTGCCACCACTGTACGTTCTTCTTATTCCCTCGTCATTTTCTTCCATTTAGGTACACCGCTCACCAAATTTGCCATAGCAGCTATGCTCTCTATGCCTCTAATGACCTATTGATATGAGGGTTATTGGACCAGTACGATGTCGATCATTGATTAATTGATGAAAAATCAATCGATTTGACCAAGTTTTGGAACACTAAATTCATAACTAATGATAGGGGATATAGTTGCAATAGTAATCAAATATAAGATAAAATTACCTAATTATGCTATAAACTTACATAACATTATAGTTTATGAAAATTTGTAACTTTTATAATAAAATGATTTTAAAATAATTTTAAGTTTTTTATCCCTTGTAAAATCAATAAAAATAAACCGATGAGAGATCTTAGATTTGGATATCATTTAGTGTTAAATAGAAAAATCAAGGAGTTTGATCAAGGAGGTTTTATTTTTCCTTATATAAGTAGGGATCCAAAATTCAATCATTATCTTTAATAATTAGAAATAATAAAGTCTTTTTTTCAAGATAATAAAGTCTTTCTTTTGAAGTAAGCTTTATCGTGAACTTCAATTTATTGTAACTTTTTGCTTCATATATCAACTATTTTTTGAAAAAGAAAAAAAAAAAAAAAAAAAAAAAAAAAAAAAAACTCTTTTTTTTTTTTAATTATAAATACAAGTTACAACTATCGGATTTTTTAGATAGTAACTCTTATGAAACAATTCGGAACATAATAATTTATTAAAATCTACTCCTAATAGTAGTAAGGAGAGAAAGATGTCAAGAGAGAGATCCACGCTGAAGGGGGAAAACTAACTCTCTAGTTAAAGGAATTATTATGCAATTTGCCCTTTCATAGGAGAGTTATATGTAAATCATCCATTTTTTGTGAATGACAGTCCAATCTACCAGGCGTCATGAGAATAAACTGTGCAGGAGGCTGCGCCAAATGCATCACAGCACTTTGGAGTTCAGAAACTCAAGAATATAAAATTTAAAAAATTTGTCGCATGTAATGGACTACGTCAACAACAGCCAAAAATTTCTAACCGTACAATCTTCGACTTCTTGACCCATCGTTCACCGTGAAACTCTTTTATCATAAGTCTGGTAAATAAAGCCGGCCGGCTGCTGACATGTCTAATATTTATTAACCATCTTATATTCCAAATTCACTGAATCACAACTAATTTGACTGCCATAAAAATAGAATCTCTAGTTGAATCTTTATAAATCTATGGATTATGTGGAACCTGGTCTCTGGATAAACTATTTATAGTCGTCGCTCAAATAGAAAATGTGGACACCCATCACACGTTCTGTGCCGTATTATAAACGTTAATGTAAATTTTTTCTAATGTCAAATAACGTTTAAATCAATAGATAAGAATTCATCATTAATATTTAAGATATTTGATATAACATGTTAATTACATGAGATCAACTGTAATCTTACACATTCAGGTTTATATAATTTCATGGCAATTAAGGTTTAAATCTACAACTCAAAATGCTGACTCGGGAAAGTGTCACAAATGCAAGAATCAGCAGATTATATAAACATCACCATCCATCTGGCGCATTTACCACGTAGTCTTATAAAAGATCAACTGTAATCTTACACATTCAGGATTATATAATTTCATGGCAATTAAGGTTTAAATCTACAACTCAAAATGCTGACTCGGGAAAGTGTCACAAATGCAAGAATCAGCAGGTTATATAAACATCACCATCCATCTGGTGCATTTACCACGTAGTCTTATAAATTTTCATTATGGTACGTTTTCTTTTATTGTTAAACAGGTTTTAGTGATTAGAAGCTTCTAATAGCATCCACTTAGAAATAAACAAATATGCTTTTTAGAGTTAAAAAAATCACTTAAATATGCTCAGTAGAAAAGTACTTTTTAAATAAAAGTTCTTTGACAAAGGAATAATCAACATGCTTCCATACAAAGTAATGAGAAGGCATGCACCAGGCATTCTAGAGAATAAATAAATGGATCACAAAGAACGAAAATCATCTCAACATCGATTTGATTTTCACTACAAAATATTATGCTATAGTGCCTTAATCAGAAGGTGTGTTCAGTGTTGTTAAAATCATTTTCAAACAATTAAAAGTTTCCAATCGCATTAATTACCTCAAAATAAACAAAAATAATCATCTTTAAATTTAACTACATTAATGAATGATATTTAATGTTATAATATGATAATTGAAAATTAAAATTCTTACTCCACAAAATTTGTAAGTTTTTATTTTTAATTATTATATGCATAAGCTTATTTACAGGCTCATAAAATATATATGTATTTTTAAGATGAAAAGTAAATGTTCAAAATGTTTCATAAAATTGCATTTAACTTTTGTACATATAGTGATTAATTTTACCGAACCAGTAAGGTAGTCAAACCCTAAATGAAATCTATAAACCGGAATCTCTGAAACTTTCTGAAAAGATTAGAAAACCAAAAACCAAACTACTTGATAAAATAATCTTCAACAGAAATGCTCAACTCCTTTTCCTCCCAACTCCAACTACTACGACCGCCACCACCATCACCATAGCTCTGATAATTATCTTCCCAACCCTCCGCCGCGAAGCCACCGTGAGCTCCGCCGCTCCACTCCACCTCCATCTCCTCCTCTGAAGGCTGTTTGTTGGCAATGAACTGAGCATCAACTGCCATGCCAGCATCTGATGCCGCCCTCTGCACTGACCTTGGAGACATGTTCTCACTCAGTCTTGCAACAGGCACAATCATGGGAAAGTTGAGCCCCTCTAACGATGGCGGTCTACGTAAGCAATAAAAAGCAACATCATGGGCCACCGCCGCCGCCTCCGCCGTAGCAAAAGTGCCTAACCAGAGCCGCTCTGGAGAGCCCGGGACCCTGATTTCAGACACCCATTTTCCCCATTTTCTTCTTCGAACTCCCTTGTACTTCTTTTGATCATCGGCTCCATTAATATTTCCTTCTATGCTGCTTCTCATTGTGTTTTGTTTTCCTCTTCAAGTTGACGAAGTATAAATTTTATTATATGTATATAATATATAATATACTGGGTTTTTGAATGTAATGAAATGTGAAGAAGTGCTTGTATTGTATGTATATTGTACATATTTATATAGGTTAAAGAAGACAAGAGAGGGGTGGTCAAAGGAGCATGTTGATGGCTTTTTAGGCAAGAGAGAGTGTGTTTGTCAAAATCTTCAAAGTCAAAGTAAAAGAAAACTGGTGAGACAGAATAGCGTGGATGCGATCAATGAATTTTTTAGATATACTATGTCAAAGTGTTGGGTGGCCATTGATGGCTGTCGGTTATATTACAGATCGTCTGGTATTTATGTCACTTCAAATATTCAATTATATAAAAATTTATAATTTATTTTTATATATTATATATGATACAATTATTCATTATCAATTTAAATGGATAATTTTTATAATAAAGTTACAATAAATATTTTTTATAGTCAAGCTACACTGAGCCATATTAAAAAAAATTAGTTAAATTTATTTTGTATTGACATTTTATTCTTAATATGTGTCACAAAAGATTGTTCTTACAAGTCATGTATATTTGTATCCAAACTCATTGTAGTATATGTAGTTTAACAAAAGTAGAATATTAAGGTGTGGAATTAAGGGTTTCTCATATCAGCAAAATGTTAATAAAATATAATTTTTAATTATTCAAGAAATAAATTAAATTAACTATATTCGGTGTTTTAAAATTATTTTTATAAAATTATTTTTTCCTTGAAAATTTATGTAATATGTATTCTTATGACATAAATTAAATGGAACTAAAAACTAACTAAATGCAATAAGAGTTTTGATACATGGTGGGATTTTAAACTTTATAAGAAAGGAAAAACTGTCTAAAAAGGAAAGAAAAGCAAAGAAAAAACACACAATTGATAGATTTTTATATAAAATGAAACTGGATTTTTCTCCAAAGTGAATATACAATTAATGAAGAAACACGATCACTAATACAAGCTTCAAATATCTTATAACACATATATTGTCACTAATGGGTGATTAGCATTTGCTTTTTTATTATATTTATAAATATTAATAACTAATTGGTAATTTTAAATGTATTCACCTAAAAATTCATATTATAAATGAAACAGTAAGTCGATTGCATTAATACCTTTTTTTTTTTTTTTTTTTTTGAGGCAATTGTATTAAATGCTTTATGGTTTGAAAAATGTAGACTGGAGTTGAAGTCCAAGCCTAGTGTCCAAGTAGGAAGAAAAAATGGGCATGCACGTGTTTCAGGCTTCATCTTTTCAAGGCATGAGAATTGCAAACTAGGCTGGTGGTGGTATTGGACCACCGTGTTGAGGAGTTTTGAATTAAAAATTAGAACGTATTCAAGAGGTCAAATACTAAAAAAATATGTGGATAAAGAGGATGTATTTGCTAATGCATGAAGTCATTTTAGACTTGCATAACAAGATGCAAATGTATCTGCCTCTCCTCTTTTAATTAGCTTAAAAAATGCATTAATGATGATTAGGTGGAATTGCTTATCACAAACTTTAAGGTTAATAAAAAGCCTATATAATTTGAATTAATATCCTCAAATTTCGTTAGGTAGTAATATGTAATAATTATTAGTGAGAAGAAATCAACTTTAACTAGTTCAATAAGGTAAAATTAAGACGTCAATTTTAACATAATCCCATTTTCAACTTGAATGACAAGTAGCAAATGTATCTGCCTCTTGTCTGATAATTAGCTTTAAAACGCAGTAATGATGATTAGGTGGATTATTTGTTCTTCAATTTTTAAACTATTACAAGTTTAAACTTTGAAAGAAAATACTTCATTAAAAAAGTTTAAAAAAAATATAATAATTTATTTTTTTTAAATAATAATTTTCTTAAAATAATTGTAAGGTGTTTATATTGAATTGAACTAATAATTTTCTTTCATTTTCAATTCGAACTAGTAATTTTCTTAAAATAATTGTAAGGTGTTTATATTGAATTGAACTAATAATTTTCTCTCATTTTCAATTCGAACTAGTAATTTTCTTAAAATAATTGTAAGGTGTTTATATTGAATTGAACTAATAATTTTCTCTCATTTTCAATTCGAACTAGTAATTTTCTTAAAATAATTGTAAGGTGTTTACTATTGAATCACATCAATTTCATGGGATGAGTTAATTATTATTATGTAATAATTGTTAATATAAAGAATTCAATCAAAGTAATTGAAAATGTTTACATATGTTTATTTAGTTTTTTTTTTTTAAAAAAAATACATTGATAATTTACAAATACATATCGTGTTGTACTATCATATTTGACATCAATTCTATACCAAATTGAATCATTTAAATACAATTAAACACATAAATAACAATAAAAAAATTTTAGTATTCTGATCCAATCTAATTCAAATTATTCTTATATAAATATCAATATAGAATTTTATATATCTATATTCTTTATTGAAAGTTGAAACGGTTAATCCGGCTTAAAAAGTATTTCTACCCACACCGTCGACTCTGGATGAATGCAAAATTAACAAAAATTATGTTAAAAATGATCTAAATGATAAAGGAGTGAAGGGAGTCTCAACTGGGGCGAGAGGACTTGGAGAAAGTTTAGTAGGCCAAATTAATTTTCAAATAATATATTTGGACTGTTGTCCGCCACAAGGTTAGGTAGCAGATTTTCGCATTGATAAGTAGGCGAATTCCCTTTCCAAATTACAAACAAGAGAAAAGATAAAAAGATATGTCACCTTTGTTAATATTAGTTTGTGTCCGCAAATTTGATTGTGGAGGACCCACAGTTGTCAAAATATCTAGCCGACCCCCACCCCAGTTTGAAGATTAATACTGCCAACCGTCCCACTATTGATGTGATAGCGCAAAGGGAAGTCAACTGGATGGTAAACAAATGTGTCCCGCCTCATGATAAGTTATGGGTGCGAGATCACGCACTTCATCTTCAAATGATAAGATTTTTTTCTTTTTTTAATATATATAGATTATCTAGTATCCAAATATGGATGATATCCAATCATATGAGAGTTATTTATTCGAGTCATATTGTTAATATCCAATTAGTGTAATTCCAATTGTTTTCTAGACTAATTTCAATAATTTAAAAAAGAAAAAAATTCATGTGATCATAAATCCAAGAAATATTTCTGAATAATTATATGTCAGCTTATCCATTATGTATAAATCTAAAATTAAAATTTTTAGGTCATGTAATATTTATTATTATTTTCAGTAGCCTTTGTAAAAAATTATAAAGTTAAGTTATTCGTTATTCAAACAAAAAATTGATATTTCAAAAAAACCAAAAAACTCACAATAGAGTTTGTAGTCCAAATTATCACTTAACTGAATTTCTAAAATTAGGGATACATATTTTAACACAATATATACTTGATGTATAATAAATTAATAATTAATCATAAAACATTTAACATTCATACGAACTCACAATTCTCAACCATGTAATGCACTTGTAAAGATATAAATTAGATTCCAATCATTTGATGCATTCAACGGTAAAAAAAATTAGGTTGAAGCAAAAGTTGAAGTCCGAATTTTTGGATCTTACAAATTTCAATACATTAATTTCATAATTTAAGTTAATGATCATTTTTTATTTTGATATTATTATTTTTATTTTGATTGTATCATTCAATCTTAATCTCAATATTGCAAACGTGTATAAACTTGGGATTAATGGAAATGGCCTAGTTCAAGGTCGATTTTGAAAGATAAAGTAATGGACTTAAGTTGACTTGACTATTGAAAAGATGTGAATTTTGAATCTTGCATGATTGATGAATAACCAAATAAGTACAACATTGTTTGTTTTTGTTTAGGATATTGCTATGAATTAACTACGCAATAATTAAATCTAAAAAAATCGTGGGATATAAAAAATAATTTATTTATGTTCATTATACTATAAAATATACTTTTAAAGGCACTTTGATTGTTATTAAATATATTCAAATCTCAATCATTATTAATCGAATACGAGCTCTTTATCATCAAATCATATTGAATGTTTGTTATTATTATGAAACCAACACTATGTATTTCAATTTTTTTGCTCAAATTATATAGTATATGAATTATTAATATCATATTAATTATCACATCCTCTAATAATTAATGTTGACAATTCATATATCATATTATTTAAATATGAATTTTTACAAAAAAATTGGTATAAATTTTTACAAAAAAATTAAAAAGTCTAACAATACTCTTACTATTATTATCATTATTAACACCATGACCAATTAAACCTCATTAAGCTTAAGAGAAATTACTTCAATAAAAGGTCTAAAATTACAGTCAAGAAAATACAAGTATATTAATATTAATTACGCCAATTCTACAAAAAGTTTTATAAGGAGGTATTAGTTTTTAAAGCAAATTTTCCGTACAGAAAGATTAACATTTTGTGGTATTAATATACACACAAGAGTTAATTCTTTCAAAAAAAATTACTCAAAGTTAAAATTCGATTTTTTTTTAAAGAAAAAAACAAAAACAAAAACTACTGGATCAAATAATTATCAATAGAAATGCTCAACTCTTTTTCCTTCCAAGTCCAACTACTGCTGCTCTCATTATCATCATCTTCCCAAACCTCCGCCTTGAAGCCGCCCTGAGCTCCGCCGCTTTCCTCCACCTTCGGCGACTTGTTGGCAATCATCTGAGCGTCAACTCCCATCCCAGCATCCGAAGCCGCCATCTGCACCGACCGTGGAGACATGTCCACACTCAGGCTAGCAACAGGCACCATCGTTGGAAAGTTAAGGTGGTCCAACGACGCCGGTCTCCGTAAGCAGTAGAAAGCAACGTCATGAGCCACTGCAGCCGCCTCCGGTGTCGCGTAGGAGCCTAACCAGAGCCTCTCTCGTGAGCCTGGAACTCGTATCTCGGACACCCATTTGCCCCCTTTTCTTCTACGAACTCCCTTGTATTTCTTCTGATCATAATCAACAACATCATTACTTATGCTCATGCTTGCTTTGTTTCAGCTTCTTCTGAGGTGCTTTTGCTTTTCTGGCTTGTATATGTGATTAACTCGGCAGCACTTCCAACTTCCAAGTGCAATTGCACGTTTCGTTTAAGTTGAACTGCGAAAAAGTGCTTATATATAGGTTGAAGAGATGGAAAAAGTCAGAGGTGCAGGCGGATGCAGCAATCCTCAAAATTTTCAAAGGTCAAAGCAAGAAAAGCTGTTTGGAGAACAAGTGCTTATCTAATAAAAAATCGTGTATGGACGGTGCTATTAAAAAAGCACGTGTTACTGTTAATATCTTTTTTTTTTTTTAAAGGACTGTTAACATCATGTTGAAGGCCGGTTTGATGCATTAAATGCTAAATATAAATAAAATTTAATTTTTAATAATTAAATATAAAAAAAAGGGTTTTTACCATATTAGATTATATGCTTGAATTTTAATTTTTAATAATTAAATAAAAAGGCAAAAACCCAAAATCTCCCTAAGAAATAACTTAAGTCAAATTAGTATCTACTTATTTAGAAACACAGAAAAACCTCCTTATATTTGTAAGAAATTATATATATATATATATATACACACACACACAGACGTAAAAAGTACTCATAAATAACTTTTTAGTTATATGTTGCAATTATTAAAATTACTCATCTCTGATATATTTTTTTAAATTTACTTATAAACAAAAATGTTTTGAGAAAGTTGACAATTAAAACAAAAGGAGAAACGAAGAGAGAAAATAAATTAATAAAAGTAGATAGAGAAAAAGAAAAAAATAAATAGAAATGACGAGAGAGAAAAAATCATGACTTAAAAAAATGAAAATAAACTAAGAGAGAATCGCAATTGACATCGAGAAATAATGAAGAAAAATATTCAATTTTATGAGCGAATCACACTGGTATAACAATCGTGAATCACGCTACTTATATAATTGGAGTGAATCACATCGGTTTTGCATGAACCATCCAGCATGAATCTCAACTAGAAAATAGAAACCACGTATCTTCTTTCTAAAATATTAATAAATCACTCTCTCACTTTACAAACACTAATTAATGATATTTTCTAAACCCCAAAAATCAAATTATTCAAGGCATGCATCGGCAAAAATCTAAGAGAGATAAACTTGCCATAACGAGAAGAGAGCGAGTAAATGTAAGATAAAATAAATAAGCAAATAAATAAATAAAGATAAGTTAGAGGGTATTTGATCTTATAATGACTAAATACATGTCGCATAAATATTGAATAGAGAGTATAGAAAAATAAATCCAGCAATTAGACAAGTAGTAATAAATGTCAGATAAATTTTGTATATGTGAATGATTTTACTTGTTTAGTTGTCAGATTTGTATTTATTCTTATTGTTGATTATACAATTTCAACAATTTTTTTTAAAAAAAAATGTAAAAAGAACGTTCATTGAAAGGAATCCTCAAAAATCAAGGGATCCAGAGAAGATACAAGAAACGTTAACAAAACGCCATATAATTTTTAACATTTTTATGGTATTACTTTATATATTATATTGATCATTAATTGTATTATACTTATACATTTATTTTTGTAATATATAGTTTTATAAATTGGTAAATTTTCTCCTTCTACTTGCCCGATCCGGCCCCACACCATTTAATGTGCTGGTTCAAAAGAGGATAAGTTTTGAAAAAATAAATGAGAAATGGGGCAGCATACGAGGATGACATGACTACCCCACTTGAACCTGCGTCATTGCCATTCTTAAATTTCTTCAGTCTCTTCATATGAAGTTATTATGAGTGAAAGCATACGTATTTAAAATTTATTTGTTGAATTTGAAGATTACTTGAATTAATTTTGAGTAAAATACTTTAAAAAATGTTTTGGAACCTTGCCTAATCACTAATATTATTTATTAATAATAATCATTGGATTGACTTAAATAACTACTATTGATATCAATTCAATAACTATTGTTGATGGATAATATTAGTAATTGAGTAAAATAGTTAAACTCCTAAAAAATATATAAATATACATTATACTAATATTTTAATCACCAACCCATGCTAACATCCGGTAATTTTGCACAATGAGTTAGTACCACTGTAGTTAAATTGTTGAAGATAAAATTGCGTTTTCATTGATTTTTATTTTTCAATAATTTGTTCCATTTCATAAACATGTTGCACGTTGGCGTCTCCCAATAAAAACTGCTGCCAGTTAGACATCATCAAATTTGTATCCTAGTACGTACATTTGTGGTTCAAGACTTTAAGTTATCAGTACATTTCCTTTTCATATTCCTAATAGGGGTTCAATGTATTTAGTATTCACTAATAAATGTGAGATGTAGTCTTCTTTTATTTTTAGAATACACATTTCCTAAAATTATGAAAATATATTTCTTTGAACTACACCAATCGTACATGTTAGGGGTGAACAATTTAACACGAATCGAATCAAATTTTGGATATTTGAGTCAGTTTGAAGGGTGTGTTCGGATTTGGGTTCTAAAAACCGACCCATATTCAATTTTTGCTCAGTTTTGAATCTCCAAACCCGTGAGCCTGACTAAACCCCTGCTCTCTCTCTCTCTCTCTATATATATATATATATGTGTGTATATATATAAATTTTTTAACACGTCAGATTTATGCATGTACCTAGAGTTCAACTTTTTCAGTATTTATATATACAAAAGAGCTAATTATTTTACAGACAAGTTTACTAAAAATAGAATTTGAAAATAATAATAATAATAATCAATAAACTCAACTACGTGATCAAATAATCATCAACAGAAATGCTCAACTCATTTTCCTCCCTCGTCCAACTACTGCTACCACCACCACTGCTCTCATCATCAGCATCTTCCCAAACCTCTGCCTTGAAGAGGCCCTGAGCTCCGCCGCTTTCCTCCACCTTCGGCGACTTGTTGGCAATCATCTGAGCGTCAACTCCCATCCCAGCATCCGAAGCCGCCATCTGCACCGACCGTGGAGACATGTCCACTCTCAGGCTACCAACCGGCACCATCATCGGAAAGTTGAGGCAGTCCAACGACGCCGGTCTTCGTAAGCAGTAGAAAGCAACATCATAAGCCATCGCAGCCGCCTCCGGTGTCGCGTAGGAGCCCAACCAGAGCCGCTCTTGTGAGCCCGGAACCCGTATCTCGGACACCCATTTGCCCCATTTTCTTCTACGAACTCCCTTATATTTCTTCTGATCATAATCAACAACATCATTACTCATGCTCATGCTTTGCTTTGTTTCAGCTTCTTCTGGGGGGTGCTTTTGCTTTTCTGGCTAGTACATATGATTAACTCGGAAGCACTTTCAAGTGCAATTGTACGTTTTGTTTATGTTAAAATTTGAAGAAGGGCTTATATAGGTTGAAGCGAGGGAAAAAGTCAGAGGGTGCAGGTGCGAATGGCTATAGTCAAAATTTTCAAAGGTCAGAGCAAGAACGCTTCGAAAACAAGTGCTTATCCAATTTTGAAAAAGCGTGGACGGCGCCTTTTTAATGAGCAGTGCAAGTGGGGTTAAAGTCGCGTTGGAGACGAGGTTTCACGCCCACAGGATGCACCCAAATTTTTACCGAGCACTTAATTAATCTGGTTAAATAATTTTATTTTGGATTCATATAATATTTTGTAATTAAATTTTGATGTTCAGCCGTTTAAAAAATGAGTTATGTTTCATTTATGCTTTTTTTTTTTTAACTTTTTATAATTATGCAATATAATAACTAATTGACAGATAAAATTATAATTTTTTTCTATCTCATGTGTAAATAGTTCATTTAAACTCAAACTAGTGTTATAAAAGTCAAGATAAAAATCAGAGAGGATCTGCGATAAAAAAGAGTTACATATAATAGTTGTATTAGTCTCTATCTATGTTAATTATTATAACTGGATTTCAATCACCGAAAGAAAAAGATATGATGAGATTTAACTCCATGGATATTATAGTTAGTGTCAGGGCCGGCTCAATCGTATTTAAGAGAAAATCTTAAAATGAGAATTTTAATATTTGATGTAAACAAATTATTTAAAGGCTATTATTCTTACATTTTGAAATACAAAATCTTGAATTTTGAATAGAATAGGATTTTTTCTACCAAGTTTTTCTCTATTAGGAATTTCCCTAATAATGTGACATTGAAAAATGCCTAATAATTTTCAACCTTGGAAAAAATTACAGGGCAAATTGTACTAAACCCTAACTTTATCAATAATTACAATTGATCCTAAACTTTTAAGTTAATTGCACTAATTTCCCCTCTGACAATTGCCTAACGGTTGGCCATTGTTAGTCAATAACCATAGAGGGGCAATACGGTCTTTCCAAGTTAAAATAAGTGAATAAATAACAAGAATTCAACCCTAAAAATAATAGTTTATTAATTAAATTAAAAAAAAATGCTTCACTTTTCAATCATTTTGGCCTCTTCTGATTCATGTCCCTCAACTGTTCTGTCCCCAGCATCTTTAACCCTGCCTTCAGCACCGAATCCATAGACAAATACTTAGAAAACTCACTCATCAGAGCTTGATATTTCACTAAATCCACCCTTTCATGTTATTATCTATTTCCTACCACCATAGCCTCGTTGTCTTCATTGGAGATGAAGTCTCCAACTTTCTTTATTTTTGCAGGTAAGGTTGAAGACATGGTATGTCATGTGGGGTTCTAATGAGAGACTTGGACTATGCTTGCTTATGGTAGTTTAAATGCAACCTATGAAACATGGCAGAGATTTGTATTTGATTGAAGTGAAAGAGTATTTAGGTTTGGACGATCTGGTTTTGCAGATTAGTTTAAATTTGGTTTGAAAATCTAGTTTTGAAGAATTAGGTTTGAAAGAAATCTAGGTTGGGAGAAGGGTTTAGTTGAAGATGAAATTAGAAAAAAAGATTTATTGTTTTTCTTTATAACTAATATATATATACATATATATAATAGTAGGGGCAATATGACATTTCATCTCTATTGTTATTAACTAATGGTGGTCAACCATTAGTCAAAAGTAAAAGGGGAAGTTAGTGGAATTAACTCAAAAGTTTAGTGTTCATTGTAATTATTGATAAAGTTAGGGGTTCGTGTAATTTATCCAAAATTATATCATTCTCTCTAATTGGACATTATCAAACATTAAATCTCTTATTGTTTGATTAAATATTCAATATATTGATGAGGAAAGATGACGTAGAGAATGAGAGAAGCAAATAGTTTGATTAAATTTTAAAGAAGTAGAAAATTCGATTGAATTTCAATCGTACTTGTATACTATAACTATTAGTTAATAAAAACAAACAAAAAAAAAAAAAAAAAGAAAAGTTATATTAAATGGTAAAATATTAAAGGAAAACTTCATTTTAGTTCTTGAGGTTTCGAAAAATATTAATTTTTTAAAATTCTTTTAGAAATAGCTCTTTTCATCTCTAATTTTTTCAAAACTCTTTAAAAAATATTTAAATCATCAATCAATTAACAGTCAATAGTGACAAATTATTTAGGTGGGAAGGGTAAGATGATCTTTTAATGTGAGAGGCTAAGATTGTGACATGTGGATTGTAAGATTATAAACATATGAAAAAAAAAATAAAATAAAAAAATTAATTTTAATAATTATTATATACATAAAATTAATTTGATAAAAAAAGAAATAAAAAAAAAAATGGAGATCTATTAGATTGGATCCTTACCATCCATCCATGGTGGATAAACGGTGGAGATCCAATCTAATGGATCTCTACCATCTTTAATGTCATCAAACTCGTTCATCAACATCATCAATAACCCATTTCATCAACATCATCTTATATAATCTTCAACATCATCAATAACATCACAACATCATTAACCCCATCATCTACCACAACAACAACTTCAATAGCAACATTAAAAACAACATCAAAATGGTTAATTAGCAAAAGAAAAAAAATCCAAAACAAGGGGGCTGATGACTTCCTTTGAGTTTGTTGAATCGAGAGATTTCATCTGGGTTCGATGAATCATCTGGTTCGATTGAACCTGGAACCTCTAGGTTCGATTGAACCCAAAACCACTCAAGTTTTGGGTTCGAAACCCAGAACCAGAAGGGACCTCCATCGTAGACCTGTCACATCGTAGGTGTTTCATTTGAGGTAGAGGAAAAAGAGATGAAGGCAGATGGAAAAGATAGTAGGTAGAAGAGACTGAGGAAGAAGGAGAAAGGACGGAGGAGAAAAAGATAAAGGCTGATCGAAAAGAAGAAGAAGAGACGAAGGCAAAAGAGATGGAGACCAATGTAGGAGACGAAAAAGAAGAAGAAGAGAACGAAGAAGAAAAAGAGAAAGAAAAGAGAATGAGGAGATGAAGGAGAGAAGATTAAGACGAAATGAAAGATTATTTGTTTGTTCTGAATTCTTCCAGATCAAAGAAAAAATGAAAGGTATTGTTTATGTTCTGAGCTCTTCCAGATCAAAGAAAAAAAAATGAAATTCATTTGTTTATATTTTTAAAATTAACTAGTTTTATTTTTTTTCTCAAAAAATAAACTTGTTTTAATTTTTAAATAAATATTTGGATGGAAATGGATGGAAACAATAATCAGATTTTTTTTCCCTAAGTTGATTGTTTTTTTCCTGAATTTTTTTAAATTATTATTTAAATTAAAAAATCAGATTTAAAAAAAAAATAGATAATCATATTATTATACACGTGTCAGTTTTTTATTAGTAAAATAATATGTAATATTCTAATTTTATTAAGGGCAAAACAGTTATTTTAAGTTATGAGGGGCAATTAAGTCTATTTTATTTTTTTGTTTAGTTTAATTGTTAGTTGACCGATGGTTTGGAATTTTTTTGAAAAGTTTTGGAAAAATTAAAGATAAAAAAAGTGTTTCCAAAAGAGCTTTAAAAGCTTGATATTTTTTGAAACCTCAAAGACTAAAATGAAATTTCCTCAATATTAAAAGAAAAAATAGTCCAAAAGATATTTTCAAAAATTATGGTGGTGAGGGAAGTTGATCCTTCATCTCTCTCTCTTATTTTGGTTGTGTTGATGTGGTTTCCAACAAAACCAAATTGTTATGATAGAGATGAAGGTCGAACCTCCATCTCCATCTCCAAGTCCGATTTCCAGATTTTGGTTATGAATGAACCCAAATTTGCAAAGTCTAGGTTTGTTTGTAGTTTCAACCATGAACAAACCTAGAGATTTTCAAGATTTGAGGTTCGTTCCCTAGCAATGCAGGAGTTTGAAAGAATCCAGATGTCGACCCTAGATGTTTAACAAGTGTTCAACATCCGGGTTTCACCCAATAAACATTGGGGTTCTATCTCCACCAACACAATTGTTTTTAGTTCCATCCATCTCAACTAGATGCACGACAGAGTTCTGCTTTTTTAGAAAAATATAATTTAATTCTCTTTGCAACATTTTTTTTTAAATTTTTTTTTTTTTGAATTTTTATCTTTTAATAATTAATTGTTATAGTATATAGGTTTTATTTGGTATTGACATGTGTCTTATTTGTATCAAGACACAATAATATCCTTCAACCATTAAATTTAACTAATGGTGATCTAACGGGTGGATCAAATTTATATATTTCCTAATATTTTAGAGACCACAAATAAAAGTCTATTATTCGGAGGTCAAAAATTAATCTCAATCAAAAAGTTTCCTATATTTTCTTTACATCATTTACGATGGGATGATTCGAGCATAAAATATTATTAAACTAAATAAAAACAACATATGTTATTTACATTAGCATATTGATAAACGAGGGTATTTTTGTAATAAAAAGTTTCATCTAGTACTAGTAATTAGATACATGTGACAATTGACATGATTGAGATATGTTATATTAGCACTAGAGTACTACTTCATTTTCTTAATTTAAAAGTGTTGGGTTATATGGGCCTTAGGTCGGGTTCACCCAAAATAACTCAAAACCCAAACTCAGATCCAACACCCCGGATCTGGATCCAGATCCAACAAAGAGTTGGATTATATTGAGTAACTGCCTTTGGCAGTTTTGTGAGTTATCAAATAACTACATGTTGTAGTTACTCACAGATTGAAATGGTGGTAGTTGATTGTTTGCAAAGAAGATAACCACATGCAGAGAAGAAATGTTTACACACATAGCAAAAACAAAATTGAGAGTTAAACATAAAGAAGGACAAGGTATCTACATTGTGACTTGAGATTTCTTTTCGATTTAGTGATCGAAATTCGACCACTGATTGAACTATGTGGGATTGTGTGTCTTTTACTCTATTTCGGGTTCTATTTAAAGTTTATTTTAGAAATAGGTTTGTATACTACCATTGTAGGATTTTTATTCATATTGATGGTAGAAAATTTATAACATTGGTATCAGAGCTTTTTGTTATGTTGTTTGCTGGTGGAATAATGATAAATTATATGAAACTTATCTTATATGTCAAGTTTAAAGTATTTAGAACTTATTTTTTCGAAGAACATGAAGAATTGTCGTCAATACCTGAATATGTACTTAGCTTTAAAATGTCCATAAACTTCTTTTCTTCGTGCAATTATTATACCATTGGATATGGCTCGAAAAGAGCTTTCCAATGGTATGTAATTGAGCGATTTGGATAAGAAACAAGAGAGAAAAATGCTTTTAAAGTTTGTAAATAAAAATTGAAATTCTAGAAAAATGATTTCAAAATATTGAGGATGAATAGTAACAACGCCACGTGGTGGCCAGGGGCGACGCCATATCATATAGATTACATGACAATTTCTAGTGAAGCCACGTCGAGAGAAAGTGTACCAATCAAAGAAAGCAACGTGTTACAAGATCTTATGCAATTTGATTGGGCCACGTGTCAAAATGTGTGGCCACGCTAGAGCCAGCCATATGTTTGTCACACCAAGACTAGAATGCGGCGCATGTTTGTGTTACACATGCCATTAGTGTGCTACGACTGTTAGCTCATCATCGAGACTGTCATTGGCGTGTGAGGCCCACTCGCTGTTGCCGACAGTGGTTTTCGGCTACCAAATTTTTTTAAAAAAATTAAATTAAATTAAATTCATATTTCTTTTATCAACTTATTAATTTAATAAAATTTAATCTTACATTTAGTTTATTTAACTAAATCGTTTAATATGTTTAACATAACAAATTTTTGTAGATGGTCTATCGTGTTATTCATTATTTTACCAATTCTGATAAAGAAATTGAGGAAGTCATCGAGATAATTAAGAGTTTTGATATCATCAATATTTTTGATGATCCAGACAATGTCATAGTCATTTTTTATAACAAGAAGGGCGTCGAGCCTCTGGATTATATGCTTTTTGGTTATCTGGCTGATGTTATAGTTATTTTGGATGACGAGAATGATATCGAGATTATTGAGATATCAGACGATGATGAGGACGTCGATGTTATGGATACTTTTGATGATGAGACAGTTGAGGTGATAGACATCTCATCAGACGAAAAAGATCCGAAGATGACGATTCATTTTGACCAGTATATGAGAGAGTATCATGAAGAGATTGATTCTCGTACCATTTATCTGTCCGACTAATGTTGTCTTTCTTTTTATTATCATATTGTATATAGTATTTGTATTTATGTTGGTTATTTCATTTTATGTATAGAATATGAATAATGTAATTTTTCTTTATTTATCATTTATAAAATATTGTTCTATTCATATCACTTTTGTGTATAATAATATTTATGTGGGTATCCTAATTCTATTAAAGAATGACATTAGGACTGCTTTACATAAATACACTTACAAATATAGTTTAGCGAATAATTGGAATTGGATGATGATGGGTGACTTGACTACCTTTTCGATTCTTGTCTAAGGATTCTTTTTTCATATTTATAAGTGTATAGTTGTTGTAATATTATAGTGAAATGAGAGCAGATATGTTAGTATAGATATAGAATGATATAGATCGTAAGTCTCTAAATAAAAATGAATATCATTTTAGGAAATGACTTTAGCTTCAAAGAATATCAGTACTGAATTGAACAAGAGGAAAAAAACTGAATAGTGACAATTGTGATATTTGACACCTGAAAATTCAGTATATTCTTGAAGAGCATGATGCTTTTAAGACCCTAACAAACATTATGGTACTGTCTTAGTAAGGTATATCTATTCAAAGCAGAAAATGTATAAAGGTCTTTCAGACTTAGAAAAAGAAGAATAGCATTGCTTAGATTACGATCCTGAGCAACATGGATGATGATCTCATGTGCATATCTGAAGATTATGAGACTGGTTAGGACATGTAGATAACCCTAAAAGACAAATATGGTGGTACTTCAACCACTAAGTTGAGGAGGCTTACCATAAAGTTTGACACTTATAGGAAGCGTCAAAATCATACCATGAGGCAATATCTTGGGGAAATGTCAAACATGATTCATAAGCTTAAGATTGCTGGACATAATCTCACTGATGAGCAGTAAGTACAGGTTGTGATCTGGTCTCTTCCCTTTAACCAAGAGAATAAGAAGATCAACGTGACTCATAATGAGAACATCATTTAATGATATTTCACATTATGTTGAATTGGAAGACGAGCGTTTAGAAACGACTAAAGCTTTCAATTAACTTTACATGGCTGAATCCAATAAGTGTAAAGGCTTAGACTTTAAACATAAGGGATAGAAAAAGAACTCTAAGAAAGGGAATGAAAATACCAAGTTTAAGAAGAATGAGACCAAAAAGCACAAGAAAGACAAGCGTGTTGGGTCTAAAAAGGACAAAGCCAAAGTGATATGTTTCAACTACGGCCAGTTGAGCTATTTTGCTCGTAAATGTACTGAGTAAAAGAAGGAAAAGGTACAATATTACTCTAACACATTTAATCATGCTTATATTTCTAGCTTAATATTACTTACTGAATCTCATCTTTTGTAGACTGTAGTCTCAAAAGTAATCGATCATGTAGTTAGAAAGCGAGGAGCGTTTGTGGAGTATCGTTGAATAAGTCAAGGATCAAGATGGATATCTGTGGGGAACAATTCACGTGTTGAGGTGAAAAGTATTAGCACTTATAAGCTTGTTTTGTATGGAGGTCAAGTACTCTATCTCCATAATGTATTATTTACTCTTGATATTCGACGAAGTTTGGTTTCTGTACCAGTATTTCTTAAATTATGATATGTTTTAAATTTTTATAGTGATTATGAGGATATTCATTTGGATTTTGTTAGGACTAACACTGAATACTTATTAGATGATTTTATTGTATTAAATGCTGAGATGAACGGTCATTATGACGATAATGGTTGTTTTTCATTAATTACTTCTTATGATATTGTAAATGTTGATGTTAATACTTGGCATGCTAGACTAGGATATATTAAACAAGATCGAATGAATAGATTGGCCAAAGAGGAATTTTTAGGTTCTCTCAATAAGATAGATTTGAATGTACGTGAAATTATCTAGTAAGAAAAACAACTAAAAAACTATTTAGAAAAGGAACTAGGGCCAAGAATCTATTATAGTTATTTAATTATGATATTTGTGGACCTACGAATGTTAGAGTTAGAAGTGGTGCTTTATATTTTATAACTTTCATAGATGATTACACTTATTATGGTCATGTTTATCTACTTTTTCATAAATCTGAAATATTAGACTGTTTTAGATTATATCTAAATATGGTAGAGAATCAATTAGATAGAACTGTTAAAGTCCTGCAAACTAATCGAGGATGAGAATACCTTTCAAAACAATTTGAGATATTATGTCAAAGGAAAGGTATTAATAGACAATTGACCAATCCTAAAACTTTGCAATAAAATGATATAGCAGAAAGAATGAATAGAACTTTATTAGAGATGGTAAGATTTATGATGGCACAAACGAATCTCTCAATATCTCATTAGAGAGATGCGCTAATGATAGCTGCTTATATTCTAAATAATGTCCCTACCAAGTCAGTATCTTCCACATCTTATGAATTATGGATAGATAAAAAATCTGATCTCACTTATATGCGACCTTAGGGGTAAGCGGGATATGTACATGACATGTCCAACAAATATGAAAAGTTGGATGTTAGAGGAAAGAAATGTATCTTTATTAGATACTTTGAGCACTCGAAAAGATATGTACTCATAGGAGAAAATTCATATGGAAGCATAATTGAATTAGAGTCACATGACGTTAATTTCTTAGACAATGAATTTCTTAGTAAGGGTGAAATTGAAAAAGATTTTCAATTTTACGAATTGAGTGAATCATATGATGTTGTGCATTCAAAACTCAACTAGAAGAGATAGAGAGTTGCCTGAATACTTTGTCTCTAGTGAGAGTGATAAAGCTATTGAGAGAGCTCATTCATTTGTTCTTAGTGGGAGCATAGAGATTAATGAATTAATACCCTCAAAATCTTTAATTCATAGAAATGACTGTAAAGTTGTTTCTCGTCGTCGATTTGAGATCGAAGGAGAAGCTTTTATGCTTGCTTCACATGATAGTGATGAGCCAAAGAATGTAAATGAGGCTCTCAACTCACCTGCTAAAGAATTTTAGATTAAAGCTATACGAGAAGAGATGGAGTCAATGAAAAGCAACCACGTCTGGGACTTGATTAATTTACTACTTGATCGAAAAGTCATTGGAAACAAATATGTTCTTCGTATCAAGCATAAGGTGGACGACTCAATAGAAAGGTATAAGACGAGATTAGTAGCGAAAGGATATACTCAACAAGAGGGTATAGACTATGAAGAAACTTTCTCCATTGTGGTAAAGTTTGTTTCAATTCGCCTTATATTAGCTATTGTTGCATATATGGACCTAGAATTACATCAGATAGATGTCAAGATAGCTTTTCTCAATGGAGAATTAGAAGAAGAAATTTACATAGAATAACCAGTGAATTTCGTTTTAAAAAATCAAGAGCAAAAAGTTTGTAAGCTCAAGAGATCTATTTATGATTTGAAACAATCCTCCAAACAATAGTACCTTCATTTCCATAAGGCAGTAATATCATTTAGATTCCAGATGATTGAAGAGGACTATTGTGTGTATGTCAAATAGGTAAAAGACAAATTCATAAATTTGTCTTTATACATGGACAATATTTTATTAGTCAGAAATGATAAGGGGTTTATGATGACCATAAAGGAATGGTTATCCTAATTTTTTAGATGAAAGATATGAGAGAAACTGCTTATATTTTAAGAGTTAAAATTAATAGAGATTGTTATAGGAGAATTCTAACTTTATCACAAAGGCCTTACATCAAAAAAATTCTCGAACAATTTCATATGGTTGATTGTGAGCCCATAGATACTCTTATCTTGAAGGGACAAACTCTTAGTCTCGAAATATGTCCCAAGACTCCATAAGAGTATGAAAGAATGCAAATAGTTCCTTACTCCAGTGTTATCAAAAGTTTTATATATGTTATGATGTGCACAATATCTTATATCTGCTATGTAATTGGATTAGTTAATAGATATTAATCTAATCTTGGTTAGAAATACTGGATCGCTGTGCAAAGAATATTAGCATATTTGAAGAGGACCGCAGACTACTCCCTATGCTAGTAAGGTGGTAACATGCGTTTCGTTGGGTATACAAATGTTGACTTGGATGAGCGAAAATCTACTTCAGGTTATGCATTTTTGCTTAGCCAAGATGCTATCTCTTTGAGTAGCAAAAAATAATAATGTATTGAGTTGTCCACCATGGAAATCAAATTTATAGCATCTTCAGCAACAATCCAAGCAGCAATGTGGTTTAAGAGGTCTTTAGGATATTTGAATTTAGAAACCGATGCGAAGAAATAGGTTATAATTTACTGTGATAGTCTGGTAGTCATTGTCAATACTAAAGATATAAAATATCACAATAAATCGAAACATATAAAGACTAAATACAATTTTATCAAAGATATAGTGACAAAGAAAAATGTAATGATCAAATATATATTTATGCATGAGATGGTTGTGGATCCGCTCACAAAAGCTGTGACAAGAGATTTATTTATGTTATATGCTAAGTCTTTAGGTCTACATAGATTGTAATATTGTAATTATCACTTTGAACTATATCCATTTATGAATAAATATGTTGGATTTATTACATGATAATAACACATATTCATTTCACTTGAATTATATAAAGTATGTCATTAGGTTAGAGATTGGTATTCTTACATTTGTAGTTGCCTTGGTTGCTAGGATGATAAGTTAAGATGAGACATATATATTTTTAAAAATAAATTGGAGGTTATTCTCTCAATGACTTAGAGTATATGAAATGTCGACTTAACTATAACCAAGATGAGGTTCCACACTAAACATTAATAATGGAATCGCTTATAATGTATCCCTACCATCATAAGAACCTAATTAAGCCCGATGTGAGTTTCTTAATAAGAGGTGCTTAAAAAGCGAGTTTTTTATAAATTCAGGCTAAACGTTAGGAGAACATTTGAACTAAAATCTGTATAGTAAATAATCTAAATATAATAGACATATGCGTCTATATTGAAGGGGCAAGATTCACTGTAATATGTATTTCATATCGTGTGTGCTTATGAAGACTGACATAGAAAATGAGTAAGTTTATCGAGTGTATTCCTAATTCCTCATTGTGTAAGTTTTGTTGAAATTTAGTTGCCTTGGTTGCTAGGATGATAAGTCAAGATGAGACATATATATTTTTAAAAAATAAACTGGAGGTTATTCTCTCAAGGACTTAGAGTATATGAAATATCGACTTAACTATAACCAAGATGAGGTTCCACACTAAACATTAATAATGGAATTGCTTTTGATGTATCTCTACCATCATAAGAACCTAATTAAGCCCGATGTGAATTTCTTAATAAGAGGTGCTTAGAAAGCGAGTTTTTTATAAATTCAGGCTAAACGTTAGGAGAACATCTGAACTAAAATCTATATAGTAAATAATCTAAATATAATAGACATATGCGTCTGTATTGAAGGGCAAGATTCACTGTAATATGTATTTCATATCGTGTGTGCTTATGAAGACTGACATAGAAAATGAGTAAGTTTATCGAGTGTATTTCTAATTCCTCATTGTGTAAGTTTTGTTGAAATTTGTAAAAATTTCTACATATGTTCTCAGTAACTGTTCACTTTGTCTCAAAGTAACAAAGTAATGCTTGTATCATGAGTGTGTCTTCTATGACTATGATAATACGGCCTATGAGACATTTTTATAATGTCATTCATTTTTGTTGACCGAAGAACAAAAGTGAGATAAGAAGATTTAATGAATTTTATTTTTCATATATTTATATATTGACAAATTATGATTTGGAATCACAATTGTAATTATATGAAGTATTAGAGGATTAAACATATTGTGTTAAAGTGATCGAATGTGCTTAGATAAATAAAATTCTATTAAATATATGACATAATAATAAACAAGTTTATAATTTCTTGTATAGAAATACAATTGAGATTTAAAAAGTAAGTCCTATCAAATATATTATTGTTCATAGGTCACACAATGTATTTGTCTGTATGAATGTCCGTACTCGTTATTATAAAGGGGTCACCAGTGTTTTTTTCATGAGTTCTATTTGGATCATCTTATATGAGTGGAAGATGTTGGATTATATGGGTCTTAGGTCGAGTTCACTCAAGATGACCCAAAACCCGAACCTGGATCTAACACTCGGATCCAGGATTCAACAAAAAGTTGGATTGTGTTGAGAAACTACCTTTGGTAGTTTTGTGAGTTATGAAATAACTACATGTTGCAGTTACTCATAGATTAAAAGGGTAGCGATTGGTTGTTTGTAGAGAAGATAACCACATGCAAAGAAGAAACATTCATATATACAACAAAAACAAAATGGGAGTTAAACACAGAGAAGGGCAAGGTATCTACATTGTGACTTGAGATTTCTTTCTGATTTAGTGATCGAAATCTAATCACTAGTTGAACAACACAAGATTGTGTGTCTTACGCTCCATTCTAAGTTATGTTTAAAGTTTATTTTAGAGTTATGTTTGTATATTGTTATTATAGGATTTTTATTCATGTTAATGGTAGAAAATTTATAACAAAAAGTTAATACAATTAAAATATAAACTGCACACACCTTCGAAAAGTTGGTGAGATTATAACTTAATCGTAAAACCTGATGCGTTAAGAGAAGATATTTCACCACTCATATAGTCACGTCCAAACATGTTTAAATTTTTATTAATATGAGTAATTTTAAGCAAATACTAAAATAATATACGTTTTTTTCCTTCTAATTCATATGTCGCTTACTTGTTTTTATCTATATTCTGATTACACACGCACGCGTACGCATATGCACACACACACACGCATATATATATATATATATATCCACAATTCAAACTAAATTTATTATTATTAGCTCCAAGATTGTGTATCATTGATTCCATTGATTTTTTCATAATTAATATTTATTTATATATAATTAATGATCCACAATCTAGACAATAAAAGGTTCACTTCAAATTGATAATTAAGGATCATTTATTTTTTGTCTAAAGAAAAAATAGCTAGTGTTTATGATTTTGAGCGAAATAGTCTCTTCCACTTGAATTAAATTTGAGGAAATACTCTTATACATACACTTTTTCCTATTCGAATTATTTTTCCTAACCTATTGACAACTAACATTCAGTAATTTTTTTTATTTAAACAATTTTTGAACATATTTCAGCCACAATATAAAACACGAACGTGTTCGTGCAAATATGCATATGATTTTTTTATTTTTTTAAAGTACTAGTACTATACCTAGGGTGCAATCAAGATTCATGACTCTAAGGTACAATTCGGGATCTGTTCTCAGAATAGGAGAGGCCAACTCACAATAGGTAGGGAGAAAATTGCTCACAAATGAGACGGGTGAGAGTAGAACTTACAACCTTAACCAAGGTTGTGAGTAGGGTCCTGAGTTACCATCCAACCGGACGTTCATTCTCATATGCGTATAAATTATTTAAGTAAATTATGTAAATCATAACGATAAGGGATAAAGAAATCAAATTAACAATTATTTTTACCTGGTTTAGTCAACTTGTTTACATTCACATTTCCAAACCCAACAAGCTTGTTTACTTTCTCAACTACTATAAGGTTGTTAAGAACTTAAGACCCAATTTCTTACATAATATATAATATTGGTGATATACCAAATCCCAATGTCTCATGTTACTCTCCATACTTGGATTTCAACCTTTTAAATTATTTCTCACACTACATAAGTGTTTTTCACATTCAAAAGCAACTATAGGTGAAAGACTAAGACACCCATTTGCCCCATTTTCTTCCACCAATCCCCTTGTATTTCTTCTGATGATCATCAACATCAGCAGTCATGCTTATGCTTGCTTTTGCTTCAGCTTCTTCTGCGGTGCTTTTACTTTTTTAGTAAGCACTTTCAAGTTCAATTACGTTGTGTTTAAGTCGAAAGTGGTTACGGCTTCCTAGTATATATATATATATATATATAGAGAGAGAGAGAGAGAGAGAGAGAGAGTCAGAAGTACATGTGGATGTCGCAATAGTCAAAATTTTCGAAAGGTCAAAGTAAGAAAAGTGGCTTCGATAAGAAGTGCTTCTCTAGTGAAAATTTGTACTAGATGCTTTTCAAAAGCACATCCAAGTGAGGGTCAAAACTTCTTAGTCTCCTCTTGGAAGAGACTTTAGTTGATATAGACGTACCAAGTTCTTATGACAAATTTAAAGTAGATGATGTACCATAAAGCATAATTGCTTCTATAAGAAGTGCTTCTGCAATGAAAAAATGTACTGGATGCTTTTCAAAAGCGCATCCAAGTGAGGGTTAAAACTTCTTGGTCTACTCTTGGAAGAGACGACCTTTAGTTGATGTAGACGTACCAAGTTTTTATGACAAAATTAAAGTAGGAGATGTAATATAGAGCATAATGCAATGCATTCGAGTTTTCCCCAACAATTTTATTGAGGTTTGTGCTTCTCATGACAGCAAGAGACCCAGTAGATAAGGAAACGAAATTGTATCAACTGGGAGAAGAAGTCTCTAGGGAGAAGAACTGTTATAGGCCTAATTAATTTTCAAAGAAAGTGACTCTAGTAGTTTTTATTTTTTATTTTACCTTTTTATTATTATTTTTTGAAATATTGGAAATTCATTAACACCCTCCCAAGTCTGAGAACCACAAGCTTACAAGCATGGTATCCAGCCAAATTTGGGATAATTAGAATATGTTCATGTATATCCATATCACATTCTCAAAAGACGATCGAACAAAGATGACCAAATAGAATGTCAGATAATTCCCAAATATAGAAATGACATGCATTTCTGATATCTAGCTAATCTACATGACATTTAAAATACAAATTAACACATAAAATAGTAAAACGTAAATGAAAATCATTATTAATATAAAATAGACTATACAATTCTTCCTCCTTGAACCCAGATAGCAACAGCTACAAAATGGCTATCTATAATAGGAAATGGCGATCTAGAAGAGATCCTTCTTATATAGCAATCAAATCTCCTTTCATAGACTTGAATAAATTTACCCTAATAGAGCCTTAAGATCTCTAATTGCTACATCATAACCTAGGTGAGACAATTCAGAATTCATATTAGGTTTTAGAAATTGATCTTCACCTAACACCTGAAATATTAACAACCAAAAGTAGCGATCATATCAGGTTTTTTAGGAGATCATTTGGATCCATTCCTAAAAACCTTGAAACTAAAGAAGCAACTAATAAGATGAAGATAAAGGGAAGAATAGGAGAAGAAAGTGGCGAGGAACATTGCAAAGGACTAGATCTAGCTGGAAGATCACTCCTATGAAGTTTTCTTTGTCTAGAAGTCAAGAGAGATTTCGAGAAGACCATATCTTCTGTATAAGTGACTCTAGTAGTTACCCTCAAGTTTTTGTGAAGTCCGCATAAAATATCCATTAGTGAACAAGTAAACATTAACTATGCCCTTTAGCCCTGACTGAACATTGTTACTATCTTAAAATATAACTATCAAAATCAACTATATATGCTATATGCACATGAATTACACCAATTTAAAATTTTAATATGTACACTAGAGCATTTCTTAATTTTCTTTAAAAAATAATATAACTCAAATATAAACTAAACAGACTATAAAGATAACCCACAAAAATCTCTTAGTTGATCGAGTCCAAACATTTCCAACTATTAATTAAAATGAATAATTTCCAGCAAATTAATACTGATTTTTTAATTCTAATTTTAAGGTATAAATGCATCAAAGTTAATATCAACATTCTTCCTCTTTTTTTTTTTTTTTTTGGGAAACTGAATGCCTGGAATTCCAAAAACACATATAAATATGGATCTTGACTTGGAAATGACAAGGACAGACATGGACCAACTAGTTCAATTTTGCTTAGAGGGATCCAAGTGGACAAGTCTAAGAGAGATGAGTTGACTTGACCATTGATAGTCTCGAAAATTTGATACATGAATTGCCCAAAAAGTTGAATGCATATGTGCGGTTATTGTTTCAGATGTTCTTGCTTGTTCTTACTACAATTGACTTCCCTAATTTTAGGGATCCGTATTTAATCTAGATTTTCAATGATTTTTATGTATTTTTTATAAGTTAAAGAATTTTACAGAATTCACATATTTTCATCGAGTTTTATAAAATTATGAAAGACTTTTACATATTATCATTTCAAAACACTTTTACAGACTTTTATAAATACTTTCAATTTGTGCGTACGATCACTGTTTAGATTATTTTTCATCAGCCATCGATACTAACATCTATATTCTTGCATAGTGAGATTTGGACTGTAACTATAAATTCCTAAAGATAAAATTATACTTTCATTCATTTAATTTTTTAAGAAATTTATACCATTCCGCAAAATTGTTGCATGTTAGTGTCTACGAGGAAAAATTACTACTCTTTAGATAAAATATACACACAAAACTCTTGATGAAGTGGTTGTGCAAATGTCATCTTATTCATAAAAAGAGTTATTGGTTTTTTTTTTTTTTTTTTTTTTTTTTTTTTGTTTTAGCGCTAAAAAAATGGTTGTATGTTTTATTAGTACTAAAGAACTAAATTTATGTTTTCTAGCACTTTTTTGTTATTCAATTTTTTTAATGACAAAATTTTCATTGTTTTAAAATTTGAGAAAACTTGTGCAAATTTTGAATTCTCGACACCAAAATAAGACGCGGGTCACACCCTGACCCGCTCCATAAGGCACGAGACCCGCCAATAAGGCGCAAATCACTCCTTGACTCACTTCATAAGGCGTGGATCACACCTTAACAAGGTGTGGATTGCGCCCTAATATTAGGGTGCATTTGACCTGCACCCTAATATTATGACACAAATGCAATTTGCGTCCTAATATAGGATGTGATTCGATTCCTCTTTCATCTTTTTTTTTTTTTTTTCATTTTCATCCATATTTTGTGTTAAACATGTTATGTGTTTCAAAAAAAAGTGTTTGTCACAACTCATTCATCATCAATCAACAACATGTCACAACTCATCCATCATTAATTGTTTTCAACAACATCATCACCCATCTAGTTTTAACGAACCTAGAATTAAATGGTTCTTCCATCAACAATATCTTACAAAAAAAAAAAAAAAATCAAAAGAAGGGTCAATTTCATCACCCTTCCATCAACATCATCGCCCATCCATTTCATTTATTCTCCCACAACAATATCATCAACAATAACAACTACTACATCCACCAACATCCACCAAAAAAATAAAATAAAATAAAATCAGAAGAGGGAATGAAAATAAAATTAAAAAATCAAATCTAATCAAAAAATAAAAAAGCAAAACCATTTGGTTGTGATAAACCTAAAACCAGATGGTTCTTCCATCAACAACATCCTTAAAAAAACAAAATTCAAAAGAAAGGAGATGGTTTGGTTTGAATCAAACCCAGAACCATATAGTTATGAGTTTTGACCTAGAACTAGATTTAAAAAAAAAAAAAAAAAAAAAATATAAAGGTGTTGATCGCAAGCGATAGAGAAGGAGATTTTGCCGTTGCTGGTCAATGGCGATGGATAAGGAAACGGTGAGGAACAATGACAAAGATGGAGAAGCACGAGAGAGAGGGAGAGAAATGGTAGAGAGAGAGACTATTGAAAATGGGAAGGAGAGAGAAAACCCTAAGTTATAAGTTATTATTATTTTTTTTTAAGAAAGGTTATTAAGGTCTTTTTATTCAAGGAGATGTTAAAAAAACTCATTCCAGTTTTTCGGTGCTAGTTAAACATAACAGCAGTTATTTGGTGCTATTTGACATCATTAATTCAAAAGTATTTTCATTTTCCTTTTTAATGATTAGTGAATCATTATTTTTTCCCTTAATATCTTAGAAAATGTCAGAAAACGCCCCGAATTAGTTTTAACTCAAGTTAAAAGAAAAAATAAAATGATGTTTTTTTAATCAATAGAGAGAAAAATGATGATTCGTCAATCGTCATGAATAAAAATGAAAGTATATCTTCATAAAAATATAAATAAATAAGAAACATTCTTCTTTATTGTGAGAGTAATCATCTAAAGGTGTTGTTTGTTGTTTTATGTACAAAATTAAAGATTAAAGTTTTATACCACACGACACAACACACAATCCGAAAATCAAGATTCATAAAATAAAATAAAACCTACTTGATTAAAAATAATCTTCAACCGAAATGCTCAACTCTTTTTCGTCCCAGCTCCCCCAACCACCACAACTCTGATTATTATCTTCCCAAACCTCCACCTCGAAGCCGCAATGAGCTCCTCCACTTTCCTCCACCTCCGGCGGTTTGTTGGCAATCATCTGAGCGTCAACTCCCATCCCAGCATCCGAAGCCGCCATCTGCACCGACCGTGGAGACATGTCCACACTCAGGCTTCCAACACGCACCATCATTGGAAAGTTGAGGCGGTCCAATGATGCCGGCCTACGTAAGCAGTAGTAAGCAACATCATGAGCCACCGCAGCCGCCTCCGGCGTGGCATAGGAGCCCAACCAGAGCCTCTCTTGTGAGCCCGGAACCCGTATCTCGGACACCCATTTGCCCGATTTTCTTCTACGAACTCCCTTGTATTTCTTCTGATGATCATCAACATCAGCAGTCATGCTCATGCTTGCTTTCGGTTCAGCTTCTTCTAGGGTGATTTTACTTTTCTAGTAAGCACTTTCAAGTTCAATTACGTTTTGTTTAGGTCGAAACGTGAAGAAGTGCATCCTTAAAAGTATAGGTTGTGAAGAGAGAGAGAGAAAGTCAGAATTGGCATTTGTCAAAATTTTCAAAGGTCAAAATGAGGAAAAGTACTGCTTCGAGAGGAACCGCTTATCCAGTAACATAATTTGGACTGTGCTTTTCAAAATCATGCCCCAGTTGGGGTTCAAACGTTCGTGTTCTTCAGTTACTGTACATGGGCCAAGATTTTACCAACAGTATTAGTAGAGATTGATAATAGGGTTGATGTTGTTTCAAAAAATAAAAAATAAAATAATAGGGTTGAAGTTTGGTAAGGATTTGTTTAAATTATATATTATAAATATAGTCTAAATAAATACTTTTACGAAGAAATCTTTATATTGTTATCTAATTTGTATTATTTCAAAATTCTCATCAAAATATAGAGAGTGTATAAATAACTCAATTAAATATATGTTTGGTATAACTTATCTCTGATCAAAAGTATTTTTTTAATGTCTAAAATCCTATTTATTTTTTTTTTTTTATCATTTGATTATCATTTTAATAGAATTTTTGAGTAATTAAAAAATTAAAAAATATATATGTTTTTTTTTTTTTTTTTTTTTTTTTTTTTTTTAAATGGATTTTAAATTTTTTATGAAAAAAGTTTAAAATATCTAAAATAACTTTATTATATTTTATTAATTATAATATATCTTTAAAACCTTAATACACTTTTTCTAAACGTATAAACATTTCAGTCTCCACTTCTATATCCACATTCAACATTACAGTCTCCGTTTTAAGAAAATTAGATTAAAAGAATATGAATTGGGAAGAACATTAGCTAAGGCATGACGTCATTGTAAACTTTGGAAGCTGTACCTGTCATCTGTCTTAGTCAATTATTTATTAAATTGATGTCTGGGACTTTTTTTTTTCCTATTCAATGTTGGCGTTTTTGAAGCATAATCAAAATTCAAAAGGAGAAGAACACATGGTGAGGAAAAATTAGTGTATGTAAAGTAAGAAATGGGAAATAATGTTAATGCAAAAAATTAGTGTATGTAAAGTAAGAGATGGGAAATAATGTTAATGCAACGGTAAGATCTGTAGGAAAAATGAATGGTCCAGGTGGTTACATCCAAAATTTTCTTTGAAAAACGTATGGTCCACACCGGGGACCATTAGGGATCATATGCCTTAGATAATCATTTTATTTTAAGTAGAAATATAGATTAAGAAACAAAAATCAATTTCACTTGTAAAGTTATATATAGTCGATAAATTAATGACTTGCAAATCAATTTGAATTTGGGGACATTTCAATAATCACAATATATACTTGTATTGTTAAAAAAATCAGGAGTGTTTTCTTTAGTATAAATTCTTTAATATGAATACATGCAACACATTTGAGATTTTTTAAACTAATTCTAAAACTTTTGTATTTATATTTGAGATTAGAGAACTATTTAACCTTTTCTTTTAGAAATTATACAACTAAAATATAATTTGAACAACCCTCAAAGTATTGGTGGGACTCTGATTTGATTCAGATATTTCCATATCAGCAAGTACTAAAATAAATTTTTTATTGTTTAAATTTGTTGTGAAATAGCTTTTTATTTTTATCTATATAATAGAAATTATTATTTCATTTTCATCTTGATTTCTATTCTAATTAAGTAGAAAATTGCATAAAATTAAGAATAACTAACAGTTTTTTTTTTTAAAAAAAAAAAAAAAAGTGATCACCTAACATTCTAGAAACAGACATATAAATAAGATTTTCACTTGGAAATGATTGAGAAGGACAACCTATATTCAATTTTGCTTTTGATTCGAGAGATCCAAACACTTCTTAAGTAAGCTGAGTTGAGTTGACCATTGAAAGTCTCTGGTTGAATTTTGATACATTCACACCTACAAAAATACAAAGCTGATGACTTTTTGAGTGTTTTAGTTTCAGTTGCTTTTTAATTGTTTTCATGTAAAGTGGTTGATTTTGAGTCGAGGGAGAGCAAAGACGTAGCCAGATTAGGATTATCTGTTACGGTGGACTAGATCAATAAGTTTTTAAATCAACTTCAATTATACAAAAAATATAAATTATAAATTGAAAAACATATGTTTAGTTTGAGGATACACAATAAATTTTTCCTTTAAAATTCATATTGTAGATAAATATATTAACTAAAATAAAAAAGTAAAAAATATCAAACAAAATATGAAAAAAAATGAAACGCAAATACAATCAAATATCAATAAAGTCAGATCTAAAAAATATACTAATAATTATATTTATAAGATAAGTAATTTATATTTTGACAATCATATAATCATATATTACTATCATACTTTAGATTAAAGAATGCACAAGGAAAAACACTAAACATAAAAGAAATTAAATTTAAGTAACATAGTAAGCAACTAACATTATATGGTGAAGGAAATTATATAAAATTTCATGTTTAATGTATTTAATCAAAGTTTTTATAAATAATACATATTTGAATAGAAAAGTAAATATAAACAAGAATATGAAATTGACTGAAAAAAACCATTTACTTTGATATGAAAAAATGAAAAAAAAATACACAAATAAATTTTATTATATACTACTTCATGTATAACTTCTTTTTTGCTAGAATACTCTTGAGCCCACCCTAACCCATGAACTGCTATGTCCCTAGAGGCAAATAACCCCAAACTATAGATGGGATATCAATCCATTTTTATTTGAAAATTAATTTTAAAGCCTACTTTCGGCCTTTTATTTTTGGAAAAGGACTCCATTCCACTTGTTAATTAATTGTTAACAACACATATCCCATTCACAAAAAAACACTACAAATTAGTGTTCAAAGATGATGATGGCTGCTGGTTAGTAATCCTATAATTCTATATAACAACTTTTGACTGAGTGGTTGTCCAAATCATATTTATAGAACAATGAATACGACTGTCTCCCTCTCTTTTACGTCAAAATATTAATTATTCGAATTATATATACTTGATGGTTTTTTTAAAAAGGTTTTCTATCATTTTTGTAGTAAAAGAACTCGTGGCATAGTAAAGTATGTGGCTCTACGGAATTTTAATCTTTTGAGCTTCTTGTTGAATCTAATCCTTGGGACTAGGACTGATATTACAAATAAACCAAGTGCTAGTTACAAACTTACAAGCTCTTGGTCATAAAACAACAATAATTTTTTCCCATCAATGGATTGTTAATTATGTTTGATTAAATGTACAAGAAATAGAAATATTTGGATCCTTATTTATATAATAAAATATTTTTAAAAATTAAATTTACTAAAAATAAGCCATTTTTAAAAATATAGATAATATTATAAATAAAATTCTATACTTTCAGTTACAAAAGTATTGCTACTTATATTTCCATAAATCCAAGCAACACTCTTGGTTATATGAGTTGTAGTTTGTTCATAAAAAAGTAGTTGCGAAAAATTTCACCCTACTCTCCTTTTTGTGAGTAAACCATCCAAATCACACAATTAGGGATGATAAAATGGACCGGATTTACTAAACACTCTTCATATATGAACAATATATACATATATATAGTAATTTGATTATCATTAGTGTCCCTTAACTTTAAAAAGTTAGAACGAACTAATCAAATTTATCAATTACATTATCTCTCTCAAAACAAATTTCTTTTTTATATATTTAATTTAAATGTAATAGATGAAATTGATTAGTTAGTCTTAACTTTTAAAAGTTAAAAAACACTGATGATGGTAAAATCATTATATATACGTATAATATATATATATATATATATATAGGAATTGCATTGTTCCAAAAGTCACATGAGATTCACTTTTTAGGGTAGATTATGAATCTATCTATGAGTTTTATTAGACTCGCAAAAATACTTTAAAAAAAAAAAAAACCACTTATTACCCTAACATATTTAAAAGTGTTAAATGAGCGGACTAGACTAAATCAAGTCTTAAAATTTAAGGTCCAATCAGATTTGAGAATTGATTATGGGTCTAGCATACCTATGAGTTTGCTCAAATTTAGGCGGCCTGTGGGGCTTCATTTTATGAGTGGCGACATTCACACATGTACAAAATTGTATGTACACCAGTAATTTGTTTATATTTTCAAAATTTCAACAAACCCCTAGTCAACTTCTTAATAATTTATCTAAAAGATATAACTATAAATTTTAACCATTTGTTTTCTTGAATTTTTCATAAACTAAATTAATATTATTTTTGTTTGAAATGAACCAAACTAAATTTAAAAAGTAATAAATAAATATATACATATAAAATAAAACCTAAATTGCGAAAAATGGGAACAGGGCCAAAAGATTTCCTAACCTTCTTTGTCAAAAGCCTTCTTTGTCAAAACTTAAGAAAAGGGTACTCCCTACGGCTCCCCTTTTTTTTTTTTTTTATAATTTTAAAATTTAAAATTTAATTATTATTATTATTTTTTATGTTCATAATCTATGTATTTATAATTTTTTTTTTCAAATGATAAATAAAGGGCATAGTTTATAAGAAAAATAAAAGATAGGACATTATTAATATTTAATAACGTGTGAAGTTTGTTCACAAAATATGGTCCTTTTATAATATTTTAGTAGCATGCACATACAGAAAGGGTAGTTGATGGGCAAGCGAGGTTGGCTTAGTAGTTTAATTACCTTCACGTGATACTTAAAACAACGAGTTTTAGTCTCCGTAGTCTCATCTATTGTGTTAATATTCACAAAAATGTGGATAGACCCCTCTCCTGATATCTGAGAGCAATTATCTGAGTTATACTATTAGAGTTTCATCTGAACTGATCTCGGTTATTCTTTGACCTATAAAAGGTGTCAGGTAATTAAAAAAAAAAAACAAGAAGAAGAAGAAGAGGGTAGTTGACAAATCTTCAAGTGATGTAACAAATCTACCCTCAAATTCGGTCGTCTACACTATCGGCCCATTTTATAATTAGGTACAGGCTTAGCCCAAAAAGGCCAGCCCGGCCTATTTCACATCTTTAAACGTATTCTCTCATCGTCACCGTGCAGGTCCCAACACTGCCACCACGGTTGACAAGCAACAGTTGGTGCTAGCAGTCGATCTACTACTGGTTTGTGTGCACACGCCGACTTCCGGTAAAAGCCCATCTAAGGCCTTCCTTCTCTCTATCTGTCTTGTATGATTTACCAGAAATGTTGATGTTGTTGTTGTTATTAAATTCATATTTACTTTTATGTGCAATAATTTGATGTTTATGGAAAAGCAAAAAGTTTCCTTTTTTCTATGCTTTTGGTGTTTTTTGTGGATACCCAGATGTTGGTTTTGGGAGTTTATTCTTTTAGGATTCTAATAATCTTAGTAGAATAATGTTTCATGTTATTGCTTGTGATTGATTGATTGTTTGATCAATGCTTATTAGGCTTTGTTATGTTATTTTAATGTAAAATATTGCTTTGTATCGTTAAATTTGATGCCTTTGCTTGACGTTCAGTGTTTGATGATTAATATACCTTTTGGGGGTGACATTAGACATTGCCACACAGCTTACAGCCATGTCTCTCACAAATTACTTTATACTGAATTACTGAATGTGGGGCGAAGTTTGTGATGACTTGAATCATACCTGACTATGGAAAGTGAGGCCAACAACCAACTTCACTTTAACATGTACCTACCGTTCGAAATTTTGTTACTTGGAAGTTTGGACACTGATTTGATTCTATTACAAAACCAGTTGACAACATTTCATCATTTAAATTTGTTGTTTCATTGCAAGTGTAAGTCTTTGTTGTTAGACTCTAGTTTCTTAGAAATCAGTTTAAGGTTTGTTCACTGTGTGCTTTTATACTGGTAAATTTTGTTGTGTTTTTTTTCTGTTTTTTGAATTCACTGCAGACTATTATTCAACTTAAACGATATGCAATTCTGATAGAGTAAGTGTTATCATTATTGAATTAAAATAAAAATGTTGCTAATTTAGTCATAATCTTTTGTATATATGGATTTTCTTATGTTTGAAAGCTGAAAAATTGAATAAAATTTATAGCATAAGATTAAGAAAAGGCTGCTTCTTTTTTTGATTGAATTGCTCAAAAGATGTATTCGTGAAATTGCCATTAGGTTCTCTTGTTTGGCTGGTATGCTAGATGTTGACACGATATCCTCTTCCATGCCTTGTTTTATATTTTTGGTTTTAAATTCGTTTGTTGGGAATTCAAGATCTGAATTTTTTTCTTCTTTTAAGTTGATATTGTATTGTGATTTTTAGTTTCTGTGTTTCCTCATGTTGCATTGCATTTTTTTTTCCCCCAAGGTTTATGAATTGGAGGGAATTATGGGATTGGCAACTGCTGCTGAAGGCTTACAATTATGTATATTTGATTTGAGAAGGGGCCAAGATGAAGGACATGAGCTAGACAAAATTTTGTTTTTCTTTCCTCCTGATTTGCCCTTCTCAACACAACTTTCCGTGATAGGGCTCAGTGAAGGACTTATCACATTTACAAGGTCTGTGACCTCCCAGATGTTTGAACTTTGAATATATATATTTCAACAGAAGCTTAGAGCTGTGGAACTGTAATAGTTTTGCCTTAATGATTAAGATGCATGAAGTCATTTTAAAGGAGCTATTTATTAAATTTTATCATGTAAATGTATTAGATATGGATATGTTTTTATTGCTGCATAGCATGTTATTGTCTGGAGAAAATGCATGGTGGACAATTTCATTGTCTTGTAGGATATGTAAACGTGTTCTATTTTGAAATTTATTATGCACGTGGTTTAAGTCAATATCTTTTGGAATAGAAGTGGTTATTGTTTGTTGAAATATTCTGACCAGTCTTAGTTAAAGATATAGTAAGTAAATAAGATGAGGGAAAATCAACTTCTTTTCATCTTCTCTCTATTCTGTCCAACTGGATTATTATATATTTCTTTGTCATCTTAGTTCTAGTTGGTATAGGATCACCTTAATTCTGTTGGAAAGTTGACTTAAATTATTTGATTCTGTGTGCCAAACATCATTGTTATTCTAGTCTTTTATTTTGTTTTATGGAATATAAGATGAGCTTTATGCAGAATTTTCTCGCCAGAGGCTGCCTGTGAGGTCATAGAAGCAGAAAGACATTCTCATGTTTTCTATGAGGCAGAAGCAGATATTTGGATGGTGATGGTATGGTCTCTATGCTATTAAACTTTTATCCTTTGCTTTGTTTAAATCTTGTTGTATATTGAATCATTGATAATTTTAGTGAAATACCATATCTGCAATATTTTTAATGGTTCTTTGTAGGGTTGGTTTTTAAATGTTTTTTACCTTCTATAAATTAGTTTTAACTTCAAATAAATTAGTTGTAGTATCAAATTTTGTTTTGATGTTGAAGTTAAAAAGTTTAATCACAGATTGAAGTTGATATAGCCTGACTTATTAAGTACCTATGATGAGTGCTGTTACTTCTTGTAGGTGGTTGAGAACAGTAAGAAGGCAGAAGCCATATGGCACATTGAAGCTTTACGAAAGGTTCTTAAGGAAGTTCACTCCCTTTTTGTTATGTTTAATGGATCTGTGAGAGCAATGATTGAGAAGGAGCCTAGTGGTGGACTAATTCGGTCTCATTTGTACCCTTTCATCATGGATTATCTAAGTGGTAAGTCAATGGGCAGTTATATTTTCCTGCTAAAATTACACTAAATCCATTGTTCTATTGTTTTTAGTTCAACACATTTCATTGTTAAGTCACTAATTGTCAGCATATCAAAAGCGGTCTCCTTGGGATAACTGCTGCTGGGGTAATGCTGAAGTTGCTGTATCAAATGCCACCATTGGATTTGTTCTACCAATGTAATGTTGAAGTTGCTATGTTTTCACTTCTTACATGTGACTTTTCTCTTTGAGGCAGATTTTCTTGTTGGGAAGAAACTCCAGTTACCATCATTCCGTGATTGTTTGAAGGAGCGTGGGACTGTACAGATGCTGACTGTAGGTCGGGAGGCAGCAATTGAAGTTCAGGTTTGTATAATATGCAATAAAATGCACTAGTGTCCTTTTTCCTCAGCTTAAGCTTCAGGGCATTGCTAGGTTACTATTAACTATCAAATAAATCTTTTTGGTTTCCTACGTTTAAGTTGTTTGCTTCTTTCAGGATACATGTAATTGTAAATTGGATTTGTGTTATGTAAAATTGGTAATGTTTCTGTTGAATAATTACTATTGTTCCCAAATGTGAATTCTGTTGGAATAGAGAGGGAACCTCATTTTCACTTACTAACATCATAGTTGCTTCAGTGTTGTGTGGGACATGTTATAATAGTGGAAATACTATATGTCCTGTGTGACAAATGGTTACCAAATGAATAATATCTCTTGTTAGTTGGGACAATAGATGCATTAAGGCTATGTTTGGTAGGTGGGATTTGGGATGGGATTGAGATTCATTTTCTCCCATATCCCATGTTTTGGAGCTGCTGATGGGAATGGACATTTCATTCCCAAGTTCCCCTCAAATCCCATACTCATGGGATATGTCATTCCCACCCTCCCCTATGTCATTCCAAAATCCCAATCTCATGGGATTCAGTTTTTTATTTTTTTTATTTTTTCATTTCATCCTCCCCCCCCCCCCCCCCCCTCTCTCTCTCTCCACCGAATCACAGGTCTTCTTCTTCTTCTTCTTCTTTTTCCCGAGTTGGGATGGTTCTGGGTTCGTCGTCGAACCCAGAACCGGCGACAAACCCAAATCTGGGTTCTGGGTTCGTCACCCCAGAACCATCTGTTCTGGGTTCGGCATCGAACCCAGAACAGATGGTTCAATCTTTTTTTTTTTTGTTAATGTTATGATGATTTGGTGATGTTAAGATGATTTGATGATGTTAAAATGTTGTTATTGTTGTGTGAGATGATGATATTGATGAATTGTGGTTATTGATGTTGAATTGTGGGAGATTATTATGTTTTTTTTTTTTTTTTTTTTTTTTTCAGATTTTTTTTTTTTTTTTTTTTTTTTTTTTTTTTTTTTTTTTTTTTTCAGATTTTTTTTATAAAATTAATTTTATATAATAAAAATTTTAAATTAATTTATTCCAATTCAATCATAATCTATACTAAATATGATACAGTATAATTTTAATCCAATCCCAAATTCTACCAAACATGGGATGGTGATTTCTCATTCCAATCCAATCTAATCCAGTCCATTCCAATCCAATCCAATCCAATCCAATCCCGCGTGCCAAACGCAGCCTAAGTGCTTTTCAGTATCATTTTAACACTGCATCATCGCTTCATTGGAGTCTCATATAGAAATTTCTAATCATTATTTTATCTAGGATATTGCAACATTTAACTTAGAAGAGCCACTCTATAATGTGATGTCTTTAATTATGCATGTTTATTTTACTGATTTTTGGTGTCTTTTATTTTTTGCCGAGTTATTATAGAGTGTTCTGCAATATTAAAGTGCTATGTGTATTCTGTCTTGCCTTTATTTATTTATTTATTTTTCTTTTTCTTCTCTCTTATTTAAAATAAAAAAATTTAATACTTATATCTTAGGAATTTGTAATTTTCTTACCAAAATGAGTTAGATGAGAGATACAGAACATTGCATGTCTCAAATCATTCTTGATATTTGTTTATAGTTTAAATGATAATATTTTATATTGGCAGTCACTTGTCAGGGTACTGGAATCTTGTGTTGGGAACACACAATGCTACTCACTGATTCTATTTCAGGACTTGCTGGTGTCGACAACACTCTCTCCTGTATGGTTTTATCTCCAACTCCTGTTTGAGTTCACAGTTTCTATTTAATTTATTTGTTCATGCTTTTGTACTTTTTTATTTTTTAATATATATTTAAGTTAGAAGGTACTCAAGAGCACAATTTTCCTCTGACAGAAGTCTGATAGCATCCATTTTCGTTTGTATATTCTCTTTTTGTCAGGATGACACCATAAATTTGTTTACATACGCTGTGCAAAGGTTAACACCGCATGCTTTATCCTCTGGAGCAAGTTCCTGGTCCTATTTACATGGAGCCAGTACCTCTCATACTGGATCAGGTTCTACCTTGGCTAACTCTGGTATTGTTTCTGAGCAAAGTTATCACTCAAGTGATTTTTCACATAGCGGAGATAACCACTATAATGTTACACGACCCTTACAGCATGGTAAGTGGACGAAGGGGAATGATGGTTTCCTTGTCACTGATATATGGGGTGTGGATGTTGGGAGTCCTATGGGTGCCAGTCCAACTGTTTGGCTTCAGCAGACTGAGGAAAGAATGTTTCTTTGCCCTTATCAGTATAAAGGCCTTAGCTTAATCCTTCTCATTCCTGTTTCTTCCATCCTTAATGGAGAGCAAGGTGTTTCTGCTGTAAAGCAACAAGTTCTTGAAAATGTCAGTTCCCCATTCATGCTCTTGAACTTTTGGCACAAATTTGCATCTTGTTAGCTTGTCATTCTTTGCTCATCACACTCAATATAATTGTGGTTTCTTGCATAATTCATCCACAATTGTCCTATGATTAATGCCATGGTTGAGATATCTTCAAAATCATTGCTAGGATACATCTGATTTAATTTATGATATATTTGCACTTTCATCAATTTATTTGAGCTGATGGATCTTCTTGTCCTTGATTCTTTCTTCCTTGTATGGCACTTTGCCTTGTTGTTAATTTATCCTTTTTTTTTTTTTTCTTTTTCCTTCTAAATTTACCATTCCTCAACCTACCCTCACCATCTGCATATTTTGTTATAACAAAATTGATGCAAAGGAGATAAATTCCTCGACCTTTACGCCCAAAAGAATTGATCTAATCTACTAGAACTATAAACCTTTGGGAAAAAGGCATGCATTCACCAACTCTTTATATGTTGACAAGTGCAGGATCACATGGATTGATTCTATTATCTGTGTAATTGTTAGATTTATGAAATATGGAATATGAAAGATTATAGAGAAAGGTCAAAAATATTATTTACTTATCAATGCACGTGGTAAGAATGTTGGAAGTATGCATGCCTCATGTTACTTCTTAAGTTGAAGTAAAACGTCTCTTATTTGATCATTATCTCTCCAAATGTGCTCTACTTACCCAAGATGTCCTTTCCCTTCTCTACTTCAATTTTGACATATAAAACCTCTAATGTTCCCCTAGTGGATTGTAAGTGAAATTTTTTATGCTCTATTTATATGCAATTTTGTACTATTGAAAGATAAACAACAATCTATATAGATGTAAATCATATCTAGTTCCTCAATTTTATCTTCTGTCATATGTCTGTCAGGCATCACTAAAGATATTGAAAGTTGAAGAGAAATTATCGAAAGGATGGGGTGGTGAGAATGCATATCATGTCAGTGGATATCGATACTTACTGGTGGATGGTGACAGAAATATATCGAGAGCTTCTCCGCCTGGAAAGGTTACTACATTAACAAAGGTAAACTCACTGCTTGACTGTTGCTTTGCAGCTGTGCATTTTTCTCGTCTAACACAAGATTGGATATGTGCTATGTCATTCTAGCTGGTTGATTAACTATTGTTATCAGCAGCTGCAAATTGATTAATTTTTCTTTTTAATCAAAATTTGGTTTAATTCATAATGAAGCCGATATATTATTAAATATCAGTATAAAAATTATGCAGAAACCAAATTGTAAATGACCAAAAGATGATTTGCTAAGCACTGGCAGTTATGGTCAACATGGATTTAGTAAAAGCAATATGGTTTTCTTATAGATGTCTTTTATTTATGCTCAAAGTAAGCTATTCATCTTCTATAAAATTCCAATCATGTGAAATATATGTCTCAGGACAGGAGTTAGACCAAATGATGTTGAAATATGACTTTGCAATTATGATAAACTACTTCCCAGACTTGAATAGATTATATTTGGCCTACTGTATTAAGCAGTGCTATTTGTTCTCATATTAGAACCGTTTCAAGTTTGTGTCAGAAATATTGATAATTCTTTAGCTTTCTCAGAATGGTTTGTGAATTCCCAAAGCAAGTTGCTTTTCAGTATGCAAAGGCGATGCCCTAATTTTTTTATAGGACACACCAAGTTATAAATAAATTCAGAAATAAATAACAGTTCATGTTAATTCTTAAATAAATTTGGTATGCGCATGTGCATGGTCTGTGTCATGCATATGAGTGGGTGAACTTGTAAACAATGAAGTATATGTTTAATCTTGACTCAGATAGAAGGAGAATATGTTGAAACTCAGTAGCCAGTAAGAGATGGAGTTGCGCCCGATTCTTATTTGAAATTATTTACAGAAAGTATTTTTCTAATATGAATAAATGAGTTATTTTGTGGTTAACTTGCTTTATTACTCTTCCTGTTATTGATTGATTTCTGCCTGTTTGGAGAAAAATGTGGGTTTCTGATGAATTAAGGTTCTTAAGAATCCTTGTATGCTTCTATTGTTTTTCATGAATGCAGATCGGTTTTGATAAACATATATGAAGGTCATTCTCAGCTTATGTTTACAATAAAAAAGTCTTACCTTGTTTAGTCTCTTTAGAGATAAAATGGGACTCAATAGAACAGAAGGCAGAAAGGGTCTACGCGGTTTCTGTTGAAATGACAATATATTAAAAGAAAAGAATGAGAAGATAGATGGGTTAGAGTGCTGGCTGGTCTTTCGCTTCCAGTTTTGCTAGGAAAAGAAAAAGCTTGCTGGCTATGATAATACTGACTTTTAATTGAAATATTATTCATATGAACCTTGATACTCCAAGTGGTTTCCTAGTTTCTTGGTCTTTGAAGGGTTTATATAGCAGTAACTTGAGTGCCTCCTTTATTTTTATATTTATTTTGTTTTTTAATACAAAATTGAAAAAGCAAAAATAAGTGAAGCCTTGGTCGTGAATCTTTAAAAGGTACCTTTGGCTTCAGTTTTCACCAAATTTTATAGTGCTATTTTGCACTTGGAAGTTGTTTGATAGTCATTTCATTTTAGTTAGCTTAGGTACAAATCTTTGTATGATCTCCCAAAGAGTTACTATGTCAAATTTGTTGGTTTGTCAGTCACTCAAGGGTCAAAAGTTACTGTGAAGTGTGGCACTTGGTATACCAGCTAAAAACTGATACTGGCGCCGAGAGCCCTGTTGTTTATCTGCCAAAGAACTATTATGAGATGATAAAGCGTTTAAGTTGGTTTCTTCCCCCCTTTTTTTGGTAATATTGTCTTGCAGGAATCTTTACTTTCAATGAGAAAGCTTAGAGCAGAGGTGGATTTGGAAAAGGGTAGAGCAAAATGGGACAATGCAGGTTTGGAGAAAGATTTGGAAGTATGCATAAGAGCACAAAACAATGCTTGGGTTATTGCTCGGATTACGCGAGGGAAGGAGCTTTATATGGTCTTGGAGAAGGCCAATGAGACACTTCTTTATGCCTCTGATGCTTTCGAGAAGTTTAGTAACAGGTAATGCATTTTTCGTGTGATCATTTCAGTAGATTTAGTGCAGTGTCTATCATCAACATGAGTTTGCATCATCCTCACTTTTCTTATTAATACCTAATTCTTTTGATTAATAACATCAACATGAATACATTTACTGATTTGGGTTAAAAAACCTTGTACCTCCCTGTTAATTAATTATCACTGCCGTTACTTTCTTTAACCAAAATATGATTCCAGTAAATTTTAGTGGACTTCTTATTTGGTCCATGTCTGTAATTAGTAATATTAGTTCTACCGCCACAGCATATTCATAATGTGAATTTTTTTCCCACACTTTTCGGAGTTGTCATGGAACTTAGAATCAGTGAAAAGCGAATAAACAGTGTGTTCAATGGATTATGCAGGTATTGCAATGGCGCTTTTTCTTTAGATTAGGAAAAACTTCCGGTCTCAGTCATATCTGCTTATATATTAAAAACAAGAGCAACATTGAAGGTTCAGCAAGCAGTCATTTCTTGGCCTATTCTTCTCTGGATCCTGGCAGGCAGCACCTATCCACCAGAAAGTCGTGCGACAATGTCAAACTATGGGACGGCAAATTTTACCTGTTGTATATACAATACATAGTGTAGTATGTAAGCCTTTATGTGTAATAATGCTGATAGCAATTTGTTTTGTAAGGGTGGAACACTTGAATTACAGTAATTGTGGAAAGTTTGCTTGAAATTGCCCTTAAATCGTCTTCAAGGATCAGAGGAGTTGTACTGCTTTTTGATGCTCTAACCCTCGAGCATTTAGCAGGATAAGAGTTGATCCAGTTATTAATGTCTTTAGCATGTGAATGGTATGAGTAATAAATAAAATTTTGCAACGAAATGGAAATTTCCTTTTGTTCTAAATTCTTTTATAAGGTCTACTCAAAACAATAGTAGTTGTCTTTATCCCTTAGACCTACAATTGTTACCAAGAACATGTAAGAAATACTATAAATATGTACCAAAGCTCATGCCTTGAAAATTTGCACAACCAACAAATTGATTCAAATTATAAGATCCATCATTACATCCAAATAATTTACAATATGCACATGCAATGTTATTGGGTTTTAAATTGGATTTAAATCTAATAATGGATCATATAGAATTGGACTTGGATTTTGCAAAATCTAATGGATTTGATTCACCTTACACCCCTAGCCTGATAATACGTACACCACGTGCAACTCACAACTCAGAAAGCTCTAAAAAACAATATTAAAGGTTCAAGGCAACACACAAATATGGTTCTAGTACAGAACAAGCAGCCTTGGTGTGAACATCAATTACATGAAAATGAAGTATCTGGGGATCAACAGTGTGATTTACTGATCTCTAAGCCAATATACAATAGCAACTGAATAGAATCAAAAGGATTGAAGCGATGATACATAGAAACGTGTTGAGGGTGAATGGACAAATTAGCTATCTTTCTATAGATAAATCTGAGAAAGTCTGTCAACTAGATGTGTTTTTGGAGAGAAAATGCTTCACATTGTTGAAGAAAAATATGTCGAAATCTACTTAAAAGCATTTTGAACAGAGTAGATAAAGTCCAAAAAGCCTGTTCCTTTGAGAATACCTTTACCAGTTAAGAGTTCAAAATCTAACAACAAAAGGAAACCGATAACAGCTGCCTTTCCGTTGATTATTTCATTCTTTCCGGTGAAACCGAACCCCTCTAGATCCTCATCAACCACCATTCTCACCTGTAAAAATAGTTTAGGCAAACAAATTAGACAACACAAACTCATACCACTCAATTTCATATTTTCGCTTATGTCAGATAAGGTCTTAAGTCTAACTCTATCACAAAAGCTAATTCCTGAATGGAGGTTTACTCTCACCTTATAAACCATACAAATTCCCCTGCTCATATCTAACAGCTTCCAGGGAATCAAAGTGACAATATTCATTGAGATAGAATCATGTAGTTACCTCTTCCACGTTGACATCAGTTGCAGTTACACCCGGCTGAGCTTTACCACTAAAGACGATCTCTGCAGATGCATCGGATCGTGCAAATCCTCTCATATTTATATAGATATTTTGTTCATCGGTTTTTACAGGAAATACAAACAATGTCCGTAAAGCAGGGGTGAGGACTCTCAGCACAGGGTTTTTCGGGTACCATTCTTTGATGGCTCCAGTTCGAAGATCAAATGTGCTATCGGTTGTTGGGCAAACTATACAACCATCCTACAGAATAGAAAATGGATATCCTCAAGATTTTACAAAATTACAAGAAGAAAGTTATAAAATATGTAAGGCATGAAAACTACGTCTTTACATGTCAAGGACATCTTACAACTATGAATTAGAAAGGCTTTAGAAACCCTGCATTGGGGCCCATAGTTTCAAAGCTCCAAAAGGTGACATCAAGTATGCAAATATGAAGTAAATGTTCTATAAACACTATAAAGTATCAAGGATCACTAGTTTGAGTACAAAGAGTCAACAAGCAGACATGAAGTCACTACCAGCTAGGTAGAACCAATACCTCACTTTAGTTTAACAATTGGGTGTTCTTCCAAAGCCAATGTGTGTTTAAACTAACCAAGCTTTTTCTAACTTTATGATAATTAATTCCAATCCATATTATTCTTGACAAAAGTAGACATTCATGGCAAAATTCATACTCAATTCTCATGTTTTCTTAAAGAGGCAAGTTCCCTAAGTGTATATAGACATTCGCCATGAGTCCTTGACGCCAAGTCTGAAAAATTGCGTACCAAATGAACCCCAACCTCAAACCATCGTCGAATTCAAACAACCAACAAAAACACAATGATCCCACTAATAAGCAAAACGACATTCACAACTAAAACTGATCAAACCAACATTCAAAATTTGCACTCTTTACCTTTCATAATTTACATCAGAAAGGTAACTCCATCACAAAAGCTAGTTCATAGAGGTTTACTCTCAGTTTATAAACCATACAAATTTCCCTTCTCAATCGACGTGAGACTATCTAACATTTTACACGTTCATTAGAAACTGATCCTAACATCAATGACAAAATGATTATTTGTAAAATTGCAAGTCTAATAACAATCATACAATGAGCATTGAATTTGATACAAACAACGAAAAAAAAAAAAAAAAACCTGGGTGAGCTTGGCATTGAGCAAGCCTTCACTGTAAGCACCTTCAGCAGGAGAGCGGTTTTCGATGGCGAAAACGTCATCTTTATACCACAAAAGCAGTATCGTCTCTCCATCCTGGATTATCACGCGCCGCTCTCCCTTCGGCAGCGCTGCAAGCGGCACCACCGGGACCCAGTTGTCCCCACCAGACGCCGATGGTTCTTCTTTTGTGACTGACACCTCCGTTGCTTTGCATGTCCATGTGGGTGTACGAGTGAAGCGGTGGTTGAGAGGCTGAGGCAATGCATTGCGGGTGGTGGAGCGGTGGTGGTTGAAGGCGGGGAAGAGCTGGTGGTGAGGTGGCGGAAGTGGACTGCGGCGGGCGGAGGTGGAGTGCGGAGGAGTGAAAGAGTAAGTTTGAGTGGTGGCCATGGAGGTTTGAGAGAGGGAGATCAGGGTGAGAGAAGGTGACAGCATGGCCACATAATATTCAATTTGGATAATTTAGTAGGAAGAGGATAGTATGGTCATTGTATGTTTCTCTTTCAGCCACAATTTTATCTACTTCATAAATTTAAGTGTGGCATTTTTTATCACGACATGATAATTTGGTTCATAAATAGAATTAGGGTGAATTCTAAAAAGCCCCAACCTTTGCATGTAATTAATGAAACCACCCTGACCTTTCGGAAACAAAAGTTTTTCACCACACCATTACCCTTTCCATTTGAAAAGTTTACTTTGAGCATTAAATGACTTCTTTGCCTCTTGTTTAAACTTAACTTAATTAAAATTAAATAAATTAAATAAAAAATTTATTCATCAGATCTTCAACATCTATCTTAAAATGGATGGTGGAGATTAATTTAAAAAAATTAAAAAATCAAACAAAAATTAATAAATCATAAAAAATTTGTTCATCAGATCTCTATCGTCCATCTAAAAATGGATGGTAGAGATTAATTATATAATAAAAATCATCTTAAAAGTTTTTTTTTTTAATTAAAAAAAAAATTAAAGGTGAGATCTAATCTGGAATTTGATCTCCACCTCACATCATCTTCAAACATATTCAAACCCAACATCATTAGTCATCTACAATAACCCAAGTACATCATCAATCAGTCCACTACAAAATCCCAAAACATCTTCAAACATACACAAAAAATCATTAAAAAAATTTGGGTTCAAAAAATTCATGAAGAAATCATCAAACCTAGTTAAGGTTTTATTCAAACTTAGATGTCTAGGTTCCATGTGTAACGGAATAGCTCGGCCCACCAGCCTCGGTCCGGCCTCGTCAGTTGCCCGGCTCACAACGTCTCTTGGGGGCTGCCATATGAGTAGGTACTGTCCCTGGGACCCACAGGGTTTTCATCTGCCTCCCCATGTGCTCATTTAACTCGAACCCAGCCCTCAAAGGGTAAGAGGAAGCACACCTGGTATCATCTGAGTTAAATTAACTCATATGGTACTAGGTGTGCATCTTCTTACTTTTTGAGGATTGGGTTCAAGTTGAGTGAGTACCTGAGGAGGCGTATAAAAACCTTGTGGGTCCCAGAGATAGTACTTGCTCACATGGCAGCCCCTAAGAGGTGATGTGGGCCGGGTAGCTGGCGAGGCGGGGTTGAGGCTGGTGGATCGGGCTGTTTCGTTAAACCATGAACCCAGACGTTTAGGTTCACGAACTCAGGTTCGTGAACCCAGACATTTGGGTTCTACGAACTCAAACACCTAGGTTCGAATCAAATTTAGAATTTCAGATTTTAGAAGAAGAAAAGAAGATGACGAAGAAAAGAAGAGGAAGAGAGGAAGAAAAAGAGAAGAAGAAGAAGAGAAGAACAGGAGATGAAAGACAATGGATCAATATTGTGAGGTTTGGTGGAAAGGATGGTGGTTGGTGTAGGAGAGGGTAGTGATGGAAGATGGTGGGGAGAGAGAGCCCCTAGTGGAGAGAGTTTAGTTTTATTTTTTATTTTTTATCATTTTCTTATTCATTCACATTTATTTGTATGTTCAATTACCGTTCTATCCTTAACCTCCTAACAGTAGCAACATTTTCAAATGGAAATTCTAATTGTAGGGTTTAAAACTTTTTTTTGTTTGTTTGGAAAGATCGGAGTGGTTTATTTAATTACATGCAAAGGTTGGAGAGTATTTTAGAATTCACCCTTAGAATTAATGATCGTATTTAAATTTGAAATCAGAGATTGATATGATTAGTAGAAATATAATTGCAAGTTTGTGAATTCCAAAACGATAATAGTATGTTTATAAATGTGGTAAATTCAAAACTATCCAAAAACCAAAATCATTTTTAGCCCACTCAAAAAAGGGAAAAAAAAATGTTTTTAGCCATTCAAACAAATCATATGCTATCTATACCCCTTTTTCCTAAAATGCCCTTAAAAAATCCTAAAATGATTCTCTTGCCCTTAGTCTAAATTACTAAACCAACCTTCTTCCTTTTACCTTCCATCGAAACCCTAAAATGATTTTCTTGCACTTAGTCTAAATTGCCAAACTAACTTTCTTTCTTCCTTCTACCTTTCTTCTTCCTCCATTAAAGCTTCTTCATCCAAACTCATTCATTCAAGTTGTTTTTTATTTTTTAAAACTTTTTTAGTGTTCACATTGCGTAGTTAAAATTATGTAGATTGATTGTTGTTGTGAACTATACTGGGTGATTTAGTATAAAAACATAAAATCACGGGTAGAAAACAAATTTTTTTCAAAAAGTAATGCACCCATGACAGGAGGGGGTGGACCATCCGTGATAGGAGGGACCTCTGACACCCATGACAAGAGCCCTTCCTATATGAGTGATTTTGGATTTTAGAGGGATTTTATGTAGTGATCCTTGGAGGTACTAGGTTTACATCCTAAATATCTATAAAATGAGAAGGGAATGGTGAGAATACTACATTTGAAATAAGCTTTGGTACATTTCCAAGTCCGAAAAAGAAAAGAAGCAAAAGAAACTTCACAGTTAGATAAAATTGCTTTTGCTTTCTATTATTATTATTATTATTTTACCTATGCCAAGTAAATACAATTTATTCTCTTAATGAGAGAAAACAAACAAAATGGCTTCCATGCGCACAACATAAAACCAATATATAATTAGCTTTTGAAACTTGTTTCAACAGAGATTATAATTTGTTTTAATTTCGTCTTACCCATGTGAAACTAATAATAATGTCCATTAAATTAGTCTTCTTTTTATTTAAGAACTTTTTGTTGTTCACCTCCCTTTATTTTGTTGGGAGGCTGTTGGAAGTTGGAATTTCGTTTAACTTAAAAAAATAAACGTAAAACAAATATTGTCTTACTTATAAGATTAATTATCTGAATCAAATCAATAATATTTTTGATAAATTTCAAAAATTATGGCCTAAGTTATCTCATTAACCGATAAAAATCAAATCATATTTAATTTCCAATTTTAAAAAAGAATCTAATAATTTCATTGTCACTGGCAAAGTCATGGATTCTATACCCACCCCTACAAAAAATTGTGAGTCCCCCACCTTTTATGTTAAATGCTCTCTCACTTATATGAATTGCTTCCTCACGTATGAAGCTACTTCTCGGATCATGCCATCACATTAGTAATCTATTCCGTTTATTCTCGATCATCTTTTGGATAAGTACCAGTAATTAAAAAAAAAAAAAAAAACTCTGAGAAAATTTAGAGTGTATATGTTGAGGTGCACTGAACCACTCAAAATTTGATATATCATTTAACTTTTTTTTTTTTTTTGAAATATCATTGAAAATACTTTAGAAATAAATATAATAAAAATAAAGTTTAGCTTTAATTCTCATCAATTTTTTTTTTCCATCACAAATTTATTACTGATTATGCGTATGAAAATGATACATAAAAAATCGTGAGTAGTACACCAATTGAGTGGTGGTCTGAGTGCACCCAAGATTTTCTCTTAAACTCTTTATAAATAAATAAACAAACCTACCCACTAAGCAACATCTTTGAACCCCACAAGCATTGCAAGTTGCAACTTGGTAGTGACTTCCTATCAAAATCCCCCCAAAAATTATTATATTATTTTGTACACTTCTAAGAAGAAAAAGCACAAATAGGGGAAAAAAACATGATGGTTTTACAAAAATACATTTGATCAAAACACCTTTTTTTTTTCCTATTTTCAAGAAAGTAATGGATCGGAACACATTTTTCCACTTGAATAAAACGTGCTACTAATTAAATTCTGATAAATGCGATACACATATATTTCTACTAGTAGAGATTTCCATTATCTAATCTATAAGTGGGTTTGCGAAATATCACTGAATCAATAGTTTGAGTTTATATGTTACCTATTTCGTGTTTTTGATGAAACTGACTTTACTTATATAGACGGAAATAAAAACTCTATAACCAACAAAAATTGCAAGATAGAGGGAAAGAGAGAAAGAGAGAGATGTAGAAGGAAAAAAAACTGGTGACTGGTGGATGGTGACAATAGAAAGCGCTAGCAAAAGGGCAATCAATGGTGATCACAAATAATCCATCCACGTTTGGGTTTATGAATGGATTGATTAATTCGATTGATGAAATTGAGGTCATTATGATCGTGTTTTTTAAATAGAAAAGAGGGATTAAAATGGATACGGTTACAAACCAATGACCCATGGTTTGGGACCTAGATGAATTGTTCATTCATATTGAACCTAACAAGTTCATTTATGTTGAATTTGAAAAATAGGTCTCAGATTGTTTCTAATTCAAGACTTTTTTTTAAGAAAAAATTCAGAATCTATTTTTAAAAATCTGGGATCTATTTTTTCAAATTTGGGATCTATTTCCTTAAATTCATGACCTTTTTTTTAAAGAATTTGGGATATATTTCCCCAAATTTAGGATTCATTTTCAATTATGGACCAAATTTTCCTACTATCTATTTCCTCGAATTTGGGATCTATTTTCAATTCAGGACCAATATTTTTCCCACATTCGAGACCTAGTTCCCCAACTTTGAGACCTATTTTCCCATATTTGGGATCTATTTTCCTAAATGGGACCTATTTTCTTAAATTCAAGATCTATTTTCTCGAATTTGGAATCAATTTTTCTAATGGACATTCATTCAGAAAATATGTCCCAAACAAAGGAAATATGTCCCCAATAAAGAAAATAGATTTTGAACAAAGAAAACTAGGTCTCGAAAAAGAAAAATAAGTCTTAAAAAATTGAAATTTCAAATGCAAAGCAGAGGTTTTTTCTTTTTAATGCATTCCTCATCCTCTATTGTTATTCAGTTACAACTGAATTTCTTTAACAAAAATTCACATTATTTTACAAATTCAAAACTCAAGAAACTCATATTTAAAAAAAAAAAAATCAAAATCCTCAATAATTTTCTTATACGTTGGACAAGAAAAAATGATAGAGAGAAGAATAAGAAGAATGGGAGAAGTAAAAGAAAAAGAGAAGGAGAAGAAAGAGAAAAGTTTCTACGGGGAGAGAGTCAAACCAACATGTAGAAAAACTTGAGAGAAAATAAAAGAAAAAGAGAGGTAGAAGAGAGAAGAATAAAGCTTAAGGGGTTGTTTGTTTTTTTATTTGAAAACTGAATAATATTGTAATTCAATAAAGACTAAACAATGATTGAAATATGAAATCTGAATGATATGTTTATTTTTTTCCTTACCGTTGAATGCATAATAATTTTATTTTATTTTTTTAAAGTTAAAATTATCTGAAAACTAGTAATTTGACATTTATATCTTTTTAATATTTCGTTGTTATTTAACTTCATTTAATATAATACAAACAATTACAATGAATTATTTAACAAATACTAAAACACTTTTTTATGTATACATTAATAATATTTTTATTCATAATTAAAATATGATTAATTATTATAGTAGAGTAAATTAAATTTATATGTTTAAATAAAAATAAACATTAAAAAGAATTATATAATATAAAATTTGAAAAATGGGATGTTTAGGGTTTTTATTTTTCAACCATGTCTATTATAATATTAAAAGTAATTTGTATAATGTAAAATTAGGACAATTTCAAAAATATGTTATTTTGTGAATGATATATTTGGAATAATATATTTATAAAATTATTAAGTAATTCGACAATCAGATAAAAGTAAAAATTTGTAATTTTTTAATTGATTTTTAGTGGTTTAAGTAATTTGACCACTTATTTAAAAAAAAAAAAAAGTTTGACTACTTAAAAAAAAAAAAAACAAAAATTACTTAACAACTATAATTCAAATCCATTAAATGAAAAATGATAACAACAAACCATCGCTAAATTTTGTACCTATCTATTAAGCATAAAATAGATATTTTTTGTGTTTTGGTGACACTAAAATTTAAAGTACTAATTGGTGACAACGACAAAAAGGAAGGAACATGAGTGCTATTTCCCTCCGTTTTCACTTTCCATAGCAACCATATGAGAATATTTACAAATAAATACATATATATATATATATATTTACATATATGCGCGCATGTTTTGACTCGGACACACACAAATCTTTAGTCAACAACAAAAAAAATTAAGTTGTCTCCAAAATTATCCAAAAACAATAACCCCACCAATAATAGCACAACAAAATAACAAAATAACCATCTTAATATATCTCATAATTAAAAAAAAAAAAAAAAATCTCATATTTAAAATCCCTCCAAAAACTGTAAAAAGTTATAAAAAACGAAAAAAAAAAAAAAAAGAACCCTATATATATACACACATTTCTTCTTCTTCCCTTGCTCATTTTTCTTCTTCTTCTTCTTCCAAGAGCCATTAATTTTCTTACACGAGAAACTACATGGTGTTTTTCTTGTCTTACCTCATTCCTTCTCTCTTGCTTTGTTCACATATTTTCGTTGAGAGAACAGAAGATGGGTAAGCTTCTTCTTGAAGAGAAGGCTCTTGGAAGTAATAATAATAATAATAATAGCAATAACTATTATAATAATCATAATCAACAATTAAAATGTTTTGATCACCGTGAGTGCAAGGACTTCAGTCTTGAGGAAAAAGTTCTTTCTTCCTTTTACGTTCAAGATCATTGTGACCTTAAAAGCGCTTCTGGGGATGATCGTAGTGGTGGTGATGATGATGATGATGATGATGAATATTCAGGTATCAGTCCAAAGGAGAGAGCTTTATTCTGGGAATCTCAGGAGGCCTTGATTCAGGTTTTTATTATTTTTCTTGCTCTCCATAATTTTATTTGGTATGATCACATGGTTTGTTTTAGAAATGGAAAAAGTTTCTATATCAGAACAGAAACAAAAAGTTTTGTCATTTCTTTGCATGCTTGGTTTGAAGAATATTTTTTGTTTTTTTAATTAAATTTATTCCTTCTCTTGAAAATTAAGTTTCTGGATATATATATATATATATAGCTAAGGGAAATATGTTAGTATAATTATTATTATTAAGAAATATAATTAAGCTCAAGAAAGTTCAAAAGCAAAATCAATTTCTGTTTTGTAGTTGTTTGTGCATGGCAAGGAAGAATTCATATGCAAAAATGTTTTTAAAAAAATTGATTTCAATCCTTTGCCGGAATGTAAAATTTTTAGCTGTTGGAACTTCTCTAATTATCCATTGCAACAAAATTATTGAATTAATAGATAATATATTTAAATGGAAGTAAATTAAAATATTTAATAGTATTTAAGGAAAAATTCATATGAAAAAATATAATTAAGCTCAAGAAAGTTCAAAAGCAAAATCAATTTCTGTTTTGTAGTTGTTTGTGCATGGCAAGGAAGAATTCATATGCAAAAATGTTTTTTAAAAAATTGATTTCAAGCCTTTGCCGGGGATGTAAATTTTTAGCTGTTGGAACTTCTCAAATTATCAATTACATCAAAATTATTGGATTAATAGATAATATATATAAATGGAAGTAAATAAAATATTTAATGTTATTTTCAGTACATCCGTGGACTGTGATTCTGTGTATTTTTCTTGGACGCTTTCATTGAATTGATAACCGAGATCATATGCAATAGGAAATGCGTACACGAAAGGGAATCTTTCTAGGAAAAATAAAGTAAAAATCATTACTGTTTTTGCTTTTAATATGGGTCCCAAAAATTGATTGGTCTCATTAATCAAAGAAAATAAAAGGAAAATCGGTAGGTCTCAAACCTTTAATTTGCGTAACAGCCAAAAATATCAGGATTCAAAGTAGGTTAAAATTAGGTATATTTCTTTGTAAAAAATAATATGTAAATCTATGGCCAATAATCATTTAGTTGGCCGAGTTGGTTATTTATTTATTTATTTATTTTATAGGTCTTGGAGTCAATCCAAATAATAGATATTTGTTATGCCATATGTGAGTTCTCAATACTACAATTCTACGTATGAATTTTGAGCCTCCTATTATGATATTTTTCGAGTGATGGCTATGTGTTTTTGGACTATTTTCAATAGGTAGATATTTTTCGGGAATAAATAAGATTTTGTGTTGTAAAATAAGATGAAATTTTAAATATCAGCTTGAAATGATTTTTTTTTTATGAGTGAAGGATATTCTTTAGAATCTTATAATAAAGGCACCATTCAATGCAAGTATAAAATCAGAATCCACCTCACAATTGTATTTCAAGACTGATTGTTTTGAATTTCATCTATTTGAAAATTAAAATTTTAAAGAATCCTAGTAATAATATTAATGAAAATAAATGATTATGCATGCCCTTGAATCTTGATGATATCGATGATCTGACAAGCAATTATTCTTGGGGTCATCGTAGAATCTTTTATGAGATAAAAATATCACACTTTTTTTTTTTTTTTTAAATATTTTCAAATGGTTTCAACTACTAGTATGATATATAGTTATTGTACGTTTTAGGCCGAAAAACATAAACCTTAATATAACACAAACTTTAATAAAATTTTCGCTTTCTTACAATTTGATGTTATTGATGATGACAAGCAATTATTTTTTGACACATCTGTCAAACGAAAAGATCTTTTATAAGATAGGAATAACATGTCATTTTTGTTTTCAAAAATATCTACTATTCAACTATTACTATGATAGCTAGAGAGTTTTATAGGTCAATTAAAGAACTTCTCAAAAGTTTACTGGATGAATGTGTCACCAAAACATAATTACAAACTTCAATCAAGTTCTACTTTTTCTTTTCTAAGTTTCATTTTCAATAAAAACCAACAAAAGTGTATCAAAATTGGTTTCTTTTATTCTAAATTGTGTACATCATTTATTTTTTTCAGGAAATTATAGAGAGGTATAGCTTAATATGTCAAAAGTTAAGAGAAGAGGTTAGTAGAATAATAGAGCAGGCAAGAGAGACGGATTTTTGCAGCTGCCCCAAGCCCAGCTCAGATGGTTGCAATTCCTGTTTGAGAAGAATACTAGTAGATTTGCTTTGTAAAAAAGGTTTCAGTGCCTCTCTTTGTACATCCAAGTGGAAACACACCAAAAAGTTTCCTGGAGGTAAAATTTTCTCTCATTGTTGATTTTAGTACGATGTTGTTGTTGAATTAAATTATGGCTTTTGGAAAACTTATGCTTAGAATAATAACATGGAGAGGTGAGGGATATAATTATATCGAATTTTTATGGTCCGTGTTTTCTAACTTTTAAATTGTTAGTATGCTACTAACCATAGAAGCTTTGGATAATTTTATACAGAAAATTTGGGATTGACAAGCCCGCGTCACTTGGTTTGTTTAATCACTTAGTTGTCTTGTTAACAATTACATTAACTATGTGCCTTGCGAGTGTTTTACAGTCAATCCACGTAACTCTGAATAATGTTCTCATATTTGCTTAAAAATTGTTCAATTTTTAGATTTAATAAGGGACAATATATGGTATGATTGAACTTATTAGTCTTTTAAATAAATTGCTAGCTTTTGAAACGTAATAAATGGTATCAAAACAGACATGGTTTTTTTTGTCTGTTTTATGAGCCCACAATTCTGCGATAAAAGAATTGGTAGCTAGGCTAGTTCTAATCTTTCGTTGAAAGGACTTGGTTTCAAAGGTAGACCGTATCACGTAATGTTAGATGTATATCCCAGACATCACATGATTGAATCCATTTGAATGTCACCATCCCAATGTAGATAGAGGAATATTGAATCTTGGTCTTATAATTGGAGAAGAATATCACAATCTCAAATTGAGTTGAGATTTTTTTTTTTTTTTTTTTTTGACCTTCTTGATACTAAGTCAGATATCTCTCGGAACCTAATTGATCTCTTAACGTGTAGTCAAAAATACTGCTTCCAAGATCAGGAGAGGTCAATCCACATTTAAGTGAGAAAATTGTCATATTTCTCTAGTCCTTTGAGCTTGAACCTTGCTCATGCTTATCAAGAAGGGGAGCAAGTGGGGTTGTGCTACTACGGCAATTGACAAAACTCAATTGAGATTCTCTTATATCCTGGTTTTTTGCTTTGCTTTTTTTATAAGAAAAATTCAGATATTTAAATGTTATATGAAAAAAATAAAAATATAATAGTCTTGATTGTTCATTATTTTTTATATTGATATGTCATTTGATTATAAATAGTCTAAGAGAAAAAAGTTGGAGATGACCCTAACTTAAATCAAATCACATAGAAATAAATTGAATCTTAAAGCTTGTAAGGGAAAAGTAGGTTGAATCACCAATTTCTACTAGCTACTGAAACACCATTTAATAGGCTAGTCATTTCAATTCCAAGTATCCATATTCAATACTATATATTCTTATCATGAATCTTAGTATCTTCCTTGATAATTTCTTTAAACTTTTACAGGAACACATGAATACATTGAAGTGATAACAAGTTCGCTAGGACGCAAGAAGCAAGTTTTGTTATTAGTAGAATTGGAATTCCGGGACCAGTTTAAGATTGCGAAGGCATGCAAAGAGTACACCAACCTTGTAGCTCAGTTGCCAGAAATCTACATAGGAAAGCTAGATTGCTTGAGAGCCATCATTCGGATTCTCTGCAACGCAGCCAAGAAGTCCATGGAGGAGAAGAAGATCTATATGGGGCCATGGAGGAAGAGAAGCTTCATGGAAATGAAATGGTCTTATTCTCTTGAAAAGAAGCCTCTTGATGACTCTTTGAACAAGTCTCATGCAGCTTGGCATTCTTCTTCACGACAACAGCAGCAACCTCATAGTACTTGCTTGAATTTTTCTGCGGCTCCTCCTGCTGTGGCTGTCACTTGAAGTTTTCAAATACGCTTTGGTGGCAGGTTTCGTGATCCGGATATAATTTTCTGTCTTTGAAAATAAAAAAACACGTAAAATTTTGGTACCAAGAAAAAAGAGTGTATTTATTTATTTTGAATGTTTTGTTTGAAGTTTGAGTTTTGCTAACTTAGTGATTGAATAAGGTTATCCATTAATAACAATTATTGAATTGATTGTAATGATGATTATTGAAGAATATTCAACTGTTTTTATTAATGGATAACTTTACCCAATCAGTAAAGTAATCAAACCTAAGAAATTTTTATATGTGAAAAAAGAATACTTGCATGTGAGTAATTGCACAAGTGTCTTAGCTGAAATTCTGGAGGTTGAAGAGACATAGGAAAGAACCCAGAGCAGAGCTACCATTTTGGATGTTAATTGTGACTTGAGGGTCATGATAGAATTTTTCAGGTTTTATAATATTACTAAGAGCTTGCAATGTACTTTATATGAAAAGAGAGTAGTTTGTTCAACATTTGGGAATTTTGAAAAGAATCCATTATGTCTTTTATTTTATTTTATTATTTTATTTTTTTTGTGTGAAGTCATTTACTAGTTTTAACGAAATATATAAATTAATGAAAGATGATGATTTGTAATTTTAAATCAAGTTCTTTCAAAAAAACAAAATAATAAATAAAATAGATCAAGTTGATTTCTTCATGTTCATTGTTGACAGACTTTCAAAACTGTTACCAAGATTTGAATCTTTCATGGACACTATAGTTTTGTTAGTAAGACCTTTTATTTTTTTATTGTATTTTATTTTTTTAATACAATATAGGTACATATTTATCTACTGGGACCATCTAAAGTTGTAAACGTTTCAGACCAACATAGAAATCTATCTACAATAAATAAAAAGATTACCCTCTAGTTGTAGGGATCAAACAGAAAATTGACCTATATAAGGGTCAAAGAGAAATTGACCAACTTGAAGGCCATTGGTGCTCCAACCATGCACTGTATTCATTGTGTGGAAAACACATGATAGGCTTACATCCCAGCAAGCCACTTTGGAGCAGTAAGACGTTTTACTTTTAATACATGAGATTTTGGGTTCAAATATAATTCACATCCGGACGGTGGATGATGTGTTAAATAAATAATTTTAATGGTTTCTGAAAAATGGTTTAAATTTTTTTATTCAACAAATAATTTAATATAATATTATATGGAGTAATCTTTAATATCAAACATAAAATAATTTTTTATCCAATCTTATGCTACATCAAACATGAAACAATGTGATTTTTAATCCAATCCTTACCAAACATATCACAATGCTAATTTAGACAATGGGAAATGCAAATATACACTTCCAAAACCAATTCTATCAAATCCAATCTCTTAATGAAAGTCCAACTCAATCCTGATTACCAAATAAACTCCAATGATTTTACATCATAGTGCTAATTTAGATGAAGGGGAACGCTAAATGTACACTCCTAATACTAATCCTATCAAATCCAATCTCTTAATGAAAGTCCAATTCAATTCCGATTACCAGATAAACTCTAAGAACTTTACATCCAATTCAATGATTTTTTTGAAAAATATTTTGATTGAACTCTTCTTTACAAGCACTCTGCCCTGCATTCCAACACATCCAAATATATGATAATAATCGAGTGAGAAGTGGACATGCGTTTATCCACACCACATGGCATAAATATTTGTACGCATCCACACCACATGACATACTGAGTGGCTAGAGCAAGTTTCTCTTACACACGATTCATAAAGATTTGTGTGCATGCAGGGGAGAGAGAGAGAGAGAGAGAGAGTACTGAATATCTCAATAAACGTCACCTGACTTCTGAGCATAACTTTACATTCAATTACAAATGAAAAATTGAACAAGCCAAGAAGGGTAGACAAGAAAAATGTTTTCTTGTATAACAACCAATCGTGGAAAAAAATCAGGGCAAAAACAAAAAATTTACTCACTGCTACTGTTATCATACATGCGTAAAAGTATATAATGACCTGTGTTTATCAGTGCTTGAGCTCTTACAGATCAGAATCCCTGGAATGAAGATGACAGAATCCTGAAAAGCCCATCTGGGTTATCGGCATGTACCTGTCAAAACTTACTGTTAGCATAAAGGCATAACCAGAACATAATGATTTCGTCAGAGTTAATGCTCATCCATACTGATGTAGTATAGGGTTGGAAGTTGATTAGTAGAATAACATCATCATTGAATATAAATTCAGGTCCTAGTTGTTATTTTACATAACATTTACTTGTTTAGTTTCTGCTAATATCCGCTTGGAGAAAATGGACTACATATTATGCTCCGATGCAAACAGAAGAAATAAAGCTTGTAATATTAACATACCCAATGGCCAGCATCTTCAAGGACATGCATTTCAACTCCACCTCCGCCATCAGCAGCCAGCTCTTCAGCGGCGTGAATTCTTTGAAGATCTTTGAGAGCCCACCTGTGCAAGCTTCTCTCTGCTTTCAAAAAATTAACATGCACACCTCGAGGCAAGTTTTCCACAAATTTCCTACATCATTTGGTTAAAAAATTAAAAATTAGCTGCAAGCAAGACTTCAAAATTTAAGAAATACTACAACATAGGAAATAGGATTTTATTTGCACTTCCTTAACTTTCCAACATATATATAAATCTTGACTAGAAAGGTGCACTGTTCGTGAATTCAGTAGGAAAAAGAAAACTAATATTGTCCATTGAAAGGTCCATTGTGCAGTGTTCACCCCGATAAAAATCTAGCAGAAAGGAGCTACAAAAGCCTATTTCTGTCTATAACACTCATACAAATTTCCATCCATCATGATCGGATATTAGATGAAAATAAGCACCATAAATTTGTCTCTTCATAGGATTGGTACATTTCAGCGATCCCCTCCAGGTCAAAGACCCATGAAAAGCCTGATGATGCCAAACCAGGAGAGCCAATTGGTCGGAGGTTAGTTACCACCCACTGTACACAAATAAGAATAAGATTAAAGATGAAATTCAGAGGGTGTCAGGAGCACCATGTTCGGTGGTAAACAAAGATAAACTAGAAATTAGACAACCCAAACAGGGAAAATGCAAATGCAAATTTCCATATTTTTCAGGGGGAAAAAATATATCACAGAAGCTCTGCAATATTACAGCTACAGAAAAGAGTTAAGCAGACCAAACAGAAAAAGAGTTCAACCAATAATCATAATATACCAGTGCCTAGTAAAAAGATATGGGAAGAGAGAGAGAAAAGAACGAACACACAAAAGCATTTAAAATTGCTAGTGGTGTTGATCATACCTGTGCTACATCTTTGGAGAAGCCCTCTTGAAGAATGGCATTCACAACCTCCCGCTTCGAGGAGACCTACGCCAATGGAAGATTTTGACATAATATAAACTATGGCCGGAAATAAATTAATGGAACATAAACTGATAGGGATAACAGAATATTCAACAATTTCAACAAAGCAAAAGGTCATAAAACATCTATATTTCTAGGACATATAGTAAAAATAAAAAAACATGCCAAAAAAAAAAAAAAAAGTTAAAAACAAACCTCCTTAGGCAGTTTACTGAGGAAAGAAATCAATTCAGCTGGATGGTCCTCACCATCTCCACCAGCTCTAACTTTTCCAGGAGTAGCATCCAAAACCCATACCTGTAGAACACAAATTACAAGAAAATATAGAAAGATGCAAGAATGAAAGCATGAAGAAACAAAATTAAAAATTAAAAAAGAAAAATGGTGTTACTAAGAATCAAATTTCTGAATGCCTCCAGACCATTTGAACCTCCAGACCGCCTCAGAATAAATTTAACTATAACTGGGGAGCCAACTGTCTTGCAATCAACCGGCTTCCCCTTTTATAGCCTGTCATTATGTATGTAGTATACAACAAGGTTTGTTTTAACTGCTGAGGCCCCTATTATTACAGCTAAACAGCAAAAATTAAACATTTGCATTCCACAATAGTATAAAGTAACCTCATCTTATCAACATAGCAAGATTTGAAATACTACAAAGTGTACATATTGACATGAAGTTTTATAAACATACAGGATATATATATATATATATATACGCACACGCAAACTCAAGCCAAAAGTCTAAAAGCAACTCAGCAATATTTAGCAGAGAAAAAACTTACTTTTAGAGGCCGTGCTAGTGGTTTGGCAGCTTGGTCTACCATGCTCAAGACAACTGCAGAGATAATTATGAAGCATATTAAGGACTTGAACCACCTGAAATATAAGTAATTTAAAGTATCATATCCAATTGCCTGCTGTTGAACAAGATCAATGCAGCAACAACTAAAGATACCTTTTCCTCCAAAGCTGTGACCAACTAAAACCCGGGGTGTTACTCTAAGCTGTCCAACCTGATCAACCAGAAAAGTGGAGAAAATTAGTAGTGGTTGAAAAAGAAAGTGGCCAAAGTAAATTACTAACTAAATGAACTTCTATCTCTTTTTGGCTGGGGTTTTCTATCACTAAATAGACTTCAATGATAAGGAAAACAACACATCACATCCTAGGTGAAAACTCATTTGGGTCTCCAGTATTATTAATGCATCTATTAATTAATTAACTGACTGACTTACTTTTTATTATTTTAAGTAAAAAATTAATAATAATAATAACTCAAATTATAAATATGTTTTATATAATGGGGCAACATCAACAACCCCATTTTTTTACACAGTTTTTGACACACTTTTACGGTCCTGGAATATAATAGGATTGGATGACTTAGATTTAATCATTTATTATCTCCTCTCTAATTAAATCTTGAATTAAAATTCTCCATCCTATCTCTTCATTAATTCCAACAAAATATTTTCCTTTTATTCTTTCCTCTTCTCACACTTCTCTCCAGACAGTTACTTTTTTTTTTTTAAAAAAAAAAATCTCTCATCTCATCTCCTTCACACTCAAACCACTCGTATCTGTAGAGAAAACTACATAATTCAAATTATCATGCCGAACATTACTTTATCTCAATAAATATGACGGTTTTACTTAATCATAATAATATGGCATTTTTTTTTTATAAGATTGGTCAACAAAATTATCCAATAAAGATTTCATAAGTGTTGAATAGATATCCCTCTGCCCAATTAAAATATATATAAAAAAAAAAAGACCTCCAAAAAGCTTCAAAATTCTTAAATTAAGTAATAAAATGTATGTTATTAATATTTTGTAATTTAAAAAAATGAAGAGAAAACAATGGATATGATATACCCCGAATATTTGTTGGCAAATAACAATATGAAATAAATTTAAACTACTGTATCTCATGCGGCAGTTGTAGAATTACCAATCAAACTGAAGAAGAGAGATTTTAGTAAAAGCACAGAGGAAAGAGAAGGAAAATTAATGCAATTGAAAGAAGAGGAAAGATAAATTTAAATTGAAGATTTAAATGAGAAGAGAGAATATGAGAGAATAAATAATTAAATCTAAGTCATCTAAATCTTACAACCATAAAAGTGTGTAAAAAATGAGTAAATAAATGGAACTGTTGATCCTGCCCCCATAAATATATATATATATATATATATATATATCTTCTTTAACTAATTTTTTGTCCGAAGAAAATTTTTAAGCACAGGGCATATATTTCAATTATGTTCTACTCTAATTCATCTGAAATGAGGCCACATTCACAGCAAACACTAAACTTAAAATATATAAAAGAAGGGATAATCCCAAAAAAACCCATTGTAGTTTACAAAAATGTCTATTTTACTACTTATGTTTAATTTTTGTCCAAAATCCTCCTTGATGTTAAAAAATTAATAGAAAATATCAATTTTACCTTCCATGACTTTGTCATCAACTTGTGTCCGTTGAAGACATTTTCGTCATTTCACAAGCCTCTAAGGGTATTTTGAGTATTTTTATTAACATCAGAAGGGATTTTAGATAAAAATAAAATCATAGGTAATAAAATGGATATTTTTACAAACTATAATGAGTTTTTTGGGATTATCCCAAAAAAGTCAAATCTATTCTAAAAGGCATAGCTGCATAACCAATGATTGCCTTAACTGATAGAATGCACATCAGATATCAATTTCAGCTAATGAACAAGGGCATACAACCATGCATAAAATTCAAAATCATTCCTCAAGAACTACACACCAGCTTTAATACATCATGAGCTGTTGAGGCTACAGTATGGGGCCCCGTTTTCTTATTTGATGCAGAATCACCATGGCACCGCAGATCTACTAACAGAAACTACATCAACAGAACCATTAGAAATAAATAATGATCGTCATCATTAATAATTTTCATTTCTTTGTGCAATTTCATATAAGCTCATGCAATCCCAATTATATAATGCAAACCATGAAGTGAAACGATCTATCAATAAAAGATTATGAAATAAAATACTATCTACAAACACAATAGAGACTATTGAGAACCAAGTGACTGAGATCCCTTCAGAAACACTATATAATACCCAGTAAAAAATTGTTACCAGCCTTGGGTACTGCACTACCTTATAAGCATTCCATGTTTAAATTCACCCAGGCCCTCAGATCTCACAGCTAATATGCAATTCATCAATAGTGAAGCTAAGATTTTCATTGCAAGCCAGTCTACATCTCAAATGGTTACAGAATAACACATTTGCGACCACTACCATCACCACCACCACCACCACTACCACACAACCACACAACTGTATAAATAAAGAAATAGATAATAATAATAATAATAACAACAACAACAGCAGCAGCAGCAGCAGCTCTAGCAACAGCAGGGGTTGCACTGATGAATGATGGTATAAAAGCAGTGGCAAAGATGAGGGTTCACAATGAAATCTTAAGCAAACACTCTATGCAATGAGTTTCCATCATCGGGCAGATAAAAAGCCAAAATGAAGTTTACAAAAGGCAACACTTAATAATTAGTCAGGGAAACATCTAAGATACAAATGGGGCATCAACTAGAGACAAAATGCCCAAAAATTCAAACAGCCCTCAGATCTCATAGCTATATATTGGGTCATTGCGGTATAGCTAAATGGTATTCGTTACAAGCCTCCACATGTCATCATCCATTGTAACTAGAAGATAGATAGATAGATAGATAGATAGAGTGGAAGACATGATGATGGTGATGGTGATGTTGATAATGGACATTACAAAGACAATGACATTAGTAAAGTCTCACAGCGAATATCCATGCTACCACTCCACAAACTGAGTTTTCCATCATTGGGCATATAAAACATATATCAATTATCAGTCTACTAAGTAAGACAGCTTGTAAGAACACAGATTAAACAGAAAAAAATCAGTTAATCACTAACCCTTAACAGTTAAAATTTACTAAACAATACCTGCCATGTTGGAAATGCCTGCGCCAATCTTCGAGCAAAAGTTCCTGTGCATTGAAAAATTAATCAATTACATCAAACAGAAGCTTTATAAATGAAAGCCACATATTAATATCTTTCGAGACTTTCTAAAACAAATAAAACTACAGCGAACGTTACGGAGAGAAACACATCTGGAACAAACATTTCTTCCTCTATTGATTTATGAAGCCCAACAAATAAAGAAACCTATTGTGCAAATTGAATTTCGCTACTAATCTAGTTCTAGGCAAGTCAAAACCAATATCTTATAGTAGATCATAATACCTACCCCAATTCTTCCGGCTGCCCAAAATGCCGTGCAAGAGAACAGCTGTTGGAGGATCCCGTATTGACTTGTCCATTGCAGCACTCCATCTTACCTGTAGATAAACCATTTTGCATATATAATTCTATACAGCAAAAGGAACTGAATTAAGAAAAACAATTAAGAGTATTCAGCTGCATAGTACTGCACAACTCACAAGTTGACATATTTTCTGCAAATTAAAAACTTCAAATGCAGAAAATGCAAGACAAATGGAAAATGCAAGTACCAAAGTTTTCTCAAGATTTCCAACTCCTGATAAATTCCACACTTCAAGCTTCAATCAACAACACCAAAAAGGCTCCACAATATGCCAAGCCATCAATCAAATTACATAAGTATTTTTTACAAGATTAACTGAACTTGTCTTAATAACACGGACCACAATTACTTATACATGAGGCAAGTTCTTATATCTGCTAAAGCCTTGTGATCCTCAATCATTACAAGTTCATCCCAAGACATCACTCAAGACCTTATATTGACACTTGAAACTAGCTGACCTTACAAACTTCACTCAGCCAAATGCAATAAGATGAAATTACATTCTAAAACTTAGAATATTATAAAATTCTCAAATAAAAGCAATAGAAAACGTAATAAACAATTGTAGACTGGGATGAATAAGACTTACAAGTGCACCTTGAACAAGCTCATATGCCTGCAAACCAACATCACAAAGTCAGTTGTCACGTACCAAACCAGAATACTTTATCCTCACTGAACATTAATTTTTATCTTTTTCTATGAATAGAAGCATGCTTATCAGAGACTCTCAATCTGAACTACACAAGTGTTTCCATAAATCATTTTTGGTCTCAGCATGGACATGAATTTACATAAGTGTGACAAGAACTTAATACCAGAACTCCAGATGGCTCAGCCACATTTCTGCTACGAGCAAGCCTCTCATCAACTAATGCCATCCGTACACAGAGCTGTCTAGCCCCACTGTTCGATCGACCCAATGATAACTGAGAGACACCAAAAGCACCATTCTACAACGAAACACAAAACAAATCAAAACACTTGCCAAATATAACCAACCACCCTAGTGTCCACTAATTCCACATATATTAGAATTTTAAAGGATCATAACCTGGATGCTAGACCAAAATTATCAAATCCGAAACTGCCTAGAAAGGCCATCATTCTATACTCAAAACACACATATTACACCAATTTAGTGATCATCACAACAGTATCTAAACATAAACATTCTACATCAAAACTAACAAAATATCATACAAGACTTAGTAATTAACAGAGACTCTACTTCAATAATCATCAACTTCGTTAAAAATTTTCAATTTTTCTTCTGTTTTAACAACAAATATCATACAAAAACAGACTAGTTCACTCTGTTCAATTTCCAATTTTTATTCCAAAAATCTATTCAACATCAAAAATCACCTTGAAACCATTGCTATTGTTAAAAAAATTCAAATTTTCTTCTTATACCTGGCGAGGTTTTGAAAATGGCAAGTGTACAGCGAAATGCGAGTCGGACTTCAACCTCCTGTCCGCGGTTGTTGTGCTCAGCGGAGACGCCGCGAAGTTCGAGAGCGCCGTCGCCGACGACGACATTGTGGCGGTGAAATGCAGGAGGTCCGGATCTGAAGAGAGAAACTTTCTTTTTTATATATATCAATATATTTTTTTAATTTTGTTTTTGTTTTTGTTTTTTAATATTTTGTTTTGTTGCTGTTTTTTGCGGCGGAGAAATTGAAGAAGTGGAAGGATAGAGAGAGAGAGAGAGAAAGCGAAAGCGAAAGCGGTGGCGGAGACAGCGAAAAAGGCGCGGTGTCGTCTCAGAGGCGCCACACGCTTTCGTGAGTCGTGACTCAGGAAGAGGGCAGAATCGTCCACTTACATTTGGTCGTGGCTAAAACACGTTGAAGACGTAGGCCACGTGAATTAACTGTGGCTGCCTTAGTCAGGTAGTAGTTCACCGTCCACCCACCTGAATACACAAGAAAATTGTATTTGGAATTTGGATCTTATATCATTACTAAATTATTTTTAGTTAAATTTAATTCGTTATAATCAAAACTCCACATTATTGAGCAAATGTGGTTCAAAAAGGGACAATGATCTAGATTCGAATTACCTCCATCACCTCCTGAAGACATTAAATTATTATAATCAAAGTTCCATATTATCTCCAAATACGGTTTGATAATAAATAATCTAACCATACATATAATTTATATAAGGAATGCTAAATACACTTTGTCAATAATATATAAACTAAGGAATGCTAAATGCACTCTATCAATAATATATAAATTAAGGAATGTTAAATATACTTTACAATCTATTAATTTAAATAAACCTTCCCAATAGAATCTCTTAATTTACTCTCCATTTGTTGTATAACACATGTACAAATTGATACTTTCATCATATAACACATGTACAAATTGATACTTTCATCATACTTTTGAAAACTAAAATTATCACGTCTTTTACATTTTAGATAAGTAAAGTGCAATAACAGTATAAATTTATATATGTGTTATACAATAAACAGACAATAAATTCTAAGTTTATGTATTAACAGGGTTGTGTAGTTGTTATTTGAATATTGTTGACACTCGGAAACGGTCAACTCAGAGATTCTGGGGCCCAGACTGCGAGCAAGGTAATTAAAGAATGATAATGGCGATGGATGGGTGATAAATGAGTGGTAAATGAAGTTTAAGGTTGGTGAAGCTCAATTAAGGTAAAGGAGTATTGGTTGTGGCAGTTAGATGAATGCAATCAGATAATCAATGAAGATAAGAGAGAGGAGGAAGGATGCAGCACACAAGAATTTTTACGTGGTTCGGCGACTGCGCCTACGTCCACGGTCATTCTGAGGTAATTCCGGCAGAGTGACGGTTCTCTAGTCTCCTTTTGTACAGTAAAAATCTCCCTTATTTATAGAGAGATGGAGATGATAAAAGAAATACAAAAGAAAGTCATACACGTCACAGGCAACGATTATTTTCAATTAATCCTGACATAGCCATGCTGCATTGATTGTAGAGGTGATGATTGTTCTCTTTCTACACACGTCTGCATTTAATGCACCAGGAGAGGTCTTTCCTTCATTAATTGCATAGCGGCTGCATTGAATGCTTCTGGGTAATGGTATAGACAGTTTTCGATGGGAAATCAGGGGAGTTGGTGACTTTGATGACTTGCAGCGCACGATATCCCCTAAATAAACTCCTCTGGACAGTCAGGCCGTGCAGGCTGTAAAGGCGCAGACATGGTCAGGAGAGGCGGTCAGGCGGTCTTGAGATTTCTGCGGGCTTGCGACCTAAGCGGTCTCGCGAGCTGAACGAGCTGGCGACGTGGGCAAGAGGCATGCTTGGGAGGTCTGGAAGCTGTTGCGAGCTCGTGACATGGACGGCCTCACGAGCTGGGCCTGCAACTGCTGGTCTCGATCTTGGGCCTTCTGAGCCCCCGCTCCTATCCAAGTATAGAGGGCTTATATTGGCCAATTTAGGCAAAACGAGAAAATGGGCATAACATCAAGCCCCCTAGCTCTCTGTGCGATCTGCGGACTATAAGCTGATTCAAACACATGGTTGGTGCCCATTTGCAAGCTTTCTGGCCTCGTTTTAACCTTTGTACTGTAACTGCTGACACGTGGCGTTCATACAGGCGTTGGAGCCACAAATGTGCCTTGGGGCCGTACGCATTTAATGCGCATGTCTTATAACTGACATGCATGACGGCATATGACCGAGATTGGTGCTGGGCTGTTGGATTCTTGACGGTTATGCTTTTACGTTAGATCGGATGGCTGGGGATGGATGTCTTGGCCTATATAATTCAGAGGTCTTTTCCGATTCCCATTTTTTTTGCTTTTCTGATACGACACTAATACCTCATTTCTCACCATTTTTCTTCTCTGCTTCTTCTGCCCCTCTTTCATCACTTGATAACTTCTTCAGACTCCGCTGCTTCAGGGATCAACTGTCATTTCTAGCAAGTCGTTTACAACTTGAACAAGGTAATTTTTTCCTGACTTTGCTTTTTTATGCTTTTTGAGGATTTACTTCTGGTTTGTAGTGTCAGTCTCTGTCCTCGTACCATGTCTGTGAGTCACTGTGTGCCTGCCTTGCCTTTAGAAATTTATTGTGCTTGTTGTTTGAGTACTTGTGTTCACTAGGGGCGACCTGGCTGTCAGCCTGATTGTCCCATATCGTTGTTGATGAACTTGTGAAGTTTGTTTCTGGACTTTTCTTGCTAGGAATCGCACTTTGTGGATTGTATAGTGCTGGTTCATTTAGAATCTTTGTCATTTGTTGACGTTGCTTAGGATTTTGATGAGAATGTCCCTGTACTGCCTGATAGGGTACCTGTAGACATAGGGTCAGCAACATAAACTTTTAGGGAGACATAGTACCTGATGGGCCCACGTTCCTGGGCCTCCGTTGCCTTTGGTGGCCAAGTGTGCGACCTGACGCATAGGACAATAGCTCAAGGAACTCTTTTTTGTGGCTTGCTAGGCTTAGCTTGCTGTAAGCGTTCTGATGTCGTTCCTTCTGTGCTGTAGATGTCAGGTCGCTCACGTACTGATCGAGGCAGGGCTTCTGCTTCTAGAAGGCAGGCAAGGCGCTAGATTAGTGAAGCCGAGGCTACGACCTCGCGAGCTAGCGGGTCTACCGGGGAGGTCGCAGGAAGGGATGAGGTCGCTGAGAGGGAAGACCGACATCCTTTCACTCATACGCCTTCGAGCATTACCCTCTCGATGCTGGAGGCTTGGGCCCGAGACTTCAACTTCCCTTTGGGGTGCCGAGCTAACATCCCCAAGGCTAGTGATCGAGCTGCTTATCCTCCTACGGGCTTTGTGGTGATCAGCCGTGAGTATATAGAGCTCGGATTTAGGTTCCCAGTCCCCGACTATCTTAAAAACCTTCTGAACGACCTGAAGCTCGCCCCATTCCAACTGACCCCAAACTCGTACGCCTACCTAACCACTTTAGCAGCGGCGTTCATCAAGCACGGGCTCGAGCCCCCTACGTCTCGCATCCTTCGTAGCTTTTTCAGCTTCAAGGGGATCTCCAGAAAGGACGGGCTTTACTACGTTGCGCCTCGTCAGTCTTCGCCATACATGGGATATTTACCCCAGGACTGCACCAAGTCCAATGTGGGGGAATATAAGTCTCACTGGACCCTGGTCACGTGTACTTTGCTTGGGGGTCTGTACAATAGAAGTTTTGTGCCGGAACCTAGTAGTTAGAGACCTGTAGCTTGCAGAAATAGTGATACAGCCACTAGAATAATAGTTTTTATTTATTTATTTTTTTTATGAGTTTGCTTTTGTTTTGCAGGCATCGCTGCCCCTAAGTACAAGCTTAGAGAGGACGAGCTCGCTATTCTGGACGCTTATGCGGCGGCCAAGAGACCAAACGACGATTTCTTCCCCTCTAATAGTGAGCTGGTAGAACGGGGCCTCGCACCACCTGCCTCAGGTCCATTTTTGAACCTAAATAGTGACCTGGGGATACAAGGAGAGAGATATGAAGTTCGCTCAATTTTCGCTGCCCCTGAACAATCTGAGTCAGATCCGCAGCCACTGCTACAAAGGTCCTCGAGCACAAGCACGTCTACCAGCACATCCTCGGGTAACATGCGAAGGCTCGCGATGTCTGTTCCCCCCCTTAGGTCGGTTTCACCTGCCAGGGAGCCTGAGGTCGTCGAAGTGGACGATACTTCTTCGGACCCTTCTCAGAGAGTGCTTTCTCAGCCCGCTGCAGCTGCTTCTCCTCAGGCCGGGTCAGTGGCAACACCTCAGAAGCGAGCTGCTCCATCTGGAGGGGAAAGTCCTCCCCCAGCAAAGAAGGCCGGGGTTTCTGTCGAAAGGGGCTCAGTTTCACCGGAGTCTGAGGCCCTCATCAGGAAGAAGAAAGGGAAGGCCATAGCTGGGCCCCCAGTCCCAAAGAGCAAGGGCGTCGTTGAAGTCCGCAAGCCCGGGGCAGTCGTCATCGGTAGGGAGTTGAGCACCGGGGCACTTAGACCATCCGCAGGGTCTGCTGGGGGGGTCGCAAGCTGATTCAGGGCTGCACCCTGACGTGGTGAGGGAGATGGAATACTTCAGTAGCTTCGTGGATCTCGTGCCTGAAGTCATGGCGAAGCGTAGCCCGAAGCTGTAGAAGCCTGAGATCGTAGGTCGCACACTCGTGGGCTATGTAGCCCGTCATGCAGCGCTGGTAAGACCCAAGCTCCTTCACACTCTCTGGCTTTCCTTCACTTCAATTTTTTAACCATTTTTTACCTTTTCAATTGGGCATGGGAGCGATGAAGTTCATGAAGGAGATTGAGGACCAGCACGATGAGAAGGAGGCTTTCAGGCTGGCCAAGGAGCAATTTGAGGAGGAGAAGAAGACGTTACAGGATGAAGTGAACCTTCTCCAGGACGAGTATGGGAAGCTCGATGCTAAGCTCCGGGACGCTGATGCAGCCTTGTCACAAGAAATTGCTCGTAGGGAGGCGGCCACCTCTGAAGTCACCAAGGTCCATAGTGAGTTGAAGCAAGTAAAGGGCAAGCTAACTGCTGCACAGAAAAAAGCAAAGGTTGCTGAGAGTAAAATAAAACAGCAACAGCAGGACTTGGCTTCAACCAAAGAGAAGCTCGCAGGGGTCGAGGAGAAGCTGGCTGGGGTAGAGGGGAAGCTGGCTCAGGCTGAGGCGGACATTAAGACTCAGCTAGCTTAGGAGCGGGACAGGGTCGACGAAGAGATCGAGAGGGCTTTCTTGTTTAGCATGTGGGAGCACTACCCGGACTTGGACTACTCATTCTTTGGGCTGGTCGGTGTCGAAACAATCCAGGAGTTCGTGGAGCATGCTGCTAGTGCTCAGGGCGCGCAACATGTTGATACTTCCCTTATTCCTCCAGTTGATCCATCTGCTGTCCCAGTCCCTTCACCAGAGCAAATCCTTGAGGGACCTTTAGCTTCCGAGGATCTTCCAGTGCCTGAGCCCCCAGTAGAAGCCTCTCCTGATCTCCCAGCTCTTGAGCATGTCCCTGCGTCGGAGCCCCCAGTAGAAGCCTCTGTTGATCCTTCTGCTCCATCGGACGCATCAGCTAGCGCCTAGAACACTTCAGCTTCATTTACTTGTTTCATTCATTATTGTTGTTATTATTATTATTATTATTATATATTTTTTTATGTGTAATAGGGCCGCAGATGCTCAGCGTTCCAGGCTCGGGGTAACTCTGATCCATCCATGTTGGCCAAGTGATAGGCTCCATTCTTCAGACTCTGCTTGACGAGGTACGGTCCCTCCCAGTTAGGTCCGAGCGCTCAATCACTTGCCTTACGAGCTCCGGGGAGGACTAATCTGAGAACGAGGTCCCTTGCCTTGTAGTTTCGAGCTCGCACCTTCTTGTTATAATACTTGGCAACTCTCTGTTGGTACACTGCTACCCTCATGCGAGCTGCTTCCCTCGCTTCCTAGGCTAAGTCTAAATTGGCAGCAAGCAGCTGGTCATTGTCCTCAGGTTGGAATGAGGCCCTTCGCTGGCTAGTGACTTCAAATTCTACTGGGATCATGGCCTCTGTTCCGTAGACCATGGAAAATGGGGTTTCACCTGTTGAGCTACGAGCTGTGGTCCTATATGCCCAAAAGACTTTCTGCAACTCGTCCACCCAAGCCTCCTTCCTTGCCTATAACTTGGTCTTCAAAATCTGCTTGATGATCTTATTCACAGCCTCGACTTGACCGTTGGCCTGAGGGTAGTCTACAGCTGAGAAGCTTTTCACAATTCCGAGCGTTGTAGAAGTCTATGAATTACTCACTAGTGAACTGAGTCTCATTGTCTGTCACGAGCTGCTGAGGGATTCCAAACCTGCAAATGATGTTGTCCCACACAAACTTCTCTATCTTCGCGGTGGAGATCTCTGCTAGCTCCTTAACTTCAGCCCATTTGGTGAAGTAATCCACAGCAACCACAACATGCTTACAACTTCCTCGAGTTGTGTGCAAGGGTCCGATGAGGTCCATTCCCCAGATTGTGAAAGGTCATAGACTCACCATCTGCTGGAGGTAGGCTGGTGGAGCTCGTGGGATCTTGGCGAACCTCTAGCATTTGTCACACTTTTTCACTAGATCTATGGCATCTTGTTTCATGGTTGGCCAGTAGAACCCCTGTCTGAGGGTTTTCTGAGCCAAAGATAATGCTCCCGCATGGTTCCCACAATGACCTGCATGTATATCCCTCAGTACGATCTCACAGTCCTCGCCATCTATACATCGCAGCAGCGGGGCCGAGAATCCTCTCTTGTACAATCTGCCATCGTAAATGCAATACCTGGTTGCTCTGGCTCGCAAGCGACGAGCTTCCAATTTATCCTCTGGCAGCCTCCCTTCTTACAGGTGATCTAATAACGAGCTCATCCAAGAGTTAGGCCGGACTTGCAGAAACATCATTACCTCCTTGTCTTCAATACTCGGAGTTGGCAAGAACTCCACAAGGATAGACTCCAGGAGATCAGCATCTTGGGAGGTCGCTAAGCGAGCCAGAGCATCTACATTAAAGTTCTGAGCCCTGAGGATCTGATTCACTTCAAACTCCTTGAAAGCCCCTAGTAACTCCTTAGCTTTTTGAAGATACTCTGACATCTTCTGTCCCCTGGTCTGGTACTCTCCTCTGACATGGCAAACGACAAGTTGAGAGTCACTAAAGACCTTTAGCTGTTCAACTCGCACTTCCTTTGTCAGGCGGAGTCCGACAAGCAACGCCTTATACTCGGCCTCATTGTTGGTCGCCCAGAATCCGAACCTTAAGGCACTCATGATCTTGTGGCCTTCTGGGCTGATCAGCATTACTCCAGCCCCTGAGTTGTGCTCGTTAGATGATCCATCCACATAAAGTTCCCAAGTCTGACCACCTGCTAGCTCCTCCTGCTCTGATACTGGCCCTGTAAACTTAACAATAAAATCTGCAAGTGATTGGGCCTTGACTGCCGTCCTAGACCTGTACTCTATGTCGAACTGAGCGAGCTCAACGGCCCACTTGAGGAGCCTGCCTGAAGTATCTGCTTTTTGGAGGACTTACCTGAGGGGGTACTGCGTGAGGACCTATATCTGATGAGCTTGGAAGTAAGGACACAGCTTCCTCGAGGCGATCACCAGGCAGTATGCAAGCTTTTCCATTTGTGAATATCGGGTCTCCGCATCAACCAACCTTTTACTGATGTAGTATACAGACAACTGTATCTTCTCTTCTTCTCTCACCAAGGCTGCGCTCAGAGCATGTTCAGATATACCTAAGTATAAGAATAGTTTCTCCCTATCCTTTGGCTTGGACAGAAGAGGGGCCTGACCCATATATTCCTTCAGCTTCTGGAATGCCTGTCACAATGCTCAGTCCATTCGAAGTTCTTGGTCTTCTTTATTGCTTCGAAGAAAGACATGCACTTGTTAGTAGCCTTCGAGATGAACCGGTTGAGAGCCGCGACCTGGCCGTTAAGGCTCTGCACATCCTTGATTCTGAAGGGGGACCTCATCTCCACAAGCGCCCTGATTTTCTCTGGATTGGCCTCTATTCCCCTGCTATTCACCATAAACCCAAGGAACTTACCAGATGCTACCCTAAAGGCACACTTCAGAAGGTTTAATTTCATCCGATAATTCCTGAGGACTCTGAATGTCTCATCCAGATTGCGGACATGATCTGCTGCTCTCTGGGACTTTACTAGCATGTCATCTACATACACCTCCATGGTTTTCCCAATCTACTCCTGGAACATGGTGTTGACCAATCGCTGGTAGGTCGCTCCTGCATTCTTCAGTCCGAAGGGTATCACCCTGTAACAGTACAGCCCCCTATCAATGACAAAAGAGGTGTGTTCTTCGTCCTCCGGGTTCATAAGGATTTGGTTGTATCCTGAGTAGGCACCCATGAAACTTAAAAGTTGGTGCCCTGCTGTCGCATCTACCAGTTGATCAATCCTGGGTAATGGGAAGCTATCTTTTGGGCAAGTCTTGTTTAGGTCGGTGAACTCAATGCACGTCCTCTACTCCCCGTTTTTTTTCTTCACGAGGACTGGATTTGCGACCCAAACAGGATAACGTGCCTCCCTGATGAACCTGTTAGCTAGCAACTTCTCGACCTCCTCCTTCAGAGCTGCATAGCGTTCCGGGGTCATCGGCCTCCTCTTCTGGCGGATTGGCCTGTGCTTGAGATCTATATTCAGTCTGTGGCACATAACACCAGGATCTATCCCCACCATGTCTTCGTGATTCCAGGCGAAGACATCAAGGTTCGTCTTTAGAAATTCTGCGAGCTCAGTCTTCACTTCTGGTAGCAGGTCTGTTCCCACTTTCACACATCTCTCCGAGTCTACCTCGCTGACCTACACGTCCTCTAGCTCTTCAATAGGTCTCGTGGCCCTATCTGCGTCCACCTCGCGAGGATCGAGGTCGTTGCTCACCCCTGCTTCAGAGACTACTTGAGGTTAACCACCTAAGACCACATTTACCTTCCTTCCTCGGACCCCTATCTTCACTGCGTCTTCATAACATCGCCTGGCCAGTTGCTGTTCCCCTCTGACACAGCTTACCCCATTGGGAGTTGGGAATTTGACTGTCAGTGTCCTGGTGGAGGTGACCATATCCAGCTCGTTCATCGAAGGTCGCCCCAGGACCGCGTTGTATGCCGACGAGCTGTTGATAATTAGGAAATCAATAAGGGTTGTAGCTTATCGACTCGGCTCTCCAAGGGTGAGAGGTAGTCTGATCTAGCCCACCAGTATCAATGCATCTCCCGTGAAGCCATAGAGGGGTTCCGGTGAAGGCATCAACTGCTCAGCTTCCAACCCCATCTGATCGTAACAGTCTTTGTACATGACATTGACCGAGCTACTAGTGTCGATCATTATCCTCCGTACTTCGACATTACTAATCTGGGTCCGGATTACAATTGCATCATTGTGAGGCCAACGTACTCCCTTCGCGTCCTCTTCTGTGAACACAATGCTATCCAAGGACATTTTGGCCTTTTTGGTGGGTCCCTCAGCTCCTCCGTATTGTGCCAGTAGGGTATGATTGACCTCTCTGATGTACCTCCGATGCGACCTGTTTGAAGTGCTTGCCACATGAGGCCCACCGTGAATAGAAAAAATCATCCTTACAGCGGGCTCGCGCTCGGGTTCCGAGCTCACTAAGGCTGCTGCTGCTCAGGCTGCTAGTCTTGGTCCCGAGGTCGTTGATATTAAGGTCGCCTGCCCGCGGGCTGCACAACATACTCCCCTAGGCGACCTCGCCTTATCAACTCTTCGATGACATCTTTCAATTGCCAACAGTCTGATGTATTGTGCCCATTCTCGTTGTGGTAGGCACAGTACTTCCTCGGGTCCCGACGCCGGTTGAGAATTCCTGTCGAGGATGATTTCCTGAAATTCTCTCTGTTCCTTTCCGTGGCGAAGATTCTGTCCCACCTGTCTGACAGCACACTATAGCTCTCGTATCTACCTTGATGCCGAGGTCGCTCCTTCCTTGGCTCAGGTCTAGCTCGTTTCGCCACAACATGGGCAGATTGATATCTCTGCTCCCCTGGCTTATCCCTGTCGTGGCTCTTCCTTTTCTCACGGTGGGAGCTGCTTGCTTCACCCCGGTGGCTGCTGGGCTTCTTGGCTCCAAAGGCTTCCTCTCATCTGATCTCCTTGGTAGCCCTTTTATAAAACTATCCCAGATCCTTCACCGGAGACTTGTAGATGTTTTTATATAATTTTCCATCCTTCCTGAGTCCTGCAGAAATAGCTGTCAAAATACTTTCATCAGAGGGTGTCTCCACATTACTCACCTCCTCTCTGAATCGAGTGATGTAATCTTTCAGGGACTCGTTGTGCCTTTGAAAGATGGTGGCGAGGTGATAGGGCGGCGCGAGCTGCTTCCTCAAGGCCTTGTATTGATCGAGGAACTTCTTCTGGCATTCACTCCAGCTCCTGACGCTACGGGCTGGGAGGCCTTTGAACCAAGCTCGTGGAGCATCCCCTAGAGTAGCTGGGAACACCCGGCACTTCACCAATGGGTCATCCGTCTGGAGATCCATCTGTACATTGAAGACGTCCAGATGGTCGTAGAGATCCGTCCTGCCGCTGTACGGAGGGATATTGGGGAGTTTAAACTTCGCTGGTAGAGATACTGTTTCGATCTCCCGGGTGAATGGTACCCTACGATCCTCTCGCTCTTCCCTGTTCTGGCCTCCAACTGCTGGACCCTCTGTAACAACTCCTCTACTACCGGGTCCTGGGTCAAGGACCGTCGACTGGGGTTCCATCTACTAGTACTCTCCTGCTCCCCAAAGTGACGGTTCTGCGACCTGCCCTCCTCGCCGAAAGCTTCTATGCGTCTGGCGGCCCTCCGTGGCTCGGGCTCATGACCTGCACGGCGCTCGCGAACTCGCTCTAGCCCACGACTACCCTCTTCGCGCCTTGGCGCCCTCGTTACTCACTCTTGCCCTTATCTCATCCGGGCGAGGTGAGATTTCCCGCTCCTGGTTCCGCCTCCTGGCTCTCCTTGGGTGTAGGTTTGAGGAGCGAGCTAATCCTTCCGTTAGCGACCTGTCCCTAGCAGCTACTCCTTCTGGAGTTGGGATCTCTTCTGAAGGCTGATGGCGAGCTCTCCCTAGCGGTGCGACCTCCACCTGTCTTTGCACCGTACGGGTTTGGACTTCTACCAATGCCCTGACTGTCGTCGTTAACTCCCTTACTGTATCTTCTAGAGCTCGCTGGCGCTGCTGCCATTCCTGAGCGACCTCGTCTCTGGAAGATGAGGCGCTCTGCTAGTCTTCTCGAACTTCAGGTTGCTCATCTGCCACTCCAACATTCCTTGTGGTCTTGATTCTGGCCATAACAAACAAATGTGAGCAAATATAGAATAATGGACTGGCGAAAGATTACCAGGTTGCTGTTGGGCCCTCCTTTTAGCGCCAAAAGATGTTAACGTTCGAAAACGGTCAACCCAGAGATTTTGGGGCCCAGACTGCGAGCAAGGTAATTAAAGAATGATAATGGCGATGGATGAGTGATAAATGAGTGGTAAGTGAAGTTTAAGGTTGGTGAAGCTCAATTAAGGTAAATGAGTATTGGTTGTGGCAGTTAGATGAATGCAATCAGATAATCAATGAAGATAAGAGAGAGGAGGAAGGATGCAGCACACAAGGATTTTTACGTGGTTCGGCGACTGCGCCTACGTCCACAGTCACTCTGAGGTAATTCTGGCAGAGTGACGGTTCTCTAGTCTCATTTTGTACAGTAAAAATCTCTTCTATTTATAGAGAGAGGGAGATGATAAAAGAAATACAAAAGAAAGTCATACACGTCACAGACAACAGTTATTTTTAACTAATCCTGACATAGCCATGCTGAATTGATTGTGGAGGCGATGATTGTTCTCTCTCTGCACAAGTCTGCATTTAATGCATCAGGAAAGGTCTTTCCTTCATTAATTGCATAGCCGCCGTATTGAATACTTCTGGGTAATGGTGTAGACAGTTTCCGGCGGGAAATCAGGGGAGTTGGTGACTTTGATGACTTGCAGTGCACGATATCCCCTAAATAAACTCCTCTGGACAGTCAGGCCGTGCAAGCTGCAAATGTGCAGACATGGTCGGGAGAGGCGGTCAGGCGGTCTGGAGATTTCTACGGGCTCGCGACCTAAGCGGTCTCGCGAGCTGAACAAGCTGGCGACGTGGGCAGGAGGCATGCTTGGGAGATTTGGAAGCTGTTGCGAGCTCGTGACATGGACGGCCTCACGAGCTGGGCCTGCAACTGCTGGTCTCGATCTTGAGCCTTCTGGCTCCCCGCTCCTGTCCAAATATAGAGGGCTTATATTGGCCCATTTAGGCAAAACGAGAAAATTGGCATAACAAATATATATCTCAAAATTTTTATCCTGATCAATATAAATATTACGTATCACCAATTCATCCTAATACAAGTGGGATAAATTCTATTATCAAAATTTAAAAAAAAAAATAGTTGGATTATAGAAAGGGAAAATTTTAATTTTGTCTTTATATTTTGGATAAACTTATTTTCTATAATACGAATTTATTTATAACTCCCACCATTCTTAAAATTTTTAAAAATTCATCAATTTAATATTTACAGTTAATCAATTTGTGTTTAAAAGTGACGTTTGTTCAAAATTCAGAGATGAAATTGAAATTTCCCCTTATATAAAAGAAAAGTTCATTGCCCGACCCATTAGTGTATGGATAAACTTCGGGTTTATTTCGTCATCGGCAACGTACACTCACAGCACTCAAAACCCCCACATAAACCCTCGAAGGAGGTCGTGGTGAGTCAGACTAGACGAAATTCGCCGCCACTCACCGACTATCTGTAAGTCTTCTTTTAGACACTTTTTCCCCCCTCGAAACTCTCTCGCAGTCCACAACCGAAAAAAAAATGAAAAACAAAGCGTAAATCTTCTGTTTGTCACTTTCTGTTTGTTTCCCGAGGTCAAAAAAAAAAAACGAAAATTGAGTCACCAATTCGCCAACTTTCCCAGACCTCACCAGGGAAATGTTGGCGAGACGATGCATTCATTTCCCATTTCTAGTATATGCCGTCTACGTCGTCTGGTCTCACCTTGAGAGGTCTCTCTCTGTCAAAACTACAAAAACTCATACCCAAGAAGTGGAAACCAAGTGTTGGAGTTGAAAATGTTTATGTTGGTAACAATCATGAATCTATGATATCTAACCTTTTGGTTTCTCTCAAGGAATTTGCCCGCCAGGGCAATTTATTGAAAGCATTGCAGGTGTTTTCACATGTTCAACGAAATGTGTGTTATGTTGATTCGAGTGCTGTTGTTTTGAATTCGGTGTCTGATGTTTTGTTGTGTTGTAGTAAGGTTAAATCGATCAAAGGAGGGAAAATGCTACATGGGTTTGTGATATTTTCAGGTTTGGAGCAGCAGCCGGTTGTGGTGAGGAGGCTTGTTGATTTGTATGCAATGTTTGATCTTGTTGTTGATGCTAGAATTGTTGTGGAAACTTCGAGTGTTTTGAATGCTTTGCCTTGGAATTTGTTGATTTCTTGTTATGTTAGAAATGGACTTTTTGTTGATGCTCTGCTGGCTTATAAGAGGATGGTGAGTAGAGGGATTGTAGCTGATAAATTCACATATCCGTCTGTTCTCAAGGCGTGTGGTGAGACGTTGGATGTGGATTTTGGACGGGAGGTTCATCGGGTGATCGCTAAGGGGGGTTGTGATGGGTGGAATTTGTTTGTGCATAATGCGCTTGTTGCAATGTATGGGAGGTTTGGGGAGGTGGGTGTGGCTCAACAGTTGTTTGATGAGATGCCAGTGAGGGATGCTGTTTCTTGGAACACAATAATCTCTATATATGCCTCGAAAGGTATGTGGGATGCGGCTATGGAGTTGTTTGAGAAAATGCTAGAGCAAGATGTTGAAGTGAATAATATTACTTGGAACACCGTATCTGGTGGATATTTGCGGAGAGGCAATTTCAATTTGGCTCTGAAGTTGTTTTCCCAAATGATAATTCGTGGCACTTACTTGGATCCAGTTGCAATTATAATCGGTCTAGGAGCATGTTCACATATTGGGGCCATCAGATTGGGTAAACAGATTCATGGTTATGCAATTTGTAGTTCTCATGATAAGTATGATAATGTTAGAAATGCTCTTATTACTATGTATGCTAGGTGCCAAGACCTTGAGCGTGCTTATATGATGTTCCGGTTGGTAGAAGAAAAAAGTATAATTACTTGGAATTCTATGCTTTCTGGTTACGCTCACATGGATCTATCTGAGGAAGCTTCTTTCCTATTAAGGGAGATGTTGCTCTCTGGGTTTGAACCAAATTATGTGACAATTGCGAGCATTCTGCCTCTTTGTGCAAGGGTTGCAAATCTACAACATGGTAAAGAGTTTCATTGCTATATTATGAGGCGTCAAATATTTAAGGATTACTTGTTACTATGGAATGCTCTTGTGGATATGTATGCAAGATCAGGAAAAATTGTGGAAGCTAAGAGATTGTTTGATTTGATGAGTGCACGGGACGAAGTGACTTATACTTCATTGATCGCTGGTTATGGGGTGCAGGGAAAAGGACTAGCTGCACTAAAATTATTTGAAGAGATGACCAAGTTTCGGATCAAACCAGACCATGTCACTATGGTTGCAGTTCTATCAGCTTGTAGCCATTCAGGTCTACTAGTTGAAGGTCAAATGTTGTTTGAGAAGATGTCTAGAGTTTATGGTATATTGCCCCGTCTTGAGCACTTTGCTTGCATGGTTGATCTCTATGGGAGGGCTGGTTTGTTGTATAAAGCGAAGGATATCATCACAAAAATGCCTTACAAACCAACCCCCGCCATGTGGGCTACACTGTTAGGGTCCTGTCGAATACATGGCAACACAGACATTGGGGAATGGGCAGCTGGGAAATTGCTCGAAATGAAGCATGAAAATTCTGGTTACTATGTGTTGATTGCTAACATGTATGCGGCTGCTGGTCATCAAGACAAGCTAGCAGAGGTGAGGACTTCCATGAGGGACTTGGGAGTGAAGAAGGCTCCTGGTTGTTCCTGGGTCGATGTGGGCTCTGGATTTTCTTCATTTTCGGTGGGGGATACATCAAACCACCAGTCAGCAGAGATTTACCCTGTGCTGGATGGACTGACTGAGCTAATGAAAGATGCCAGTTATGTTGGTACAGAAGACTCTGAAGATGAAATTATTGAAGAAATGGGATGAAAATAGAGAACTTATACAAAATTCAGGGTTCTCATTCTCACAGGATTCTCTGGAGAAGCAGTTTATGCAATACGGAATGCCCATTGAAGTGAGGCACATATGGTTTGGCATGGAGAATGCTTGTTGAACAGGACCCCATCAGAGCCGATGCTGGCAGCGCTAGGTCTCAGATGGGGACTAGTTCGAAAACTCCAGCTGTGTGCAATATTGTGGCTGCTTCAAGTTTCAAGCACATACGAGCTGATTGTTTCAGATTCTTGGATTCTTTTGGTGATCTGGTGTATCCACATCGCTGCCTTGGGATAGAAATCATAATTGCGCTATTATAGAAACATATACATTCCCAAACAACCACAACAATTTTTATCATGACGTACGTAACAGCTATTCTATTGTAGCAGTAAATCTTGACATCGATTAATGAGAATTATCTGTACATTGTAATTTTATTACATATATACCTCAATACAGAGTCTGATTTTCTTTCTACTCACATGTAAACACTACTCAGTTGAATCTAGTGATTGATATGATACTATTTCCATGTATTGTACACAGGTTTACAGGCAATGATCATTACAGGCGGTCCGCCAGCTGAGGAAATTGTTCCAGCAGCCATGTTACAGCTCCAATAGCAGCCTGATAGTGAAATAAGAAACTTTCAGTTATTACATGATCCTACGTTTTTATGTTTCTATTGTGAACTAGGACAAGAATTGAGTGATGTGAGACTGTTCCTTAAGAAAAAAAGTCTCTTCATTGAATGTGTGTGTCAATGGATGCATATGCATAGATAAGTGAGTGTGTATGTGCACGTGTGAATGATGGAAAGAAGCCTTATGTATACATACCAGAGCCGTCTCTCCAGGCTTAATTGCAGGCTCGACACTGTCTCTTCCATAACTGTTTTCAAAGGCCAAAGATTAGTCCCTGAGCAATAATCTATGACCTCCACTGAAAGTAAACGATCTACACAAGTTTAACCTCCTATTCTCAAAATTAAGTAAAAGATCTACACACGTTTGACCTCCTATTCTCAAAGTTTTTCCTAATATTTGTGAAATCCACAAGAAAACTGAGGCTCACAATGACCTTATACCTCAATACAGCGCTTCACTCAGGATGCATAATAAAAGCCAGATTGGCAAGCACAAAACAAGTTTCCAAGAACAGGTTTCAGTGGAAGTTTATTGAACAACATTGTCAAAGTGAATCATAATGAAAGCTCTATTTTACAGAGCAGCGAATATTTTAGCATATTAGATAAAAGCAGAAATATTCTTGTAGAAGATATCTTTTTCGTTCTATTTGAGCAGAGCTAAATATACCAATTCACGTTCGAGAAATTTCCAGTTGACTAGTAATCGATTTTCTTTATTACAACAAACATTAATGAATGAAAATAATAATAATGTGTCACGAGTTCTATAGAACATAATCTGTTTAAGATGGAAGCTTCACTTACATTATTTGTCTCCTGCCATTCACAACCTCTAGTCGATAAAAGCTGCATCCTTTGCTAAAAGGAAACGTCCTTCCTTTCCATTCTGCCATCAGTTAGATCAGTCATCAACTCTATTGAAAATCCTTAACAGATTCACCCAAAAATATGTAACACCTGCATGTCGAATCAAATCTTAAGGCAGGATAAAGAAATTTTCCAATTTAACATACCTAAATGCCATGTAACCCCAACAGCGGAAGAATCCTCAGTAGATATATCATCAATCACAAATTGGAGTTCAGCACTAATGGAATCAGTGAACTTCTTAAAGAACTCCATAATTGCCTGCACTATGCACATGAATATCAGAATGACCTCAACTCAGCACGAAATATTGAAAACCAATACCAAATCGTTCAGGCTATTTTCCTAGAAAGCCACCCTATTTGCACCCCCGGAAAATGCTTCTCATGCTTCGTACTTATTGCTTGAAAAGCCAAGGGGCAGATTTTTACTTTTTATTTTCCACCCTGGTGTGAGCGAAATTTAGACACAACACCTCATACACATCAACAAGAGACTAGTAACTAGAGTGAGCCAAACTTAAACACAACACCTCTTGTACAATGACAAGACTAATACCGCGGTGCAAGCAAAACTCGAACACAACCCCTCTTGTACGATGACAAGAGACTAAAAGCCTAGTATGAGCGAAATTTGAACACGAACACCTCTTGTATAACGACAAGAGACTAATAACATGATATGAGTTGAACTTAAACATGTACAATAGCAAGAGACAATGACAATGACAAGAGACAAGTTTGTGTCAGCTGAACTTAAACACAACAATCTTGTACAATGACAAGACAAGTTACTAAGTAAGCTAGACAATATATTAAAAAAAAAAAAAAAACTGAAAACACCATCCCCCAAATGAAAAATAATATTAATGAAAAAAAAGGAGTGATTTTGCGTTTATTTCATTTTCAGCTATATTTTTGATAATATTGCCTAGACAATATCTACATTAGGGGGCACATATAATTTTCTACCTTATGCAAAATAGAAGCAACCAATTATATATTTCAATCATACTTCCTGCTTTGACACAACTAATCAAGACAGATTATCGAGTCAAAGAGAGACAAGACTTGACTCGACCATGCATATGTGAGAGAGGAGGAGGGATAATTTGGTCACCTGACGACCAACAAAAGGAGTAGGAAAGATAAGGTCCTCGTAAACGCACTTGTCTGCAATGAGCTCTTCCACGGAGGGGAGATCACGGCCGTTGATTCTCTCATAGAACCTTCTAACAACATCACTTGCAGCAGCAGCTTGACTCGACGAGACGTCAACCGCCGTCAGATTGTCTGATGAAGAGACTCTGAGTCTGAGGTGGGTTTTTGGTGGGGTAGTCCAAAGTCCGCTTCTTCGAGGTGGGTTTTGAATGGCGTGGGGGTGGGCGTTTAGACATGGAAGAGAGGTTGAAGAAGAAGAAAGAAGAGATAATGATGATACGGTGGAGTTCATCAGCATTGTTGGTGGTGGTGTGCATTGAAATGGATTTCATCTTTTTAATGGATTTCATCTTTTTATCTCTTTCAAATTTTTGTACTATTGATTTAAATTTTAAATCATCTTTAGTAATTTTTTTTTTTTAATTTGATGAACCTAATAATCAAGAAGTTATCGTTTATTTAAATAAAAATAATACAATTATTTAGATATAATTATTTACGAGGAGTTTTAATAAATTCTTAGATGCAATCATATCATCCCTTAGTAGGATTAGTTGAATATTTTTTTTTATTTTAAAAAATTAATGGTTCAAGTTTTATCATTATTAAATATGTGCGTAGTTTCTTTGAATCTAATCATCTTATTAACCATGAAAAAAAAATCTTAGATACAAATGTTCATTTTTTTTAAAACAAAAAATTAATTTACTAATTGAACATGAAAAAAAAAACATTTAAAGAGAGTTACACCGATACATCATTATTTAATATTGTAGAATAAATCTGAACTTATATATCTCAAATTTTGCAATAATTTAAAAAAATAAAAAAGATGAGCAAACATGTTAAATATTGTTAATAAACACGGTTTGATCCAAATTTATAACAAAGAACCACATATCTCCTAGCATATGTGGTTATATGCCTCTCCATCAATCTTAATAGTGGGATTTCAAGTCATATTAATCGCATTTTACAAGTTTCATGTGACTAATTTTTCCTATTAGTGTGGGCTTGCTGTATTATGATCATTAGAATAAACATCGGACATTTATCAATAGTGATTGTTGACAGTTTTGTGTGGATGCATAGTTTTCTCTCCTTAATATGAAAATAGTTATCTTCTAATTATTTATAGAAATATAAATCATAATAAATAACTAGATTGCAAAAATAGTGTACATTGTTATGGGAGGAATGATTTCTTGATTATAGGAATATATATCATATATTTCCGGATTGTTAATCTTAAAAGCTTCCATCGACCTTTACTGCTATAACCATTTCATTAGTGTCATCTTTCAAAGTTTAGAATTCATGGAAGAAAATATGTAACCCTGCCAGCTACTTGACGGCTTTTGGTCATGGGTGAATAATTCTCTCTCTTCAATTGGGTAAGTTAATCATTAATATTAAAAATCTATTAAAAGATAATATTTGTAATATTTCAGAAGTTATATATAGGGATCAGAATCCATCACATTTTGGCTCTAGTGATAATACTTAAAGGTTGAATTCATGGTTTGATGTATAGACCAAGACAATGCGAATCAAAATTTTATCGTTGGGGTGGTGTTTATTTAGTATCTAAATAATCTATAAGAGCAATATTCAATGGAATTTTTGTTGTATCTACAGTATCTACATGATCTATAATGTGATTGGTTCATGTGATAGATTACTTGCACAATAGCATAGGTCCGTGTAACATATCAACTAAAAAGCACCAGATTTTGCCAAAATGTTTTTGAGTCATTGTTTTGCCAAACATGGGTTTGGTCGTGATGCTGCTACTGATGACTATAAGTTGGTTAGGATTGCAAATTTCTATAGAACTAATGTCACTGAAGTTAGTGTTTATAGTTTGAAAGCTCATTGTTGGGGAGGATTGATGCTTTCCCTCCTTACTGTAGATACCGCTTAGGTGATATGGCAGCTCTTGTTGAGGGTACTTTGAATTGATTAGAGAGAAAGGACTTGATTGTGTTGTTTGATCTAAAGAATGAAAATCTTTTTGAGGTGTCACTTCCACGTACAATTGGGGAAATTTAAGAATCCGAATTGACTTTAATGATTTTGGAAGGATGTTTGTTGTCTCGTCTACCGCGTCGGCCTGTTTATGATATATGGGTAACGAAGGAATATGGGTTAAAGGATTCTTCGACTAAACTGTACTCATTTTTATACGAGGACCCGTTCGAGATTCCATAATTTCCTGAAGCCTTTGTTTATTCAAAGCATATGTTTTCTAATAATTTTGTCACCTCCATTCTCTTTGGAATGTTCTTTGCTCGATGAAATTTGGAATGGTTGCGGATTTATGGACGATCTCTGCGCTTCGTATCCTGAGTTTTTATTTCATCTTGGCCTGTTTCCTTCCACCATCTGGAAATTATATATATATATATACATTTGAACGGATATTTGATATTTTGATTGAAATGGTTCTAGTCTTTAGAAAATCATTAAAATAACTATTAGTCAAGTGTCAGGATGATGTTGAATGCCTGCATTGAATATCCAGTAACCAAAGCATCCATAGACAGAACTTACTTTAAGGCAAAATATACAAATATAACTAGCAAATGTATGCTCATAAGTATTTAAGACCACTTTTTAAATGCAAAAAGTACAAACTGGAAACAGAAGATGGAACTTCTTCTAATTAAATTGCTCATCCTCATCAGAAAGAGCCAACTTAGTGCGTGCCTGAGCAACAGAGTTGGCTTGCCTCTCTCAACAAAGAAAATTTCCTGACAACACGAACTAACAAACCCAGTTTAGAATGACAGGCCACTCCAGAATCAATGAGACACACACAATAGTAGAGTCAGATTCCACACAAACTGGAAAGATATCAGTCTCCAAAGCCGATTATAAGAGCAAAAGGATACTTGCACAAAGCACAACCATACACTGTCTACTTAGTACTTCAGGGACATCATACTAATCTACCACCCAAAAACGTAACCACCTAATCATCTACTAACCTTAGGTGAAACAAGACTATCCAAATAAATAGTTGCATGCCAAACAAATATTGGCCATTCATTAATCTCAACACCCACATCTGTTTCCTTATCCAAGTCACGCCAATAAACTTCCCCATCAACTAGATAAACTAAAACTTTATTGCTGCTCTTCAAATAAGTAAAAGCTGCAATACCAAGATAATAATCATCACACACAAGCCACGACTCTGTCGGCAAAGTAAACAATTTAGTCCAAGACTCCTTCACCCCATATTCTTTCATTACCCATACGTCTAAAGCAGCCTCAAAAGAAGAAAAATAGTTCAAACACAAACATCCTTCCAAAGTCACACAACACGAAAGTTAGTTTTAGCTTCAGCTTCGTCCCATAAATTGGGCAACGGCACCTCATAAAATTTTTCACCCTTCAAATCAAATGACATGATCCTGCATTCATTTGTATCTAAAACTCTCACCACCCAGTTCAAAGAACCAGCAACAAGAACCCCCATGCGGTTAACAGGGAACTTATGATAAGGAGGGCGATTCTCAATCCTCCTCCAAGAATTAGCTTTCAAACTATAAACACTGACTTGAATCATAAAACTACGGTCTTTAATAGCCCTAACCAACTTATAATCATCCGTAGCAACATCATAACCAAACCCCTCAAAGGCATCAAAATAAAAATATCTATAATCACTCGAAAATTCGGGCAAGAACTGGCGTTTTCTAGTTGATATGTTCCACAAACATGTGGTAGTGTGATAATTGACTGAGAGAGCAAACAATCCATCACAAGAACCAATCACACGGGCAGATCCCAAACACTCAAAAGGGAGCTCTAGTTTGAAAGCATTATCTGCTGAATCCAAGTCTATGGAGAAGAAATTAGATTGTGTACCTTCTCCTTGTACAACGAGTCTTCTTCGATTCAAAGAGCGATGATACTGAAGATGGCGGTTGATGAAATCTGGGCCGTCAATTATGGAACGGAATTGCTTCGACAAGCACCCGAAGCGGAGGAGAGTCTTCACCGGAAGTTCCAGAGTATGTCGACTATTACATCCACCGGAAGCGCAGGCATGCCTGCTGGCGGTTTTTTGTGATTACTGTTCGTTTTAGGATTTTAAGTCAACTTTCATCGATTTTAGCGTATTACAGATTAGCTACGCAGTTAAAATCTATTTTCAATCGAGATAAATTTTATTGGTTTAACTTTCCGTAGTTGGTATAGGCTATTTTTCTTTCCAGATCTAGGAGTATTTTTATCTTTTAATTATTTTTTTATTTTTTATTTTTTATTTTATTTTAAATTTTAAAAATTAAAATAAAAGATAAATTTATATAATGTTATAAAATAAATAAATTGAAATAAAAAAAAATGTGTAGAAGTTGTAAAATATATGGATAACACATATAAGATATAATAGAAGAAAACAAATTAATATGAAGTGATGGAAGTAAGCAAAACAAAAAAAGAAATGAACAAGAGAATAGAAAAGTACTTGAATTTTTACTGATTTTGGAAAGCAAAAACTACTCCCTTTTCAAATGACATGCATGCCTATATATAGGCAAAAGAAGCATCAGCCATTTACAATAAAAAGGTAAAAAAAATTAGTTACTTGTGGAGGTGGTAAATCCACATTTATCACATGACACTCCCCCTTGGATTTACACTCTTAAAATAAATTGCCTCATTAAAAACTTTGTTAGTAAAACCCAATGAGATAAAACCTGATCGAAGGAAAAAAGAGAGTAGTATATAAAGATAAAAAGAGACGATATGCTCCCCTTGATGAAAGATGATATGTTCCTTCTAATGAAACTTCTGCTAAGCTAACTATCTAGCCTGGAGAGTCGACGCATGCCGATGTCATGTACCAATTTTTCAAATGTTGATGTTGGTAGAGTTTTTGTAAATAAATCTGCTAGATTATCCGTGGAGCGTACTTGTTTCACATCAATTTGTTTACTCTCTTGAAACTCGTGAGTATAAAAGAAATTTGGTGAGATGTGTTTGGTTCTATCTCCCTTGGTGTATCCTCCTTTGACTTTAGCAATACAAGCTACATCATCTTCATGAATTATCGTTGGCCCTTTAGTGGTTTGAAGGAGTCCATAAGTATTTTGTATATGATGAACAACTTATCTCAATCATATACACTCTCGACTTGCCTCATGAAGTGCTAGAATCTTAGAATGATTATAAGATGTATCAACAAGAGTTTGTTTCGTGGAATGTCAAGAGATTGTTGTGCCATTATATGTAAAAACATACTCAGTTTGTGAACGTGCCTTATGTGGATCAGAAAGATATCCTGCATCAGTATAACCAATTAGACCTATACTACTAGTAGATTTTGAATAGAATAACCTCAAATCTGTTGTTCCACGAAGATAACGAAAAACATGTTTGATTTCATTCCAGTGACGCTGTGTTGGTTCAGAGCTAAACCTAGCCAATAGATTTACTGAAAAAGTAATATTAGGCCTAGTACATTGTGTTAAATATAATAAAGTACTAATTGCACTTAGATATGGTACTTCTGGACCAAATATTTGTTCATTATCTTCTTTAGGTCGAAATTGATCTTTTTTAGGATCAAAAGACCGAACAATCATAGGGGTACTTAAGGGATGTGCTTTATCCATGTTGAAACGTTTTAGGATTTTTTCAATATATGTTCTTTGATGGATAAGTGCTCCCTATGATTTATGCTTGATCTCTAGGTCGAGACAATATTTTGTTTGCCTCAAATCTTTCATTTCAAATTCTCTTTTTAAATATTCAGCAATTCTTAAGAGCTCTTCATGAGTTCCAATTAAATTCATGTCATCGACATATACTGTTATAATGGTGAATCCTAATCCTGATTTTCTTATAAACACACATAGACATATAGGATCATTGATATATTCTTCTTTGATCAAATATTTGCTCAAGCGATTATATCACATTCTTTCGGATTGTTTTAATCCATACAATGATCATTGTAACTTTATTGAGTATAATCCACGAGGTTTTGAATTATATGTTTCAGGTATTTTCAATCATTTAGGGATTTTCATATAGATATTTGTATCAAGTGAACCATATAATTATGCAATTACTACATCTATTAAATGCATTTCAAGTTTTTCTGCCATTGTCAAATGAAGTAAAAATCGAAATGTAATTGTGTCTATTACATGTGAATATGTTTCATCATAGTTAATTCAAAGTCTTTGTAAGAAACCTTGTGCTATTAATCGTGTCTTGTATCTTACGATTTCATTTTTCTCATTACGTTTCCGAACAAATACCCATTTGTATCCAACTGGTTTAACACCTTCAGGTGTTTAAACTATAGGTCTAAATACATTTCGCTTGACCAATGAATTTAATTCTGCATGAATTGCTTCTTTCCATTTAGACCAATCATGTCGTTTCTTGCATTTATCAACAGTATATGGTTCACAATCATCACTCATGATTTTAATAGCTACTGTGTAAGAGAAAATACCACAAATGACTATTTCTTCACGATTCCATTTCTCTCTTACATAATTTATCAAAAATTTTTCATTTCTTGGATTTTGTATTTGTTCAAATGTTTGTCATTCTTCAGGGACTTTGACCAAATCTGTGGTTTGCAAATCTTCAGGGATCGTTGTCTCTTTCAATGACATGTCCTCGAGTAAAGTGGATTTATTCATAACTTTAGTACTGTTTTCATCAAGATCATGATCTTTCATTTTACGTTTCCGAGGAACAGTATCCTTTGAGCCAAGTGGTCTACCATGTTTCTGACGCATAACAGATGAATTATTTGCTACCATTTGTTTTGATTGTTCAATAGGCACAATTACCCGAGCTGGCGTATTGACAGCAGATATATAAGATTTAGTTACTCTTATTGTTTCTGTAAATGCGTCTGGTAATTGATTAGCAATCACTTGTAATTGCATTATTCTTCGTACTTCATTTTCACATTGATTAGTACGAGAGTCTAAATGAGACAATGTACTCACATTCCATAAAAGTTCACATTTTCCTATAGAATGATTTTCCTTTTTTCTAGTAGTGGGAACAAATTTTCATTGAAATGACAATCTACAAAACGTGCAGTGAAAAGGTCTTCTGTTAAGGGTTCAAGATATCGAATAATAGAGGGTGAATTAAAGCCAACATAAATCCCTAAACGACGTTGGAGTCCCATCTTATACCTTTATGGGGTGCAATACGTACATATACAACACAACCAAATGTTCTTAGGTGAGATATATTGGTTGATGACCAAGCACAAGTTATAATGGGGAATACTGATGATATGCAGTAGGTAGTAAGCGAATTAATGCAGCAGCATGTAGTATGACATGACCCCATAAGATATTGGTAATTGTGTTCGTAAAAGTAAAGTTCGAGCAATTATTTGGAGACGTTTGATAAATGACTCTGTCAAACCATTTTGAGTATGAACATGTGGAACCGGATGCTCAACATCAATTCCAATGGACATGTAATATTCATCAAATGCTTTTGATGTAAATTCACCAGCATTATCTAAACGAATTGTTTTAATTGAGTAATCTGGAAATTGTGCTTGCAGTTTGATAATTTGTGCAAGGAGTCTAGCAAAGGCAACATTACGAGTTGACAATAAACAAACATGTGACCATCGTACGGATGCATCAATTAAAACCATAAAATAGGGAAATGGTCCACTTAGTGGATGAATAGGTCCACATATGTCCCCTTGAATTCTTTGTAAAAATAAGGAGGATTCAGAATTAATTTTAGAAGAGGATGATTTAATCACCAATTTTCCTTACGAGCAAGCAGTGCAAAAATTCTCTTTAGATAATAGAATCCTTTGATTCTTTAATGGGTGTCTATTAGAATTTTTAATAATTCTACACATCATAGTAGACCCCTGGCGACCAAGACGATCATGCCAAAGTTGAAAAATTTTAGGGTCTGAAAATTTCTAATTTATAATCATATGGGTCTCAATGATAGTTATGACTGTATAGTATAAGCCAGATGAGAGAATATGAAACTTTTCTAAAATAATCTTCTGTCCTGAGACAATGGATGTAATACATAGATATTCTATGTTATGCTCCTTTACAGTCTCAATATGATATCTATTATTGCGTATATTTTTAAAACTGAGCAAATTTCTTTTAGAATTGCTTGAATATAATGCATCATGGATACATATTTTTGTCTTATTTGCCAATGAGATTATGGCCTTCCCATGACCCTCAATTAGGTCTGTAGGACCTGATATAGTGTTTACCTTAATCGTATATTATGTTAAATTTAAGAAATACTTTTTATCATGAAGGATATAATGTGTGGTTACACTATCAATCAAACATATGTCTTCACCTTCTCCTTTGAGAATAGATGGTCCATCTATATCCTTTTCATTTAAATAAAATTCATATTAGTCATTAAAAGGAGCAAAAATAAAAATACAAAAGTATATCTGACTTGATACAAAAAGAAGCAAAAGATAGTCAGAGATTGTCATGTTCTAATTAGTATGAGCATTTCCATCACTATTTTACAAAAAAAAAAAAAAAATTGATTATGAAAGGAAGTACACAACAAAAGAGAATTTTTTTATTTTTTTTTTTAAGATGTTAATGCCAATTGGTCTACTCTTTACAATCACCATTCATGAGAATGTCAATCTCTCCACCTACATTTTCAAAAAAATATGTAACATTAAAGTGAGTGGTATCTTCTAGGCTGGTAAATTTTACAAAGTTGGTCTCAACCTCCTTCTTCTTTCCTTTTATGGATTCTTGATAAAGTTCTATCAAATATTTTGGTATACGATAGGTACGTGACCAATGATTTGATGCACCACACCTAAAATTAGCACTTTCATTCCTTTTTGTGGTTTTATTTCCCATATTTTTGTTTTTACCATTTTCTTGTTTAGCCACATAAACATTCCATTTCTGGGATGAATTATGATGCCCCAAAAATTTATAACTACCACGCTCATAGGAACCACTTCCTCTTCCATATCCTCGACCACGCCCTCAACCACGACCTCGTCCATACCCATTGTATGTGTTGACATTCACTTTTGGGAGTGCCAATGAACCTGCTGGTCGTAATTCATGATTTTTCATCAACAATTCATTATTCTGTTTTGCAACAAGCAAACACGAGATTAATTTTGAATATTTTTGAAATCGACGTTCTCGGTATTGTTGTTGTAACAACATATTTGAGGCATGAAATGTTGAGAACGTTTTTTCTAACATATCTTGTTTAGTTATCGCTTCACCACACAATTTTAATTGTAAAGTTATTTTGAATAGAGTAGAGTTATATTCAGCAACTGTTTTGAAATCTTGTAATCTCAGGTGGATCCATTTATATTTAGCCTTTGGAAGGAATACATCCCTCTGGTGGTCAAACCTGTCTTTTAAATTATTCCATAGGGCTAAAGGATCCTTCACTGTAAGGTACTCAGTCTTAAGATTTTCATATAGGTGGTGTCGAAGAAATATAATAGCTTTCGCCTTATCTTGTAAAGTCGTCTAATCTTCCTCCGCAATTGTATCCTGTAATTGCATTGCCTGCAAATGCATCTTAACATCCAGGATCCAAGAAAAGTAATTTTTTCCAGAGATATTGAGGGTAACGAATTGTAGATTCTTGAGATTTGACATTTTTTTCAATAACTATATTTACCAAAAAATATAATAATTAGTTTTATGTACAAATAAAAAATAGACAAACATAATAAAAATCACATATGGAGTTATATATGTAAAGATAGATAAAGTCATGTGTGAGAATAATTAAAGATAATTAAAATTAATCAGTAGACATTGTCATACATATAATATGTAATAACAATAATAAATAAAGTTAGATAGTGAGATATATATATTGCACGATAATTAACAATAAATAAAGTTAGTATAATAATTGAGTCGGCAAAGCCATACTTTAATTGAATTGACATAGCTAAACTTTTCAGTTAGAGATTGGGTTGACATAGCCAAACTTCTCAGTTATCATGCTGATAACGTGTTATAAAATAAATAAATTGAAATGAAAAAATGTGTAGAAGTTGTAAAATATATGGATATCACATATAAGTTATAATAGAAGAAAACAAATTAATATGAAGTGATGGAAGTAAGCAAAACATAAAAGAAATGAATGAGAGAATAGAAGAGTACTTGAATTTTTTCTGATTTTGGAAAGCAAAAACTACTCTCTTTTCAAATTACATACATGCCTATATATAGGCAAAAGAAGCACCAGCCATTTACAATAAAATAGTAAAAAAATTGGTTATTTGTGGAGGTGATAAATCCACATTTATAACATAACATATAAAAATTTTTTAAAAAAAAATCTAAAAATTAAAGGTGGGGCTTCGCTGTTTGTACCAATCAAACCAGATCATCAACACCGTCAACACCATTTACAAATCAATTAATATCTAATAATATTATTATTGTATCCAATAATATTATCATTAAAATAATTAATTACTACTTTGGAGTAAGCTTATAAATAATATACTAATTATATATATTTTTTCTTACCTCAATCCATCTCGTTTAAAACATGTTTGGCTTCACTACTACTCTTAAAAATTTTAGTTATAGTTAGGTTGAAGGTATGATGGTGGATTTAATACAATAATAAGTTGAATTGATGAGTTTATCGGTCTTCTTTTCCTTTATATTATTAAGAATGTGAGTACAATTACATTAATTTAATATTGTGGGTAAATAATTATCATAAACCCTAAAAAATTAACTCTAATTAATCACAAAAATACGAAGATAACATTTTGTTTTTTTCAAAAGCACAGTGAAGTTTTCCGACATGAATTGGAAAAGGAAAGAGCTCAGAGTGTTGTCATGAATGGATGGCCAATAGAATTTTAGATGCAAAGATAGTCTTATTTTATCTAATGTTAATATATAAATAGATGGTTATGTGAAGAAGATAAACAAAAGGAACACGTCATGACAGGATGTTGTTGATTTTTTTTTTTTTTTCAAAAGAGATGTTGTTGAATTGTTTGATAAGCTTTATAATACATCGATTTTTTAATCTGTACTTTTTAATTAAAGGTTCCTTGCATATTATTTGGTCAAATATTTTTCTTCCTATTTACAAAATTCAATCAACTTGAATTCAAAATATAATCCAATCCTTCAATACCAACAGCCAAATGCTTTATATATAAATATATATATATATATATATAAGTATTACCTTACCACTTCGGCTCTAACAGCCCGTTTCGTGGCCCGGAAATCTAATGGGTGTGGGCAATAAAATCTCCCATCCTAGCCCTGCCCATGCTACCGTTTGAAGCAATGATGGAAGGGGAAATAATTTTACAAGTTCTACGCATCTCTTCGCCAATCTTAATGGTTATTAGTCGCATTTTACAAGTTTTATGTGACTAATTTTTTCCATTTACTTTGTATTAGTTGTCTTATGATTATTAGAATAAATATCTAGATATATATCTAAACAATGCAAATAGTGATCACCGAAAGTTTGTGTGGGTATGTAGATTTCTCCCCTTGATGTGGGAGTGGTTACCTTTCAATTATTTATGGAAATATGTACCATAATAAATATCTAGACTGCAAAAATAGTATACCATTTTTATGGGAATAACTATTTCCTTATTATATGAATATATATCATAATATACATCCAGATTGTATAAATAAAATTAATTTTAAAAGCTAACGATGGACCTTTATTGCTCTTACAATTTCATGAGTGTCATCTTTCAAAATTTAGAATTCATGACAAAAAATATATAACCCCACTAAATACTTGAGGGCTTTTGGTCATTGGTGAATAATTCTCTCCCTTCAATTGGGGTAAGTTAATCATTATTATTAAAAATCTATTATAAGATAATATTTGTAATATTTCAAAACATTATATATAATATATAGATCATAATCCATCACATTTTGGCTTTAGTGTTAATAGTTAAAAGGTTAAATCATGGTTCGACGTAAACCAAGACCCTACGAATCAAAATTATATCATTTTTTTTATTTTTTTTATTACTAAGACTGACCCAAAAGAATACTGGAATCAATTGAGATAAGAGTATTAGTGATATTGCCTGAGAAGCTGCTCCCATATTGGAGGAATTGACATATACAGATATGGAGATATGACCCACATAAGGATGGGAGATTATCCACATAAATTGATGGGGGATGTTATTTTTAGATATAGAACCGACGCCATAAAAGGCATGGGGTTTGTGACTTGGCCAACAACGCCAAAAGCTAGCTACAATCAAAATTATATCATTGGGGTGGTGTTTATTTAGTATCAGCATGATCTATAAGAGCAACATTCAATGTAATTCGTGTTGTATTTAATTACCATCATGTTGTCAATTATGTTTGTGAATTGTACTGTGATTCCAAATTAAATCAGATTATTTAAAAATTATTACTATACGATCTCAAACAATATGATAATGGTCTGTAATTAACTATCATATAATTAGAAAAGATGATATAATTAATAATATTTGTTCAGACACAGAGAGTGCTAAATTATGTTAATTTAAATCTTTGGCCAAATTGCCTACCTGTCTTTACACTTCTTACTTCATCGTTTGGTGAAATTTAATCATAATTTTGATTCCAGTTAGGCCAACACGAAGAGAAGTAGTTGTGCATGAATAATTGTCTTAATATATCCCTAAAAAAATGTCTGAATCTAAGTCACATAAGTCAGGATGATATTGAATACCTGCACTGAAAAATATCCAGTAACCAAAACATCCATAGATAGAACCTATTTAAGGAAAATATACAAATATAACTATGTATTTAAGATAACCTTCTAGGTGGAGAAAGTACAAACTAGAAACAAAAGACGGAACTTCTTCTAACCAAATTTGCTTATCGTCATCAAAAAGATCCAACTTAGCGAGTGCCTGAGCAAAAGAGGTGGCTTGCCTCTCTAAACGAAGAAAATTTCCAGACCACGCGAACTAACAAACCCACTTCAGAATGACTGGCCACTCCAGAATCAATTAGACATGCACAATAGCAGAGTGAGATTCCACACAAACAGGAAAGATATCAGCTGCCAAAGCCAATTATAAGAACAAAAGGTTGCTTGCACAAAGCACAAACATACACTGTCTACTTGGTGCTTCAGGGATATCACACTAATCTACCAGCCAAAAACGTAACCACCTAAGCATCTACTAAAGGTGAAACAAGACTATCCATATAAATAGTTGCATGTGAGATATAAGTTGGCCATTCATTAATCTCAACATTCTCATTTGTTTTCTTATCCAACTCATGCCAATAAACTGCCCCACGAACTTCATAAACTAAAACTTTATCGCTGCTCTTCGAATAAGTAAGAGCTACAATATTATCTCTTGACAACGTAAATAATTTAGTCCAAGACTCCTTCACCCCATATTGTTTCATTACCCATATATCTAAAGCAGTCTCAAAAGGAGGCAAATAGCTAAAACACAAACATCCTTCCAAAGCCACAACATAAAATGAAGCTGCAGCTTCAACTTTACCCCATGTATTGGGCAATGGCACCTCATAAAATTTTTCATCCGTCAAATCAAATGATATGATCCTGCGTTCTACATTTATATCTACAACTGTCAACACCCAATTCAAAGCACCACCAACAAGAACCGCGGATTGGTTAGCATAGTAGCGATGGTAAGGAGGGCAATTCTCAATCCTCCTCCAAGAATTAGCTTTCAAACTATAAACAACGACTTGACTCATATAATTACTATCTTTAATAACCCTAACCAACTTATAATCATCAGTGGCAGCATCATAACCAAACCCATCACAGACATAACCATATATATGAGAATCAGTCCAAAATTTGGGCAAGATTTGGTGTTTTCTAGTTGATATGTTCCATAAACATATGGTAGTGCGACTATTGACTGAGACAGCAAGCAATCCATCACAAGAACCAATCACACGGACAGATCCCCGACTCTCAAAAGGGAGCTCTGGTTTGAAAGCATTATCTGCTGAATGCAAGTCTATGGAGAAGAGATTAGAACGTATACCTGGTTCTTCCACAATGAGTCTTCTTCGATTTAAAGAGCGATGAAACTGAAGATGGCGCTTGATAAAATCTGGGCCGTCGATAATGGAACGAAATTGCTTGGACACGCACCTGAAGCGGAGGAGAGTCTTCACCGGAAGTCTGCAGAGTATGTCGATGATTACATCCACCGGAAGCGAAGGCATGGTCGGTGGCGGTTTTTTGTGATCACTGTTCATTTTAGGGTTGGGGGTGAGGTGAAAACGTTGTCTCTTCGATTTTCATATCAAGTGAAAAAGGAGTGTTTGCTCGACTCAAACGTTGTCCTTTTAACTCAACTTTCATTCATTTGAGGTTAAATTACAAATTAGTACCCCAATTAAAATCTATTCTCAAATGAGATGAACTTTATTGATTTATGATAATTTAACTACCCACTGGCTGTACAGACAAGCCGACTTGGACAAATCTAAGGGTATTTTAATCTTTGAACTTTACTTTTATTTTTTAATATAAAATAAATTTTGAAAATTAAAATTAAAAATAAATTAATATAAAAATTTTAAAAATATTTCCAAAAAAGAAAAGAAATTAAAGGTGAAGCTCCATTGTGGGAACCAATCTAACTTGATCATCAACACCTTCAACACCATTTGCAGATCATCAACACCATCTCCACTATTGGAACCAATCTAACCAAATCTTCTTCCATCTACTAATTTCAAAAATCCAATTGTTGATGTTGTGATGAACATCAAAAATCAAAACCCTAATAAACATTAGAGTTAAATACACAATACTTCTCTGAGATTAACTCAAATACAGGCGTGTGAATATTTTTATTTTTATAACACCTTACCCCCTTATTAACAGTCAACCAATGTTAAAGATGAAGTTTGACTGGTTATTTAAGTAAAATGACTAAAATATCCTTAATTTTATGATTTTTATTTTTTAAAAAATAAATTTAATATTTTTTCATATCTCTACCGTCTCTCTACTCTCTCTCTCTTCTCCTTCTTCTCTCTTTCTTTATTTTCTTCACTGGTCGACAGCCCTTTCTCTCTCTCTCTCTCTCTCTTCTTCTCTTCTTTTTCTTCATCTTCATCTTCTCCTTCTCTTACCCGGATACCCAGATCGACGTCTGGGTATCGGGCATCTAAGTTTCGATCGAAACCCAGACGTCGATCTGGGTTTCCATCCAACCCAGACCGTCGCCCGCCTACCGTCGATCGAAACCCTCCATTCGGCTTAGTTCGACGATGACAAGCTCTCATGTGGAGACCCAGTTGGTCTCCATCAGGGAGATCTAGACCCGTTTTGCAGACCCAGTATTTTTGTTAATGGATTTTTTAATTTTTGATAGATTTGTTTTTGTAATGTTGTTTTTGTGATGGATTGGGTAAGGTTGATTGATGGTGAATAATGGTGAGGTTGATGAAGAAGATGATGGATGGGGTCAGGTTGATGAAGGGTGAAGTTGATGGTTTCGGTTGTGACGATGAAAATGATGAACAATGATAAGTTTTTTTTTTCCTTTTCTTTTCGTTTTCATATATTTTTTAATTCCTTCAATTTGTTTATATTTTCAGAAAACTGTAAATAAATATAAAATTACGTTTTTACCCTTCTTATTCCTAACGGCATCCAACATCCACAGTTAACATGGGAGTACAGTGTTATAAAAACGAAAATATTCACGCACTTGTATTCAATTAAACCTCAGAGGGGTAATGTGTATTTAACTCTAAACATTAATATATAATTAAAAAAAACAAACAAACAAACAAACACATCAAAACCAAAAATTAAAAACCAGATGGGTAGAGATCCTTCTCCATCTTCATAATGATTATCAACAAAACCTTCAACACCATCATCTTTAATACCCTTGAACATTAAACAAAAGCAGCATTTCGAACACAAAAGTTAGAAAAAAATAATAATAAATTGATTTGTTTCCGAGTTTTTAGCGATAGAAACCCAGAAATCTCTTTAGGAAATTTTCAAAGATGGAAACCCAATGGTTGTTGGGTCTCCATCTTATTTTATAACAACAAAATCAACAACAACAACAAAGTTATTGTAATCTCTCGCAACCATTGAGATAGTCTTTCAAGGCCCACCCAAATCATAAAACCAACTTCCATATTGATTCATGCTCTTTCAACCACCCAAAAACCAGTGGACTAACAAACCCCCCCTCTCCTCCCCTCCCCTCCCCTCCCCACCTAAAACAATTGAAGCCCAATAACTTAAATCACCAAACTAGCTAAATAAATAAACATATTCCACGATTCCAATGACTTACCCAATGAGTTATACAATCAACCAAGTTACTAACTCAGACGTGCTTCTCAATGGGTCGAAGTAGATTTCTTTCTCTATCAACTTTTGACACCATTATAACCACTAGAATGAGCGACTCGGATCTTGATTTCTTCTTCTGAAGAAGGCCAAGCACTATCGTTGTCAAAAGCTACCAGGGCCAATTCAACCTTCAAAGCCAACGCCGCCAAATTAGACAATCAAGCTAGACCAACACCACCGAAGGCTCGGTAGAGGTAAGGAATAGCGAAAGAGACTTGTGAATAACTAAGAATTACCCGATTAAATATAATATAAAAATAGTTATCTTGGGTTAATAAATGAGAATAGGTTGATGAAATAATAAGGTGAAGTTGTATTCTTGATCTTCGCATCTGCTGTTAGTTAGTTACTCAATTTATCATTTTTTTAAAAAATAAGTTACTCAATTTATCTGTAATAGTTTGAATAAAGTTGCACCCAATTAATTTTGGTACTTGACATATTAAATTAGTAATTGTCCTTATGAAATCAGCCTTAATTTACCTTTACATTATATTATAACTGTGTATACTTACATGTATTTCTATATAATTTAGTGCACCGAAGTAGGTTGTGACAGTCTGCTTGTCACAAGAGGAGTAGATCTGCTCCTCCTTAAGTAGATCGTTGCTCGTAAAGGATCAAATTTGCTCTTCCGCAAGCAAATGGAAGTGAATATGCTCCTTTGCAATCTTCATCAGTGTAATGTCATTGACGATGAAGTTGGGTCTTTTTTTTTTTTTTTAATAATATATATTATTAAAGTTGATCTTTTTAATTATTTTAGATTAAAATAATAATTAAAATTTCTTTATCAGGGCATTTTATTCAATTTGTATGACAAACTAGTCAATCGTTAAGTTTAATGAAAACCAACTAACTATGGGAGAAGTTTGTGCAATTTTGATTAAAATATCTATCCATGTGTCATTAGATTTAAACTCGAGAAAAGTTTGCGCAATTAATCTTAATTTTTAAAAACAATCTATAATGAGGTGTGCAAGCAAAAGGAGTGCACGTACAAATTTGCAAGGATGAAAGTATAGCCGACCTTTAAGAATTGGATAATAGCAATACTCGTCCTTGAATTATGAAACAAATCTTAAATAGTAACTCAGTAATTAGTATGGTGGGTTCAAAATTCTTTTGTTGCTACCTTTTTATTTGGATATAATTTAAACCCTTGTTATTGCCATTTGCTTCAACCAATTTTATATGCTACCCTTTTTATAACTTGATTCTAGTTGTTGAGTAATTTAGTTTGATCACTCAATTACAATTTTTTATTTTGAAATACAACACTCAATTGAATAGGTTTAAACTACAAAAATAATTATAATTATTGGTCTATCAAGGAATAATATTTTCTGATAGGGGAAACCATATTTCATGATAAGGAAAACGACAACATATAGATACTTTGATTATGATTCTACCAAGAAACAGGATATTATGTTATAAGGAAAACTCATAAACATATATTGTGGTGGAGACAAATTAAAATTAATAATTCAAAGAAAATGATATTTAGTTATAAGAATAACATAAAGATATGTATCGAAGTAGAACGTAAATTTAAAATCAATTATTATCCAAAAAAGAGTTTGATCAGCATAAATAATGGGTACACGTAATAAATTATCCAATTATCACATATTCGTGACCAAAATGAGCTGAGGTTTGTGAAACTCGCTTGAACGATATTTTTGCAATCTCCACAATACCTCAAGTCAAGACATGATACATACCTCATAATCCTTTTCAGCAATGCACTGTGAAGTTTCTGATTGTAAAACAGATTTAAAAGTTGGACACAAGAAATCTCGTAAAGTTGTACATAGAAAAAACAGCAATTTGCTCTACTCTCAAAATCAAAGTATCATGATCCATGTTTTTTGTTGTTGTTAGTGATTAGTGATAAACGTAAAGAGACAAATAGAAGTAAAGGATAGTGATTTAGTGAAATTAAACAATAATACTAAATATCTCATCTTATGTATTCCAACTTGATTTGTCGTGAAACTCAAAGCATCATCATCCATTTGTTGCGTACACTTAAAAAATGTATTAATTTATCACATTATAAGATGTAATTAGAATTGAAATAAAAAGTGGAAACTCAAAATCAAATTAGATAAATGAAAAAGAGTTGGGAATCTATTTCTTTCTGCTATGGTAGTTTCAAATTTTTATTAGGAAAACAATTCTTCTACTCAAATTTCGGCCGTTGATCAACTCTCAATCTCACGCAAAGCTTCAAGATAGTGATTGTATATCCTAAATACATGTCCAGTTTTAAGAATCCTATGTTCAAAACACATCCTGAATACAAATAGTCCTAATTACATGTCGCAAATTTTTAAGGATATTAAGTTCAAACCAATTAAATATGAACAAATAGTTTCTACTACCTACAAATAGAGTCATTATAAATCAATGATGTTATGCAAGTATATCTTCTTGGTGGAAGCTATCATGGTTTAGATACAATACATAAATAATCAACACTTAATCTGAAACTATATGGAACCAAATTCCTGCAGACATTTTCCAAAATCTTACATCAGGCAACCATCAGTAAGTACATTCAGTATAAATACTGACATTATGCAAAAAGGGATAAATCTCTGCCTTAGCCATCTATATACATAACATATTAATTAACCTAGCATCAAATCCATCAAAAAAATCTAAGATCAGTTTCTGGACAGTTAAACCTTAAACTACATGCATGTCCACTACCATGTCATTATAAATTAAAAGCTAATAAAAACAGAATTATCTGCAATCTTCAACAAATTGATAGCATAACAACATGAGCAGAACACAAGCACAAAACAGGAAAGATATCAATCGCCAAAGCCAATTATAAGAGCAAAAAGATGCTTGCACAAAGCACAAACATAAACTGTCTACTTGGCACTTCAGGTATGTCACGCTAATCTACCACCCAAAAACATAACCACCTAATCATCTACTAACCTTAGGTGAAACAAGACTATCCAAATAAATAGTTGCTTGCCAGATAAACGTTGGCCATTCATTAGTCTCAACACCCACATCTGTTTCCTTATTCAAGTCATGCCAGTAAACTTCCCCATCAATTTGATAAACTAAAACTTTATCACTGCTCTTCAAATAAGTAAAAGCTACAATACCAAGATAATAACCATGATACACAAGCGGCGACTCTGTCGACAAAGTAAATAATTTAGTCCAAGACTCCTTCATACCATATTCTTTCATTACCCATATGTCTAAAGCAGCCTCAACAGGAGAAAAATAGCTCAAACACAAACATCCTTCCAAAGCCACAACACGAAAGTTAGCTTTAACTTCAGCTTCGTCCCATAAATTGGGCAACGGCACCTCATAAAATTTTTCACCCTTCAAATCAAATGACATGACCCTGCATTTATTTATATCTAAAACTAGCACCACCCAATTCAAAGCACCTCTGACAAGGACCCCCAAGCAGTTAACAGAGAACTTATGATAAGGAGGGCGATTCTCAATCCTCCTCCAAGAATTAGCTTTCAAACTATAAACAATGACTTGAATCATAAAATTACAGTCTTCAATACCCCTAACCAACTTATAATCATCCGTAGCAACATCATAACCAAACCCATCAAAGAAATCAAAATATAAATGTCTATATCCACTCCAAAATTGGGGCAAGAATTGGTGTTTTCTAGTTGATATGTTCCACAAACATATGCTAGTGTGACAATTGAGTGAGAGAGCAAGCAATCCATCACAAGAACCAATCACACGAACAGATCCCCAACACTCAAAAGGGAGCTCTAGTTTGAAAGCATTATCTGCTGAATCCAAGTCTATGGAAAAGAAATTAGATTGTGTACCTTCTCCTTGTACAATGAGTCTTCTTCGATTTAAAGAGCGATGATACTGAAGATGGCGGTTGATGAATTCTGGGCCGTCAATTATGGAACGGAATTGCTTCGACAAGCACCTGAAGCGGAGGAGAGTCTTCACCGGAAGTCTCCAGAGTATGTCGACAATTAAATCTACCGGAAGCGCAGGCATGGTCGCTGGCGGTTTTTTGTGATTACTGTTCATTTTAAGGTTTTAACTCAAGTTTCATCGATTGCAGCGTTTTACAGCTTAACTACGCAGTTAAAATCTATTTTCAATCGAGATAAATTTTATTGGTTTAACTTTCCGTAGTTAGTATATGCTATTTTACTTGGACAAATCTAGGAGTATTTTTATCTTTTAATCATATTTTTATTTTTTATTTTAAACTAAATTTTTAAAATTAAAATAAAAGATAAATTTATATAAAAATTAAAAAAAAAAATCTAAAAATTAAACGTGGGGCTTCGCTGTTGGTACCAATCTAACCAGATCATCAACACCATCAACACCATCTACAAATCAATTAATATCTAATAATTTTATTATTGTATCTAATAATATTATCATTAAAATAATTAATTACTACTTTGGACTAAGCTTATAAATAATATACTAATTATATATATATATATATATATTCTTACCTCAATTCATCTCGTTTAAAACATGTTTGGCTTCTCTAATATTCTTAAAAATTTTAGTTATAAAACGACTAAGTATTTTTCTTATTTTTTTTCCTTTTATTTTTTTGATTACTAGCATCAGATTAAAACAATTTTGAGATCAACTAAGATAGATAGGATTTTGAAATACGACCTGAATCTATACTCTTAGAAGTGGGAGAGAGCGACTCACATAGCGTGGAAAAATTATTCACATATCAAGGGGAAGCTGTGACTTGAACCAAGCACTTGACATGGTCAGGTGGTCTCCATACCATTGAACCACCACTGCCTTGCGCCTAGCAAAGGTTTTTATATATAGCGAAATTCGAAGCATAGTGTATATATTAATTTCATGAATGCAACCCATGTGAATCGTGGATGACAGATAAAAGATTTCCTCATGGAGAACTATTGCGTATAATATTGTGATCGGTATATATAATTTTTTTTTAAAAAAAATTGAATAAAAAATTTGTTAGAACTTGACAATAACAATAATTACAAATATGGCCTAGATGATAATATCTATTATTAATAAGGGATCTCTTTTGTGAATTTGTAATCGTTGATACAATTAAAATCCTTATTACGGATATGAAAAGAGAATGTATAATTATTTGAGCAGAAGTAGATGTGCACATTACCCGAACAGGTTTTCACATTGTTGGTATAGTTAGGTTGAAGGTATGATGGTGGATTTAATATAATAATAAGTTGAATTGATGAGTTTATCGGTCTTCTTTTCCTTTATATTATTAAGACTGCTAGTACAGTTACACTAATTTAATACTGTGGGTAAATATTTATCATAAACCCTAAAAAATCAACTCTAATTAATCACAAAAATACGAAGATAACATTTTGTTTTTTTCAAAAGCACAGTGAAGTTTTCCGACATGAATTGGAAAATTAAGGAAAGAGCTCAGAGTGTTGTCATGAAAGATGGCCAATAGAATTTTAGATGCAAAGATGGTCTTATTTTACCTAATGTTAATATATAAATAGATGGTTACGTGAAGAAGATAAATAAAAGGAACATGTTATAACTGAAGGGACCCAACCCGTATTTCCCTATTGGGACCTGAGCAGAACTCTCCCAGCACCCCAACTGAAGTCCTTGCAGTCTTCATATTGGCTATTGACTTGAAAAGACTTCGTGGAGTGAACCTGTGATAAATTTTCATTTCATAATCATCTAAAAATCAGAGTGGAAATATTTCGACAGCACGATGACTATTTTCCGACCTTTTCAACCCTTTCAAAACACTTGTAAATCAATATATAAACACTTCGAAAATTATAGATTTATTTCTCCACTTCCAATATGGACCTTAGGTCCACTTCACAATTACACTCAAGCATAAAACAAAATAATTCAATCAGAAGTCTCATCGAATTTCAAAATATCTTATCGTACAGAAATCTCAAATATTTACATAAGATCAAAGTAAAATATTCACTTTATGCATGTTTATAAAACATCAAGATATGTACATTGATTTCACAGATGGAATCGTCGGAAAAACTTGCCAACCTTTGCATCGTAAACTACTCGCTTTGAGGCACCTGTACCTGCACCTGGAGAGGTTTTTCATAATGTAAATAAAAAAAGAATGAGTTAAAGGAGCTCAGTGAGTGTATACATTTCTATTTAAACTTTATTTTTCTAAAATAGCCTCCCAAAAATATTTAAAGGAAATCTCTTTTTCAAAAACATTTTTATCAATGAAACCATACGCTTTATAAATTTTATAGGCGATTCTAAAAATTCATAGTAGTGCATCAAATATGTTAAGGTTTCGTACTCTAGATAGAATCATGAAATTCTAAAATATTTCATAAACTTTCGAGAAATAGCTGAAACATTCTTTTTCTAAATCTCATATATAGTAATATATTTTTCTTTCTAAAATGTACCAATGAAAACTCAAGAAGCTACAATCACATGGTGACTAGACTAGCATCGCACGATGTGAGGTCATGTGGCGAAATTGCTAACGGCGCTCACCGTGACAAACTATAAAGACATCTCAACTACCACACAGCGGAATTTTACCATTGCATATGTAGAGTAAGATAATACGCCATACGTGTAAAGGGCAACATGATTGACTCAACCCCCACACACAGATGTTAGTAACACGCCCTCCCAACACTAGCCATACACGTATAGGGTATTCCGACCGGATTTGAATCTATAAATAGTCTATAAATTTGGGTAGGCTATTAGCCTTTAAAAACTTCATGTATATAATTTAAACTTGAATTTTTCATTCTATAAGCATGAAAATACTAAAACATATTTCATAAAATCTCACTAAAGTTTAAAAACTCATATTTCTACAATTTTATGCTTAGAATATTCCATTTTTTTATTGATAGATATAATATCCATAAACTAACATACTTAATAAAAATTCATTTAAGATAATGCTTCAATAAAATAGACTAAAAAATGTATTTAACATTCATAATTTATATTTACACTCATCGTTTCCTAGCTCATTAAATTTCATGATTCCCTAGCTTGTGATAATTTACGACTTCGGATTGCTTCGTCTCCACGTTATCTACATATTTTAGCATTCTATTTTTAGGCAATGTCGTAACTAAACTTATTCACACATTCAACTCTTTCATTAACACGTATCAATTCACACAAACGCTTTACTACACAAGGATTTCTAAACACCCAAATTTAAATCTAAATTCTATACCAACGCATGAAATACATTTTAGATTATTTTGGCTCATGTTGGCCGAACTTCTATTATAAATTTCATTTAACTTCTTTTTTATCATAATCACATTTAAATATATGATTAGGGGTGTAAGTGCGAGTCTAATTCTTAAAACATCACACTTTTGTAATAAACCAAAGTTTTGTTGTGAATTAGTCATTTACATTCTAATGCATTCCTTTTAATTTCCATGTTATTTTCATTATCAACACATGCTATAAAACCATTCAGAACATTCAAAAACACATATCCATCATTCTAAGCTCACTATGGCCAAAGATAGCAATTCTAGTTACCATATTTTTGCTTCTCTTTTTAACACCAAAAATCCAACATTTCAACACATTTCTAGCATTAAAATCACTCAAAACAATCAAACTCAAATTGGTCTATGGTATCCCATCTTGGCCGAATTGCATACTAACATATTTCCAACTTTCCATCAAGATTTACACATCAATATCACACCAAAACTCATGACAACCAATTCAAACTACATTTAAATCATTCACACACACATACTTGGCCATGACATATCATGCATCCCACACAAATTTTTCTTTAAATTTCATACCAAGTTCACATGCAAGTCCTTACTTATCATCTTAAAGTTACAATCTTTCAAATCTAAACATAATTTCACCACAAAACCATCAAAGGCCGTAAATCCAAAGATTACACAAATTAGTTCATAGAAAACTCAAATCTTACCTATTCAAATGAACTCCAAATGGATGAATTTCACTCATAAGCTTGTGTATACCTTTTGCATGTGTTGAGATTACTCAAAAATGTCCTTCAAAATCACCGAACAGCAATTGTATTCCTTTGTTCTTCTCTCAGCAGAAAGTCTCCTTCTCTTGCCGAATTGCTTCTTCTTGTTGTCTTTCACTTCTTTGTTTGTTTTTCAACTTTTTATTTCATTTATATAAGCTTCATGTGGCCCTTACACTTGTCACTCATTTCCTTAAATCACCACACACTTGTCTTCACATTATTCATCAATTCGTGACACTTGTCAACTAGCATGCTTTTATCTTGCCATTTGTCCACTTCAAGCATTCTTCTATACTTTCCAATTTTCGTATTCGAAATCATTTTCGGTCTATCTAAAATTTTTATTATAACTCAATTTTCACATCCGAAAATTTTATTAAAATTTGAATACACATCCAGATCCGATCACTTTAAATTATTTTATTACTATAAAATTAAAAATCATCCTCAGACCTATCCGGAAATCCCATTAAAATTCAATTTCACATCTGGGCACTATAATTCCTTTTTTCTCTGTAAATATATCACATTTAATACAATTCACGTACAGTATAATGATTTGGGAGGGTTTGTTACAATAACAAGATGTTGTTGATTTTTTTTTTTTTTGAAAAGAGATGTTGAATTGTTTGATAAGCTTTATAATACATCAATTTTTTAATCTGTACTTTTTAATTAAAGGTTCCTTGCATATTATTTGGTCAAATATTTTTCTACCTATGTACAAAATTCTATCAACTTGAATTCAAAATATAATCCAATCCTTCAATACCAATAGCCAAATGCTTATATATATATATATATATATATATATATATATCAATATCAATATTACCTTACCACTTCGGCTCTAACAGCCCGTTTGGTGGCCTGAAAATCTAATGGGTGTGGGCAATAAAATCTCCCATCCTAGCCCTGCCCATGCTACCATTTGAAGCAAATGATGGAAGGGGAAAAAATTTTACAAGTTCTGCGCACCTCTTCATCAATCTTAATGGTTATTAGTTGCATTTTACAAGTTTCATGTGACTAATTTTTTCCTTTACTGTGGATTAGTTGTCTTATGATTATTAGAACAAATATTCGGATATATATATCCAAACAATGTAAATAGTGATCACCGAAAGCTTTGCGTGGGTATATAGATTTCTCCCCTTGATGTGGGAGTGGTTACCTTTCAATTATTTATGGAAATATGTACCATAACAAATATTTGGATTGTGAAAATAGTGTACCATTGTTATGGGAATAATTATTACCCGATTATAAGAATATATACCATAATATATATTTAGATTGTATAAATAATGATTAATCTTAAAAGCTTTGATGGACCTTTATGACTCTTACCATTCCATGAGTGTCATCTTTCAAAATATAGAATTCATGATAGAAAATATATAACCCCACTAGATACTTGAGGGCTTTTGGTCATTGGTGAATAATTCTCTCCCTTCAATTGGGGTAAGTTAATCATTATTATTAAAAATCTATTAAAAGATAATATTTGTAATATTTCAAAACATTATATATAATATAAAGATCATAATCCATCACATTTTGGCTCTAGTGTTAATAGTTAAAAGGTTAAATCATGGTTTGATGTAGACCAAGACCCTACGAATCAAAATTATATTAATTTTTTTAAATTATTTTTATTACTGGAATTGACCCAAGAGACTACTGGGATCAATTGAGATAGGGCATTAGTGATACTGTTTGAGAAGTTACTTCCATATTAGAGGAATGACCTATAAGGAGGTGGAGAAATGACTCACACAAGGGTGAGGAACTACCCACATAAATTGATGGAGAATGTTATTTTTAGATATAGAACCGACACCATAAAAGGCATGGGGTTTGTGACTTGGCCAACAACGCCAACAGCCAGCTACAATCAAAATTATATCATCGGGGTGGTGTTTATTTAGTATCGACATGACCTATAAGAGCAACATTCAATGTAATTCGTGTTGTATTTAATTACTATCATGTTGTCATTGTGTTTTTGAATTGTACTGCGATTCCAAATTAAATCAGATTATTTAAAAATTATTACTATATGATCTCAAACGATATGATAATGGTCTGTAATTAACTATCATATAATTAGAAAATATGATATAATTAATAATATTTATTCAGACATAGAGAATGCTAAATTATGTTAATTAAAATCTTTGGCCAATTTGCCTACCTGACTTTTACACTTCTTACTTCATCTTTTGGTGAAATTTAATCATAATTTTGATTCCAGTTAGGCCAACACAAAGAGAAGTAGTTGTGCATGAATAATTGTCTTAATATATCCATAAAAAAATGTCTTAATCTAAGTCACATAAGTCAGGATGATATTGAATACCTGCATTGAATAATATCCAGTAACCAAAGCATCCATAGACATAACCTATTTAAGGAAAATATACAAATATAACTATGTATTTAAGATAACCTTCTAGGTGGAAAAAGTACAAACTAGAAACAAAAGATGGAACTTCTTCTAACCAAATTTGCTCATCGTCATTGAAAAGAGCCAACTTAGCGAGTGCCTGAGCAACAGAGTTGGCTTGCCTCTCTAAATGAAGAAAATTTCCAGACCACGCGAACTAACAAACCCACTCCAGAATGACTGGCCACTCCAGAATCAATTAGACATGCACAATAGCAGAGTGAGATTCCACACAAACAGGAACGATATCAGTCGCCAAAGCCAATTATAAGAGCAAAAGGATGCTTGCACAAAGCAAAAACATACACTGTCTACTTGGTGCTTCAGGGATATCACACTAATCTACCACCCAAAAACGTAACCACCTAATCATCTACTAAAGGTGAAACAAGACTATCCATATAAATAGTTGCACGCGAGATAAACTTTGGCCATTCATTTATCTCAACACTCTCATCTGTTTTCTTATCCAACTCATGCCAAAAAACTGCCCCATTATCTTCATAAACTAAAACTTCATCGCTGCTCTTTGAATAAAAAAAAGCCACAATACCAAGATAAAAATCATCACGCCCAAGCTGTGACTCTGTCGACAACGTAAATAATTTAGTCCAAGACTCCTTCACCCCATATTCTTTCATTACCCATATATCTAAAGCAGCCTCAAAAGGAGAAAAATAGCTCAAACACAAACATCCTTCCAAAGCCACAACATAAAATTCAGCTTTGTCCCATAAATTGGGCAACGGCACCTCATAAAACTTTTCATCCTTCAAATCAAATGAGATGACCCTGCATTCATTTATATCTAACAACTGCCGCCACCCAATTCAAAGCACCACCAACAAGAACCCCAATTTCGCTATTCGGAGCACAACCGATAAGATTACTGGGTTCATCAATATTTAAGTTATGATAAGGAGGGTAATTCTCAATCCTGCTCCAAGAATTAGCTTTCAAACTATAAACAATGACTTCAATTATATGATTACGATTTTTAATAACCCTAACCAACTTATAATCATCAGTAGCAACATCATAACCAAACCCAACAAAGACATCATAATATCGATCAGAATCACTACAAAATTTGGGCAAGATTTGGTGTTTTCTAGTTGATATGTTCCACAAACATATGCTAGTGTAACGACTGAATGAGACAGCAAGCAATCCATCACAAGAACCTATCAGACGGACAGCTGTCCGACTCTCAAAAGGGGGCTCTAGTTTGAAAGCATTATCTGCTGAATCCAAGCATATGGAGAAGAGCTTAGAATATACATCTGGTCCTTCTACAATGAGTCTTTTTCGATTTAAAGAGCGATGAAACTGAAGATGGCGGTTGATGAAATATGGGTTGTCGATAATGGAACGGAATTGCTTGGACACGCACCTGAAGCGGAGGAGAGTCTTCACCGGAAGTCTGCAGAGTATGTCAATGATTACATCCACCAGAAGCGAAGGCATGGTCGGCGGCGGTTTTTTGTGATCAATGTTCATTTTAGGGTTGGGGGTGAGGTGAAAACGTTGTCTCTTCGATTTTCATATCGAGTGAAAGAGGAGTGTTTGCTTAACTTAACGCTGTCTCTTCAACTCAACTTTCATTCATTTGAGGTTAAATTACAAATTAGTTACCCAATTAAAATCTATTCTCAAATGGGGTAAATTTGATCGATTTATTATAATTTAACTACCTGTTGGTAGTATAGACTAGTTGACTTGGACAAATCTAAGAACATTTTTAATGTAATTATAAATTATGAAAAAATAGAATGCTACATAGGATAAATTGATTGAGGTTTAAAATTAACATCTTCAATACAAACTTTTCTAACCACTATAAAGTTGACATGACAAAAAAGAAAATAGAAACTATCAACTTTAATATTTATTTTTAAAGAGTCTTCTGAACAGTTATGTTAGTAATAAATGATTGAAACTTCCATAAAATAATATTTTATGGTAATTTATTTTAGTGATGTAATTTTGTTTGACTATTTATCATTAAAAAAAATAAGATAGTATTAGAGAACCCTTTAAATTTGAGTGTCTATCAATTAATATTTATGCGACGTAGGATGAATATATTTTTTATATTAGTGTCCTTTTTTTTTTAAAAGACAATTCACATTTGCATTGGAGATACTCTAAAAGTATTTTAATCTTTTGACTTTTTCTTTAATTTAAAGTAAATTTTAAAAATTAAAATTAAGACAAATTTATATAAAAAATTAAAAATATTCCCAAAAAAGAAAAGACATTAAAGGTGGAGCTCCATTGTTGGAACCAATCGATTGATCATCAACACCTTCAGCACCATTTGCAGATCATCAACACCATCTCCACTATTGGAACCAATCTAACCAAATCTTCTTCCATCTGCTAATTTCAAAAATCCAATTGTTGATGTTGTGATGAACATCAAAAATCAAAACCATAATAAAAATAAAAAAAAACCCCAAACACATCAAAACCAAAAAAACAAAAACCAGATGGGTGGAGATCCCTTCCCCATCTCCATAATAATTATCATTGAACATCAAACAATAATAGCACTTTTAACACCAAAATTTGAAAAAAAAAATTAAAATTATTTGTTTCTGGGTTTCCAATAATGGAACTCAGATGTCCCTCTAAGGAATCTGGGTTTCTAAAAATGGAGAGTGCATGTCGTTCCATAATTGACATACCGCAAAGTCGATTTCGTAGACTTGGATTCATCAGGTAATGCTTTCAAGCTAGACCACCCTTTTGAGAATTGAGGACATGTTTTATGTTCATGTGATTGGTTCTTGTGATGAATTGCTTGCTTTGTCAAAACACTCTTCAAAATAGCATAGGTTTGTGAAACATATCAACTAAAAAACACTAGATTTTGCCCAAATGTTTGAGTGATTTTGATGAACATTTAGATGCCAAACATGGGTTTGGTTGTGATGCTACTATTGATGATTATAACTTTGTGAAATTTGATTTATAATTACATCAATTTTTTAATTTGTACTTTTCAATTAAAGGTTCCTTGCATATTATTTGGTCAAATATTTTTTTTGCCTATTTACAAAATTCAATCAACTTAATTTGAAAATATAATCCAATCCTTCAATACAGGTAGCCAAATGCCTTATATATCAATATCACCTTACCACTTCAGCTCTAAGGGCCCGCTTGGTGGCCCAAAAATCACATGGGTTCGGGAAATAAAATCTCCCATCCTGCCCATGTTGTGGTTTGGAGCAAAGATATGAAAGGGGAAAAAAATTTACAAGTTTCATGCACCTTTCCATCAATCTTAATGGTTATTAATCGCAAGTTTCGTGCACTAATTTTTTGTTTTACTGTGGATTAGTTGTCTTATGATTATTAGAATAAATATCTGAATATATATCAAGGCAATGCAAATAATGATCACCGAAAACTTTGTGTGGTTACGTAGATTTCTCTCTTTGATGTGAGAGTGCTTATCTTCCAATTATTTATGAGAACATATACCATAATAAATATCCTGATTGCAAAAATAGTGTCTATTGTTATGGGAGCAATTATTTCCCAATTATAGGATATATTCGGATTGTATAAATAATGAATAACCTTAAGAGCTTCGATAAACCTTTACAGCTTTAACCATTCCATTAGTGTCGTCTTTCAAAATTTAGAATTCATGAGAGAAAATATATAACCCCGCTAGAATTTAGTGTTTTTGATCATTGGTGAATAATTCTCTCTTCAACTGGGGTAAGTTAATCATTATTATTAAAAATCTATCAAAAGATAATATTTGTAATATTTCAGGGCATTATATGTAATATAAGGATCAAGATCCATCACATTTTGGCTTTAGTGTTAATAGTTAAAAGGTTAAATCATGGTTCAATGTAGACCAAGACCCTGTGAATAAAAAAATATATATATTTTTAATTACTGAGACTGACCTAAGAGACTACCGAAATCAATTGGAATAGAACACTATTGGTACTATCTCGGAAGCTACTCCCATACTAAAGAGATAAGAATCCATCACATTTTGGCTCTAGTGTTAATAGTTAAACTCATGGTTTGATGTAGACCAAGACCATGTGAAACAAAATTATATCATTGGGGTGGTGTTTATTTAGTATCTACATGATCCATAAGAGCAATATTCAATGGAATTTGTCTTGTATTTAATTACCATCATGTTGTTATTGTGTTTTTGAATTGTACTGCGATTCCAAATTAAATCAAATTATTTAAGAAATATTATTATATGATCTCAAATAATATGATAATGGTCTGTAATTAACTATCATATAATAAGAAAAGATGATATAATTAATAATATTAATTCAGACGTAGAGAATGTTAAATTACGTTAATTTTAATCTGTGGCCAATTTGCTTACCTATCTTTACACTTCTTACTTCATCTTTCGGTGAAATGTAATCATAATTTTGATTCCATTTAGGCCAACATAGAAAGAAGTAGTTGTGCATGAATAATTGTCTTAATATATCCCTAAAAAAATGTCTTAATCTAAGTCACATAAGTCAGGATGATATTGAATACCTGCATTGAATATCCAGTAACCAAAGCACCCATGGATAGAATCTGTTTTAAGGCAAAATGTACAAATATAACTGGCAAATGCATACTCATACACATTTAAGTTAAACTTCTAAGTGGAAAAAGAACAAAATAGAAATAGAAGATGGAACTTCTTCTAACCAAATTTGCTCATCCTCATTAGGAAGAGCCAACTCAGCAAGTGCCTGAGAAGCAGAGTTGGCTCTCTAAATGAAGAAAATTTCCAGACAACGCGAACTAAAAAACCCACTTCAGAATGACAGGCCACTCCAGAATCAATTAGACATGCACAATAGCAGAGTGAGACTCCACACAAACAGGAAAGATATCAGTCTCCAAAACCGATTATAAGAGCAAAAGGATGCTTGCACAAAGCACAAACATACACAGTCTACTTGGTGCTACAGGAATGTCACACTAATCTACCACCCAAAAACGTAACCGCTTAATCATCTACTAAAGGTGAAACAAGACTGTCCATATAAATAGTTGCACGCGAGATAGACATTGGCCATTCATCAATCTCAACACTCTCATTTGTTTTCTTATCCAATTCACGCCAATAAACTGCCCCATCAACTTCATAAACTAAAACTTTATTGCTGCTCTTCGAATAAGTAAAAGCTACGATATCATGATAAAAATCACAATGCCCAAGCTGCAACTCTGTCGACAACGTAATTAATTTAGTCCAAGACTCCTTCACCCCATATTGTTTCATTACCCATATATCTAAAGCAGTCTCAAAATGAGAAAAATAGCTCAAACACAAAAATCCTTCCAAAGCCACAACATAAATTTCAGCTGCAGCTTCAACTTTACCCCATATATTGGGCAATGGCACCTCAAAAAATTTTTCATCCTTCAAATCAAATGACATGACCCTGCGTTCATTTATATCTAAAACTGCCACCACCCAATTCAAAGCACCACCAACAAGAACCACGAATTGGTCAGCATAGTAGTCATGGTAAGGAGGGCAATTCTCAATCCTCCTCCAAGAATTAGCTTTCAAACTATAAACAATGACTTGAATCATATAATTACTACCTTTAATAACCCTAACCACCTTATAATCATCAGTGGCAGCATCATAACCAAACGCATCACAGACATGACCATATTTATGATAATCACTCCAAAATTTGGGCAAGATTTGGTGTTTTCTAGTTGATATGTTCCACAAACATATGCTAGTGCGACTATTGAATGAGACAGCAAGCAATCCATCACAAGAACCAATCACACGGACAGATCCCCGACTCTCAAAAGGGAGCTCTGGTTTGAAAGCATTATCTGCTGAATCCAAGTCTATGGAGAAGAGATTAGAAAGTATACCTGGTTCTTCCACAATGAGTCTTCTTCGATTTAAAGAGCAATGAAACTGAAGATGGCGGTTGATAAAATCTCGGTCGTCGATAATGGAACGGAATTGCTTGGAAACGCACCTGAAGCGGAGGAGAGTCTTCACTGGAAGTCTGCAGAGTACGTCGATGATTACATCCACCGGAAGCGAAGGCATGGTCGGTGGTGGTACTTTGTGATCACTGTTTATTTTGGGGTTTGGGATGAGGCGAAACGTTTTTCTTTTTTTGTGAAGTGAGGGTGAGGTGAAACGTTTTTTCTCTTTTTCTGAAGTGAGGGTGAGGTGAAACGGCGTGCCTTCGATTTTTATATCAAGTGAAGAAGGAATGTGTCTCACACGAGACTTACTCTTCAGGCTGACCTTTTTCCATTTCTTTTCATTTCCAGAGATAACCTCATCACAAGAGGATTCACTGGATTAATAACAAGTAACTAGAGAGAGAATAAAGCCAAAGAACTAGGTGAGTTCTTTCTTTATCTCAGTACTTTGAGATCCTTCATCTATGTTATTTCTGGTGTTTCAGACAGAAGAGAGGGATTTAGCCACAAAACATAATATTTTATTTCTGATTTTTGCTCTGCTTACAAACGGAGACACAGAGCCAATTTATAGGGAAATGACTCGGGTATAAAACAAATATAGTGACATCATTGCTTACATCATAATGCAATGATTAAAGTAAAACTTCACTATGACTCATCATTACATACCTTAATTATGACACATCACGACTTACTTTAATGATTACAAACATATTAACAAACTTTTTGACTTTTAGCACACCAAACGGATAGAAAGGAATCTTGAATAGGAAGTGCCATGATGAGGAATCTGCTAATAGGAATTGGAATGATTAGTTAGAAAATGACAAGTTGCAATTGACGTGATCTTTATCATCTGAGTCTGTAGCACCATAAATGTGACAAGGCCATGTGGACTGCATGTAATGTTGATGTCGTAAGCAGTTGGTAATGGAAGTACAAGTTGAACAAAAGTTTGGATCATACGGGGAAGTATCATCTTCAGATAAGGATATCGTAGCAAACTTATTTGTAGTTGATTGAGTGTTGGCACTTACTGGTTCTTTTTTCTTCTTTTTTCTGTTGCCATGTTGTTTGTCTTTTTCAAATCTGCTTTTTGCAGCATCGAGATCTTCTTGTTGCCATGATTCGAGTTGAGAGTCTGGATAGAACCAATCTGGAAAATCTTCTTGTGTGGAGAAATGTGTCACGAGGGTATCAATGTACTGGTCATGAGTTTGGGACAATGTGTTGAGATAAGATTTTGGAAAAGTGGACCAAGAAGTATCTTCAGATAAGGATGGCCAATTTCATTTGGAATTATCTGATTCTTTTCAAACAATCTTTTCTGGATAGATCTAACACGAGCAGAATAGTGGAGATTTCCATCAAACACGGGAAAGGGATGTTGTTCAAGAATCTCAATATGCTGGTTTGTGAAATAGAGACCATCTAAGCGAAGTGTAAAGGATCTATGAAATATGAGGATGGACCAGTGTTTTGGACGGAGAGCTGAGGACCATGTTTTCCATGCAGGGAGAGATTAAAAACGGATAAGAAAATCAATGAGAAAACTACCTAAGGCTTCAGAGTCATGATCCCATGTAAGGGCTTGTTTAAAAAGATCATTCGAGACTTCTATAGCAAAGTAATGAAGATGACCTAAACACCATAGAAAATATACAAACTCGGAAGGAAAGACAAAATAAGGAAAATGTGACTGGGAAGGAAGAGAAATAATCTGAGCAAAAGGATAGATTTGATGGACACACAAAGTTTTATAAAAAATCTAACCATAAGTCTGGATACATTTAAGCTGGTAGGAAAATAGTAATTCTTTAATCCTAGGGGCTGGAAAACCTGATTGAAGGAGTTCTGGGAACTTTGAGATTTCTAAACTAGGAAGATTAGACGAAAAAGAAGGTTGAAACATAAAAACAGGAAACAAGACTGAATCTGATGATTGGATTAACGGGGTTTTGATTGGACGAGAGAGATGATCAGCAAGAAAATTATGTTTACCTTTGATGTGTTCGACTGTGAAAGAGTATTTGCTGAACCATTCTAACCAATGGAGAAGAAGTTGATGAGACAATTTCTTCTTATGAAAATGGAGCATTTGAGAAAAAGACTTCATATCAGTTTCCACGATAAAGTGATAATCGATAAGATAAAATTCAAATTTCTGAATAACATATTTGACTGCTAAGATTTCTTTGAAAATGGAATGGTAATGGAGTTGACTGAGTTTAAAACTATCACTCGGGTAAGCATAAATCTGTCGGACACCTTTGTCTGTTTGTTAAAAAAGGATTGCACCCCAGAAGTTTTCATTAGCATCTGTTTGTAAAATTCTGGTTCTTGTTGAAGGAATGTGTAGAGGAGGAAGAGTTTGACAAACTTGTTTGATTTTCTGGATTACTTGAGTTTGCTGGATACTCCAAGGATAAGGTTTCTTTTATAGCAGTAAGGATAATGGTTTGGTGAGTTGAGCAGCATTGGAAAGGAAATGCTTGATATAATTAACAAGACCAAGGAATTGTTGAATTTCTCGTCTGGTTTGTAACTTATCAGGGAACTTGAGCAATTCTTGACCAATATGAGGTTGAGGGTTGATATTTTCCTTCAAAAATTTGCATGCCAAGAAAAACTATCTGTCTTTGAACAAGTTCCATTTTTTTTGCAGAGAGCATGATACTATGATCTTTGGTAATCTGGGCAAACTGACGAAGGAGGTGATAGTGTTCTTGCTCATTTTGGTAGAAAAGAAGGATGTCATCGGTGTAGATGAGAGCACTGTGGAGGATGAGAGCATAAATTTTGGTCATGACTTTTTGAAACAATGAAGGGGCCGTCTTGAGACCAAATGGTAGAATTTTCCATTGAAAGTGATGATTTGGGATACAAAATGCAGTTTTATGTCTGTCATCTGGATGAATGCCTAATTGTTAGAAACTAGCTTTCAAATCAAACTTGGAGAAGATTTGCGCATTTGAAAGACAAGAGAACAGAGTCTGTCGCTTAGGTAAAGGAAACTTATCATCTTGGAGAAACTGATTGAGAGGTTTGTAATTGATAACCAGTCTCAGTTTTCCGCGAACTTGTTCTGAACGTTTATTCACATAAAAAGCTTCACATACCCATTGTGAAGAAGTTGATTCAATGAGATCTTATTGTTGCAATTGGAAGCATTCAGATCTAGCAAGCATAAGGTGATCTGGATTCATACCTGAATGACTAGCTTTGGTTGGGTTGATGTCTTCATTCATGTGGAATGAGGGTCTGATGAAAAAATCAGAATTCTGCCATAAAGGATGTGAACATTTTTGGAGGAACTCTGAATGTGTTTCTGAACAAGAATCTTGGACAAGTTGATGTATGGGTTTAGTAAAATCAATGGATGGTTGGAGTGAATAGAGACTAAGGACAGAAGTCCATTGTTTGAAATGTTGTTTGAATCTAAGACCATCAGTGAGGAATTTTAGAGAAGGAATTCAAGAATAAAGATCATTTTTAGGAAGATGAGAACCGAGGACTTTCTGGGTGATCTTACAGTCAGGGAATATTTCAAAGGTAAGAGGTTTGCTGATAAGAGTGACAGTAAAAGGATTTCCACTGACAGTACGAAATTTTTCTTTGTGTGGTTGCCAGTAACAGGATGGAAGAACATCGGGGTTCATGATAGAGGTAACAACACCTGTATCTATGAAAGCAATGATGGGAATGGGCTTTGAATATTTGGAGCGAAAGATTTTTATCATCATAGAAGGGATGGTTGAGAAGGATGAGTGAACAACATATTGTAGTTGATAGCAGGAAGAATTATCAGTGTCAAAAGTAAGGGGAGAAGATTGATTAAACTGAAGAATATCATGAGTATGAGGAGTATCATGAACTGAGAAGATATCTTCAATCTCATCATCAGTAAGTGAAATACCTTTTTGGGTGAGGTACTGAACCATTTTCTGAGATTTCTTCTGTTGATTCGGATAGTTTTTTGCAAAGTGACCTTTCTGGTTACAGAGTTAGCATCTGTTGGTGGAACGTTGCTTGAAATGTTTCTTTCTAAGAAATCTTTTAAACTTGGGCTTTCTGAAAGAAGATCTTTTCTTGTATGGTTTGTATTTGGAAAAATGATGCTTCTTCTTGGTTGAGCATTGACATTGTTCTTTACTTTTGCATTTAATCTGCAGATCGGGACGTTGACAAATCTTTGTCAATTGCTTGGAGCGCTTCACATATTCTTCAAAGAATTTCTTTTGAGCACACAGTTTATCCAGGGCAGTGAGGACAAACTGATATATCTCGCCAAGGGCACATTGTTGAAAAGATCGATCTTGGGTCTGCATGATTTTTGTTACTTCCTGAGACAAAGAATCTGGAATAGAAGACAAGAATGCTTGTTTCATGTTTGGATCATCAATGCCATGAAGAGCATGAAAACGTTTGAGCATCTGCTGGTAATGACGATTAAGATCTTTTTTCTTGTAAGAACAACATTTCATCTGAAAATATTTTTCTCTCATTTTGGATTCATATGCTTGAGGTCTGCCACAAAATTCATTATAGAGGACAAAAAGTGCTTAGTTGAGATCAAGGAGTTGACAAAATTGAATCTGTCGATATTCGCCTAATTCCTGCCACCACTCTCTGAGTGTACCGGTAAATCTGGTTGCAAACTGGGTGAGAACTTGTTGAATCTAAGCATGAGGCTTTGACATTTCTGTTTGGAGCCACGCTTGGAATTCAAAAATTCTGTATCTCCATTTGAAAAATGGGACATCATCGAGAGTGAAAGTAAACAATTTGGAAGTGTTGGTATTTTGTGGAGGTGGTTGATGTTGTAAAGGAGGTTGCTGATGAGGGATTTCTGTTTCAGTACTAGTAGTTTCATCATGTATCTGAGGTTCAGTATTCATGAACTGAGTACCTAAGATTTGACTAGGATTACTGAAATTGTCATCATTAGAAGAGGAATAACTGGATGTTTCGATGAAGATATGTGGAGAAGATTCAATGGGAGATTCAGGGTAAAAACTTGCAGGAGTTGATGGTAAAGAGGTTTCTGGGGTGTGTAAGGGTAAGTCTAAAGGACCTGGTGTGTAAGGAAGAGAAGAAGGAGGAGGAACATACAGAGGATTTGGAGGATCAACATATGGAATTTGGGAAGATCCTACCTCTTGTAAAGTTTGAGAGATCAGGTTTGGATATGAAACCATAAACTGATCTTCATATTTACTCTGAGAATGAGAATTGGAACTTTGGCTATGATGAGATGGATTTACCTTGGATTTGCCTTTTCTACGAGCCAACTGTTTTTGCCTTTTTTGTTCTGCCTGCTGAGCTTCTTGTTGTTCTTTTAGCTTAGCATAAAGGCGGTGTGTAGTGCCGAAAGCAATATCAGCTTCGGACTTGGTTTCTAGAGGAGCAAAATATTGACTGACCTTTGGAAAATTTGTCTGGGAAAAAGACCAGGTACTATTGGTAGTTTCAAAAGGATTGTAGATCGGAACAGGAGGAGGAGTGTGAAAAGTCTGCTTATACAGATCTTGTTGAAGAGAGGCAAGTTAAGTCTTTAGACTTCTCATTTCTGCATCTTTTTGAGAAAAAACAGTAGTAAAGCTTTGATTTGTTTGAATCAGATGGAGTAGATCATTGTGAAGTTGATTCATCCTTTGTTGAAGTTGCTGAATGAGCTGAGCAGTTCTTTCTGCAACAGTAGATGTCTGATATTGCAAATGATTGAGCTTAGTTTCAATCTCGTGCATGACTTTATTTTGAGCAATGACATTTTCGGATTGCCAATTCAACACAGTTTCTGCTTGAGAAAGACTTTTGAGAGATCTATTAGACTGGATGACTGGAGACAGTGTCACTTTTGGTTTTTGGTTAACAGTTTCATCAAGGGAGGAAAATCAGTATCATATGAAGGAGATGGATGTTGAAACATCATGACTTCTGAAACAATTGGTGGAGAATTCTTGACAACCCATTTTTGAGAGGGTTTACAAGATTTTGGAGTAGAGTGTTTAGCAAGCCATTCAAGACCTTTGTTATAACAAGGTAAAGGGGCGTTGGCAAAACGAACAACAGGAGTACTAGAGCTAGGTGGTCGTTTTGGGAAACGAGCATCAAAATCATCCCATGTAGATTCTGGTACTAGAGGATATGCAGAAGGATCAGAATCAGAATATTTAACAATATATTCATATTTACATGAAGGTTCTCCTAACAGACCGATAGTAGTATCTCCATCAAGCCATCTTTGATAAAGAGATTTTGGTTTGGGGTTTTTGGCAACAACAAGAGTATGGTTGACAGTAGCCTTTTTACAACTTTTACATTGACACTCCAGATCATCAGGACTATGACCATCTAGATGTTTAAAGTAATAAATAGGCTGACCTATAGAGGTGACATGTTGGACTTGAGGCTCAGGGTAAGAAGGGTTAAAAGTACTTACAGGTTGAACCATGAACTGTGTGTTAAACTCAGGCGGTGGAGCACTTGGTTCATCTGGCTTAAAGAATTTGATGGTGGTTGTACCGTTTGGATTTTGAAGCATGATTGATTCATTGGCAAACACTGGAGTAGGAGTTTTTTGCTGTTTCTCATAAGAAGTAACCCATTGAGCTGGGAGCAACTCAAGGAGCTTTTCACGAGAAATTTGTCTCGGAACAGAGGTACAATGAGGAACATGATCAGAATCCATGGTGAGGAACAAGGCTTCGGTAGTAATGGGAAGTGAAAGATCAAGAGCATGATCTTGTACTCTCCATATCATCTGGTGATGAAGAGTAGCAGAAATGGACCCAGGTTTTTGAACTGCACTTGTGATTTGCAACTGGACTTGTAAAGCAGTGGAACAAAATTCATCCTTAAGGTTGATATTGAAATTTGGTTTAAGGGTGAGCATGATAGTGCCTGCGTTAAGGGTTGTAAGGACAGTGGCAAGACAAGCATGTTGGTAATTTGGATATCAGGAATCCAGTAAAGCCAACCTGTATGAAACAGGAAGACCTCTGCGACCATGATAAGTAACTACAATTCGAATGACACCAAAATGGATATGAGTGTATCCTTCTGATAACCATTGGTTAATGTTGGATTGTGGGATTTCAAGAGTAACATATTGTTCTTCTAGAGAAGCAGAGATTGGACACTTATCAAACTTAGAGGAATAAACATATTCTTTAACAAGCTTACGAGAAGGTTTTACAAAAGTTTTTACAAAAAAAGAAGAACTAGGTTTAGCAAAAGCATAATAAGGATTAAGAAGAGGAGGAATAGTATCTGGAAGAAGGTGAGTATTAGGAACATAAGTGATCATATAAACTATCTATTTTATGAGAGGGAGATTTAAGTAAAGGGGACGTAATAGAAGCTGAAAGAGTAGGAGATGTTGAGGTAGCCATAAGGAAACCTTTCTGTCTAAAACATACCTTCCATAATAAAGATGAAGGATTGGCTCTGATACCAAATACGGGCGGAACACCAAATTCTCCAACCTTATTCTCGCTCTCTCGTTTCTCAGTGCTAATCTGGAATCACCAGGGGATTAAGCACCTTTAGAAACTCATCAGAAACTCATCGAAGTACTAGTATCCTGACTGCCCTAAACGCCTAGCCATCATTTATTTATTGTTATTATTATTTTAATTGTGGGAAAATAATATTAAATTCATGATTTTTACGGTGGGAACGGATGGGACTAAATTCGTGAAAAAATATCCACTTTACAATTTTTTAGGATAATAGTGAAATTTAAAAATTTTCATAGAAAACTTTCATTGATTTTATAGTAAATTACTAATTACCTATCCAATTGAAACATATTCTTAGACGGGGTAAACACTATTGATTTATTACAATTTAGCTACTTATTGTTAGCATAAGCTAGGCAACTTGGACAAGTTTAGGGATATTTTTATTTTTTTGACTTTAGTTTTATTTTTTATTTTAAAATTAAAATAAAAATATTTTTATATAACAAAATTAAAAAATTAAAAGGTGGAGCTCTACTGTTGGAACCAATCTAACTAGATCATTAACACATTTGACACCATTTGTTGAATAAAAACGCCATTTCCACTATTGGAACCAATCTAACCAAGTCTTCTTCCATCTACTATTTTCAAAAACCCTGTTGATGTTGTAATGAACATAAAAAATCAAAACCCTAATAAACATTAAAAAAAAAAAAAAACCAAACACATCAAAATAAAAACTAGATGGGCAGAGATCTTTATCCATCTCCATAATGATCATCACCAACAACACCTTTAACACCATGATCTTCAATACCTTTGAACATCAAACAAAAGCATCACCTTTAATACAAAGATTTGAAAAAATAATAATAAAATGATTTGTTTTTGGGTTTCTAGCGACCAAAACCTAAAAATCTCTCTATGGAGTCTAGGTTTTCAAAGATGGAAATCCAAGGTTCTCTATTGGGTTTCCATTTATTTTACAACAACAACAAAAAGAATAGCAATTCTTTCTCTTATAACAATGCCAACAACAACAAAGTTGTTGTAATCTCTCATAACCACTGAGATAGTCTTTCAAGCCCCATACAAATTGTAAAACCAGCTTCCTTATCGATTCATGCTCTTTCAACCACCCAAAAACCCATAGACTAACAAACCCTTAAAACAATTGAAACCTAATAGCTTAAATCACCAAACTGGCCATATAAACAAGCATATTTGAGGATTCTAATGACTCACCTAATGAGTCAACCAATCAACCGAGATCACTAACTTGGATGTGCTTCTTAATGGGTCGAAATAGATTTCTTTCTCCGTCAACTTCTCACACCATTACAACCATTGAAATGAGCGACTCAAATCTCGATTTCTCCCTTCGTAAAAGGCCAGGCATTGTTACTGTCAAAGCTACCACAGCCGATTCAACCTCCAAAGCCAATGCTACCAAATTGGACAATCAAGCGAGACCAATACCATCAAAGGCCCAGTGGAGGTGAGGAATAACAAAAGAGACTTGTGAATAATTAAGAATTACCCGATTAAATATAATATAAAAATAGTTATCTTGTGTTAATAAATGACGATAGGTTGATGAAATGGTGAAGGGAAGTTGTACCCTATATTTTCACATCTGTTATTGGGTACTCAATTTATCTTTCATTGCTTTCTTTAGTTAATTTCTTTTTGCATTCAAATTACTCTCAATTTCAACAGTGTGAATAAAGTTGTATTCAATAAATTTTGGTACTTGATATATTAAATTAGCTATTGTCCTTGTGGAAACAACCTTGATTTATCATTATATTACATTGTGATCATGTATACTTGCATGCATTCCTGTATACTTTAGTGCACTGAAAAATAACATATCAACAAGCAATCGTAGGTCATGATGGTCTACTTGTTACAAGAGGGGTTGATCTGCTCCTCCTTAAGTAGACCGTTGCTCACAGAGGAGCATATTTGCTCTTTCGCAAGCAGACTGTTTTGCACGGAGGAGTGAATATGCTTATTTGTGAATAGAGTCTCCTTCATCAGTGTAATGTCACTGATAATAGAGTGGTTTTTTTTTTTTTTTTTTATATTATTTTATTTGTTTAATAATATATATACATATGTTAAATTTTATCTTTTTAATTATCTTACATTAAAATAATAACTAGTCAACAGTTAAGTTTAATGAAAACCAACTAACTGTAGGAGAAGTTTGTGTAATTTTGATTAAAATTTCCATCCATGTGTCATTATACTTAAACTCGGGGAAAGTTTATGCAATTAATCTTAATTTTTAAAAATAATTTATAATATGGTATGCAAACAAAATGGGTGCACATACAATTTTTCAGGGATGAAAATATCATCTGTCTTTAAGAATTGGATAATAGTAATACTCGTCATTGAATTCTAAAACAAATCTTAAATAGTAAAGGATCGTTAGTTTTTTTTCACTTAAGCCTTAATGGTACTGAATTACATATATTAAGTTGTTTTCGTTTTTATTTTTTCCTCTTTAGCTGGTCAAACCACTTAAAATTATTCAAAAACAACTAAAAAAATTAAATGAAAATTTTTAACTTTTCACTTAATTATAAATCACTTGATAACATTTAAAATTTTTTATTTCAAATCTATCATTCCTAAAATACCATAATTTCAAATTTATCCTAATTTTATATTACTCAAATTTTCTTTCATTTTTTTCTTCCTTGCTACTTACAAAAAATATATTTGAAAAGAAAAGTCTAAATACATCTCATCTCAAATTATCTTGGAATCAAACTAATACATTGTAATTTACAATTTAGACATTTATTTTCTAATCATTTTCTTAAATATATTAATATATTTAAATATATGAATATGGTTAATACTATTATATTTTTAAATGATACTTTAATTATGAATAAAATATTATTAATATGTACATAAAAATGTTTTAGAATTTATTAAATTTTTTATTTTAGATGTTTTTATTAAACTAATTAAAATTACATAATAAAAAATAATTAAAGAATATAAATGTTAAATTATTAGTTTTCAGACAATTTTAACTTTTAAAAACAAATAAGTTTACAATATGTTCAAAGGTAAGGAAAAAAAAAAATATTATTAAGATTTTAGGTTTTAGTTATTAGTCAGTCTTTAGTTTTCAGCAATACAGTTCAGTCTTCTCTTACTCGGTAATGCTTGGACTTTGGACCCATTAATTTTTATTTAAGCCATGATTTTTTTTTTTTTTTTTGGTGACATTGCCCATGATGTTGTTATTAACTTTATTATTATCATTATTTGGATATAATTTAAGCCCTTGTTATTGCCATTTGCCTCCACCAATTTTATATGCTACCCTTTTTATAATTTGATTCTAGTTGTTGAGTAATTTAGTTTGATCACTCCATTACATTTTTTATTTTGAAATATGACATTCAATTGAAAAGGTTTAAACTACAAAAATTAATATAATTATTGGCCTACCAAGGAATAATATCTATTCTAATGATTATTAGAATAGATATTCGGATATATATCCGGACAATGCAAATAATGATAGCCGAAAGTCTTGTGAGGGTATGTGGATTTCTCCCCTTGATGTGGGAGTGGTTACCTTCCAATTATTTATGGGAATATATACCATAATAAATATCTGGATTGCAAAAATAATTTACCATTATTATGGCTCTAACCATTCCATGAGTGTCATCTTCCAAAATTTAGAATTCATGAGAGAAAATTTGTAACCCCACCAGACACTTGAGGGCTTTTGGTCATTGGTGAATAATTCTCTCTTCAATTGGGGTAAGTTAATTGTTATTATAAAAAATCTATTGAAAGATAATATTTGTAATGTTTCAGAACATTATATATAATATAAGGATCAGAATCCATCACTTTTTAGCTCTAGTGTTTCATGGTTTGAAATAGAACAAGACCATGTGAATCAAAATTATACCATTGGGGGTGTTGTTTATTCAGTGTCTACATGAATCTATAAGAGCAATGTTCAATGGAATTTGTGTTGTTAATTACCATCATGTTGTTAATTGTGTTTTTGAATTGTACTGTGATTCCAAATTGTATCAAATTATTTAAGAAATATTATCATATGATCTCAAATAATATGATAATGGTCTGTAATTAACTATCATACAATTAGAAAAGATGATATAATTAATAATATTTATTCAAACGTAGAGAATGCTAAATTATACTAATTTTAATCTTTGGTCAATTTGCTTACCTATCTTTACACTTTTTGCTTCATCTTTCGGTGAAATGTAATCATAATTTTGATTCCATTTAGGCCAACATAGAGAGAAACAGTTGTGCATGAATAATTGTCTTAATATATCCTAAAAAAAGTGTCTTAATCTAAGTCACATAAGTCAGGATGATATTGAATACCTGCATTGAATATGCAGTAACCAAAGCATCCATAGACAGGACCTACTTTTTTTTTTTGATAGTAAACGAAACTTTATTGAAGAGAAGGAATAAGATACAAACGAAACCATAGTGAACCAGAAGTCCACCTACACACAAAGAAATCTAAAAACTAGATTGGAAAGAACAAACCATAAACAATCAACAACCAACTGCCTTCCAATCTAACATAATGAAAAATAACGAAAAGTCTTTAAAATCTACACAAGAAGATGCCCAAAGGGAAGCTAAATAATATGCTTTATCCCATAAAAAATTCTCCTCCTCTTCGACATCATTAAAGATTCTTCTGTTTCTTTCTTCCCAAATTACCCATATAATGGCGAAAAGTCCACACCGCCAAAGAATACTAGCCTTCTTTCCTCCTCCAAGAGCTTGAAATTCTTCCAACAAGAAAGAGCCTAAAAACTTAGGATTAGCCCACCTCAAACCCGCCAAAGAAAATAACTTACTCCATAATTTACCCACCACCGAACAATGAAGAAAAAGATGATCCAAGCTTTCCCCACTACTCTTGCACATGACACACCAGTAGGGAGAGATACAAAAGATAGGATATCTTTTTTGGAGAACATCACAAGTACTTAACTTTCGATGAGCAATTAGCCAAACTAAAAACTTAACTTTGTTTGGCACCTTTGATTTCCAAATAAGATTATCAAAGACAAATCTTGGATGAGAGTCATTAAGAATCAACTTTTCAAAGAAAGACTTGCAAGAAAAAGCGCCATTAGAACTTAGCCTCCAAACCCTTTGATCTTCCTTTCCTGAAATAATGGGAACACCTTCAAGTAAAGAGGTAAGAGAAGAGAATTCTTCAATCTCCCTATCATTCAAGTTCCTCCTAAAATCAAAAGTCCATCCCTTATGAAGAGAACTATCCAATCTGTTTGAAATTAGAGCACTCTGAGTTGATGCGAGCTTGTATAACCTTGGAAATTTTGAACAAAGAGGCAAAGCATCCAACCAACAATCCTCCCAGAAACGAATTCGAGCACCGTTTCCAACCACTAACCCTATGTTATCTGAGAAAGCTTGGAAGCCTTGCATAATGACTTTCCAAGGACAACGACTAAATCCTTTAATAACCACATTAGGATCCCATCCGTTTCTATGCAAACCATACTTGCTTCTAATTACTTTATGCCACATGGAGTTAGGTTCCAAGGGAAACCTCCAAATCCATTTTCCGAGCAAAGCCGAATTTTTCAAGACCACATTCCCAATCCCTAAGCCTCCTTTGTCGTGAGGACGAGAAACAATATCCCAACTAATTAGATGAGCATTCTTTCCATCTCCGAATCCTTCCCACAAAAAATTCCTCATAATCTTCTCAATTCTCGTAGCCACCCCAATTGGAATTTTAAATAAGGAAAGAAAATAAGTTGGAATACTATGCAACACCGCTTGAATCAAAACCAATCTTCCTCCCCTGGATAAAAAAGCATTTTTCCATCCCTCTAATCTCCTTTCTACTTTCTCTACAACTGGCGCCCAAAACTCTGAAGATCTAGGATTCCCTCCGAAAGGTAAACCTAAATATTTCAACGGCCAGCAACCTACCTCACATCCAACAGTTTTGGCCCAGTCAACAATCTTCCTTTCGTCACAGTTTATACCGGCTAAAACGCTCTTAGCCAAGTTTACCTTAAGCCCAGAAATCCTACAAAATAAATGAATCAACTTAACCAAAGAGTCAAACTTCTCTTCATTAGCTGAAGAAAAGAAGACAGTATCATCAGCAAACTGAAGGTGAGAGACCAAAACGTTCTCCTTTCCCACACAAAAGCCCTCCACCAAGTGACACTCCTTAGCTCTATCAATTAATCTTCCCAGACAATCCGCTACAAGGATAAACAAAAAGGGGGACAGAGGGTCTCCTTGTCTAAGTCCTCTAGAAGCAGAGAAGTTTCCTTTAGGTTTCCCATTTATCATAATCGAGAAATTTGTAGTCCTCAGGCATCCCCTAATCCAACTTCTCCATTTTGACCCAAAACCTTTTGCTTCTAAAACAAAGTCTAAGAAGTCCCAATCAACATGATCATACGCTTTTTCAAAATCAATTTTGAAAACAACCCCTTCTCTTTTCTTCATTCTATACTCCTCCACCACCTCATTGGCCACCAAGACAGCGTCAAGAATTTGTCTGCCTTTAACAAAAGCAGACTGGCAACTATCGATAGTGCAATTCAACACCTCTTTCAATCTCAAAGATAAGACTTTAGCAATGATTTTGTATAGGCTAGAAACCAAACTGATTGGTCTGAAATCACCAATCTTCAAGGAGTTGGATTTTTTTGGAATGAGACAAATATAAGTTCCATTGGTGATTTTATTGACAATCCCATTACCAAAAAATTCCGAGAACGCTTCCATCAAATCTTCCTTGATAATCTCCCAACATTTATGAAAGAAGTTAAAATTAAAACCATCCGGACCAGGAGCTTTATCTTTGCTACAATCCATAATTGCCTTCTTAATTTCCTCTTCTTCGAAAGGTCTTTCCAACCAAGCGGCTCTATCTCTACCAATGCAATCCCAATTAAGACCTTGAATTGAAGGTCTTTCCACATTTTCCTTAGAGTATAACTTCTGGAAGAACTGAATAATTTCTTGATCAATGACCCCCTCATCTTCTATTATAGAACCATCGCTTAACTCTAACTTGTTAATACAATTTCTAGACGTTCTACCATTGACAACTTTATGGAAAAATTTAGAATTGCAATCTCCTTCTTTAACCCATCTAACTTTAGCCTTTTGTCTCCACAAAATTTCCTCCTTAGAGGTCAACTTCTCAAGCTCCAACTTCAACCGGGACCTTTCTATCCTCATCGGTTCACAAAGTTCCCCCTCTGCCTCGACTCTATCTAGATAAAAGATTCTAGACTCAATCTCTTTCTTTTTCTTGAAGATGTCTCCAAATACCTCCCTATTCCAAATTTTAAGCTTCCCCTTAACCCAATCAAGTTTCTTCATAAATCTGTAACCCTTCCAACCTTGAGCATCCGCTTCGTTCCACCATTTCTCCATGTTTTCCTTAAAAGAATGATGTTGCAACCACACATTCTCAAACTTGAAGGGAATAGGACCCCAAGTCCTGTGGGAAGAATCCAACAGAATTGGACAATGATCAGAAACCGATCTCACCAATGCATCTTGTCTAATCTTCCCTCCAACATACTCTTCCCAGTCACTTGAGAAGAGAAATCTATCAAGTCTACAACAAACAACTCTTTGTCTAAAGTTAGACCAAGTGAAATCCGCAAAATTTAAAACTGGGTCGACCAAATTAGTTTCGCGAATGAAACAGTTAAAATCCTTCATGCTTCTAGTTTCCCTTCCCTCCGTTGACTTTTCAGAAGGAAATCTGACAACATTAAAATCTCCGCCTATACACCATCTCGGAGAACAAAGCCCGAATAATCCAGCTAACTCCTCCCAAAAAGCCTCCCTCTCTTTCTTCTTGTTAGGGCCATAAACTCCTGAAAGCCACCAATCTCTACCATCCTCACCAAGAATGTTTATAGAAACAGAAAATTCCCCAATGATGGAGCCCAAAACCTTAACCACCTTAGAATTCCATATCACTGTGATTCCACCCGAATTGCCCTCTGACGGTAGAAAAACCCATTGCTTGAATCTTGCTCCCCAAACACTTGTAACGATGCTATGATCTATAACTTGTTTCTTAGTCTCAATGAGGATAACTAGATCCTCGTTCTTAGACAGGACCTACTTTAAGGCAAAATATACAAATATAACTGGCAAATGTATACTCGTTCGTATAAAAGATAAACTTCGAAGTGTAAGAAGTACGAACGAGAAACAGAAGATGGAACTTCTTCTAACCAAATTTGCTCATCCTCATCAGTAAGAGCCAACTTGGCGAGTGTCTGAGCAACAGAGTTGGCTTGCCTCTCTAAATGAAGAAAATTTCCAAACCACGTGAACTAACAAACCCACTTCAGAATGACAGGCCACTCCAGAATCAATCAGACATGCACAATAGCAGAGTGAGATTCTACACAAACAGGAAAGATATCAGTCTCCAAAGTTGATTATAAGAGCAAAAGGATGCTTGCACAAAGCACAAACATACACTGTCTACTACTGGGTGCTTCAGGGATATCACGCTAATCTACCACCCAAAAACGTAACCACCTAATCATCTACTAAAGGTGAAACAAGACTATCCATATAAATAGTTGCACGCGAGATAAACGTTGGCCATTCATTAATCTCAACACTCTCATCTGTTTTCTTATCCAACTCATGCCAATAAACTGCCCCAGCAACGTCATAAACTAAAACTTTATCACTGCTCTTCGAATAAGTAAAAGCTACAATACTAGGATAAAAATCATCGAGCCCAAGCTGCGACTCTGTTGACAACGTAAATAATTTAGTCCAAGAATCCTTCACCCATATTCTTTCATTACCCATATATCTAAACCAGTCTCAAAAGGAGAAAAATAGTTCAAACACAAACATCCTTCCAAAGCCACAACATGGAATCCAGCTTTGTCCCATGTATCGGGCAGCGGCACCTCATAAAACGTTTCATCCTTCAAATCAAATGAGATGACCCTGCATTTATTTATATCTAAAACTGCCACCACCCAATTCAAAGCACCACCAACAAGAACACCAGTTTCGTTATTCGAAGGACAACCAATAAGAACCCCGCGTTGATCGATATTTAAATTATGCTGAGGAGGGTAATTCTCAATCCTGCTCCAAGAATTAGCTTTCAAACTATAAACAATGACTTCAATCATATAATTACTAATTTTAATAACTCTAACCAACTTATAATCATCAGTAGCAACATCATAACCAAACCCATCAAAGACATCATAATATATATCAGAATCACTCAAAATTTGGGCAAGATTTGGTGTTTTCTAGTCGATATGTTCCACAAACATATGCTAGTGTGACGATTGAATGAGACAGCAAGCAATCCATCACAAGAACCAATCACACGGAAATCATGACCCCAACTCTCAACGGGGAGCCCTAGTTTGAAAGCATTATCTGCTGAATCCAAGTCTATGGAGAAGAGATTAGAATGCAAACCTGGTCCTTCCACAATGAGTCTTCTCCGATTTAAAGGGCGATGAAACTGAAGATGGCGGTTGATGAAATGTGGGTCGTCGATAATGGAACCGAATTGCTTTGACACGCAACTGAAGCGGAGGAGAGTCTTCACCGGAAGTCTGCAGAGTATGTCGATGATTACATCCACCGGAAGCGCAGGCATGGTCGCTGGCGGTTTTTTGTGATTACTGTTCATTTTAGACTTCGGGGGTCAGGTGTGAAAGTTGTCTCTCCGATTTTCATGTCAAGTGAAAAAGGATGGTCTGCTCAACTAAAACGTTGTCATTTTGACTCAACCTTCATTGATTTGAGGTTAAATTACAAAGTAGTATCCCAATTAAAATCTATTCTCAAACGGGATAAACTTTGTTGATATATTACAATATAACTACCCGCTGGTGGTATTTTCATCTTTTTGTTGTAAACTTTGGGGTTGAAACAAATAATTGAAAAGAGCTATGAAGAGCTATATAGATAATTTTAGAAATGTAGAGAAAGAAGAGACTATGGATAAGTGTAGAGAGAAAATATTATAGAAGAGTGTAGAGAGATTGGTATTTTTTCATAAAAAGTGGGATATAATGTATATACGGTTAATACTTATTTATAGACAAATGTTGGTTTTGATCAACCAATCAAATCTTACCAACATAATATATCTCATTAAATGCTACATACAACTTGCAAGCATGAATTTGACAACTTGACAAATTAATTATCACATAAGTAATCAACTTGATATTTTGACATATCAAACTTTGGAATTTACCTTTTAGACTATTATTTTACAACACTCCCCCTTTAGCTTTCGTTTCCTCGTCAACATTTAGATTTTGTTAAAAAAGACTCTTTTTTGAAGGCTTGTTAAAGAAAACTTTGTTGGTCAAAACCATGCAAAGAAATAAGATCTACTAGATCTTTGTGATGTTGGATGTGATTGAATACTATTTTATTAAAAACCTTACTAGTAAAACCCAATGGAATAAAACCTGATTAAGAAAAAAAGAGTAGAGTACACGTATATAAAAAATTATACTCCTTTTGATGAATGCTTCATAATTAATTATGTAGCTCACACAATTAAGGCATTCCAATATCATAAGCCATTTTCTCGAATGTTGATGTTGGCAATGTTTTCGTGAATAAATTTGCAAGATTATCTATACAGCAGACTTTTTTAACATCAATATGTTGACTTTGTTAAAGCTCATGAGTATAAAATAATTTTGGTGAGATATGTTTAGTTTTATCTCTCTTGATGTATACTCCTTTGATTTGAGCAATGCATGCAGCATTATCCTCATATATGATTGTTGGGGAATTTGATGTAGTAGATAGTTCACATATACTCTGGATATGATGAATGACAGATCTTAACTATATACATTCTTTGCTTGCTTCATAAAGTGTAAGGATTTCAGAATGGTTAGCGGATGTGACAACAAAACTCTGTTTTATGGAGCATCATGAAATTGTTGTATCATTATAAGTAAAAATATATCCAATTTGTGAACGAGCTTTATGAGGATCTAAAAGATATCCAACATCTACATAACCAATCAAACTTGTACCACTAGTAGATTTTGAATAGAATAATCCCAAATCTGTTGTTCCATGAAGATAACGAAAAATATATTTGACCCAATTCCAATGATGTCGTGTTGGTTTAGAGCTAAACCTGGTTAATAGATTTACTGAAAAAACAATATCAGGCCTAGTATATTGTGTTAAATATAATAAAACACCAATTGCATTCAGATATGGTACTTCTGAACCGAATATCTGTTCATTATATTTTTTAGGTTGCAATGGATCCTTTTTAGGATCAAGAGACCGAACAACCATAGGGGTACTTAAGAGATGAGCTTTATCCATATTGAATCATTTTAGGATTTTTTTTTAATATATGCTCTTTTATGGATAAGTACTCTATGTGACTTATGCTCGATCTCTAAGCCGAGACAATATTTTGTTTGCCCCAAATTTTTCATTTCAAATTCTCTTTTCAAATATTCAATGGTTCTTAAAAGCTCTTTAGGAGTTCCAATTAAATTCATGTCATCAACATATATTGTTACAATTGCAAACCCAGATTCTAATTTCTTTATGAACACACATAAGCATATGGGATTATTAATATATCCTTCATTTATCAAATATTTGCTAAGGCGATTATACTATATTCGCCTCAATTGTTTTAATCCATATAAGGACCGTTGCAACTTAATTGAATAAACATTGTTAACTTTTGATTTATATGCTTTAAGCATTTTAAATCCTTCAAAAATTTTCATGTATATATCAATATCGAGTGACCCAAATAAATACACTGTCACTATGTCCATAAGACGCATTTGGAGTCCTTCTAAGACCGCTAAATTTATTAAAAATTTAAAAGTAATTGTATTCATCACGGTTGAATACATTTCATCATAATCAATTCCTAGTCTTTGCGAGAAACCTTGTGTAACAAATCTTGCTTTTTATCTTATAATCTCATTTTTCTCATTGCGTTTCATACAAATACTCATTTGTACCTAATAGGTTTGACGTCTGTAGGTGTCTAAACTATAGGTCTACATACTTTACGTTTGGCTAAAGAACTCAATTTTGCTTGAATTTCATCTTTCCATTTAGGCCAATCATGTCTTTGTCTACATTTATCAACCGTATATGGTTCAAAATCATCATTCATAATTTTGATAGTCATTGTATATGAAAATATATCATCGATGATTGTTTTATCATGATTCCACATATCTTTTACACAATTCATTGAAATTTCATTATTTTTAGAATCTTGTAGCCTTATAGGGGTTTCTACCTCTTTAAGGGTTTCAGTCTCCTCAAAGATTGGTAATTCTTCTAGAGTTGATTTCTCTGAGAATGTGGATTTTGTAACTTGAGTATTATTTTCACTAGAATTGTGATTTTTCATTCTTTGCTTTCGAAAAATACTATCTTTTGAGCCAACTAGCCTACTACGCTTTTGGTATGCATTAGATGATTCATTTATTTCATTCTGATTACATTGTTCTACAAGAATAATTATTCTAATTGGTGCATTAGCAATTGGAATATATGATTTTGTTACTTTTGTAGCATCTATTAATGCATTTGACAACTTATTTGTAATCATTTGAAGATTGACTATCCTTTATACTTCATTTTCACATTCAATGGTATGAGGATCTGAATGAGATATTGTTGCCACATTCCATGAAAATTCATTTTTCTCTCCAATAGTACCTTTTTTCTCATGTTTCTCTTTAGAAGAAATTTTTCCTCCCTTTAATGGTGGGAATGTTTTCTCATCAAAATGGCAATCTGCAAAATGAGCAGTAAAAAAATCATCTGTCAATAGTTCAAGATATCTGATAATTAAAGATGAATTAAAGCCAACATATATCCCCAAACAACGTTGAGGTCCTATTTTGGTTCATTGAGGAGCTGCAATAGGGATTTGTACAACACAACCAAAAATGCATAAATAAGAAATATCAGGTTGATGCCCAAGCACAAGTTATAATGGAGAGTACTGGTGATAGGCTGCTAGCCTAAAACGAATCAATGTTGTTACATGTAAAACAGTATGTCCCTAGGCAGAAACTGGTAATTTTGTCTGTAATAACAAAGTTCTTGCAATTACCTGGATGCGCTTGATGAATGATTATGCTAGACCATTCTGGATATGTACATGTGGAACTGGATGTTTAATATCAATTCCAACTGATGCTCAATAATCATCATTTTTTTTTTTAATGTAAATTCACCAACATCATCTGTTCGTATGTTCTTAATTGGATAATATAGAAATTGTGCTTGAAGTTTAATAATCTAAACAAGCAATCTAGTAAAAGCAAAGTTACGACTAGATAACAAACATACATATGATCATCTTACGGACACATTAATTAATAACATAAAATAACGAAATGGTCTACTTGGTGGATGAATAGGTTACATATGTCTCCTTGAATTCTTTGTATAAAAGATGGAGGCTCAAAACCAACATTAGGAATGAATGGTTTAACCATCAATTTTTCTTGTGAACAAACAATGCATATATTCTCATTAGATGATGGACTCTTCAGGTTCTTTAATGAATGTCCATGAGAATTTTCAATAATTCAAAGCATCATTGTAGATCCTGGATGACTAAGATGATCATGCCAAAGTTAAAATGTAGTTGATTTTGAGAGTTTCTGGCTCAAAATTATATGAGTTTCAATTAATCTTATAATTGTATAATACAATCCAGATGAGAAAACTTTAAGCTTTTTTAAAATAAGCTTCTGGTCTGAAGTAATTTTAGTGATGCATAGGTATTTAATATTCTTTTCATTTGTAGTTTCAATATGATATCCGCTACTATGTATATCCTTGAAATTGAGTAGATTTTTCCGAGATCTAGTTGGGTATAAGACACCATTCATACATAATTTGGTACCATTTGTTAACAAGATTATGACTCTTCTAGAACTTTCTATTAAGTTTGTAGGACCTAACATAGTATTTACCTTACCTTTGGTCACTGATAAATTTGAGAAATATTTCTTATTTTGAATAACAGTATGTGTTGTTGTATTGTAGATAATATATATATATTTTCACTTTCACTTTTGAAAATAGATAATCCATCCATATCCATCTTTCATTAAAGAAACCACATGTTAGTACATCATGATAACAAAATATAAAGAAAAAAAGTTATCTCTCTCTTAAGAAGATACAAAATTGTGTATTAACATAATTTCTAAGCAAAAGAAAAATACACAAAAATTAACATAATAGTGCAAAGTAGACAATTTTCTTAATTGGTATGGATATTTCTATCACCGATTAAGTGATCTATTTTTCTATCTGCATTTCAAAAAAATCTGATATATCCAAATTTGTGATGTCTATTAGATCATCATCTTGATCTACAAGATTTGTTTCAATTTTCTTTTCCTTCCCCTTCACAGAGGCCTGATACAGATCAACCAGGTGTTTGGTTATATGATAGGTATGCGACCAGTGTCCAAGTATGCCACATCTAAAACAAACATCTTCATAATTTTTAAGGGTCTTTTTCTCTATATTTTTGCTCTTGTCATGTTTGGCGTTATAAACATTCCACTTATAGGGCATGTTCTTCTAGTTTCAATGATCTGAAAATTTATGACCACTATGACTATGAGAACCACGTTCATGGCCATGACCTTTGCTTGCTATAGCATTTACTTCTGGAAGTGCTATGGTGCCAACTAAACGGAGTTCATAATTTTTCATCAGAAACTCATTTCTTTGTTTTACCACTAAAAGACATGAAATTAATTCAAAGTAGTTTGTAAATCTACACTCTTTATATTGTTGTTGCAAAAGTACATTAGAGGCATGAAAAATAGTATATGTCTTTTCTAATAAATCTACATCAGTCAATGTTTCACCACACAAGTTTAGCTTTAACAAGATAGAATTGTAGTCAACAACTGATTTGAAATCTTGTAGTCTCAAATAGTTTCACTCATGACTCTAGGAAGGACGACAATTTTCTAATGATCATACCTATCTTTGAAATTTTTCCACAGAGCTAGTGGATCTTTAACTGTGAGATATTAATTCTTTATGCTCTCATGTAAATGATGATAGATAACAATCATTGCACTAGCTTTATCTTTTAGAGATGTTTAATTATTATCTCTAATAGTATCAATTAAGTCTTTGGATTATAGGCACAACTCTATATCAAGAATCCATGATAGATAGTCTTTTCTAGAAATATGAAATAGAGCAAATTTTGGTTTTGTAGTATTTGACGTAGTTATATTCATAAAACAATATTATTAATGACATGATCAAAGTAGTAAATACTATACTAAAATTATATTTAAAGGAAATTTGTATACAATTTTTTTTTCTTAAATTCCTTTATGAATATGTATATGGAACTTAGGTTCTCAAAAATTTCATATATACTTTTAGAGTTTCCGGTATAAAATCATGATAACTTCAGGTTTTAACAATATAGATTTAGAACTTCAGGTTCTTATAAATTAAACTCTAAAACTTTAAGTTCTATTAATTTGAAATCTAGAACTTCAGGTTCTAATAAATTAAAATCCAGAACTTCAGGTTTTGATTGAATTGGGACTCAGAACTTCAGATCTTGATAAATTGAAATCCATAACTTCAGGTTCTGATTGAATTTATTGAGAACTTCAGGTTCTACATCTCTTTCAAATTTACTATTTGAAACCTTAAATTATCTATTTAGAATGTTTTGAAAAATATATTATAACCATATTCATAAAAATAAAGTTCAAAATTTAAGCACATGTAAGATAAACATAAGATACTAAAACATGGCAACAAACTTGTTTGTTCCAACATAAAAATGAACAAAGAATTATGTACAAACCCATCTTATTTTTTGATGTGGAGGATCCAAATCATTGGCAACCACAGAGCATACTCATGGGAAGAGTTGGAAATTGAAGTCGAGAAAGAAAACATGTTGAATGATTTCACCCATACTTACTTGATTCGTGCTGATAACATATTGTAAACTTTAAGGTTAAAACAAACAATTGAAAAGAGCTATGAAGAGCTATGTAGAGAATTTTATAAATGTAGAGAAAGAAGAGATTATGGATAAGTGTAGAGAAAAAAGATTATAGAAGAGTGTAGAGAGATTGGTATTTTTTCATAAAAAGTGGGATATAATGTACATAATGTTAATGCCTATTTATAGGCAAATGTTGGTTTTGATCAACCAATTAAATCTTACCAACACAATATATCTAATTAAATGCTACATACAACTTGCAAGCATGAATTTGGCAACTTGACAAATTAATTATCACATAAGTAATCAACTTGATATTTTAACATATTAAATTTTGGAATTTCTTTTCCATGAGTGAAAGACTATTATTTTACAACACTTTTTACTTTATTTTTATTTTTTAATTTAAAATATATTTTAAAAATTAAATTTAAAAATAAATTTATATAAAAAATTAAAAATATTTTTTAGAAAAAAAGAAATTAAAGGTGGAGCTCCATTGTTGAACCAATCTAACCTGATCATCAACACCTTCAACACCATTTGCATATCATCAACACCATCTCCACTATTGGAACTAGTCTTACCAAATCTTCTTCCATTTGCTAATTTCAAAAATCTAATTGTTGATGTTGTGATGAACATCAAAAATCAAAACCCTAATAAACATTAAAAAAAGAAAAACCAAAAAAAAAAAAAAAAAAAACCGGATGGGTGGAGATCCCTTCTCCATCTCCATAATAATTATCATTGAACATCAAACAATAATAGCACCTTCAACACCAAAATTTGAAAAAATAAAAATAAAAATAAAAATGATTTGTTTCTAGGTTTCCAATGATGGAAACTCAGAAATCTCTCTAGAGAGTAAGGGTTTCCAAAGATGGAGAGTGCATTTCGTTCCATAATTGATATACCCCAAAGCCCTCTTTGTAGACTTGGATTCAGCAGATAATGCTTTCAAACTAGAACACCCTTTTAAGAATTGGGGACATGGGTTTGATGTTCATGTGATTGGTTCTTGTGATGGATTGCTTGCTCTGTCCAAACACTCTTCAAAATAGCATACGTCTATGGAACATATCAACTAAAAAGCACTAGATTTTGCCCAAATGTTTGAGCGATTTTGATGAACGTTTCTATGCCAAGCATGGGTTTGGTCCTGATGACTATAACTTTGTGAAAATTGATTTATAATTACATCCATTTTTTTATCCGTACTTTTTAATTAAAGGTCCCTTGCATATTATTTGGTCAAATATTTTTCTACCTATTTACAAAATTCAATCAACTTGATTTCAAAATATAATCCAATCCTTCAATGCCGAAAGCCAAATGCCTTAAATATCAATATCACCTTACCACTTCGGCTCTAAGGGCTCATTTGGTGGCCCGAAAATCACATGGCTTTGGGAAATAAAATCTCCCATCCTGCCTATGTTGTCGTTTGGAGCAATGATATGGAAGGGGAAAAAATTTACAAGCTTGTTTACCTTTCCATCAATCTTAATAGTTATTAATTGCATATTACAAGTTTTCGGCACTAATTTTTGGTTTTAAAGTGGATTAGTTGTCTTATGATTATTAGAATAAATATCCGGATATACATCCAAATTATGCAAGTAGTGATCGCCGAAACTTTGTGTGGGTATGTAGATTTCTCCCCTTGACGTAGGAGTGGTTACCTTCCAATTATTTATGGGAATATATACCATAATAAATATCCTAATTACAAAAATAGTTTACCATTGTTATGGGACTAATTATTTCCAATTATAAGAATATATATCATAATGTATATATCCAAATTGTATAAATAATGATTAATCTTAAGAGCTTTGATGAACCTTTACGGCTCTAACCACTCCATTAGTACCGTCTTTCAAAATTTAGAATTCATGAGAGAAAATATGTAACCTTGCTACACAGTTGAGGGCTTTTGGTCATTGATGAATAATTTTCTCTTCAATTGGGGTAAGTTAATCATTATTATTAAAAATCTATTAAAAGACAATATTTGTAATATTTCAGAACATTATTTGTAATATAAGAATCAGAATCCATCACATTTTGGCTCTAGTACGTGTTAATAGTTAAAGGTTAAATTCATGGTTTGATATAGACCAAGACCATGAGAAACAAAATTATATCATTGGGGTGGTGTTTGTTCAGTATCTACATGATCCATAAGAGCAATATTCAATGGACTTTGTGTTGTATTTAATTGCCATCATGTTGTTATTGTGTTTTTGAATTGGACTGTGATTCCAAATTATGTCAAATTATTTAAGAAATATTATTATATGATCTCAAATAATATGATAATGGTCTAAAAATTAACTATCATATAATTAGAAAAGATGATATAATTAATAATATTAATTCAGACGTAGAGAATGCTAAATTATTTTAATTTTAATGTTTGGCCAATTTGCTTACCTATCTTTACACTTCTTACTTCATCTTTCGGTGAAATGTAATCATAATTTTGATTCCATTTAGGCCTACATAGAGAGAAGTGGTTGTGCATGAATGATTGTCTTAATATATCTCTAAAAAAATTTCTTAATCTAAGTCACATAAGTCAGGATGATTATGAATACCTGCATTGAATATCCAGTAACCAAAGCATCCATAGACAGAACCTATTTTAAGGCAAAATATACAAATATAACTGGCAAATGTATACTCATACGCATTTAAGATAAACTTCTAAATGGAAAAAGAACAAAATAGAAATAGAAGATGGAACTTCTTCTAACCAAATTTGCTCATCCTCATTAGAAGGGGCCAACTCAGTGAGTGCCTGAAAAGCAGAGTTGGCTTGCCTCTCTAAATGAAGAAAATTTCCAGACCACACGAACTAACAAACCCACTTCAGAATGACAGGCCACTCCAGAATCAATTAGACATGCACAATAGCAGAGTGAGATTCCACACAAACAGGAAAGATATCAGTCTCGAAAACCAATTATAAGAGCAAAAGGATGGTTGCACAAAGCACAAACATATACTGTCGACTTGGTGCCTCAGCGATATCACACTAATCTACCACCCAAAAACGTAACCACCTAATCATCTACTAAAGGTGAAACAAGACTATCCATATAAATAGTTGCACGCAAGATAGACGTTGGCCATTCATTAATCTCAACACTCTCATTCGTTTTCTTATCCAATTCATGCCAATAAACTGCCCCATCACCTTCATAAACTAAAAGTTTATTGTTGCTCTTCGAATAAGAAAAGGCTACAATACCAGGATAAAAATCATCAAGCCCAAGCCGCGACTCTATCGACAATGTAAATAATTTAGTCCAAGACTCCTTCACCCCATATTCTTTCATTACCCGTATATCTACAGCAATCTTAAAACGAGAAATATAGCTCAAACACAAACATCCTTCCAAAGCCACAACATGAAATTCAGCTTTAGCTTCAACTTCGTCCCATATATTGGGCAATGGCACCTCATAAAATTTTTCATCCTTTAAATCAAATGACATGACCCTGCATTTATTTATATCTAAAACTGCCACCACCCAATTCAAAGCACCACCAACAAGAACCCCGATTTTTTTATTTGAAGGACTATCAGTAAGAATCGCGAGTTTATGAACAGTGCAGTTTTGATAAGGAGGGTAAACTCTCAATCCTCCTCCGAGAATTACCTTTCAAACTATAAACAATGACTTCAGTCACATAAAAACTACCTTCAACAGCCCTAACCAACTTATAATCATCAGTAGCAGCATCATAACCAAACCCATCAAAGACATCATAAAATATATAAGAATCACTCCGAAATGTGGGCAAGATTTGGTGTTTTCTAGTTGATATGTTCCACAAACATATTCTAGTGTCACGTCTGAATGAGACAGCAAGCAATCCATCACAAGAACCAATCACACGGACATCATGACGCCACATCTCAAAAGGGAGCCCTAGTTTGAAAGCATTATCTGCTGAATCCAAGTCTACGGAGAAGAGATTAGGTTGTAAACCTTCTTCTACAATGAGTCTTCTTCGATTTAAAGAGCGATGAAACTGAAGATGGCGGTTGGTGAAATCTGAGCCGTCGATTATGAAGCGGAATTGCTTGGACACGCACCTGAAGCGGAGGAGAGTCTTCACTGGAAGTCTGCAGAGTTTGTCGATAATTACATCGACCGGAAGCGAAGGCTTGGTCGGTGGCGGTCTTTTGCTATTAGTGTTCATCTTAGGCTTGGAGTGAAGTGAGTGTGAAGCGAAACGTTGTTTTGATATTTATATCAAGTGAAATAGGAGTGTGTTGTTTAACTTTCCTTGTCACTATCATTTGTTTATTTATTTATTTATTATTATTTTTTAGCGGTGGGAAAATAATATTAAGTTCATGGTTTTGATTGGAGGATCGGGTGATGTTAAATTCATAAAAAAATATCTACATCTTAGATTTTTTAGGACAATAATAAAACTTGAAAACTTTTATAAAAAATACTTTCATTGATTTTATGGTAAATTATAAATTAGCTACCCAATTGAAATCTATTTTTAGATGAGATAAATATTATTGATTTATTACAATTTAGCTACCCGTTGTTAGTATAATCTACTCAATTTAAACAAATCTAGGGATATTTTTTATCTTTTGGCTTTAATTTTATTTTTTTAAAAAAATTAAAATAAAAATAAATTTATATAACAAAATCAAAATTTTTTAAAAAAAAATCAAAGGTGGAGCTCTTTTGTTGGAACCAATCTAACTAGATCATCAACACATTCAACACCATTTGTAGATTAAAAACACCATCTCCATTATTGGAACCAATCAAAGTAAGTCTTCTTTCATCTGCTAATTTCAAAAACCTAGTTGTTGATGTTGTAATGTACATCAAAAATCAAAACCCTAATAAACATTACAAAAAAAAAAAAAAGTGTCTTTGTACAAAATCAGAAACATTTGTCATTTGGCTAGGAAAACAGCTCTCACATCGCTCTCTTTTGCATAGTCACTCATTTTCTTTTTCTCATTTTTCTTTCTCTCATTCTCTCTTTTACAATCGACCTGCCCACCTTTTTTTTTTTTTTTTTTGCACACACTCTAGTGTTTTGTCACTATTTTTTTCACATTTAACTCTCGTTCTCTCGACCACTCTTTTTCTTTCACTCTCTTTCTTTTGCTCACACTCTTTTACCCTCACTTGATCTTCATATACCTACCTAGGTGTTAATGGTACAAAAGTGATTGTTATCACATCCATAACAAATGAGTATCTATTTTCCAACCCATCATGTATAGCTCTTCTATCAAATTACTATGACCTCCCTAATAACTAGTGACCAGCATACATAGGTACAACATCACATAAAACCTCATCCTTGTATCTCTCAATAGAAAATGATACTAACATTTGTTTAATCATCTTTACTTCTCCACAATCGTTCAACCATTACAATTTGTATAGTTTAGGATGTGGTGCAGTAGGTAGATTTAACTTCTCTACCAATTTTATGCTAGCAACATTGGTATAACTACCTTATCAATGATCACACTACAAACCTTGTCTTTAACATGACATCTAGTATGGAAGATGTTGTTACGTTGCACTTCATCAGCTTCTTTTACTTGCACACTTAAAGCATGTTTTGTCACAAGTAATTCACCCATGTTGACAATGGTGGCATCGTCATCAACTTCCAAATCTCTCTCATATTCAGCCTCATAATCATTATTACCACTACGTAATTCTAGACTTTTCATTTACAAATCTCTTGCAAATTAGTTATGATAATATCATGTCTCTCAAATCTATCTCGAATATCTCCAAATACTATGTTCATTCTCTTGAATTGTTGTTGCATTGCTTTAAGCATAAATGACACGTCCACCCTTTCTCCTCTTTCAATGTCTTTATCTTTATCTATTGACATGATTGAAACCTACAAAAGATGTTAGAAAAGACCTCACAACACTCTCTCACATCTTTCACTCCACTTACTTATGAATTGTTCACTCAATACTCGTGTTTCACTCTTTTTAACACTTAGATTTCTATCTATATTGTTGTTCACACACTCACTCAACTTTTTCCACTAAGTTTTTTATTGAACTAATGGATCACACCAAGGTCACCCTTGAAGTAATCTCTTCCAACAAATCTTAGCAAGGAAAAAAAGCACAACAAAGGGACAAAAAGCACAAAACAAGCAAGAAACAAAAGAAAATAATTGTAGTTAAGGTGAGAAACAATGGATAACAAGCGGATTACAAAGAGCAAATTTAGTTTGATGCCGCAAGATACTTGTCTTGTGAATAAGGTAATATGAAATTAACTCACTTAAATCCAAGCATTATAGCCTTTGTTTTTTTTTATATGTATTCCAAAACACACACATAATGAAAAACAATGAAAACTTGTAAATTGAATGTAAAACCAATAATATGATATGAATTCAACAAGTTCTAACAATGAGAACACAACAGCACAAATAATGATATGAAAAGATATATAATGACGTGAATAGATAAATGATGCTATGAATAGAGATATGGTGATATGAACAGCAATGATAAACAAATGGATATGATGAAACAAACAAAGGTAATATAAAAGAAAAATGAAAATACAATTGATAATCAAACCTGAATTAATAGTTAATACTTTGATACCAAGATGATACGATACCCATAAGCCGATAAGTCACCTATAGTAGATATTAAGAACACAATCCCAAGAAAGATTAAAATAGGTTTATAAAATGAACCTTTATCTATTGAATATATGATAATCAATAACCAAAGTTATAAAAGAATAATACTGATGCCACTCCTAAGAACAAGATAAGAAGGTGGGAGATAAGTCAGAGTCGATCACCATAAACATTAGCTTAATAAGATCACAAATTTCTTTAAAGAACAAAAGAGAAAAGCTCTCATTTTATTGCTCAAAATACTCATCTGACCTCTCTAGGTTGCATGAGTAAAATATTTATAGACACTCTTTGAACAACTCTTCAAGCATGGGAAACAGAAGAAAATAATGCAAGCAACTAATAATAAGAAACATGTAACTAACAATAAGAAATAATAAAAACTTTGTTGACAAGAAGTAAAAACCTATTGAATACAAACGACTAAAATATTTCAGTTATAACCTCCTTTTGGAGTCTTTAAACGACATGTTTCAAATATGTCAAAAGGAAGTTAAGACTCTGATCTTTCTAACTACATATGACATGACTCATAACTCTTTTGTTATCAAAAGATATGGCGTTCCAAAAATATCCCTCGTTCATGACCCTTTGTACATTAGGCTTAAATTCCTCCAATCTTGATTCTCTTGGACTTGAATAATGTTTTTAAGCCCTTGTGACACCTCCAAACCGTCCAACCCGAGCTATGCATGATTTTTAGTCCAAATATCCTTGATTAGCCCATTTAAAGTTTTTTTCATCCTTTTAGTTTTGGCTCTTATCATTGGTCCACCATTGATGCTTAAAGGATCATTAGCATTGCCTTGTTAATGATTGCTACCTTAATTTCCATCATCATATTTTACAAGTTTCATAGGACTAATTTTTCTTTTTATTGTGGATTAGTTGTTTTATGTTATTAGAATAAATATCCGAATATATATCTAGACAATGCAAATAGTGATCGTCGAAAGCTTTATGTTCATATGTAGATTTCTCCCCTTGATGTGAGAGTGGTTACCTTCCAATTATTTATGGGAATATATAACAAAATAAATATCCTCATTGCAAAAACAAAGTACTATTGTCATGGAAGTAATTATTTTTTGGTTATAGGAATATATATCATAATATATATCCGGATTGTATAAATAATAATTAATCTTAAGAGCTTCGATGGACCTTTATGACTCTAACCATTCTATTTGTGTCATATTTCAAAATTTAGAATTCATGAGAGAAAATATGTAACCCCGCTAGATACTTGAGGGCTTTTGGTCATTGGTGAATAATTCTCTCTCTTTAATTGGGGTAAGTTAATCATTATTATTAAAAATCTATTAAAAGATTATATTTGTAACATTTCATAACGTTATATATAATATAAGGATCAAGATCCACCACATTTTGGCTCTAGTGTTAATAGTTAAAGGTTAAATTCATGGTTTGATGTAGACCAAGTCCAAGACCATGTAAATCAAAATTATATCATTAGGGGTGGTGTTTATTCAGTATCTGCATGAATCTATAAGAGCAATATTCAAAGGAATTTATGTTGTGGTTAATTACCATCATGTTGCTATTGTGATTTTGAATTGTACTGCGATTCCAAATTAAATCAAATTATTTAAGATTTATTATTATATGTTCTCAAATAATATGATAATGGTCTATAATTAACTATCATATAATTAGGAAAGATGATCTGTAATTAACTATCATATAATTAGGAAAGATGATCTGTAATTAACAATCATATAATTAGGAAAGATGATCTGTAATTAACTATCATATAATTAGAAAAGATCATATAATTAGTAATATTTATTCAGAAGTAGAGAATGCTAAATTATGCTATTTTTAATCTTTAGCCAATTTACTTACCTATCTTTACACTTCTTCATCTTTCGGTGAAATGTAAGCATAATTTTGATTCCATTTAGGCCAACACAGAGAGAAGTAGTTGTGCATGAATAATTGTCTAAATATATCCCCAAAAAAATGTCTTAGTCTAAGTCACATAAGCCAGGATGATATTGAATACCCGCATTGAATATCCAGAAACCAAAGCATCCATAGATACAACCTATTTTAAGGCAAAATATACAAATATGACTGGCAAATGTATACTCGTACATATTTAAGATAAACTTCTAAGTGTAAAAAGTACAAAGAAACAGAAGATGGAACTTCTTCTAACCCAATTTGCTCATCCTCATCAGAAAGAGCCAACTTAGCGACTGTCTGAGCAACAGGGTTGGCTTGCCTCTCTAAATGAAGAAAATTTCCAGACCACGTGAACTAACAAACCCACTTCAGAATGACAGGCCACTCCAGAATCAATTAGACATGCACAATGGCGGAGTGAGATTCCACACAAACAGGAAAGATATCAGTCTCCAAAGCCAATTATATGAGCAAAAGGATCCTTGCGCACAGCACAAACATACACTGTCTACTTGGGTACTTCAGGGATATCACGCTAATCTACCACCCAAAAACATAACCACCTAATCATCTACTAACCTTAGGTGAAACAAGACTATCCATATAAATAGTCGCATGCCGGATAAACATTGGCCATTCATTAATCTCAACATTCACATCTGTTTCCTTATCCAAGTCATGCCAATAAACTGCCCCATCAACTTGATAAACTAAAACTTTATCGCTGCTCTTCGAATAAGTAAAAGCTACAATACCAAGATAATAATCATTAAGCCCAAGCTGCGACTCCGTCGACAAAGTAAACAATTTAGTCCAAGACTCTTTCACCCCATATTCTTTCATGACCCATATGTCTAAAGCAGCTTCAAAAGGAGAAAAATAGTTCAAACACAAACATCCTTCCAAAGCCACAACACCAAAGTTAGGTATAGCTTCAGCTTCGTCCCATAAATTGGGCAATGGCACCTCATAAAATTTTTCACCCTTCAAATCAAATGACATGACCCTGTATTCATTTATATCTAAAACTCCCACCACCCAATTCAAAGCACCTCCGACAAGAACCCCCATGCAGTTAACAGAGAACTTATGATAAGGAGGGTGATTCTCAATCCTCCTCCAAGAATTAGCTTTCAAACTATAAACACTGACTTGAATCATAAAATTATGGTCTTTAATAACCCAAACCAACTTATAGTCATCCGTAGCAACATCATAACCAAACCCATCAAAGACAACAAAACATAAATATCTACAATCACTCCAACATTCGGGCAAGAATTGGTGTTTTCTAGTTGATATGTTCCACAAACATATGCTAGTAAGACCATTGATTGAGAGAGCCAGCAATCCATCACAAGAACCAATCACACGAACAAATCCCCAAAACTCGTAAGGGAACTCTAGTTTGAAAGCATTATCTGCTGAATCCAAGTCTATGGAGAAGAGATCAAAATCCATACCTGGTCCTTCAACAATGAGTCTTCTTCGATTGAAAGAGCGATGAAACTGAAGATGGCGGTTGATGAAATCTGGGTCGTCGATAATGGAACGGAATTGCTTTGACACGCACCTGAAGCGGAGGAGAGTCTTCACCGGAAGTCTGCAGAGTATGTCGATGATTACATCCACCGGAAGCGCAGCCGTGGTCGTTGCCGGTTTTTTGTGATAAGTATTCATTTTAGAGTTTGGGAGTGAGGTGAAAACGTTGACTCTTCGATTTTCATATCAAGTGAAAAAGGAGCGTTTGCACGACTCAAACGTTGTCCTTTTAACTCAACTTTCATTCATTTGAGGTTAAATTACAAATTAGTCCCCCAATTAAAATTTATTCTCAAACGGGGTAAACTTTATTAACGTATTACAATTTAACTATCCGCTGGTGGTATAGGCGAGTCAACTTGGACAAATCTAGGAGTATTTTTAAAATTAAAAATATTTCAAGAAAAAAAATTAAAGTTGGGGCTCCAATGTTAGAACCAATCTAACCTAATCATCAACACTTTCAACACCATTTGCAGATCATTAACACTATCTCCATTATTAGAACCAATCTAACCAAATTTTTTGCATCTGCTAATTTCAAAAATCCAATTGTTGATGTTGTAATGAACATAAAAAATCAAAACCCTAATAAGCATTAAAAAAAAAAAAAAAAAACCAAACACATCAAAACCAAAAAACATAAACCAGATGGGTGGAGATCCCTTCTCCATCTCTATAATAATTATCATTGAACATCAAACAATAATAGCACCTTCAACAATAAAATTTGAAAGAAAAAAAAGATTTGTTTTTGGGTTTCCAATGATGGAAACTCTAAAAAATCTCTCTTGAGAGTCTAGGTTTCTAAAGATGGAGAGTGCATTTCATTCGATAATTGACAAACCCCAAAGTTCTCTTTGTAGACTTGGATTTAGTAGATAATGCTTTCAAACTAGAACACCCTTTTGAGAATTGGGGACATGGGTTTGATGTTCATGTGATTGGTTCTTGTGATGGATTGCTTGCTTCGTCAAAACACTCTTCAAAATAGCATAGGTTTGTGGAACATATTGACTAATAAGCACTAGATTTTGCCCAAATGTTTGAGTGATTTTGCTGAACGTTTCGATGCCAAAAATGAGTTTGGTCATGATGCTGCTACTGATGACTATAACTTTGTGAAAATTGCAAATTTCTATAAAACTACTGTCATTAAAGTTAGTGTTTATATTTTGGAAGCTAATTCTTGGAGGAGGATTAATGGTTACCCTCTTTATTGTAGATACCGCTTATGTGATATTACAACTCTTTTTGAAGGTTAGTTGAATTATGTGGGGGAGTTGGTGGAAGTTGAAGACTAGAGAAAGAACTTGATTGTGTCTTTTGATCTAATGAATAAAATTTTGTATATATATATATATAGTAATTTTATCATTAATACCTAACCAAACAATCTCAATTGTAGATTAGATCTAATGAAAAGAAAATAGTAGACAAAAATGGAAATAAATAATTATATTATATTAGAGTAATAAAATTCTTAGTTTATTTATCCATTAACATTTCCATTGAAGTGAATTAGGAATTTTATTACTCTAATATAACATAATTACTTATTTTTATTATTGTCTTTTTTTTTTTTATTAGTTATAATCTACGGTTGAGATTGTTTGGTCATAACTTTTTAAAATTAAGAGGTATTGATAGTAGAATTACACACACACACACACATTCTCTCTCTCTCTACATATATATATTAAATTTTATCTTTTTAATTATTTTGCATTAAGATAATAATTAAAATATCTTTATTAGGGGTATTTTAATTAATTTGTATGAAAAACTAGTCAACTGCCAAATTTAATGAAAGTCAACTAATTGTAGGAGAAGTTTGTGCAATTTTGACTAAAATATCTATCCTTGTGTAATTAGACTTATACACGAGTAAAGTTTGTGAAATTAATCTTAATTTTTGGAAACAATCTATAATGGGGTGTGTAAACAAAAGGGTTGCACATAATTTTGTAGAGATGGAAATATCACCAATCTTTAAGAATTAGATAGTAGTAATACTCTTGTCATCGAATTTTGAAACAAATCTTAAATAAGTGGTGATATTACCACCACTCAAAAGATGTATATACACCCCTCTTTTTTTGTGCACTCCATTACTTTCCTTTAAAAGGTCTATTTTGTATGTACATCCCACTTTATACCAAAAATGTCCTTTCTAATAAAATCTCTAAAAACAGAATTGCACATATAAAATGAAAAAGTTTTTCTTATTCTGATAGATTTATTTGCTCAACGCATAAACACAAAAAGCAACAAATTTGACCACAATTTGTTCATTCAAAACATGGAAAAATGACACAATTTCGCTTCAATTAAAGCCCAAAACAAAAAAAGTTAAAAATCAATCATAAAAGCATTGAATCATCAAAGCCAATCAATATAGCTTGAAATCAATCCACATTCAATCAAACGATTTAGGTTTTTTAAATTCTGAAACAAAATCATGAAGATATACATGCATGCTTGAGAAAGCGTTTCTTTTTTTTTTTTTTTTTAATTTTTCCTCTCCAACACGAAAGGAGTTGCTTTCAATTTATGATCTTTGCATCAAGTTAATGATGAAAAAAGTGAGAATACTAAAAGGTTTTTTGTTAGTAGGGGAAGGTAGCTTCCAGGTGAAGTGAAGTGAGAAAGCAAAAGAAGGCATGAAATGGCACATAGTCCTTCAAGTGGGGAGCTCTGTCACAAACTCATCCTAATAGTGGCTATGTTTATTGAGGTTGGTTTGGTTAGTTGTGTAGGGAAAAATCGATTTTGGATTTAATACGAAAACGTGGATTTAAAAAAAATTTTCAAACAAAAACATACCCGATCAATGCTAGTAATAACAATTCAATAATTAATTAATAAGATCGAATCTTACCTTGCTATGAATATTGAATTGATCCCTTTTGATTCACAAATTCTTCACCACTCGATCTTCCTTGCTATGACTCTTCATAAAAGAAATTGTGTGTGGACACAATCTCGAAGAATCAAATCACGAAATCTTTTATCAAAGATTATTATGTGGAAATCAAAAAAACAATTTTTTTGATTTCTTTTGAGATGTGGTAATATGTGTTTTTCTTTGATAGAAGTTTTGGTTAAAGAGGCCAAGAAAATTCTCTCTCTTATTATTACCAATATAAAACACCATTTTTATAATAGTAAGTTAGAGTTTTCAAATTTAACAAGGAATACAATTTCCTATTTAAATTGAAAAACATAGTTTATATCCAATATGGAATCAAATTCTTTATTGGTCTAGAACTCTTTACTTTTAATTTAATAATGAATCTAATTCCTATTAAAACTTCTTTAATTCAATTTAATATGGAATCTAATTCCAATTAAATTAAATTACTATTTCCATTAAAAGATTTTTCATTAAATTAAATGATTCTAAATCATAAATAATTTAATGACACCATTAAAATTGAACCCATAATCTCTACAAATAATTAAGTAATTAACACTTAATTAAATAATTACATATATTTAAATAATCAAATTATTTAAATAATTTGTGAAGATGTCCACGTGATATTAACAATTGAACAATCCAATTATATTTTTTCATTTATTTCTTTATGTGGTTGTGAGCTAGCAAGGGGGTCAAATGGACCTATAATTTGAGCTCCAATAATATCGGAATTATTAATTAAACTCTTTAATTAAATAATTCACTATTATTAACCTCAGTGTTACTCCACTAAAAACCTAAGGTTGCACTCTCAAGATTATAGATGTTTTACACAATCTGAATTTTCAGTGTCCATTGATTTAATCATTTCATATGGTTCAATCCTCCACAAATAGTTCATAATTAGAGCTATGTCATTAAAGTCTGTTATACCTCTCTAATTATATCTTATTCTAATAAGTACCATTGATTCTCTAATGAACAATATATTCATAACAGCTTATAAATTTATCTTTCCGTTTAATCATAAATAGAAAGTCGAGCGCTCTTATTATTCAAGACTCGAATCAATACTTTAAGGGAACTACTCATCTATTTCTCGCAAGAAGCAGTGGATTCCACTATTGTGTAAAATATTCACAGCCATTTATTAAATCATATCTCCAAAGTACGAAACTTATTGACCGTAAATATATAACAGTCTCACCTATGTAAATCAAAAGACATGACTCAACAAATAGGAGTCCATAAAACACACAAGATTAAGATCAATCCATATATGATCATCTATTTGATAAATATCAATTTCTTTATTTAACGGATATTAATAAGAAATTCATTTTATCGTGGTCCAGTCCTATATAATCTCAATTATATAAGGTGCCTCCATTTTCATAGCGCCACATGAACAATCCCAGATAAGATCATTGTATCAAATACAAAATGGACCGCAGTTGTAGATTTACCACAAGCAAAGTACCCAGCTTTGTTTGCTTTCTATGGACTCTTTAGATTACTGATATCAAACTAAATCCTCTTGTATATAATACTTATATACTTAGTTTGAGATTACATAAGTAATCATGGATGTTACATGATATTTGTATGAAGCAAACATTTCATAAATGCACATAAAAATAAATATATTTTATTTATTATTTAATTTATATATTTACAAATTACAAGCTCTTAGGGCACAAATCCTAACAAGTTGTTCCCCAATCATCGTTTGTGATAGATCACGGACCTATATTTATTGGGTTTCTTTTTTTTTCTCGAGAATATGAGGATTTGATAAAGAGAATGAGAAGGTGAGACATTGTGTGCAGGAGGGAAGAGAGGATGGAAGAGAAGGACAAAAAGAAGAGAGTTTGAAGCTAGTAGAGACAGAGATAGAGGGAGATAGAGGTTGAAGATGGAAGTTATTTTCATTTATTTAAAAAGTTATATTGTTTTTATTATAATATTAATAATTTGGTTTAAACATGATATTGAAATTTTAAAACATATACAAATTTGGGATGTGGATATGATTTTAAAGGGGTGGAAACATCATCACTTGTCTTAAATAGTAACTTAGGAATTAGTATGATGGGTTCAAAATTCTTTTGAGCAATACTTGGACCTTGGACCCATTAATTCATATTCAAGCTCATGATGTTGTTACTAACTTTTTTTTTTTTTTTTCTTTTTTTCTTTTTTGAGTATATTTTGTTATTAACTTATAATTACTATTATTATTATTTGGAAATAATTTAAGCCCTTGTTATTGCTCCACCAATTTTACATGCTACCCTTTTTATAATTTTATAGTAGTTGTTGAGTAATTTAGTTTGATCACTTGATTAAATATTTTGTTTTGAAATACAATGCTCAATTGAAAAGGTTTAAACTACAAAAATTATTATAATTATTGGTCTACCAAGGAATAATATTTTGTGATAGGAGAAACAATATGTCGTGATAAGGGAATTGGCAACTGATAGATACTTTGATTATGATTCTAACAAGAAGTATGATATTATGTTATAAGGAAAACTCATAGACATATATTGGGGTGGAGAGTAAATTAAAATTAATAATTCCAAGAAAACGATATATAGTTATAAGAAAACATAAAGGTATGCATCGAAGTAAAATGTAAATTTAAAATCAATTATTATTCAAAATGAGTTTGATCAGCATAAATAATGGACAAACATAATAAATTATCCAATTTATCAATATTTGCAACCAAAATGTCTTAGGGTTTGTGAATCACGTTTGAACATTATTTTTATAATCTCCACAATACCTTAAGTCAAGACATAATAAGTAGCTCAGCATCTTCTTTAGTAATGTACCATGAAGTTCTTGATCGTAAAAGAGACTTAAAAGTTGGACATAAGAAATCTTCTCAAGTTGTACATGAAAAAAAACAGTGATTCGCTCCACTCTCAAAATCAAAACATTATGATCCATGTTATTTGTTGTTTTTAGCAACTAGACATAAACATAAACAACAAGAATCACCAACAAAAACACCCAAAAACAATCAGCAAAATCAACCACCTAAAATCAACAAAATCAACCACCTAAAATCAACAAAATCAATAAAAATCATAAGAATATTCAACAAAACCCCAAAAAATAAAAACCAAAAAATGGTATGGGAGAGAGAGAGAGACGAACCCAGATCCACCCACCACCGCCACCTTCACCTCCACACTCAGCAAAATCAACCACTCAAGATCAACAAAAATCACAAATATCATCAACAAAACCCAAAAAAAAATCAAGAGCAAAAAATAGTTAGAGAGAGAGCGAGAAGAATCCGAATTCATCTAGATTCGTTCCAGAACCCAGATGAAATCTAAGTTCGTTTCAAAACCCAGATGAAGGATGAAATCTGGGTTCATTAAAAAATCTAGGTTCTTGAACGAACCCAGATTCATATAGGTTCGATTCAAATCCAGATGAATTTAGGTTTGAAGAAGAAGAAAGAAAAAGAATGATAAGAAGAAGAAAAAGAAAAAGAAGAGAAAAGGAGAAGAGGAAAAAGAATAAGAGAGGGAGAGAGACAGAGATAAACCATATGGGTTCATCTTTTTTGAATTTATTTTTTTTTTTATTTTTTATTTTTAGGGTTTTTTTTTTTTTTCAAATTGACCTTCACCATCCATCTTAAGATGGACAATTGAGGATCGAATGAAAATGATTTTTTTTTTAATTTTTATTTAATTTTTTATTTTGTTTTAGAATTAATCTCCACCATCCATCTTAAGATAGACGGTGGAGATTTGATGAAATTTTTTTATATATTATTTAATTATAATTTTTTTTTTTAAATTTCTTTGAAAAAATAATTAAAATGGTGATAGTATTTTGGTCTTTTGTTAGTCCCCAATTAAGTTTAATAGAATTTTATAATGACGATAGGCTAAATTATAATAAACCATAAAAAGTGACTCCACCTGCAATAATTTAATTTCTAACAAGTAAGCTAAATTGTAATTTAATCTAATGAAAAAATAAAGAGTATTTGGCTAAATTACCCTTTTTTGACACCTTATTTACATAATTACCCTCTCATTAAAAAATATATATATAAAACTACTCTAAGTTACCCAAAATAACACTAATAAATTAAAATCATCTCATTAATACAAATCATTAATTATATACCGACCAAAATTAAAAAATTAAATAAAATACATTATCAAATAATACCATCAACCTACATTAATCCATCTTCCATCCCAATTTTACTGAAACCAAAAAAAAAAAAAAAAAAAAAAATCTTTAAATTCTACTTTTGAGTTGAAGAAGAGTTGAAGAAATTTGGGTGTTAATAAAGGTTAGGCTATGTTTGAAACATGAGATTTGAGGTGGATTGAGATTCAAAATACCTCATACTTTTAAATTCCATGTTTGTAGAACAATGGGTGGGATTCCAAATCCAATCCAAAACTCCCTCAAACCCTCCTCTCATGAGAATGCTCATTTCCAACAAAAATTTTAAGATTTGATAGGTTTGAAAATGAGCAGTCCTTCTCCATTCATTTTTTTTAAAATTTTTTTAAAATTAATTTTAAATATATTATAAAATATTTAAATTAATTTTAGGGAATTTAGCAAAAATGCCCCAAATACACACAACAATTATAGAAGTACCCTTTAGAGTAAGAAAATTGCAAAACTACCTCTATTTTACTAAAATACCCTTCAAACCATTCTAGCCCCCTTCTATTCATCTCATTCTTAGTAACCACATCAACTCAAATAGCAGCATCATTGTCTTTGTTGGCATCGATGTCAACTCTTCCAAACTCAAACAGTGAAAACAACAACACTTGGGACTCCAAATTCCGCTCTGTGCTCCCCAATCTCCTCTATGCATATGACTTCATGTTAGCACATGCCTTGGATATTGTGTCAACCTGTTATTGGGTCAAATGCATGAATACATTGCCTTTACAGTTTGTTTAGCATGGCATCTTGCCTCATAAAAAGTCAATCATCAATCAATTTAGGAGCATTTAAACTAGTGATCTTGATTCAATGATCTGAGATTGTTCATGTACTCATTCTAAGTATTAAATTTTTACAAATATCATAATTCTTGTGACCATATGATAAATACAATGCATGATACGTTTTGTAAAGAGATATTGACATACTTATATTATATTATGACACAACAATAATGTAATCACAATCATCATAACATAACACCTACAAAATTATAAGTAAACTATTGTTGAAATTTTTTGGAAACTAGGGGAAGTCCTTGCTTAAGATCATCCACATGTTATCTTTTTAAGAACTTGCCTACTACAACTTTTCTCAATACTCTGCTTTCTCATCCTTTTCATTAGACTTCACTCATTTGTTTAGAGCACATTGAATTACAAAGTTGACATGCATTCTCAGTCTGGCATTGCCGATGAAAATATTCGTTACCATCTTTCTCAACTCGTCATCACTTCTTTGATCCTTGCTATTGATACTATGAGTTTTGATCTAGTCCTCCCATAGAATTTCCTATGTCTTGTGCCAGAAGTTACACCTGTTCATGTTCATGAACCGAATGTAACCAACATAAAAATTAAAGGATACATTTGAATTACAAGCAACAATGCAAAAAACATTAATATAGAAACACAATCATGATATTACTCTACACATCTATTCAATAAAGTGGGTCTTAAGGAGACAACATTGTCTGAGAGTGGTGAGAATAACGCATATTTATTATTACGATGAGAATTAAAAATCTACAAAATTCGAAACGCTTTTTCTATTCACATTATAGATGAAATTGTAATACTTTGGACAGAGCTAGTCATTAAGGTTTCCTTTTCTTTTTTTTTTTTTTAAATTCTATTCACATCATAGGCTTGAGTACAGAGTATTAAACAACTGAGTAAACCAAGAACATTTGTAACCATCAAGTTCTACTGCGTAGAAGTTACTTCTATCACAATTTCTATATTCTCAACTGTCTTATCACTTGAAGACTATATTCCTCCTATGTGATTTGATGTATTCCAGAAAGCTTTGAGATTGTTTTAATAATTAAGAATATGAATTATACATTCTAATTATAATTGAAATAATCACCATAACTATTATATAACTACCAAAGATTATCTCAATTAGAATTTGAGGTTTTGCTTTTTCTTTTATTTTATGGAATCATATGGATCACGAAGGAAAACTAGAAGTTGTAAATAGGGAAAATAATCAGAAACAAATTATATGCACGCTGGCATTCTTTACCTTGAAATTGCTATTGACCTCTTTTATAGCTTTACCCATAGAAACAGGAAAACTTCCATCAACCTTCCCAAAATAGTGTAGTGGTAAAAAATTACAACTCAATATATGGACTTAGAAGCCTATCAATGAAGCTCGTAGATGGCCTAATAAGCTCTATCGACCTGCATAACTTGGGTTTGCGCTTCGATTGAATGGCTCAAAGCAAAAAGGGTCAGATGAAGGCCAAGGACTTATGGATTGATCGACCTTATAGCCTGAACAGCCCAATCCATGCTTTCGGTCCAATCTATTTTCTCTGGTTAGCCCATAGTTCAAACAACAGCCTAGAAATTAAGCCCAAAGGTTTACCTTTTCATTTCGTCTATAATTTGAATAACTTTATTCTTAAGAAATTATCTTTCATGAATAGTAACATGAAAATATTGAGAATAGAAAGTTTACTGTTTGGAGCCAATGATCTAGGCATTAGCCCAAGATCTTTAGGTTCTTTGAGATTCAATTTTCCCAGATATGGAAAGTACTTAAAAGGGAAGGCCTTTCCTTGATTGTAAAAAGGATTGTCTAGTCAATAATGAATAGGAGATAGAGAAAATGAGAGAAAAGAGTTTGCACTTACAGAAGGCCTTGTCAGGATCTTCCCCGGAAGTCGCCTTCTAACCATACAACGTCTTGGACCATGAGGGACTGTTGCTTTAACTACTCTTCAAGATGGTCCTTCCTCCGTGCTGGATCGCCATACAAGGGCCCTTTCCATGCTTAATAATTCTCTGTCCATCTTTATATATTTCGTTACTTGCTTGTTTTATCCTGTTCATAGGAGTTGCTTAATGACTTGAGCGTTAAAGTATTCATGGCTGACACTACATCAGTGTCTTAGTCTCTCTCGCTCTTTTCTTTGATCTGTGCAGAATATGAATTGTCGAGTTCCAAGAAAGTTGACAAGCAAGGCCAGCTCCACATCAACATATTGTAAAATGATCCACTACAAACAGAAGTATATCCATAAAACGACTATTTAGGTTGGTGTGGTGTGCATCGAGTTGGCGTGGCTATTGAGAATGAGATGAATCAAAAGGTATTGAAATTGTTTGAAAGATATTTTAGTAAATTGGGGGTAGTTTTGTAATTTGTTTGGTCTAAAGAGTACTTCTGTAATTGTTGTGTGCACTTGGAGCATTTTTGTAAATTCCCTAACAAAAATTAGTGGGACTTTACACATATATTTGTTGAGCAAAAATTATCTATCAATCTTGACATAGTGCTAATCTTTTAATGAGAGAAGTTTAAGTTTGAGTGATGTAAGAGGGAAAAAAAAAATATAACAATTTTAACTATCCATTATTTTTTATACTAATATGCCAATAGACTATCAAAAGCTTGGAAAAAAAAAATGGTAAAGAATTTTTACTCATACTTGTTTTGTTTTAATAATATGCATTATTAATTTTGTTTATATAAGGGATTTATAAGGAATTCTTAATAATTTTTTATGTAACTTAATCATAAATTATTGGTTGATATATCTCTAAAAAATGTTTTAATCTAAGTCACATATCCAATAATTTACGTTTGGATCATAATTGTCTACTATTCTAGATAATGATCAAAACTAAAATTGTTTGAGGGTTTTGATCCAAGAATATAGAGAGAGTTGGTAAATGAGCATAAGTAGCTTTGGTTGTAGATTTCTGTAATTTTTTGTTACCAAGAGCGTTGACTTCAAGAGAAAGTAGCTTTGATGTAGCGGTAAAACCAGTAATTTTGATGTAGTGATAAAACCAAAAGCCCGCAACCCCCACCCCCCCCCCCCCTCCCTCACTTTTATCGTTGAAAGATCATAGTTCAACTCACTATAAATCCCACCAAGGGGTGAGTAATTTTTCCACTTTGTGTGGGTAGGTCCTTTCCGCCTAGTAGGGATTGTGTCATAGAGTCTTATCTGAAGGTTTTGACAGTTATAACTATGTGTCATGGAGTGCTATCTAGAGGTTTTTTTAGTTGTGACTGATTGTGCCATAGACTCCTATATGGAGATCTTGACTATTGTATCCGTATTAATGTCAACCAAAAAAAAAAAAAAAGTTTAATGTTCTGGAGGCCGTATTGTCATTAATATAGAAGACTAATCCAAGCAATAAGATTGTAATAATCGGAAGAAATGTTATATTAATCATTGTCATTAAAATATAAGACAAGCCCACGCAACAAAGTTGTAGTAATCAGAAAGGTGGTTATATTAATCATGACAAATTCAGTAAACCACAGAACCATTGTAAATTCCATTCAATTTTGCCAGTTGTGTATGCAATATACATACAATGAACATAAAAGACAGGCCATCGATGCTGTCTGCACTTCCGGTGGATTTAATCCACAACATACTCAGTCGTCTTCCTGTAAAATCTCTACTTCGCTTCACGCGCTTATCTAAGCAATTTCGTTCCATGATCGATGGTCCAGATTTCATAAAGCACCATCGAAACTGCTCTTTGAATCGAAGACTGATTGTTCAAGCTAATTTAGTGAATATGTATTCCGTAGACTTGGATTCAATTAATAATGGTTTAAAACTCGAGGTCCCTTTTGAGAGTATTGAGATTGATGGAAATAGGGTATTCACAGCATGAAAATAGGGTATTCATTTTCCAATATAGCGGAAAAGTTTCTCAGCATGATTTGGAAAAAGAAAACATTGAGAGTATTGAGATTGATGGATGGCCAAAGTATATATCAAGTGTAATTATTTATGCAGATGATCTTGTTTTACCTAATGTTAATATAAAGTTAACCCGAGGAAAAGGATAAAGGATAAATCTTTTTTTTTTTTTTTGGCCGACAGATGGGAGTAAAAGCTGTAAACCTCCAACTACACATTGTTCGCTTGGAGAAGAATTGAGGATTTCTTCAAATTTATGCTTTAACCTTTTTGAAGCTATATATTGTAGCTCTTATTGAAGTTCAGTGAAATATTTTGTTAAGTTTCATATCTCTAAATAAGAAATTGATATGTATAATTGCGTTTTTAAACAACGTCTTTGTCTCAATGGTAGTTTTCATTGTCAGCTTTCGTCAATTTAATGGTAATAAGAGAGTTACAAATTGAAAATATCTTGGGCTAAATTGTTATATTGTTATTGTTTCAAAGGTGAACCAGTTGAGGTTTAAAATTTGGTCCCATTACCAGAATGTTGGCTTGTTTGAGGTGCGAAGATAAAATTTGTGAAAATCCTATCAAAAGTGATTAATGTGAATTTGAATGTAGCATTGGAATATGTATGTGAGTTTTTCTTGCACCAAAATAGGTGAGTCACTAATTATGTCCTCTATTAAATATGCAAAATGACAAAAATGCACTTGGCATTTTCTAATAATTAGTTTGAGAACAAATAAAATAGTTCTCAAAAAACATTAGTTCGTAAACCATGGAAACTAGTTCTCTGAAGAATTTAGTTTGCAAGTATGGACAATAGTTTGTAAACAAAAATAAATATTTTGCCAAAAAAAATTATAACTTCAAAAAAAAAAATGAATTCTATTGAAATGTGGAATAGCTACATTTCAATAGAATGAAAATCTTGTTTGGACTAGTAGGACTAACTTGTATTTTGATCATTTAACAAATACTTAAAGTATACGCTACAGTAATTTGAACTAAAGAATGAAAATCTTTTTGAGGTGCCACATCCTGATACAATTGGAGAAATTCAAGGATCTGAATCGAGTGTAATGGTTTTGGGAGGATTTTTGTGTCTGGTCTACGGTTATCTGCATTAGCTTGTTTATGACATATGAGTGATGAAGGAATATGACTTAAAGGATTTTTGGACAAAACTAAAATGTGGAATTGCTATGGATTTATGGATGATCTTTCTGTTTCCGATCCCGAGTGTTATTTCATCTTGGCCTATTTCATTCAACTATCTAGAAATAATTTAGAAGAATTTATGGTCATCATATTGTGGCATAGCTAGTTCCATAGGAACAAATATTCTCTTATCTGTTGAGGACGTGATTGCCTAAGCGCATTGCCATCTACTGGCTTGTCATCCACCAAAATCTATTCCCAAGCAGACTCTGATCTTTCCAACTACATATGACACATCTCATAACTCCTTTGTTATCAAAAGATATGGCATTCCAAAAATACCCTCGTGCATGGCCCTTTGTAGATTAGGCTCAAATTCCTTCAATCTTGATTTTCTAGGACTTGAATAATGTTTTTAAGCCCTTGTGATGCCTTCAAACTATCCAGCCCGAATTGTGCATGATTCTTAGCCTTTAAAGTTTTTTTTTTTCATCCTCTTAGCTTTAGCTCTTGTTATTGGTTCACCATTGGAAGCTTTGTGTGGATACATGGATTTCCCCACTTGATGTGGAAGTGGTTACCTTCCAATTATTTATGGGAATATATACCACAATAAATATCCTAATTGCAAAAACAATGTACCATTGTTATGAGAGTAATTATTTTTTAATTACAAGAATATATATCCGGATTGTATAAATAATAATTGATCTTAAGAGCTTCGATGGACCTTTACTCTAACCATTCCATTTGTGTCATCTTTCAGAATTTAGAATTCATGAGAGAAAATATGTAACCCCACTAGATACTTGAGGGCTTTTGGTCATTGGTGAATAATTCTCTCTCTTTAATTGGGGTAAGTTAATCATTATTATTAAAAATCTATTAAAAGATCATATTTGTAATATTTCAGAACATTATATATAATACAAGGATCAAGATCCATCACATTTTTGCTCTAGTGTTAATAGTTAAAGGTTAAATTCTTGGTTTGATGTAGACCAAGTCCAAGACCATATAAATCAAAATTATATCATTAGGGGTGGTGTTTATTCAGTATCTGCATGAATCTATAAGAGCAATATTCAAAGGAATTTGTGTCGTAGTCAATTACCATCATGTTGTTATTGTGATTTTGAATTGTACTGCGATTCCAAATTAAATCAAATTATTTAAGATTTATTATTATATGATCTCAAATAATATGATAATGGTCTGTAATTAAAATCATATAATTAGAAAAGATCATATAATTAATAATATTTATTCAGAAGTAGAGAATGCTAAATTATGCTATTTTTAATCTTTAGCCAATTTGCTTACCTATCTTTACACTTCTTACTTCATCTTTCGCTGAAATGTAAGCATAATTTTGATTCAATTTAGACCAACATAGAGAGAAGTAGTTGTCCATGAATAACTGTCTAAATATATCCCTAAAAAAATGTCTTAATCTAAGTCACATAAGTCAGGATGATATTGAATACCCGCATTGAATATCCAGAAACCAAAGCATCCATAGACACAACCTATTTTAAGGCAAAATATACAAATATAACTGGCAAATGTATACTTGTACGTATTTAAGATAAACTTCTAAGTGTAAAAAGTACAAACTAGAAACAGAAGATGGAACTTCTTCTAACCGAATTTGCTCATCCTCATCAGAAAGAGCCAACTTAGGGACTGTCTGAGCAACAGAGTTGGCTTGCCTCTCTAAATGAAGAAAATTTCCAGACCACGTGAACGAACAAACCCACTTCAGAATGACAGGCCACTTGAGAATCAATTAGAGATGCACAACAGCAGAGGGAGATTCCACACAAACAGGAAAGATATCAGTTTCCAAAGCCAATTATAAGAACAAAAGGATCCTTGCACAAAGCACAAACATACACAGTCGACTTGGTACTTCGGGGATATCACGCTAATCTCCCTCACAAAAATGTTACCACCTAATCATCTACTAACCTTAGGTGAAATAAAACTATCCATATAAATAGTTGCACGCTGGATAAACATTGGCCATTCATTAATCTCCACATCCACATCTGTTTCCTTATCCAAGTCACGCCAATAAACTGCCCCATCAACTTCATAAACTAAAACTTTATTGCTGCTCTTCAAATAAGTAAAAGCTACAACACCAAGATAATGACCATACACAATCCGTGACTCTGTCGACAACGTAAATAATTTAGTCCAAGACTCCTTCACCCCATATTCTTTCATTACCCATATGTCTAAAGCAGTCTCAAAAGGAGAAAAATAGCTCAAACACAAACATCCTTCCAAAGCCACAACACAAAAGTGAGTTTTAGCTTCAGCTTCGTCCCATGAATTGGGCAGCGGCACCTCATAAAAATTTTCATCCTTCAAATCAAATGACATGAGCCTGGATTCATTTATATCTGAAACTCGCACCACCCAATTCAAAGCACCTCCGACAAGAACCCCCATGCAGTTAACAGAGAAACTATGATAAGGAGGGCGATTCTCAATCCTCCTCCAAGAATTAGCTTTCAAACTATAAACACTGACTTGAATCATAAAATTACGGTCTTTAATAACCCTAACCAACTTATAATCATCCGTAGCAACATCATAACCAAACCCATCAAAGACATCACAATATATATCTAGATCACTCCAAAATTTGGGCAAGAATTGGTGTTTTCTAGTTGATACGTTCCACAAACATATTCTAGTAAGACAATTGGTTGAGAGAGCAAGCAATCCATCACAAGAACCAATCACACGGACAGATCCCGAAAACTCAAAAGGGAGCTCTAGTTTGAAAGCATTATCTGCTGAATCCAAGTCTATGGAGAAGAGAGCTAAATGTATACCTGGTCCTTCCACAATGAGTCTTCTTCGATTGAAAGAGCGATGAAACTTAAGATGGCGGTTGATGAAATCTGGGTCGTCGATAATGGAACGGAATTCCTTTGACACGCACCTGAAGCGGAGGAGAGTCTTCACCGGAAGTCTGCACAGTATGTCGATGACTACATCCATCGGAAGCACAGCCGTGGTCGCTGCCGGATTTTTGTGATAGGTATTCATTTTAGAGTTTGGGGGTGAGTTGAAAACGTTGTCTCTTCGATTTTCACATCAAGTCAAAAGGGAGTGTCTGCCTACCCAAACGTTGTCCTTTTAACTCAACCTTCATTGATTTGAGGTTAAATTACAAATTAGTAACCCAATTAAAATCTATTCTCAAAAGGGGTAAACTTGATTGATGTATTACAATTTAACTACCTGCTGGTGGTATAGACTAGTCAACTTGGACAAATCTAGGGGTATTTTTGAAATTAAAAATATTTCAAAAAAATATTAAAGTTGGAGCTTCATTGTTGGAACCAATTTAACCTAATCATCAACACCTTCAACACCATTTACATATCATTAACACCATCTCCATTATTAGAACCAATCTAACCAAATCTTCTTATATCTGCTGATTTCAAAAATCCAGTTGTTGATGTTTTGATGAACATAAAAAATCAAAACCCTAATAAACATTAAAAAAAAAAAAAAAAAAAAAAAAAACCAAACACATCAAAACCAAAAAACAAAAGCCAGATGGGTGGAGATCCTTTTTGCATCCCCATTATAACTATCATTGAACATCAAACAATAATAGCACCTTCAACACCAAATTCAAATAAAATAAAATAAAATAAAATGATTTGTTTTTGAGTTTCCAACAATGGAAACTCGAAAATCTCTCTTGGTAGTCTGGGTTTCCAAGGATGGAGAGTGCATTTCGTTCCATAAGTGACATACCCCTAAAGTCCTCTTTGTAGACTTGGATTTAGTAGATAATGCTTTCAAACTAGAACACACTTTTGAGAATTGGGGACATGGGTTTGATGTTCATGTGATTGGTTCTTGTGACGGATTGCTTGCTTCATCAAAACACCCTTCGAAATAGCATTGGTTTGTGGAACATATCAACTAGAAAGCACTAGATTTTTCCCAAATGTTTGAGTGATTTTGATGAACGTTTTGATGCCAAAAATGGGTTTGGTCATGATGCTGCTACTGATGACTATAACTTTGTGAAAATTGCAAATTTCTATAAAACTAATGTCACTGAAGTTAGTTTTATTTTGGAAGCTAATTCTTGGAGGAGGATTGATGGTTACCCTCTTATTGTAGATATGAATTAGGTGGGGGATTACAGTGATTTTTGAAAGGACTTGATTATGTCTTTTGAGGTGAATGAATTGGTGGTAAGTAGTAAGATCGTCAGTGAAGACAATCTCATTGTGTAGATTAGATTTAATGGAAAAATTTTAGTAGACATAAATAATAAATATTATATTATAGTACCTGATAAGAATTCCTAATTTATTTTCTATTAACGATTTAATGGAAAGAAAAAGAGTAGACAAAAATGAAAATAATTAATTATATTATTATTATTTAATAAAATTCCTTTTTATCTTTAACATTTCCACTGAAGTGAATTAGAATCTTATTACTTAATAAAATTTAAATTTATTATTTTTTTGTCATTTTTTTTAATTATCAGATCTAACCTACGGTCAAGAATACTATATTTGGTCATAACTTTAAAAGATTATATACTGATGGTAGAATTACACACACTATCTTCTCTTTCCCCCCTCTATATATATATATAAAATTTTATCTTTTTAATTATTTTACATTAAGATAATAATTAAAATATCTTTATTAGGGGTATTTTAATCAATTTGTATGGAAAACTAGTCAATCGTTAAGTTTAATGAAAGCCAACTAATTGTAGGATAAGTTTGTGTAATTTTGACTAAAATATCTATCCTTGTGTAATTAGACTTAAACTCAAGGAAAGTTTGCGTAATCAATCTTAATTTTTGGAAACAATCTATAATGGGGTGTGTAAACAAAAGGGGTGCACATAAATTTTTAAGGATGGAAATATCGCCAGTCTTTAAGAATTGGATAATAGAAATACTCTTGTCATCGAATTTTGAAACAAATCTTAAATGAGTGGTGATATTACCGCCCCCTCAAAAATTGTATATACACCCCTCTTTGTTTGTGTACCCCATTACTTTCTTTTAAAATGTCTGTCTTGTATGCACATCCCACTATATACCAAATATGTCCTCTCTAATAAAATCTCTGAAAACAGAATTGCACATATAAAATGAGAAAGATTTTCTTATTCTAAAAGATTTTTTTAGCTTAACGCATAGACACAGAAAGCAACGAATTTGACCATGATTTCTTCATTCAAAACATGCAAAAACGACTCAATTTCGCTTCAATTAAACGCCAAAACAAAAAAAATGTTGAAAATCAATCACAAAAGCATGGAATCATCAAAGTTGATCAATATACCTTGAAATCAATCCACATTCAACCAAACAATCTAGGTTTTTTGAATTCCAAAACAAAATCATGAAGATATAAACACGTGCGTGAGAAAGAGTTTCATGGGTTTTTTTTTTTTTTTTTTTTTTTTCTCTCAAACACAAAAGGAGTTGCTTTCAATTTATGATCTTTGTATCAAGTTAATGATGAACAAAGTGAGAATATTATTGAAGTGAGAAAGCAAAAGAAGGCGTGAAATGGGTACATTGTCCTTCAATTGGGGAGCTCTATCACAAACTCATCCTAATGGTGGCTATGTTTATTGAGGTAGGTTTGGTTAGTTGTTCCCTAGTCATTGTTTGTAACAGATCACAGACCTATACCTATTGGTTTTTTTGTTTTCCTAGAATTTGAGGGTTTGATAAGAAGAAGAAGAGAAGGTGAGACATTGTGTGGAGAAGAGGAGAGAATGGAGGAGAAGGACCAAGAGAAGAAAGTTTGGAACCGGTAGAGACAGAGATAAAGGTTGAAGATGGAAGTTATTTTCATTTCTTTAAAAAATTATATTGTTTTTATTATAATATTAATAATTTGGTTTAAATATGATATTCAAATTTTAAAATATATACAATTTTGGGGTGTGGATATGATTTTAAAGGGGTGGAAATATCATCACTCATCTTCAATGGTAACTTAGGAATTATTATGGTGGGTTCAAAATTCTTTTGAGCAATACTTGACTTTGGACCCATTAATTCATATTCAAGCCCATGATGTTTTTAAATTTCTTCTTCTTTTTTTTTTTTTTTTTTGAGTATATGTTGTTATTACCTTATAATTATTATTATTTGGAAATAATTTAAGCCCTTGTTATTGCTCCACCAATTTTACATGCTACCCTTTTTATAATTTTATTTAGTTGTTGAGTAATTTAGTTTGATCACTCAATTAAATATTTTATTTTGAAATATGACGCTCAATTGAAAAGGTTTAAACTACAAAAATTATTATAATTATTGGTCTACCAAGGAATAATATTTTGTGATAAGAGAAATAGAATTTCGTGATAAGGGAATCGGCAACATATAGATACTTTGATTATGATTCTACCAAGAAATATGATATTATGTTATAAGGAAAACTCATAGACATATATCGGGGTGGAGAGTAAATTAAAATTAATAATTCCAAGAAAACGATATATAGTTATAAGAAAAACATAAAGGTATGCATCGAAGTAGAATGTAAATTTAAAATCAATTATTATTCAAAATGAGTTTAATCAGCATAAATAATGGATAGGCATAATAAATTATCCAATTTATCACATATTTGCAACCAAAATGTCTTAGGGTTTGTGAATCACATTTGAATGTTATTTTTACAATCTCTACAATACCTCACGTCAAGACATAATATGTAGCTCAACATCTTCTTTAGCAATGAACCATGAAGTTCTTGATCTTAAAAGGGATTTAAAAGCTAGACATAAGAAATCTTATCAGGTTGTACATCAAAAAAATAGTGATTTGCTCCACTCTCAAAATCAAAGCATCATGATCCATGTTATTTGTTGTTTTTAGCAACTAGTGATAAACATAAACCACAACAATCATCAACAAACACACCTAAAAACCATCAGCAAAATCAATCATCCAAAATCAACAAAACTCAAAAGAATAATCAACAAAACCCAAAATTAAAATTAAAAACCAAAAATGGTGAGGGAGAGAGAGAGAGAGAGAGATGGTCCCAAATCCACCACCACCACCACCTCCACCTCCACACCCAACAAAATCAACCATCCAAAATCAACAAAAACCACAAATATCATCAACAAAACCCAAAAAAATCATGATAAAAAAATAGTTAGGGAGAGAGCGAGACGAACTCGGATTCAGCTGGGTTCATTCCAAACTCAGATGAAATCTAGGTTGTTCTAAAACCCAAATGAATGATGAAATCTGGGTTCGTTCAAAAATTTGAACGAACTTAGATTCATCTAGATTGAATCAAATCTAGATGAATTTAGGTCAAAGAAGAAAAAGAGGAAAAGAATGAGAAAAAAGAAGAAGAAGAAGAAAAAGAACAAGAGAGGGAGAGAGATAGAGACAAACCATTTGGGTTCGTCTTTTTTAATTTATTTTTAAGTTTTTAATTTTTAATTTTTAGGGTTTTTTTTTTAAATTGATCTTCACCATGATGGATGGTTGAAGATCTAATGAAAAATATTTATTTAATTTTTATTTAATTTTTTATTTTGTTTTAGAATTAATCTCCAGATGGATGGTGGAGATTTGAAGAATTTTTTTTATATTATATTTAATTATTAATTTTTTAAAATTTCTTTCAAAAAATAATTAAAATGTGAGGGTATTTGTCAGTCCCTAGTTAAGTCTAATGGAATTTTGTAACGGTGATAGACTAAATTGTAATAAACCATAAAAAGTGACTCCGTCTGCAATAATTTTCTAACTAGTAGGCTAAATTGTAATTTGGTCTAATGAAAAAATAAAGCAAATTTAGCTAAATTACCCTTTTTTGACGCCTTATTTATATTAATTACCCTCTCACAAAAAAAAATTGCAAAACTACCCTAAGTTACCCAAAATAACACTAATAAATTAAAACATCTCATTAATATAAATTATTAATTATTTACCAATCAAAAATTAAAAAAATAAATAAAACACATCATCAAATAATACCATCAACCCACATTAATCCATCCTTCATCCAATTTTACTGTAACAATAATAATAATAATAATAATAATTCTACTTTTGAGTTGAAGAAAAGTTGAAAAAATTTGAGTGTTGATAAAGGTTAGGCTATGTTTGGAATATGAAATTTGAGGTGGATTTGAAATTAAAATATCTCAAACTCTTAAATCCCATGTTTGGAGAGCAATGGGTAGGATTCCAACTCCAATCCAAAACTCCCTCAAATCCTTCTTTCATAAGAATGCTCATTCTCAACCAAAATGGTAGGATTTGATGGATTTGAAAATGAGCATTCAATCTCCATTCTTTTTTTAAATTTTTTAAACACTAATTTTAAATATATTATAAAATATTTAAAATAATTTTAGGGAATTTAGCAAAAATACCACAAATACACATAACAATTAAAGAAGTACCCTTTAGAGTAAGTAAATTGCAAAACTACCCTATTTTACTAAAATACCCTTCAAACCATTCCAGCCCCTTTCCATTCATCTCATTCTTAACAACCATACCAACCCCGAATAGCAGCATCATCGTCTTCGTTGACAGCAATGTCAACTCCTCTAAACTCTAATCATGAAAATAACGACGCTTTGGATTATAGATTCCACTTTGCGCTCCCCAATCTCCTCTATGCATATGACTTCACATTAGCACATGACTCAAATATCGGGTCATGTGCAAGGCTTTTACAGTTTGTTTAGCATGGCATCTTGCCTCATAAAAAGTCAATCATCAATCAATTTAGGAGCATTTAAACTAGTGATCTTGATTCAATGATCTGAGATTGTTCATGTACTCATTCTATGTATTAAGGTTTTACAAATATCACAATTCCTATGGCCATATGATAAATATAGTGCATGATAAATTTTGTAAAGAGATATTGACATCCTTATATTATATTATGACACAACAATAATGTAATCACAATCATTGTAACATAGCACCTACAAAATTATAAGTAAATTGTTGTTGAAATTTTTTGGAAACCAGGGGAAGTCCTTGTTTAAGATCATCCACATGTTATCTTTCTAAGAACTTGCTTAGTACAATTTTTCTCAATACTCTGCTTCCTCATCCTTTTCATCAAACTTCACACATTTGTTCAAAGCACATCGAATTATGGAGTTGACACTCCTTCTCAGTCTAGCATTGCTGATGAAAATGTCTGTTACCATCTTCCTTAACTTGTCAACACTTCTTTGACCCTTGCCATTGATACTGTGAGTTTTGATCTAGTTCTCCTATAGATTTTTCTATGGCTTGTGTTAGAAGCTGCACCAGTTCATGTTCATGAACCAAATGTAACCAACACAAAAATTAAAGGATACATTTGAATTACAAGCAACAATGCAAAAATCATTACGATGGAAACACAATCATGATATTACTTTGCACATCTATTCACTAAAGTAGGTCTTAGGGAGACAACATTGTCTAAGAGTGGTGAGAATGTCACATATTTATTATTACGTTGAGAATTGAAAATCTACCAAATTCAATGCGCTTTTTCTATTCACATTATAGATGAAATTGTGATACTTTGGACAAAGCCAACCATTAAGGTTTTTTTTTTTTATTATTATTCTATTCACATTATAGGCTTGAGTACAGAGTATTAAACAAATGAGTAAACCAAGAACATTTGTAGCCATCAAGTTCTGCTGCCTAGAAGCTACTTCCATCACAATTACTGTATTCTCAATTGTCTCAACACTTGAAGACTATATTCCTCCTATGTGATTTGATGTATTCTAGAAGACTTTGAGATTGTTTTAATAATTTAGAATCCTGATTCTACAGTTTAATTATAATTGAAATAATCACCATAACTATTATAGAACTACCAAAGATGATCTCAATTAGAATTTGAGGCTTTGCTTTTTCTTTTATTTTATGGAATCATATGGATCATGAAGGAAAACTAGAAGTTGTAAATGGGGAAAATAATTAGAAACAAATTGTGTACAAACTAGCATTCTTTAGCTTGAAATTGCTATCGACCACTTTTACAGCTTTACCTATAGAAATAGGAAAACTTCCATCAACCTTCCCAAAATAGTGTAGTGGTCAAAAATTTCAACTCAGTATATGGACTCAGAATGGCTCAAAGCAAAAAGGGTCAGATGAAGCCCAAAGACTTATGGATTGATCGACCTTATACCTTGAACAGCCCAATCCATGCTTTCGATCCAATCTATTTTCTCTGGTTAGGCCATAGTTCAAACAACAGCCCAAAAATTAAGCCTAAGGGTTTACTTTTTCATTTCGTCTATAATTTGATTAACTTTATTCTTAAGAAATTATCTTTCTTGAATAGTAACATGAAAATATTGAGAATACGAAGTTTACTGTTTGGATCCAATGATCTAGGGATCAACCCAACATCCCTAGGTTCTCTGAGATTCGATCTTCCCAGATATGGAAAGTACTTAAAATGGAAGGCCCTTCCTTGATTATAAAAAGGATCATCTAGTCAATAATGAATAGGAGATAGAGAAAATGAGAGAAAGGAGTTTGCATTTGCAAAAGACCTTGTTAGGATCTTCCTTGGAAGCTGCCTTCTAGCCATACAACATCTTGGACTGCAAGGGACTGTAACTTTAATCGCTCTTCAAGACAATCCTTCCTCCGTGCTAAATTGCCATCCAAGGCCCTTTTCCATGCTCAATTATTCTCTGTCCATCTTTATATTTTCCGTTACTTGCTTGTTTTATCCTAATCATAAGAGTTGCTTATTTACTTGAGCGTTAAACTATTTATAGCTGACACCACACCAATGTCTTAGTCTCTCTCACTCTTTTGTTTGATCCGTCCAAGATATGAATTGTCGAGTTCTAAAGAAGTTGACAAACAAGGTCAGCTCCACATCAACATATTGTAAAATGACCCACTACAAACAGAGGTGTATCCATAATACCACTATTTAGGTTGGTGTGGTGTGCATCGGGTTCGTGTGGTTGCTAAGAATGAGATGAATGGAAAGATATTAAAATTATTTGAAAGATATTTTAGTAAATTGGGGGTAGTTTTGCAATTTGTTTGGTTTAAAGAGTACTTCTATAATTGTTGTGTGCACTTGGAGCATTTTTGTAAATTCCCTAATAAAAATTAGTGGGACTTTACACATATATTTGTTGAGCAAAAATTCTCTATCAATGTTGACATAGTGCTAATCTTTTAATGAGAGAAGTTTAAGTTTGAGTGATATAAGAGAGAAAAAAAATGTAACAATCTTAGTCATCCATTATTTTTTATACTGATGTGCCAGTAGACTATCAAAAGCTTAGAAAAAAAAATAATGGTAAAGGATCCTTGCTCATATTTGTTTTGTTTTGTTTTAATAATATACATTATTGATTTTGTTTATAGAAAGGGATTTATAAGGAATTCTTAATAATTTTTTATGTAACTTAATCATAAAATATTGGTTGATCTATCCCTAAAAAATGTCTTTAAGCTAAGTCACATATCTAGTAATTTACGTTTGGATCATAATTGTCTACTATTCTAGATAATGATCAAAACTAAAATTGTTTGAGGGTTTTGATCCAAGAATATAGAGAGAGTTCGTAAATGAGCATAAGTAGCTTTGGTTGTAGATTTCTATAATTTTTTGTTACCAAGAACGTTGACTTCAAGAGAAAGTAGCTTTTGTAGTAGTGTAGTAGTAAAACAAGTAACTTTGGTATAGTGGTAAAACCAAAAGCCCACCCACCTTTATATTTGAAAGATCATAGTTCAACTCACTATAAATCTCACCAAAGGGTGGATAATTTTTCCACTTTGTCTGGATAGGCCCCTTCCACCTAGTTGGGATTGTGTCATAAAATCGCATATAAAGGTCTCGGTAGTTATAATTATGCGTCATGGAGTGCTATCTAGTGGTTCTGTTAGTTGTGATTGATTGTGCCATAGACTCCTATCTGGAGGTCCTGACTGTTGTATTTGTATTAATGTCAACACAAAAAAAAAAAAAAAAAATGAAGATGATTTCAAGGCCGTATTGTCATTAATACAGAAGACTAATCCAAGCAATAAGATTGTAATAATCGGAAGAAATGTTATATTAATCATTGTCATTAAAATATAAGACAAACCCATGCAACAAAGTTGTAGTAATCAGAAAGGTGGTTATATTAATCATGACAAATTCAGTAAACCACAAAACCATTGTAAATTCCATTCAATTTTGCCAGTTGTATATGCAATATACATACAATGAACATAAAAGACAGGCCATCGATACCGTCTGCACTTCCGGTGGATTTAATCCACAACATACTCAGTCGTCTTCCTGTAAAATCTCTACTTCGCTTCACGCGCTTATCTAAGCAATTTCGTTCCATGATCGATGGTCCAGATTTCATAAAGCACCATCGAAACTGCTCTTTGAATCGAAGACTGATTGTTCAAGCTAATTTAGTGAATATGTATTCCGTAGACTTGGATTCAATTAATAATGGTTTAAAACTCGAGGTCCCTTTTGAGAACTGGGGAAATGGTTTTTATGTGGTTGGCTGTTGTGATGGATTGCTTGCTCTTCGTCATTATGATAGTAGCGTAGCTTTGTGGAACATATCAACTAAAAAACACCAAATTTTGCCAAAATTTTGGACTCGTTATAATAAATATGTCGATTTTATGATGGGTTTGGTTATGATGTCGCTACCGATGACTATAAGTGGGTTAAAATTCTCAAGTCTTGTGGTGGAATTTAAACTGAAGTTACTATTTATAGTTTAAAAGCTAATTCTTATAAGGAGATTGAAGATTTCCTTGATGATTGTCCTTGCTATATATTTGAGATTGGGACTCTAGTTGGTGCTTTAAATTGGTTGGGAAAACATGAAAGATGTCAATCTGATGGTAGGGATTTAGTCATGTCATTTGACTTGAAATGGGAAAAGCTAAGCGAAGTAGCATTACCTGATATAACTAATGTGGTAACATGTGCGCAATTACATGTTCTGGGAGGATGTTTATGTGTTAGCTACAGTTATCCTTGTGAGCATGATTTTGATGCTTGGGGAATGGTTTTGATATATGGGTGATGAAAGAATATCGGGTAAAAGAGTCTTGGACTAAACTATTTTCATTTTCAGGAAGTTCAAAGTTTTCTCTCATTAACGAAGATGCGGTTTATTCACAGCATGAAAATTAGGTATTCATTTTTTAATATAGCAGAAAAGTTTTTCCGCATGATTTGGAAAAAGAAAACGTTGAGGGTATTGAGATTGATGGATGGCCAATGTATATCAATTGTTTATATGGATAGTCTCGTTTCACCTAATGTTAATATAAAGTTAACTCATCGTGTAAAGAAGCAGAAAAGGAAAATAGATAAAACTATTTTTTTTGGGTGCTAGATGGGAGTAAAAGCTGTAAACCTCCAACTACACATTGTTCGCTTGGACAAGAATTGAGGATTTCTTCAAATTTATATTTTAACCTTTTTCAAGCTATTTATTGTGGCGCTTATTAAAGTGCCATGAAATATTTTGTTAAGTTTAATATCTCCAAATAAGAAATTGATATGTATAATTGCATTTTTAAAGAATGTCTTTATCTTAATGGTAGTTTTCATTGTCAGCTTTCGTTAATTTAAGGATAATAAGAGAGTTACAAATTGAAAATATCTTGGGCTAAATTGTTATATTGTTATTGTTTCAAAGGTGAACCAGTTGAGGTTTACAATTTGGTCCCATTACCAGAATGTTGGCTTGTTTGAGGTACGAAGATAAACTTTGTGAAAATCCTATAAAAAATGAATAATGTGAATCTGAAAGTAGTATTGGAATATGTATGTGAGTTTTTCTTGCACCAAAATAGGTGAATCACTAATTATGTCCTATATTGAATGTGCAAAATGACACTGACATATTTGGCATTTTCGAATAATTAGTTTGAGAACAAATAAAATAGTTCTCAAAAACATTAGTTCGTAAACGATGGAAACTAGTTCTCTGAAGAATTTAGTTTGCAAGTATGGACAATAGTTTGTAAATAAAAATAAATGTTTTGCCAAAAATTATAACTTTAAAAAAGTATGATGTACATTGCGTCTTTTTTGCATCTTTAATGAAAGGTATAATGGATAGATTATTTATTTTTTGAAAAACTCATTAATATTTATGTGTTATTAAAACTCACTCTAATTAGGATCATGTGTATCACGAGAATCCAAATATGGTTGTATTTGTTCATTATCTCAATGTTCTATGAGAGCAAATCAATGAGATTTATGGACTGTTCAAATACTATGTTCTTTTTGTGTCGTTGAATTAATTCGAGGTAAAATTAGATTTTCTTCTCTTATAATGTGAAAACTGATTCAATTTTTTGGGTGCTAGACGATTGTAATAGCAGTAAACCACCGAGTACACATTGTTCCCTTGGAGAAGAATCGATGATTTCTTCGATTTTATATCATTCTTTTTTTTTTTCATTTCATTAGGGATCTAATTCAGGTGCTATGAATTGGGTGGTAGCAGCTAGAAATTCTATATTATTCATTACAAGAGTGAAAAAAATTTTAGGTGCCATATCTCTAAACAAGAAAATGGTACGTATAATATTGGTGTGTGTTTAGATGTTGTCTATATCTTAGTTTCACTTACTGTTATGACCGTACTTTTTCACATACGGGTGATAAACAAATACATGGTGAATGAGGTTTTGAGTAAATTATTTTGTTTCTAAAAGCGGCACTAGTTGGAGACAAAAAATTTGCTAACATTATCAATATATGGTTCAACTTATTAAAGTACAAGAGGAAGATTTTTTATGCGATTTATTTGAAGAATATGTAGAACCTATTTGAAGAGATTGATAGTGATGGTTGGAGTAGCAGGACTTGTGTTTTGATCATTTAACAAATACTTACAGTACTATAGTAATTTGATCGAATGAATGAAAATCTTTTTGAGGAGTCACATCTCGATACAATTGGGGAATTCAAGGATCTGAATTGAGTGTAATGGTTTCGGGAGTACTTTTGCGTCTGGTCTACGGTTATCTGCATCAGCCTTTTTATGATATATGAGTGATGAAGGAATATGAGTTAAAGGATTCTTGGACTAAACTGAAATATGGAATAGCTGTTGATTTATGGATGTGCTCTCTGCTTCCAATCCCGAGTGTTTATTTCATCTTGGCCTGTTTCATTCAACTAACTAGAAATGATTTAAAAGAACTTGTGGTCATCATATTGTGGCATAGCTAATTCCATAGGAACAAATAATCTCTTATCTGTTGAGGACGTGACTGCCTGAGTGCACTGCCATCCACCGGCTTGTCATCCACCAAAATCTGTTCCTGAGCAGGTTCCTGCTCCTGTTGTAGTCACATGGCATCCTCCAGCTTCAGATATCTTTAAAATCAATTCAGATGCTACTTTGAATGTGCGGGATTCGTGATGCACAGTGGAAGTTTTGGCAACTTCTTGTCATAAGATGCAGCCATGCAGGCCAGCTTTCTAGGGCATTGTGGAGACTATGGCTTGTTTGAAGGGCTTGCAATAGGCTTTGGAGACTGGTATCTTTCCTTACAATGTGGCTCAATTCATGGTTTGATAGAAGACTAGAACCTTTCAATAGAAGGTATCAATATCGGTTCATAAAATTTCATAGGATTTGTACTGTATTTCAGTACTATCTTGGCATTTGGTTATGGAACTATATTGTGCATTCTAAATCAAATAATATAATAAATTATTTGTAGTGTCATGTTAAGAAATAAAGGATTAGTTACACACAAGTAGCCTGACATACTGGATAATTGCTTGAATGATGACAGCTTATCAATAATTACATAAGTGCCCTTGATTGAGGCTGACCAACATGAGAACATTTGAAGGGTAAATTGGTCTTTTCATAGGTGAAAAAAAATTAAATGGATAAAAAATAAGGTACTAATGTTGCCAAGAGAATTACTAAAAGCCTCTGAATATATACATTATTACACACGGAAACCATTTTTGTTTTTGATAATAGCTTCCTCCCCAAGACTAAGGTTTGACCATTTGACATAACCAGAGGTTGACAAAATACAGCAAAAATGTGATATTGCCCCTGGTTAACTAATTTTTGACGAAAATGCCATAGTTACCCCTATTTTATAGGGAAAAAAAATTAAAAGGCTTAAAAAATCTCAACCATCTATATTGAAAATGAACAGTTGAGATCTATTTTATTTTAAATATAAAAAATATATATTTTTAAAAATGGATCTAAACCGTCCATTTAAAAGATAGATGGTCAAGATCAATTTGAAAAAAAATGAAAAAAATTAAATTAATTTTTAAATTTTGAAAATAATTAAATTTTAATTATAAAAAAGTTAAATGTAAAAAATAATTTTTTTTTGAAATAGATCTATGGCTAGAAAAAAAATGAAAAAAAATTGGAAAAAAAAAAAAGTGGACCTAGTTCATCTTCCTCACACTATCCATCATCATTATCAGATGAAGCCTTCGAACAATCCATTACCATTCTTCATCAACCTTACTCGGGTTCAAGAAAACAACTAAAGATCAACATTTCCTTAGGTTTAAAAAACAATTGAACAATTGAAAAAAAAAATTAAAAACAAAAAACAGAAAACCTGGATTTAAGATTTGGGTTCAAAACCCAAATCTTCAATCTTCAAAACATTCAAAAAAAAAAAAATCAATCTCACCCTTCTTCATCAACCTTACCCAATCCATCATCTTCTTTATCAACCTCACCTTTCTTTATCATCAATCAACCTTACCCAATCCATCACAAAAACAAATCTATCAAAAATTAAAATATCCATTGAAAAAAATACTGGGTGATCTCCCAATGGGAAGAGAGAGAGAGGGGATGGGCGTGTGTATGACCTTAATGAAAGGAAAATTCAATTTTAATATGATTGCAGAAATGTAGTTTTTAAAAATTTTTCTGAACAAAAACATGTCTGATTGATGCTAGTAATAATAATTCAATAATTAAATTAATAAGATCAAATCTTATCTTACATGAAGATTGAATTGATCCTTTTTATTCACAGATTTTTCACCATCCAATCTTCCTTACTATGACTATTCATTAAAAAAAAAACCGTTTGTAGACATAATCTTGAAGAATCAAATCACGAAATCTTTTCAGAAAAGAAAATTATGTAGAAATAAAAAAAATAAATAAATGTTGATTTCTTTGGAGATGAGGCAATATGGTGTTTTTAATTAATAGAAGTTTTTGGTTCAAATAGCCAAAAATTCTTCATCTTTTGTTACCGACATAAAACACCCTTTTATAATGGTAAGCTAGGGTTTTTCAATTTAAAAATGAATCCAATTTCTTTTTTAAATTGAAGACTTATTAGTTCCTATCCACTATGGAATCAAATTTCTTATTGGCTTGAACTCTTTACTTTTAATTTAATATGGAATCCAATTCCTATTAAATTAAAACTCCTTTAATTTAATTTAATATGGAATTTAATTTCAATTAAATTAAATTATTATTTCCATTAATTAATTAAATGATTTTTCATTAAATTAAATAATTCTAAATCATATATAATTTAATGACGCCATTTAGAATTGAACTCATAACTTCTATAGATAATTAAATAATTAATAATTAATTAATTAAGTACATATATTTATATAATTAAATTATTTAAATCATTCGTAAACGTATCCATAAAATTTATGTGATACTAATAATTGAATAATCCAATTATATCCTTCTCTTTATTTCTTTATGTGGTTGTGAGCTAGCAAGGAGACAAAATGAACTTACAATTTGAGTTCCAATTATATCGAAATTATTAACTAAACTCTTTAATTAACAATTCACTATTATTAACCTTAGAATTACCTCACTTAAAACTTAAAGTTGCACTCTCAAAATTGTAGATGTTTTACACAATCTAAATTTTTAGTGTCCATTGATTTAATCATTTCATATGGTTCAATTTTCATGAGTAGTTTATAATTAGAACTAGGTCATTAAAGTTCGTTATATCTCTCTAATTATATCTTGTTCTATTAAGTACCATTGATTCTTTAATGAACAATTTAATTATAACAGCTTATAAATTTATCTTTCCGTTTACTTATAAATAAAAAGTCAAGAGCTTTTATTGTTCAAAATCGGAATAAACATTTAAGGGAACTACTCATCTACTTCTCACAAGAATGAGTGAATTCCAATATTGTATAAAATATTTTCAGTCATTTAGTAAATCATATCTTCAAAGTACGAAGTTTATTGATCGTAAATCTATAACAGTCTCAGCCATGTAAATCAAAAGATATAACTCAACAAATAGGAGTCCATAAAACACTCAGAATTAAGATCAATCCATATATGATTATTTAGTTAATAAATATGAATTTCTTTGTTTAACGGATATTAATAAAAAATTCATTTTTATCATGGTCTAATCCTATATAATTTCTATTATATAAAGTGTCTTCATTTTCATGTTGCCACATAAATGATCTCGGATAAGATCATCGTCTCAAATACAAAATGATCCGCAGCTATAGATTTAATACAAACAAACAAAAACAAACAAAGTATCCAATTTTATTTGTTTTCTACGGACTCTTTAGATTACTAATATCAAACTAAATCCTCTTATATATAACACTTATATACTTAGTTTGAAACTACATAAGTAATTATAGATGTTACATGATATTCATATGAAGTAAACATTTCACAAATATACATAAATTGAATAAAATAAACATATTTTATTTATTATTTATTTAAACATTTACAAATAGCAAGCTTTTATGACACAAACTCTAACACTTAAAGGTGTGTTTTGTGTTAAGAGGTTGAGATGATGTTGATTGGGCTTGAGTATGTGATGAAGAAGAACAACATGATGAAGAAGAAGAACAAGAGCCCGGTCTATTGATCTAGGTATGTGATGTTTGTGACGTTCAATTACACTATTTTTTTTATCTTTTTATTTTTATTTTTTGATTGTTTTATAATTTTTTTGATCTTCACCATCCATTTTAAAGATGAACGGTAGGGATCCATTGTTTTTATTCTTAAGAAAATGTTAAAAGTTATTATTTTTTTATATATTTAAAATTATGTTTTATTTTTTTATTTCAAAATCATTTAATTTTTAATTTATTTTATAATTTTTAATATTTGAATTATTTTAAATGGGTCTTGACTGTCCATATGAACGGTAGAGATCCTAACAACATATTAATTAATATAATTCAAAATATATATAAATAAGAGAAAATGACCATCTTACCTTTTCTCCAATTATCTCAAACAATCAACTATAATCAAACTGTTAGTATAGGGGAGGTTGCTGTTATAAAAAACAAAAATGGTTTCCGTTTGTAATAAAGCATATTTCCAAAGGTTTTTTAGTAATTCTCTCGAAATTGCCACCCATAAATATAATTTGAACATCCATGTTCTATTAAAAATTTCATATAAAAAAATAAAAAATCAAATACAAAATGACTAACAAGAACAAATTATTAAATTTAAAATCCATTTTAAATTTTATTGTTTTGGTTTTTTAAAGTGATAATTGAACAATTGTGAGTTGCCTTCTCGTAATATTAATAAAGTTTTTACATTTTTCGTTGTGAAGAAGAATAATTTTCTCTTTTTCATTTTCTTTTAGACTTTCATAATTGGATGGTAACTTATACCTATTTAGATAAATGCTACAAACCTATTGATCAAAATAATTTAGATCTTATAAGGATGATGAGTTTTTGTGAACCTTAATCTTATCGCACCAATTGGAATATCTAGTAACCAACGCATCCATAGATAAAACTTAATTTTAAGGCAAAATAAACAAATATAACTGGCAAATGTATGCTCATACGTATTTAAGACAACCTTCTAAGTGAAAAAGTACAAACTAGAAATAGAAGATGGAACTCCTTGTCTAACCAAATTTGCTCATCCTCATCAAAAAGAGCAACTTAGCGAGTGCCTAAGCAACGGAGTTGGCTTGCCTCTCTGAACCAAAAAAATTTTTAGACAATGCAAACTAACAAACCTACTTTAGAATAATAAGCCACTCCAAAATCAGTGAGTCGTGCACAATAGTAGAGTTAGATTCCACACAAACATGAAAGATATAAGTCTCCAAAACCAATTATAAGAGCGAAAGGATCATACCAACAATAGATATAAAAAATTACAAAGGAAACACAATCTAAAGAATTAGAAATTCAATTTGAATCCCCTTAGATGCCCAGATCCCCTTGGTAAAGGCGATTCTCATCCTTGGGCAGTTTGTCCTTCCCTTTGACCACCTATAAAATAGAGAAAGAGAGACAGAGATCATTGATGAAAACCCTCCGACGCTCAAGTCAATGGGATTCTCAAGGGAAAACCTTGTTGTAATAGGGCTAAAAGGTAGAAGAATAATGAAAAGGGGAAGAAACCCAAACTATTTTAAAGAACAAGGCCTAAAAAAAGTATCCAATTCTTGTAAGGGGTTCTCTTTAAGGAGTTCCCTTGCACATTAGAGTGTTCTTAGGTCAAAGAGACTAACTTACCTTCCTTTAAATAGTGAATGCCTTCATATACTCTTTCCTATCTCCTACGGCTTCTTCATATCTCCTTTGTTGATAGTCAACTCTCATTTTGCGTCCCCTTCGCTAACACACTTGTAGCTTGTTGCTTGACTCCTATTTCTCCCATCAGTTTCACCTTTCCCTTAACTCATGCTCTTTGTCCAATTGATTCGGGCCTACGAGACACGTGGTTCTTTCTTGTTTGTCCTCCCGAATGTAGGGCTAATGCTACTAACCCTTCCCTTTTTTCTTCCAACGGTTTGGTGCCTACTGCCTCTATGGCGTGTCAACCTTAGGCCCGGTGCTAGATCTGGCTTCTTTGTTCTTCTAACGAGACAATGGGATCTACTGACTTAGGAGAACCTTTTTAAACCTTTAGAACAGATTTCCCTTTATTTTCTCGCCTCTTAGCAGGGGCAGTCTCGTCCGTTCAACATTCCCTTTGTTGGGCAATTAAACCTAGGTCGTGGCTTTCTTTGGGATTTATTTTTGGACTACTCCTTGGGTTAGCTCATTTTCTAGACTTTTAGTAGGGGCAATCTCGTCCTTTCAACATTCCCATTATTAGGCAATTAAACCTGGGTCATGGCTTTCTTTGGGGTTACCTTTAGGATTTAATTTCTGAGTGGCGATGTTTCCACCTCTTAAATATTGTATGTACACCCTTTTTTATACACAGCCAATTAATGGTTATACATACACCAATTAATGGTTGTTTTAAACGATTATTAATTATACGGTTAATTATACTAATATCCTTCAAGTATCTCAAAAATGCACTAAATGGCAACTTTAATATTTATTGCACTAAAAAATGTTGATCACAATTAAAATCAACTATTGACTAACCATTTATTATGAAAAGTCAAAACTGCCCTTGGTAATTATAATTATAAAGAACTTTTTGCTTCCAAATTATAATTATGATATGATTTTTTTTATTATATAAAATATATAATAATTTTTTCAAAAAATATATAATAATTAAAAATAAAATAATAAAAATATATACTAACAACATTTTTTACCTTCATTATAAGTGGTTAGTCAATAGGATTTTTTTTTTTTTTTTATGGTGGGAAATAGGAGATTGAATTTATAAAAAACTACTTACACCTTTGATAAGGATGAGATTTAAACTATTAATCTCTTAGGATCAAGGAAAATATCCAACCATCCCTACTAAAAAATTGTATGCAAATGGTTAGTTAATATTTAGTTTTAACGGTAGTCAACATATTTTAGGGTATGTTAGTGTAATAAAAGTTAAAGTTGCCGTTGAATGCAATTTTGAGATACTTGGGGAACATTAGTGTAATCAACCATATAATTAATAATCTTTTAAAACAACCATTAATTAGGTGTGTGTATAACCATTATTTGGGTGTGCACATAAAAAGGGGTGTACATACAATATTTAAGGGGCGGAAATGTCGCCACTCTTAATCTCAAGCTCTACTCCTTGGGTTGATTCCCAATCAATTCAAAATTTTGATTTCAATTGGATTTTGGAGAGCTAATTTACCCCCGGTAATTAATAATTCCAAGAAAATAATATATAGTTATAAGAAAAACATATAAGTATGCATTGAAATATAATGTAAATTTAAAATAAGTTATTATCCAAAAAAAGAGTTTGATCAACATAAATAATTGAAGCAAAGATTGTAATAACTCCCCCCCGAACACAGCTTACAACTTTCATCGTACTGTGCTCTCCAAAGAGCAACTCTTCTCAAAATCTCAAAAGGTGCTGAGTTGGCATCCCATTCTAACTAAAGATTCTTGTGGTTCCGGAGGATCCAGCTACAGGAGAACCAGGAACGGAGGGCTTTCCCCCCGTTTCCGCCCCGACTCTTTGGTCTTAAGAATGCTGGTTTTAAGAATGAGTGATTGCTCCTTCTCCGATCGCTGGTTTTAAGAATGAGTAATTGCCCTTCTCCGACCCTTACTGCCCAACCCGAGAGTGGACAGCTAATGCATTCCACTTATTGAGCAATGTTAATGTTGACATCGTGCTAACTTTTTTATTAAAGAAATTTAAGTTTAAATAATATATGAGAAAGAAAAAGTCAAACAATCTTGATCATAATTTTTTTTTAAATGTTGATGTGTCGTTAGGTTATCAAAAGATTAGCAAAAAAATGATGATAGAAAATTTTTACTCAAATAATGAATAGACATAATAAATTATCCAATTTATCATGTATTCACAACCAAAATGAGTTAGGGTTTGTGAATCACAGTTAAACATTATTTTACAATCTATACAATACCTCAAGTCAACACATAATATGTGGCTCAACATCTTCTTCAGGAGTGCGCTATTCAGTTTCTAATCATAAAAGAGATTTAAAAGTTGAACATAAGAAGTCTCGTCAAGTTTAACATGATGAAAAAAAAAAACCCAACAACAGCAACAACAACAACAATTTGCTCCACTTTCCAAATCAAAGCATCATGATCCATGTTGTTTGTCGTTGTTAGTGATTACTGATAAATGTAAAGTGACAACATAAAAGTAAATGACAGTGATTTAGTGAAAATTAAACAATAATACTAAATTTCTCATCTTATGTATTCCAACTTGCTCCATCGTGAAACTCAAAGCATTATCATCCATTCATTGTGTACACTTAAAAAGCGTATTAATTTATCACATTAAAATATATGATCATAATTGAAATATATAGTGAAATGTACAACATTGCTCAAAATCAAATTAGATAAATGAAAAAGAGTTAGGAATCTATTTCCTTTTGCTATGGTAGTTCAAATTATTATTCGGAAAGCAATTCTTCTACTCAAATTTTGGTCGTTGATTGACTCTCAATCTCATGCAAAGCTTCGGGATATTTATTGTATATGTAACAAACGGATGCAAATTTGGAAATATGTCATTATTGTCTATTAATTACCTAGATATATCAAAATCTTCATATTCAATTGTTTTCCTAATCTGAAAAAGCACCTTCGGAAGATTTCAAAAAACAAAATAAAAACAAAAAAAGGTTCAAAATTTTTTTGGATCCTAAATCCAAAACACATCTAAATACATGTTCAGTTTTATGAATACTATGTTCAAAACACATCCTGAACACAAATAGTTTTAAATACATGTGGGAAATTTTTAAGGATATTAAGTTCAAACCACATCTTGAATTTGAACAAATAGTTTCTACTACCTACAAATAGAGTCATTATAAATCAATGATGTTAGGCAAGTATATCTTCTTGGTCGAAGATATCATGGTTTAGATATAATACCCAAAATAATCAACAGTTAATCTGAAACTATATGGAACAAAATTCCTGCAGACATTTTCCAAAATCTTACATGAGGTAACTATCAATAAATACATTCAGTATCAATACTGACATTTTCCAAAAAGGGATAAATCTCTGCCTTAGCCATCTAAATACATAACATATAAATTAACCTAGCATCAAAAGATCAGTTTCCGGACAGTTAAACCTTAAACTACAAGCATGTCTACTACCATGACAATATAAATTACAAGCTAATAAAAACAGAATTATCTGCAATCACCAACATATTGATAGCATAACAACATGAGCGGAACAGAAGCACAAAACAGGAAAGATATCAATCTCCAAAGCCAATTATAAGAGCAAATAGATGCTTGCACAAAGCAAAAACGTACACTATCTACTTGGTACTTCAGGGACATCCCCCCAATCTACCACCCAAAAACATAATCACCTAATCATCTACTAACCTTGGGTGAAACAAGACTATCCATATAAATAGTTGCACGCAAGATAGATCTTGGCCATTCATTAATCTCAACACTCTCATCTGTTTCCGTATCCAACTCACGCCAATAAACTTCCCCAGGAACTTGATAAACTAAAACTTTATTGCCACTCTTCGAATAAGTAAAAGCTACAATACCATAACCAAAATAATATTCATCACCCCCCAGCCGCGACTCTGTTGACAATGTAAACAATTTAGTCCAAGACTCCTTCACCCCCTATTCTTTCATTACCCATATATCTGAAGTAGTCTCAGAAGGTAAAAAATAGCTCAAACACAAACATCCTTCCAAAGCCACAACATTAAATTGAAATTCATATTCAGCTTCAGCTTCGTCCCATATATTGGGCAACAGCACGTCGCAAAATTTTTCATCCTTCAAATCAAATGACATGACCCTGCATTTATATGTATCTAAAATTACCACCACCCAATTCAAAGCACCACCAACAAGAACCCCGATTTCATTATTCAAAGGACTATCAGAATCACCCCTGTATTCGAAACTGGTGTAGTCACGATAAGGAGGGTAATTCTCAATCCTCCTCCAAGAATTAGCTTTCAAACTATAAACAGTGACTTCAATCATACCATCAAGATCTCTAACAACCCTAACCAACTTATAATCATCAGTCGCAACATCATAACCAAACCCATCAATGATATCACCATACATATCAGAATCACTATAAAATGTGGGCAAGATTTGGTGTTTTCTAGTTGATATGTTCCACAAACATATGCTATTGTCACAATCGAGTGCGAAAGCAAGCAATCCATCACAAGAACCAATCACATGGACAGATTCCCAACTCTCAAAAGGGAGCTCTAGTTTGAAAGGATTATCTGCAGAATCCAAGTCTATGGAGAAGAAATTAGATTGTGTACCTTCTCCTTGTACAATGAGTCTTCTTCGATTTAAAGAGCGATGATACTGAAGATGACGGTCGATGAAATATGGGTCGTCGATTATGCAGCGGAATTGCTTGGACACACACCTGAAGCGGAGGAGAGTCTTCACCGGAAGTCTGCAGAGTATTTCGATGATTACATCCTCTGAAATCGCCGCAGGCATTGATGCCTAGTTCGTCTGTCTACTGAATACTGGACTCAAATTTAGAATTTATAATGAAATCAAAATTAATTCGACTTGGGGTTTACACGTGAGTTTGTTTTATTTTATTTTAATAGTGTGTATTATTAATTTATGGAAAGGGTTTTCTAAGGAATTCTTAATAAATTAATGATTAATATATTTATGGAAAATCACAAAGAAATGTAATTATATATAATGTTATAATTAAAATTTAGTCGATTAATAACTTCTTTTGACTAAGCTTATAAATAACATCTAATAAAATAATATATACATTTATGAATTCAACAATACTTCCTTGAGATTTGCCTAAAAACACTCAGAATCATATTCACTCTTTTATTACACTAAACCTCCATCTCTTTAGTTGACTTCTGTCAACTTTAACTGTTGACTAGGAATTTTGATCAAATAATCATTTTATTCATAAATAAGATAAAAAATTAAAAATTAGATTAAATTAAATTAAACATTAAAAATTAAAATTTTATTTCCACCATTCATTTGGGAAATGAATAGTGGAGTTTTTTTAAAATATAAAAACAAATTAAAATTTAAAAAAAAATGAAAATAAATGAAAATATGAAAAATAAATTAAAAATTAAAAATAAATTAAACCATAAGACAACAAGTAGTGGGGTCCAAACCCAACAACATGGAAATTTTGACGTCTTAAGATCAATTTCTTCTGATGACCATAGATCATCTTGAATTCTAGAAGTAGAATTCATATTCCATATTACAAACTCGTTTTAGATTCATTTTAGGGAATTTCGCCCTTGACATATAAAATTCTATGTAATTTCTAGCCATTTAGTGTCAAACTACTCCCTCAGACATAATGAACTTGTTTCCATAATAAACAAATTAAATGTTGTTCAAAATTCTAAAATTCAATATGATCTATGGCAAGTGGAAAAAATTGATCCTAAGACTTCAAAATTTCCATGTTGTTTGGTTTGGACCCCTCTACCTATTGTCTCGTGGTTTAATTTTTTTTATTTTTTAATTTATTTTTCATATTTTAATTTTTAATTTTTAATTATTTTTAAATTTTAATTTATTTTTCATATTTAAAAAAAAAAAATCTCCACCATTCATCTCTAGATGGATGGTAGAAATACAATTTTAAATTATTTTTAACTAATTTAATTAATTTTAATTTTAATTTTTTAATTTTTTAATTATTTTTTTATCTTATTCATACACAAAATAGTTATTTGATCAAAATTCTTAATTAACGGTTAAAGTTGGCGAAAGTCAACTAACAACATAAGGGTTTAGTGTAATAAAAAGTAAAATATATTTCTGATTGTTTTTAGGCAAACTTTAGGGGGGTGTTATGCAATTTATTATATATATTATATTTAATGGTTTTTGGGGCATGTTTGTAGAAATGGGTATCTCTAACCCAACCCGACCATTTTTTATTAAGTCAAGTTGGTTTAGATCTTAAAAAAATTGAATTGGGTTATGTTAGGTTGAAAAATTTTCAAGTCAAGCCAAGCCAACCCAATAAATGTTTATCTTTAATTCTAAATCCAAGATTTTCTCTTATCTCCAGAAAAACATTTACTAGAGATAAGGATTAAAGACTCTCTTTGTAGTGAATTGAATAAAAAATCATTGAATTTTAATTTGCACTCATTTTATTTATAATTAAATTGTTAAAACTATGGGAACTAGACCTTTTATATCTTTAAGGTAGATTAAATCCAATCCGACTACTATTAGATTCGGTTGGATTGAGTTGTGTTGAAATGAAAAATTTTTAACCCAACCCACCTTAGGTTGCGAGATTTCCAACCCGAACCCAAAAACCTCCACCCCCCAGATGTTTGTGTCTCCTCAGCAATTATTCGCTTGTTTTTGATATATGGGTGATGAATTGAAAGAATATCGGATAAAGGATTCTTGGACTAAAGCCTTTGTTTATTCAAAGCATAAAGATAAGATTTTCATTTTTCCAAACTGTGGAGACGTCTTTCGATATGACTTGGACGAGAAAGAAAATCTGAGATTGTTGAAATTAATGAATTGCCAACGAATATTTCAAGTGTAACCGTTTATGTGGATGGTCTTGTTTCATCTAATGTTAAAAAATAGCGGTTAATGGAGAAGAGAAAATGGAACAACGAGTTAGGAGAGAATGATAATGAATTATTTGGATAGTAAATATCTGTATAAATGAGTGTAATAGGTGCAGACCAGGTAGATATATATGTGTTCTAATAATTTTGCCAATTTTGCCACCTTTCATTCTCTTTATGGATGTTTTTTGCTTGCTGAAATATGGAATAATTGTGGACTTATGGATGATCTCTGCGCTTCTGATCCTGAGTTTTTATTTCATCTTGGCCGGTTTCCTTCTACTATCTGGAAATGATCTAGAATATCTTGCGGTCATCATATCGTGGCATAGCTGGTTCCATAGGAACAAATAATCTCTTATCCACAGAGGACATGATTGCCTGAGCGCATTCCTATTTATTGGCTTGTCATCAACCAAAATATGTTCCTAAGCAGGTTCCTACTCCAGTTGTAGTCAAGTGGCATCCTCCAGCTTCAGGTATTTTCAAAATCAATTCATATGCTACTTTGAATGTGGAGGTTCGTGATGCGCAGTGGAAGTTTTGGCAGCTTGTTGTCATGATGCAGGCTAGCTTTCCAGTGCATTGTGGAGACTATGGCTTGTTTGAAGGGCCTGCAGCAGGCTTTGGAGACTGGTATCTTTCCTATTTGTGTGGAATGTGACCCCATTAGTGATGTGAGTCTGATCAATTTTGGAGTAGCCCCTCGTTCCCAATTGGGTTTGTTAATTCAGCTTTATGTGCTTTCTACTCCAAAGGTTGTCTTGCATATTATATGAGCTAACATTTTAGTTTTATGTGTATTTTGCATTGAAATACAGTTAGTATACCTTTAAAGTAAATTATAACTGAATGCTTTGGTTAGTGGATAATCATACTTCATATACAAGTGTTCAACGGTATCATCCTTACAATTTGGCTCTATTCATGGTTTGATAAAGACTGGAACCTCTCAACAGAAGGTATCAATGTCGGTTCATAAGCTAAAAGAATTATCAGAGCAAATTTGATGGGATCTGTTTTGTATTTCAGTACTATCTTGGCAATTGGTTATTTAATTATATTGTGCATTCTAAATCAAACAGTATAATAAATTATTTGTAATGCCATGTTGACAAACAAAGAATTAATTACACAAAAGTAGCCTGATATATTGCATAATTGCTCCAATGATGACGGCTTATAAATAATTACATAAGTGCCCTCGATCGACACTGACCGACGTACAGACATTTGACTGGTAAATTGATCTTTCCATAGGTGAAAAAAAAATAAATGAAGAAAAAATAAAAATGATCAATATTGGTATTCATAAATATAATTATAACATCTATATTTTATTAAAAATTTGATAACAAAAATAAAAAATATCTATATACCAAATGACTAATTAGAACAAATTATTAAATTTAAAATCCATTTTTAATTTTATTGCTTTGGTTTTTAAAGTGATTATTGGACTCTTGTGATTTGTCTTATTTTGAGATTAATAAAGCTTTTACCTTTTTCGTTGCGAAGAAGAATAATTTTCACTTTCTCATTTTCGTTTCGGTTTTCATAATTGGATGGTGACTTTCACCTATTTAGACCAATGCTACAAACCTAGTGATTTTAAGACAAACTTCCAAGTGGAAAACGTATAAACTAGAAACAGAAGATGGAACTTCTTCAAGCCAAATTTGCTCATGCTCATCAGAAAGAGCCAACTTAGCAAGCGCCTGAGCAACAGAGTTGGCTTGCCTCTCTGAACAAAGAAGATTTCTAGACAACGCAAACTAACAAACTCACTTCAGAATGAGAGACCACTCCAGAATAAATGAGACGCATAGAATAGCAGAGTTAGATTCCACAGAAACAGGAAAGATATCAGTCACCAAAGCCTACAATAAGAGCAAAAGGATGCTTGTGCAAAGAACAAATATACAATGTCTACTTGGTACTTCGAAGATATTACAGTTAACTACTACCCAAAAACATAACCATCTAATCACAAACTAACCTTCGGTGAAACAAGACTATCCATATAAATAGTTGCACGTGTAATATAAGTCGGCCATTCATTAATCTCAATACTTTCATCTGTTTTCTTATCCAACTCAAGCCAAAAAACTTCCCCAGTAGCTTGATAAAACAAAATTTTATTGCTGCTCTTCAAACAAGTAAAAGCTACGGTACCAAGACAATAATTCCCATGCGCCAGCAATATGTCTTTCGACAACCTAAACAATTTAGTCCAAGACTCCTTCACCCCATATTGTTTCATTACCCACACATCTAAAGCAGTCTCAGAAGAAAAAAGGTAGCTCACACACAAACATCCATCCAAAAGCACAATATTTAATTCAGCATCAGCTTCAGCTACATTCTCTATATTGGGCAACGGCACCTCATAAAATTTTTCACCTTTCAAATCAAATGATATGACCCTGTATTCATTTACATCTAAAACTCCCACCACCCAATTCAAAGCACCACCAACAAGAACCCCCATTCCGTAATTCAAAGGACTACCCAACAATACCGATTTCGTTAACAGTGCAGTTATGATAAGGAGGGCGATTCTCAATCCTCCTCCAGGAATTAGCTTTCAAACTATAAACAATGACGTCAATCATATACTTACTATCTTCAATAACCCTAACCAACTTATAATCATCAGTAGCAACATCATAACCAAACCCATCAAGGACATCATCATTTATATCAGAATCACTCCCAAATTTGGGCAAGATTTGGTATTTTCTAGTTGATATGTTCCACAAAAATATGCTGGTGTCATAATTGAGTGAGACAGCAAGCAATCCATCACAAGAACCAAGGACAGATCCCCAACAGTCAAAAGGGAGCTCTAGTTTGAAAGCATTATCTGCTGAATCCAAGTCTATGCAGAAGAGATTAGGTTGTCTACCTGGTCCTTCCACAATGAGTCTTCTTCGATTTAAGGAGCGATGAAACTGAACATGGCGGTTGATGAAATCTGGGTCGTCGATAATGAAGCGGAATGGCTTTGACACGCACCTAAAGCAGAGAAGAGTCTTCACCGGAAGTCTGCAGAGTATGTTGATGATTACATCCTCTGGAATCGCCGCAGCCATTGATGCTTAGGTCGTCTGTCCACTGATTGGGGTTCAATCTAGGGTTTATAATGAAATAAAAATTAGTGGGTTGGGACTATACATGTAAATTTGTTTTATTTTGATATTGTGTGTTATTAATTTTGTTTATGGACACGGATTTCTAAGGAATTCTAAATAATTTTCGATGTGACTTAATCATAAATTAATGATTAACATCAAAGCATGGCCAAAGATTAATTTATCTTCTACAATTATTTGCTATATAAAAGTATAATTAAAAAAATGAGTAAACTTATGAGTCAGTAATATGAAAATACTGAGTATCAAGACAATATTATGATCTATCATTATTTTAATGGCATGATAATATATAGATTAATGACATGATATATAAGTTGTTAAAATTTTTCAAATCATAAAATAATATGATAATTAATAGATCTTGACAACTCACATACTACATTATTTATATATGAATTTACATAAAATTTTTAATAAATCTAGTATTACTTTAATATATATTGTCTATTACATGATTACACGTTATTATACATCAAAGTTCTAACCCATAGAAGATAAATAATTTTTATATAGAGTTGTAAGTCATATGAAAGATAAATTATGAATTGAATTCATATGCACTTTCAAAATGAAATGCATATTCAATTCACATAAGTTAATGAATTATACAACATGAAGCCATGAACAAAGTGAAATCATGCAACACATTCTCCTATGAATACCAAAGAAAGAAATACAATACTATTGATTTAAATTAAGTAGAATGAAATATTACTAACTTTTAAAAGAGGGATATATGAAAAATGGTAAAAGCTTCTGTACATGGTAAAAGAACATAGTAGTTTTGAGGAAAAAAAAAAGAAGTAAAGGTTTAGAAATTTGAATGGAAAGTGTATACGGTAGAAAATCATGTTAACTTTATTTTAATATGTGTGTGTGTATATCATGGTTTGGGTTGGATAATTTGGTTTGATAAAACACAATTATGAATAATTAGTTTCCAACACTTTAATTACTTTTATTTCAACTTTTACCGTCGGTGTTTTTTTCTTACAAAAATGGAAGTATATGTAGAGTAACAATCAAAAGTTATTAAGTATTCAAGAGAAAAAGTAAAAGTTACAACTGAAAACTATACAAGTTAGAAAATCATAAACTTCAATTTCATGCAAATAGGACTACAAAAAAGCATTCAATTGAGACAAAAGTTTTCTTACACACTGATTATGATATTCATGATCATTCCAAAAGAGTTTCAAATTAATATAAAAACTCTGACATTTAACTATATAAAACTTTGACACCATGTAATAACTCTCTTTAATATCTAGTTGTAAATTTATGACCTTTTTTTTTTTTTTGGTTAGTATTTATATATAAATCGAGTTACTGGATCGAGTAGAGATAAAAAGCTTACCCTAAACCCAATTCAAAATTTTAGAGAGTTGTTCTAAACCTGACTTATATCCCGAACAGATCCTTACTTTCCATCTCAAACTCGCCTCAATTAGATCGAATTCTCCTGATTTGGATTAGATAGAGTATTTTTACCATGTCTGTTTGAATACCTACCTCTAATTAATATGGGTAGTATTAAAATAAAATAAATTTAGCTGTAAGTCTATTAAATATTTGTTTCATTGTTGCACACCAACCTCAATTTGAGCACTCCTTTAATTTGAAGAGGTGTAATTAGTTTTATCTAAATTTAATATATATATATTTATTTATTTATTTATAAACCCTAAATTGAACTCCAACCCTAAACAGTGGATCCAGTGGATGCAATTGTCAATGGCTGCGTTTCCAGTGGATCTAATCATTGAAATACTCTGCAGACTTCCAGTGAAGTCTCTCCTCCGCTTCAGGTGCTTGTCGAAGCAATTCCGTTCCATAATCGACGGCCCGGATTTCATCAACCGCCATCTTCAAAAACATCACTCCATTGATCGAAGATTTATTGTAGAATGTATACCATCTAATCTCTTCTCCACAGACTTGGTTTCAGCAGCTAATGCTATCAAATTAGAGCACCCTTTTGAGGGTTGGGGGACCCATTTTCGTGTGATTGGTTGTTGTGAGGGCTTGCTTGCTCTGTCAGACTATTATCACTCTAGCATAGGCTTGTAGAACATATCAACTAGAAAACACCACACTTTGCCCAAATTTTGGAGTGATTTTGATGTGTATTATGATATCTTTGATGGGTTTGGTTATGATGTTGCTAGTGATGACTATAAGTGGGTTAGGATTATTTCCCATAGAGCAAGTATCATTGAAGTTACTGTTTACAGATTGAAAGCTAATACTTGGAGGAGGATTGAGGATTCTTTGCCTCTTGCTCGTATATGCAGAGTTGATGATATCGGGGTTCCTGTTGGCAATGCTTTGAATTGGGTGGTGAGAGTTATAGATACTGATGAATTCAGGGTCATGTCATTTGATCTGAAGAGTGAAAAGTTTTGCGAAGTGCCGATGCCAGATATAGCTGTCGAAGCTGAAGCTGAATTTCATGTTGTGGTTTCGGATGGATATTTGTGTTTGAGCTACTTTGATCCTTTTGAGATTGTTTTAGATATATGGATGATGACTGAATATGGGTTGAAGGAGTCTTGGACTAAATTGTTTTCCTTCTCAAAAGAGAAACCGCTTGGGTGTACAGATTTTACTTGCGGTACTATAGCTTTGGTACGTTCGAAGCGCAACTATAAAGTTCTAGTTTATCAAGGCAATGGGGAGGTTTTTTGGTATGACTTGGAAAACGAAATAAATGAGAGTGTTGAGATTAATAATAAATGGCCAACTTATATCTCACGTGCAGCTATTTATATCGATAGTCTTGTTTCACCTAATATTAATATCTGATTAGGTGATTAAGTGGGTAGTAGATAAGCTTAATATCCATGGACCACCAAGTAGACATTGTATGTTTGTGCTTCGTGCAAGTCTTTTTTGCTCTTTACTTCAGTTTGCTAGCGTTGTGAAATATCAAATATGACATTCCTCAACAGGATAGTCAACAGCTGGAAGGATACAGGATCAGTGAGTACTTTTACTACATCTTGCATTAGTTTGCTTTATCCAATGCCATATTGCGTTATAATATATTTACCATCTTTCATTCTCTTTGGAATGTTCTTCTCTTGCTGAAATTTGGAAGAGTTGTGGATTTATTGATGATCTCTTTGTTTATGATCCTATGAGTTTTCTCTTATATCATGTCTTGACCTGTTTCGAACAACTATTTGGAAATGATCTAGAAGAACTTGTGATCATATTGTAGTCAAGTTGTGTACTCCAGGTTCAAGTGTTTTTAAAATCAAGCCAGATGCTGCCTCAATGTGAGGGACAATTCTAAGTTTGGCTCTTTCAGTTTCTGTTAAGGATGAGCAACTCTGGTTAGAGGAAGTCCCATTTTCTTTTATGAGTACTTTTTTTAAAAAAAAATTTATGAGTACTTTTTTGTGTTAGGGTTTGTTCTTTTTCAATGTGATGTTGTTCTAATATTTTCACTAGTATTCTGAACCATTTCCATCATAATTATCAATGTATGTTGAATATCTACATAATTTGTAAGTTTTAATGGTATTTGTACTTTATTTTCGTACCATCTTGTTGTTATGTTCTTGAATTATATTGCCATTTTGTTAATGAAATTCTATCTAAAATAATATCATAAATGATTTGTAATGCCATGTTAATAAATAAATGATATAATATATAAATAATCTGTAGATGCTAACAACCATTGAGACATCATTCATTTGATTAAAATTCCTTCAATTTATCTTAATTTTTGTGTTTCTTGAAATAATACTTTTGTTGGGGGTCCTTTGTATTTGATGGTGGTAGCTAGAAATTCCATATAATTTGATCTTAAGAGCGGAAAAAAAAAAAAGGAAAAAAATTGTTAAGTGCCACATTTCTAAACAAGAAATCGATATGTATATTGGTGTTTTCATAAATATGCTTTTGATATATGGGTGATAAATGATTACAAGTTATTATAAGAGGATTAGACTAAATTGTGTGTGTGTGTGTGTGTTTTTTTTTTTAAAAACATGAACCAGCTGGAGGTCTAAGATATGCTCCAATACTTATGTGATGAAGTTTTCTGCTACCTTTAGAGTATGTCTTGAATAATCTAATATTATTCAGTTTCTTTTTTATTTGTACTTTCTACTTAGAAAGTTCTCCAACATATTATAAGAGCAAATATTTTCTTGTTATATATGTATATTGTTCCTAATACAATTAATCGACTTGAAATTATAATATATTCGAATGCTTCATTTTCTGTACAACAAATACAAGTATTCAACAATCCTTCACACTTTGGCTCTTGTATTAACAGAGTTCAACTCATGGTTTGATAAAAACTAGAACCATTCCAATCAAAACATCAATGTTTGTTCATCATCTACATTATTTACAAGAGCTAGTTTCAATGTATTTTGTATTGTATTGAAGTATTGTCTTTGTTATTCTCTTAAGTGAATAATATTGACCTTTTATTAATGAAATTTTTATCTAGGATGATATATATCATGAATGATTTGTAAATAATCGACCTAATAAAGGGAGATTTGTTATTTTTAACCAAATAAAATGAAAATTTTTATTTTTACTCAGTTTTTTAGGAAAAATTTATTTTTGACCTCTTAAACAAATTATTTCTATTCTATGCCCATAATTACTAAACTACTTTTAAGTTAAAATCATCTAATTACCTTAATCTGAAATTATCAAAATGTCTTTTTCTTCTTAACAACATCCTAACCACTTTAATAATTATAAAAAATAATTTAATAATTATTTTTATCATTCATCTCTAAAATCGACAATAGGGGCTTAAAATTAATTTAATAATTATAAAAAATAAATAACAATTAAAATAATAAATATTTATAAAAAAAAAAAAAAAGAGAAACCCACCTTCCATCATGTGGGGACTAATTTAAAAATAAATTTTAATATTTATATTTGCTTAAAAAAATAATTTTTATTTTTTAAAAAATAAAGATAATAGATCTACAACATCCATCTTTACGATGGACAATGGAGATCAAAGAATTAAAAAAAAAAAAAAAAAAAGCGGAAAAAAAAAAAAAAAAAAAAAAAAAAAAAGTTGCAAAAAAAAAAGAAAAAGAAATTAAAAAAATAAATAAATAAATAAAGCCAATTGATGATCTAGGTAATGAGCCCAAATCTTCAAGTTGAAAACTCTTTGACAAATTTCAAAAAAAATCTCAACAATTTTTTTTACATTAATCCTCGACAAATTATTCAAAAAAAAATGAAAAAGAAAAATTCAATCGAAGATCTGGGTTCTAGATCTTCAAATTGAAGATCTGGAATTTGGAACTCAGATCTTCAATAAAAAAAATCTTTAAAAAAAATGAAACAAACAAATTGGGAAAAAAAAAATAGAAAAAAATAAGCAAGAACTTCAAAGCCAAATCAACAACTTAGAACTTCAACGCCGATTCACAATTCTTCACAACTAATCAATATAACTTCAACCCAACACAACCAATTTTAAAATTTAGTTTTAAAAAAATATAAAATATTAATTTTTACTTTTAAATTTATCTTCAACGTCCATCATGTGATGGACGATAATGATCTCTCTCTCTCTCTCTCTCTCTCTCTTTTTGAATAAAAAGATAAGGGCATTTTAAGAGGTAAGTTTAATTTCTCCCCATAGTTTGATATAATAGCAAAAAAATCTCCTTACTTCAAAAATCACTAAAAATTCTTCCTATAGTTTGGTATAATAGCAAAAAAATCTCCTATCACTTATAAAAGTGAAAAATACCAAAAATAAGTAATTAAATAACATAAAATACGCTTTTAACCCCTAACTTTTAAAAAATTCTATTTTAACCTCTCAAACAAATAATTTGTATCCTATACTTAAGATACCCAAATTGCCTTTAACTTAAAATTGCAAAATTGCCACTACATTTCAAAATTCAAAAAAAAAAGGAAAACGAAAATTATAAAACTACCTCCACTTTACAAAATGGAAAATCGGTGTGAAAATGAGAACAACTATCGCTCTCTATCAAGCGACACACCCCAACGACCAATTTTCATAGTCGTCGACCATTTCATGTTGTCGCGTAGCTCTATAACCACTGTACACCGTTAGCGAGCACGTCGCCCTCTTCCATTGGTAAAGGTACGCTGATTCAACATACTATGGCATAATCTTGTGACTTTTTAAATTTTTTACCATTTGTAGAGTTGATTTATGCTTTTATATGTTGGGTATTGATGATTAGTGTGAGATTATGTTGTATTTGGTTAGGATGTGATTAGATTTTCACTTAATATATAGGTTTGGTAGAGTTCATATTGTGAGAAGCTGATCGGCTCATGTATGGAAACATAGGCAGACGTTGGTTTACGTAGACCAACAAATGTCAAATCAGTTTATGTTAGATAACTTACCTTGACATTAGTTTAAGTTGACAAACAAAAGCCAACCAACTTTATTAATTTGTGTTTGTTGGGTATTGATGGTTAGGGTCAGATTATGTTATATTTTGCTTAGGATTTGGTCGAAATTAAACTGAAAATGCAGATTTGGTTGAGTGATCGGCTTGTGTTTTGAAACAGTGGCCGACGTCGATTGAAGTGCACCAACAAATGTCAATTCGGCTTATGTTTGGAAATGTAGGTCGACGTTGGTTTAAATGGACAAACAAATATCGATTCGGCTTATGTTTGGAAACGTAGACCAAAGTCGGTTCAAGTGGACAAACAAATATCAATTCGGCTTATGTTTGGAAACATAGGCTGACGTCAGTTCAAGTGGACAAATAAATGCTGATTCGGTTCAGGTCTGATAATGTAGATTGACATCTGTTCAAGTATATCAATATATTTCGATTTAGCTTGCGTTGCACAACTTAGCTCGACATCGGTTTATGTTTAGTATAATAGATCGACGTCGGTTTAAGTACATGAACATAGGCCGATCAGCTTATTTTGTCAATAATTATTTTAATTACTTTAATCTGATTTATTTATTTTCATTGCTTTTCTTTCCTATAGATACAATTCAGTTATAGGCACCCGGTATAGTATGTTTTAGAAGGAACGACGGGGAGTACATACAATAGGATAAAGCATATTGGTTATCTAAATGGATTGCTTTCGTTGAAACAGCTTTTAAATAAGTTTAAGGAAGAGAGTTTGATCATGTATTTTATAAAAATGAGCGGTCAACAGCTGTTAGTCACTCCCCTTATATTGGTCATTCTTGCTAGAGAGTTAGTATATCCTAAATCATGCCTTGATGAGATGTGGTTTGAAATTAGGGGAAGACCATATAGGTTTGGAAAGTAGGAGTTCTTAATAGTGATAGGACTCTAATTCAGGTATCTCGACCTACATGTCCTTAAGAGGAAGCAAGAAAGCGACAACAGTCTCCTATGATGACTTTTTAAAGGAATACCGTCAAGATTGACTAAATTATGTAAATGTTAAGGGTTCGGGGGGTCACTATAAGCTATGAGGATGTCTTGAAGTTGACTAATATAGTCACCGCTTACAATTTATTCTACGGCTATGATGATTGGTCTAGGGTGGACAATTATCTATGGGTCTTGATAGAGGATCTTAATATTTGGAATAAGTTTTGCTTTGCTATAGTCGGCTACAGTAGGTTTATAGAGGGCCTTTGTTGGGCGCTTAATGAGAATTGGCTTATGACTAGACGTAACATTAATTTGTATGATTTTATTTGGGCATTTTAAGTACGATATTTAGTATACTCTTTTATAAATAATGAAAATTGTTTAGTGTTTATATATACTAACTAAATATTTATCAAATTTTTGTTTAATCCAATGAAAATTACAGTGGTAGCTGGTATAAATGTTTCCATGATTGGAAAATAGGGTAAGGAAGAGAGTCATAACAGCGATATGATGCTGCCAGGATGTGTGAATTGAGAATGTAATAATAGAAAGCAAATAAGGTGATCTAATGAGCTTATTCGTGTAAGTATTTAAACTAACCGACAATTATTTTTATTTATTAATTATTATTGTTTGTAACTATAATATTAAGTATATTACATATATTATATAGTTAATAGGAGGGAGTAGTACCCTTGAGCCCATTGTTGAGGAGAAAGAAAAAGATTATTGGAAGCCCTTTAACCCTAAGTTTTTTGTTAGGGAAAATGCCTATAAAGTAGGTGGTGGAAGAGGTGTTGATGAAGCTACAGATGATGATTCAGATAAGAAGGAAAGTGAGAGGGAGTCAAATAGGGAGGAGGAGGGTGAGAATGAGTCGATTAGGGAGGAGGAGGAGCAGCATCATTATCACATTCCAGACCCACGAGTCGACTCAGAGAGTACATATTCAGAGGCAAGGACAAAAAGAGTACATGAGTTTAGACGAGGTGAGGAACAGCACGATGACGCCGCAATCCCATGGAGTCGGAGCATGGCCCCTGGACCCTCTTAACATAAGGTGCAAACTTTGTATGATTATACTACTATATTTTATTCTTACATGACTATCCATTTAATTTATATTGTTATTTAATTAATTTTATAGGAGCCTCAGACGAAGGTGGGTAAGATTATGGCATTATTGGAGTTTATTTTGAAGATACAACAGGAGCAAAACGAGAGGTTGGGTAGGAATAAGAGGATACTAAAATTTCATGTGCCTCCGGATGGCGAGAATGGTCTGAATGACGATGATGATGACGATGATGATGATATTGAGAGCTCTATACGGGATGAGTACATTTATCGCTTTTTACCATCAAAAAGAGCATCACCATTGGAAATATCACCATCACCAAAAAGACAATAGTCAGTAGACGCTTCATCACCCCATCAGGATGAAGGGAAAAAACAGCAATTGTTTTTATAAAATAAAGATTTGCGGAACATTGAATTTTAAAAATTTTTAGAAAACTCAAGAATCCTAGATCTATAAAACAATGAAATAAAATAATAAAACTAAATTAAAGATCGAATATTATACATTTTGTATTGATCTCTGTGGATTGCTCACCACCTTGCCTTCCTTGATATGTCTCTACACCAAGAAACAAGTGAGTGGACACAATTATATAGAATTGTGCTCACTTTCTATTGATTTCTTTTCTCAAAAGAATAAACAATATATGTAAGAGGTGAAAATAGGTTTTTGTTTCAAAGAACGTAAAAAAAAACCTAAATATAACTTCTGTTGGAAAAAGAAGACTATTTCTTTTCTATTTATAGGCAACCAATTAGGGTTTTAATTAATCAAAAATAATATTAAACCCCAAGTTTATTAAAATTAAACTTTTGCCCATATAACATAATTAATTCACAATTAATTCATGTTATATTTTGTAATCATACTTGTGGCCTATAATTAATTCATAATTAATTTATACTCGGTCACAACTAAGAATTGAATTCAAAACCTCTTATAAAATTAATTAAATAATTATTAATTCATAATTAATAATTAACTAATTAATAATTTGAATAATCAATATTATTCAAATACCAAGTGAACACATATTTTGCTACTTATGTAACAACTATAATTGGACGATCCAATTACAATATTCTATATACACGTTTCTTATAGTGAAATGAGCTATCAATGGGACCTGATGGACCTATAGTTTTGAGCTCCAATAATATCGGAATTATTAATTAAACTCTTTAATTAAATAATTCACTATTATTAATCTTAGAGTTACTCCACTAAAAACCTAAGATTGCACTCTCAAAACTATAGATGTTTTTATACAATCTGAAATTTTCAGCGTCCATTGATATAATCACTACATATGATTTGACCCTCCATAAATAGTTCATAATTAGAGCTAGGTCATAATGTCCGTTATACCCCTCTAATTATATCTTGATCCTTAAGTACCATTGATTCTCTAATGAACAATATATTCATAACAACTTATGAATTTATCTTTCCGTTTACATATGAACAGAAAGTTGAGCGCTCTTATTGTTCAAGACCCGAATCAACCCTTAAGAGAACTATTTCTCTACTTCTCGCAAGAAGGAGTGGATTCCACTATTGTATAGAATGTTCCCAGCTACTTACTAAATCATATCCTCAAAGTACGAAGTTATTGATCGAGTATCTATATCGATCTCACCCATGTAAATCAAATGACATAACTCAACAAGCAGGAGTCCATAATACACTCAGGATTAAGATCAATTCATATATGATCATCTAGTCGATAAATATAAATCTCTAAGTTTAACGGATATTAATTAGAGACTCATGTTTATCGTGGTCCAGTCCTATATAATCTTTATTATATAAGGTGCCTCCATTTCCATGTCACTACATGAATAGTCTCGGATAAAACTATTGTACCGAATACAAAATGGACCGCAACTGTAGATTTACCACAAACAAAGTACCCAGCTTCGTTTGCTTTCTACGGACTCTTTAGATTACTTCTCTCAAACTAAATCCGCTTGTATATAACACTTATATACTTAGTTTGAAAATACATTAGTAATCAAGGATGTTATCATGATATACATAATTTTTGCAAAATATATAAATTGAATAAAATGAATACTTTATTATTATTTATTAAAACCGTTTACATAATTATAAGCTCTTAGGGCACAAAACCCAACACAGGACCCACCACAACAGGATGAGAGTAACCAGGTAAATTTATAAATAATTTTATATTTTAGTTTAGTTTTTCAAATCATTATAAATTTGTAATTACAATTTTTTATTTTCTACAGATTGTAGAAGTTTAGGACATAAGATCGCAGTTGCTGGGAGAGGTCGAGGGCATACTTCCCTATGAGGCCCTACTACCCCATTAGGATCCATTGTAGCAATATGAGTGTGATCAGAAAATTTTGTATTTGTTTTGTAAGTTAGTTTAGTTTTGCAAATGATTATAAATTTGTAATTATAACTTTTGATTTTCTGCAGATTGTGGAGGTCCAAGACATAGGATCACAACTGCTGGGAAAGGTCGAAGTCCCTTACCCATGAGGACTTATCACCCCATCAAGACCTACCGCAGCAGCATGAGTGTAATCACATAAATTTTGTATTTGTTTTGTAATTTAGTTTAGTTTTGCAAATTATTATAAATTTGTAATTACAACTTTTGATTTTTTTACAGATCGTGGAGGTTCAGGGCATAAGATCGCAGCTACTAGGGAGGGTCAAGGTCCCATTTTCCCATGAGGACCTACCACCCCATCAGGATACACCGTAGCAGCATGAGTGTGATCAGGTAAATTTTGCGCTCATTTTGTAATTTAGTTTAGTTTTGCAAATCATTATAAATTTGTAATTACAACTTTTGATTTTCTGTAGATTATGGAGGTCTAGGATATAGAATCGCAACTATTGGGGGAAGTCGAGTCCCACTGACCCATGAGGACCTACCACTCCATCATGACTCACCATGCCAGTATGATATTGATCAGTTAAATTTTTTATTTATTTTATGTTTTACTTTAGTTTTTTATATTATTATAAATGCGTACTTACAAATTTTGATTTTCTTAATATTATAGAGGAAATCATCACGATCTAAATGAAAATTAAACCGTCGGTATCTCTATTGTCACCATACACAGATCCTGAACACAAGAAAAAGACAAAAAAAAAAAAAGTCAAATAAGCATATGGCGGAAACTGTACCAGTGTTGGATGTTATAGTTGATATTATGTACAAGCAGTACAAAGCTTCCTCTTTTTAAGACCTCAGGTATTGATAAAAATATGTATTATCTTTGTTTAATTCGATTATTAATCTAATATAACCAACTTTTAATTTTTGTTTTTATTTTAGGTGTTACGTTGATGGTTATCCGATGGTTTTCATCTCCGAAGAGTTTCGTACAATTGAGGATGAGGATAATTGGTTGACATCAGAGCATATCAACGGTTATTTATAGTGCCTATAGATCGAAGAAAATGGGTGATGGGATGAGGCTCATGATGAGAGATACGTAGTGCATAGATCGATCTTTTTTATGAGTATCTACATTTTGTAATTGCTCTTTTTTTTTTTTCATCTTTGTCATGTTTGTTAAATAGTAAATAATTTTATCACTTGTAGGCGGACATGACAATAGTTATTAATAAGGAATACGTCAGTTAAGAAAAGACATTTGATCCCTCTACAGTTGTGATCACCCCACACTGGACACGATTTACTAGTGGTTTGGAAGACGCTAAAATTCTTTGGTAGTCTATTCAAAATGTTAGTGTCATCGTACGAATAAAAATTATTATTTGATCATTCGAATTAAAACTATATCATTAAAGTTCTCAACATGCAGCTGTTGCTCTTGTGTAGTCTACATCAGATTCATTAGATAGTCTGTAAGGTGTGCCTAAGAGAGTAGAAGATTGTCATATATGAGCCATCTATAGATACAAAATTTGAACATAGGAGAAATGCTATTGAACCGTTGGTCCACTATATATCGTTGATCTTATGATCGATTGATTACTATGAAAAGACCAATACAGAAATGTCACCTATAGAAAAAATATGGGATATGGAATGTGTTGTTAAACGGAATGTGCCTCAGTAACTTGATAGGTAAATGCCTTTTTATTAATCATATATTTAGATAATAATGTTTTTAATTAATTATCTAAGCCAAATCTATGCATAATACAAGACTGGTTAAAGAGCATGTTATGTGTATTTTTCGGACTCAATAATTGGGCTGGTAAAAGTCCAATTTATGCCCATTTAAGGCCCAATGAGGTCAACATAGTCAAAGCCCATCAGACGAGGCCTAGTATTGACTCAAAGACCATCAAGACTTCCAGCTGGCATCAACAGACTCATAAATACAGGCAAGTCGCAGCTCGACGCCTGCGCAGCTCGTTTCTCAGCGAGCTCGAGATGAGGACCACTATGACACGTCAGCTTGCTCAGATACGTGATAAGTATCATATCTTCCAGAACAGGCAGTTACCAAGTTCAATAGTGATTCTCTCTCTCCGAATATGGTAGTTGCCCAATCAAACCATGATTTCCTCATCAGATATGGAGATTAATTCAAATTCAAATTCAAGTCATCATTACTTCAAGATAATTATAGCAATTTCCTGATATCACCTAAATATATTAGGAAGCATGATTAATTTATAATTCTTTTCCTTATTTTTCCCAATTGTTTAGGGAATGTAATTAATTCAGGATTCTCTTCCTGATTTGCTACAACCAGAATTGTAACTCTTCTTTCCCTATAAATAGGGATTGAAACCGTTGTAACAACATCAGACAATATTCAATAATATACTGTCACTCTGCAGAGATTAAGAGTTGGACAGTCGTGGACGTAGGCCTTTTTATTGCCGAACCACGTAAAATTTGGTGTTCTTCGTTTGATCATCTGATTTCTGTCTTTGTCTTTTCTAGATTTTTGTGCTTTCTCACATTGATTGCAGGTATTGGGCATTGATTTCTCGTCGACTGAATTCCAACGTCGACATTTTGGCGCTAGAAGGAGGGCCCTAACTGCAATCTTTTTCATCCCAGTTTATCAACTTCTGACGATATGGCAAAGACTAGATCAAACAGGTTCCTTGGAGATGATGACCAGGCGGAAAGTCACGTGAACCAATCCCAGCAGAACTTACAGCCTAGGCAAGACGCAACCGCGCATGCAGCAGGCCCGTCCCAAGGACAGATACTCGGGGCCGCGCCAGGCATCCCCCCTCTGCCTCACCGTCAATCGGTTCCAGTTGCCCAAACGGCCGAAGGGCAGAATGCGTTGTTACAAAGGCAAGAAGCGTTGGAGGATACGGTTAGGCAGCTCACGCAAGCCGTCAACATGTTGGTACAGGCCCAGGTACACAACGTGACTAGGGTGGAAGTTCAGGCACCACAGGGAGTGCCTCAGCCTCTCGAAATAGCGCAGGGACCTGAAAGGCTAGCAAGGGAGGTCCCGCGACCTGCAGATTCGGCTCGCTCATCTAATGCGCGTTCGAGGGGTGGAAGACACCCTGTTCAACACGAAAGGGAGGTCGCACGTCCTGATAGCCAGGTAGCAAGACCAAGCCAGGAGGGGAACAGGCGAATGGAAGTTGATCAAGGCAGAGTTCGAGTCGCAGCTCGTTATGCCGATGAGGTGGATGGGCAGCAGGTAAGGCCCCATCGTCATGAAGATCGGTTCGAGGATGAAAGGTATGATCCTGAGCATCCGGCTCCAAGTCTTGATCATAGGAGAAGATACGAGCTCCGAGATCCCCAAGTAGAGGAGCTCCTCCAAAGAGTCCGACAGTTGGAAGCACGACCTGGAGTTCCAGAACAGCGTGGGCTCTACGGAGACAGGACCCCATTCACAAGGGAGATTGAGACACAGCCTCTCCCTCCGAGGTTCAAGATGCCAAGCATTCAGCAATACAATGGGGACAGTGACCCATATGACCATCTAGACGCTTTCAACGTTCAGATGGATTTGCAGACAGGAAATCCAATGGTGAAGTGCCGAGTGTTCCCGGCCACATTGGGGGACATTCCGAGAACGTGGTTCAGAAATCTCCCAGCTCGCAGCATAGGAAGTTGGGAGCAATGCCAACAGAAGTTCGTTGGTCAATACAGGGCACTGAGAAGGCAGCTCGCTCCATCCTGCCACCTTGCCACCATTTTTCAGCGTCAGGGTGAGTCGTTGAAGGAATACATCACCAGATTTAGACGCGAGGTCGCGAATGTCGAGCATCCATCAGACGAAAGCATTCTGACAGCGATCTCAGCTGGGCTGCGCAAGGATGGAAAACTATACGAGAGCATTTACAAGTCCCCAGTGAAGGATCTGGGAGAGTTCTACGAGCGAGCTGCGAAAGAGATAAGATGGGAAGAGACCTTCGGCCCGAAGAAACAGATTCAGAAGAATGAAGCGGGTAGTTCCAGTCAGCCAAAGAAGAGAAACAATGGCCGGAACGAAGAAGGAAGGAATAACGGCTCGAGTAATCAGATTGCGAAGAGATCGAGGAGAGAGCCGAGGTATGAGCGACCTCAGCGTTGGGGTCGCCAGGAAGGATACAGCATCCTGACTACGTCTCCAGACAGGATTTACGCTGTGGAGCGGAATAAGGAGGACTTCGGGAGGCCCAATCCTATAAGGGCTCCCATTCAGCACAGAGATCAGAACAAGTTCTGCGCCTACCATAATGAGGTCGGGCACAGTACTTCAGATTGCTGGGCGTTGAAGAACGCCATTGAAAAATTAATCAGGCGAGGTCGCTTGGGGGAATATGTGGCAAGACCTGTTGACCAGCGACCTCATCAGCAACGACCTCAACAGCAACAGCCAGTACACCAACAACAGCCCCAGCGAGCTATCGAGCAAGGCCAGGAACCTGCGGTAAGAACTATTTTCACTATTTATGGTGGCCCCCATATCGCAGGTGATTCCAACAGATCACGCGAGAGATACGTACGAGAGGCGAACCATTCATTTCAGCTCAGCGGGTCGGAGGGACCTGCCAAAAGAGCGAAGCCGACCTCGGACGAGATCGTATTTACAGAAGAAGATGCTAGAGGAGTGATCTGTCCTCATAATGATGCGTTGGTTATACGAGCAAAAATCAGCAATGTGGAAGTTAGGCGCATCATGATCGACACTGGGAGCTCGGTGAATGTGATGTATAGAAGTTGTTTTGACCAAATGGGGCTGCGAGCAGACCAGATGAAGCCATCCCCAGAGCCTCTATTTGGATTCACTGGAGATGCTGTGATACCAGTGGGGCAGATTAAGCTGCCGTTAACTCTAGGGGAGTCAGGTCGTCAAGCAACAACCTTGACGGACTTTTTGATAATCGACGGCCCATCAGCATATAACGTGGTCCTCGGAAGACCTGCTATGAACGAGTTGGACATGGTTACCTCAACCAGAACACTGACTGTGAAGTTCCCAACTCTCAATGGCATCGGATGTGTTCGAGGAGAACAGCACCTAGCTCGTCGTTGTTATGAAGATGCTGTGAAGATGGGCGTGAGAGGAAAGAAGGTGAACGTGGTCTCAGGGGGCGAGCCACGAACTAAGACTGAGAAGGGAGTCAGTCACGACCTGGACCCTCGCGAGGTAGATGCAGACCGAGCTACCGGTCCAATTGAGGAGTTAGAAGATGTACCAGTCAGCGAGGTAGATCCTGAGCGATGCTTGAAGCTGGGAAGAGGATTAACTCCGGAATTGAGAGCCCAGCTCGCTGACTTCCTAAAGGCGAACTTGGATGTGTTTGCATGGAATCATGAGGACATGGTGGGAATAGATCCAGAGGTGATGTCTCACAGGCTAAACATTGATCCTCATTTCAAACCAGTTCGCCAGAAGAGAAGGGTAATGACAGGGGAACGATACTTAGCACTGAAAGAAGAGGTGGACAAGCTCCTGGTTAACAAGTTCATCAGATAGGCTTACTACCCGACCTGGGTTGCCAACCCCGTGCTGGTGAAAAAGAAAAACGGGAAGTGGAGGACCTGCATCGACTTCACTGACCTGAACAAGGCGTGCCCAAAGGACAGCTTTCCCCTGCCAAGAATAGATCAGCTCGTGGATGCTACCGCTGGCCACGAGCTCCTGAGCTTCATGGATGCATATTCAGGATATAACCAGATCCCAATGAGGCCTGAAGACGAAGAGCACACCTCGTTCATGACTGATCGGGGGCTATATTGCTACAGGGTGATGCCCTTCGGGTTAAAGAATGCTGGAGCGACCTATCAACGTTTGGTGAACATGATGTTCAAAGAACAGATTGGAAAGACTATGGAGGTCTACGTTGATGATATGCTGGTGAAGTCCAAGCAGATCGGTGATCATGTTAGCAATCTGAGAGAGATGTTTCAAATTCTGAGGAACTACCAGATGAAGTTAAATCCACTTAAATGTGCATTCGGAGTGGCTTCTGGGAAGTTCCTGGGCTTCATGGTCAATAGTAGGGGGATTGAAGCAAACCCTGAGAAGATCAAGGCGCTGATTGACATGAGGTCGCCGACCAGAGTGAAGGACGTACAAAGCCTCAATGGCCAGGTCGCAGCATTGAGTAGGTTCATCTCGAAAGCTACAGACAAATGTGTCCCTTTCTTTGACATTCTAAAGAAAGCAAAGAATTTCGAATGGACTGAGCAGTGTGAAGTAGCCTTCCAGCAGTTGAAGGAATATATGGGGCGAGCTCCACTTCTTTCCAAGCCCAAAGAAGAGGAAAAGCTGATCTTATACTTAGGGGTGTCTCAGCAAGCTCTAAGTGCGGCGCTGGTAAGGGAAGAAGAAAAGACGCAGCTCCCAGTCTATTATGTGAGCAAACGGTTACAAGATGCTGAAACCAGATATTCCCAGATGGAGAAATTGGCTTACTGCCTGGTGATTGCATCAAGGAAGCTGCGACCTTATTTCCAAGCTCACACCATAGAAGTCCTCACCAAGTATCCATTAAAGCAAGTTTTGCAGAAAGCAGACACCTCAGGTCGTTTGTTGAAATGGGCAGTGGAGCTCGCGCAGTTCGATATCCAATTCAAGCCAAGGACGGCTATCAAAGCTCAAGCTCTTGCAGATTTCATTGCAGAATTTACAGGACCCGTGGATAATGAAGCTGAGTCTTCTGAAGGACCGGCCTGGGAGCTTTTTGTTGATGGATCGTCTAGCGAGCAGAGGGCTGGAGCTGGAGTTTTACTGATCAGTCCTGAGGGCCACAAAATCCTCTGTGCTCTAAGGTTTGGCTTTCAGGCGACAAACAATGAAGCTGAGTATGAAGCCCTGCTCGCGGGTCTACGATTGGCTAAGGAGATGCGAGCTGAACACTTGAAGATTTTCAGTGACTCACAGCTCGTCGTCAGCCACGTAATAGGAGAATATCAAGCCAGGGGACCAAAAATGGCCCTCTACCTCCAAAAAGTTCACGAGCTGTTAGGTGCATTTCAGAAATACGAAATGAAGCAGATCCCGCGAGCTCAGAACTCGCATGCTGATGCATTAGCTCGCCTCGCAACTACGCGAGATGCAGATTTCCTTGGGGCTATCCCAGTTGAGTTCCTACCAGCTCCAAGTACTGAAGAAAAGAGTGTGACGATGGTCATATCTGTACGGCCTGATTCCTGGATGAGCCCTATTCTTGAATACTTGCAGGACGGAAAACTGCCTAATGACAAGCTGGAAGCCCGACGACTACGAGCTAGGGCAGCCAGGTATTGCATCTATGATGATGCACTGTACAAGAAGGGGTTCACAGCACCGTTATTAAGATGCATTGATGGCCATGAGTGTGAAACAGTATTGAGGCAAATACACGAAGGCCACTGTGGGAACCATGCTGGGGGGCTGTCTCTGGCTCAGAAGGCACTTCGCCAAGGCTTCTACTGGCCCACCATGAGGCAGGACGCTCTCAACTTAGTGAAGAAATGCGACAAATGTCAAAGGTTTGCTCATATTCCGCGAGCTCCACCAGCTTACCTCCAACAGATGGTGAGCCCGTGGCCCTTTGCGATCTGGGGAATGGACCTGATCGGTCCCCTACCTATGGCACGTGGAAGATGTAAACATGCAGTAGTCGCAGTGGATTATTTCACTAAGTGGGCTGAAGCGAAAGAACTTGCTGAGATCTCCACTACAAAGATTGAGAAATTCGTGTGGAGCAACATTATTAGCAGATTCGGGGTCCCACAGCAGATCGTGACAGACAATGGAACTCAGTTTGCCAGTGACCAGTTTCTTAGGTTTTGCAACGACCTCAAAATTGTTAAAAGTTTCTCGGCAGTAGACCATCCACAAGCCAATGGCCAAGTGGAAGCTGTAAACAAGATTATCAAGCAGACCCTGAAGATGAAATTGGAAGCCAAGAAAGGAGCGTGGGTAGACGAGCTCCAAAAAGTATTGTGGTCCTATAGAACCACAGCTCGCGGCTCCACTGGCGAGACCCCATTTTCAATGGTCTACGGATCGGAAGCTATGATCCCGGCTGAGTTTGAAGTCACCTCGCAAAGAAGAGCGACCTTCAATCCAAACAACAATGATCAGCTACTTGCAGCAAACCTGGACCTGCTTGAGGAACATAGGGAAACCGCTAGGTTAAGGGTAGCTGTCTATCAGCAGAGAATAGCGAGATACTATAACAAGTATGCTCGCATTCGCAGATTCAACGTAGGAGACCTAGTCCTACGCCTCATCCTACCAGGAGCCCGCAAGCCGAGTGATGGATCCTTAGGCCCAAACTGGGAAGGACCATATGTTGTCAAAACAGCCTTGGGAAATGGAGCTTATCGACTAGTCAATGTAAACGGGGCAGAAGTCCTCCGAGCTTGGAATGCCGAGCATCTCCGCCCCTATTATCAGCTGACGGGCTCCGAGCTCATTGGTTTAGGAATATGAATTAATGAGCCTAAAAAGCAGCGAGGTGACGACCCCTGCATAGCTCGCTATGAATTAAAGAGCCTAAAAAGCAAGTGACTAAGTGTCCTTGCATAGCTCGCCTAATGAGCCTAAAAAGCAGCGAGGTGACGACCCCTGCATAGCTCGCTATGAATTAAAGAGCCTAAAAAGCAAGTGACTAAGTGTCCTTGCATAGCTCGCCTAATGAGCCTAAAAAGCAGCGAGGTGACGACCCCTGCATAGCTCGCTATGAATTAAAGAGCCTAAAAAGCAAGTGACTAAGTGTCCTTGCATAGCTCGCCTAATGAGCCTAAAAAGCAGCGAGGTGACGACCCCTGCATAGCTCGCTATGAATTAAAGAGCCTAAAAAGCAAGTGACTAAGTATCCTTGCATAGCTCGCCTAATGAGCCTAAAAAGCAGCGAGGTGACGACCCCTGCATAGCTCGCTATGAATTAAAGAGCCTAAAAAGCAAGTGACTAAGTGTCCTTGCATAGCTCGCCTAATGAGCCTAAAAAGCAGCGAGGTGACGACCCCTGCATAGCTCGCTATGAATTAAAGAGCCTAAAAAGCAAGTAGTTTTGGGCTCGCAGGAAAAATGAAGAGCATGAAGTACATTGGCCTGAGTAACATTCAACACAAGAGAAGTAATGAAAGAAATTTTCATTAAAATACGAAGACTGATTACAAATTGAAAGATAAAAGATATACATGAAAAAGAAAAAACAAATTGCTAGTTCTCTGCAGGAGGGTCTGGATTAGCCGAAGGTTCCGGACCAGGGGCAGACGAGGCAGCTTTTGATTTAAAATCCTCAATGGTTTCGAGCCCTATGTCCCCAAAGATAGAGAAATCCATGTCTGGATGGGACATCCACAGTGTATAGAGGAAATCGCGACCTGTCCTTTCTTCAGCCTCATCCCTTGCATCTGCAACCCGCATTTCCAGTTCTTGGGCAGCCTGCTCTCTAAAGGCTGTTAGCTCCTCGAAGGCATTATCAGCTAGACGGTTGACGACCTCAGCCTCTTTCTTCATATCTTCAACCTGCTGTTCCGCAGCCTCAGCTCGCTGAATAGTTTCGCCCACTTGTTGCCTAAGTACCTCAGCTCGATGCTCAGCCTCCTTCGCACGGTTATCCGCAGCTGTCACTTCCTCAGCTCGTTTGGCTACAGCCTCCTTAGCACTTTTAGCTGCAGCTCCCATCTCACCGGCCCGCTTATTGGCCTCCTCGGTCTGTTTCTCGGCAGTTTCAGCTCGCGCCAGAGCAGCATCAATCTGACTATGAAGCACTTCAATTTTCTCTTCTGCAGCTGAAGCTCGCTGTTCGTCCAGTGCGGCCTGTTGCTCAGATTGCCTCAGATCCTCTTTTACCTTGAGCAGCTCATCCTTTAACATAGCATGATCATCCTCCATTTTCTTCAAGGCATCCTCGGCTGCTTGCCTTGCGGCGTTTGCCTCAGCGATCTGGGCTTCTTGACCTTCTATCTTGCCCGAGGTAAAGCGAGCTAAATCATCATGGGCTGCCTCCAGGTCGAACTCCAACTTCCTCATCTCATCCTTGGCAGCCCTTGTCTCCCTTTTTCGCTTCATCGCAGCAAGGGCACCCTGAAAATCATGAACACATTAAAATATTGTCAAGGAAGAAAATCAGCAGATGAGAAAAAATTAACTTACCAGCATGCAATGACGAGCCACGAACTCATCCAGATCCTCGCCCCTAAGGCACCTATTTTCCAAGACGTTCGTATGATTAAGCATAATTGTTGACCAGCTGTCAAGGAAAGCATTCAAGTATCTTCCTCCAGGACCCAGCTCGATATCTGATCTGGTGGGTGAAGGAGTTCTCTCACGCTCCGGGATATCGCGCGCATCATCATGAGAAGCACCACGACGCGACACAACAGTACGCCTAGTCGCATATGTGCTGCGGGCAGTTCGGGCTGCCTCGGGGGCAACATTTGAAGGAGCATCACCTTTTCCAGGCTGCGAGCTGGAAGGCGGAGGTCGCTGAAGATTTGCAAAAACATCTGAGAGAGGCACCTCGCTGGGAACATCAGTCGAGGGAGTAGTGGCTCCAGCAGCAGCATGCACTTCGCTGGGAACATCGGATGAAGGGGCAGTGGCTTCAGTGACTGCAGGCCCTTTGGTAGATGCAGCAACTGAAGGAGCCTGGTCCTGGCCAGATGGTTTGGAGCGTTTGGAGGGTGCCACTGGAGTGGCCAAGTCTTCAGCAGGTCTTTTTGCCGAAGGAGCTGAGGAAGCTTGAAACTCAGCAGGGCGTGCAGGAGGAGATTTCATGAGCACAAGTTTCCTCCTATTTGCCGGGAGTTTCGTGGAAGAAGGAGCAGGAGCTGGAGCGCGAGCTGGGGATGACAGTGAAGCCCCTGGAGTAGATGCATGACGTGGAGAAGATGATGGGTCAGCCTGTGCAGCAGGAGCTGCAGGAGTTGAGTCTGATCCTGTCCGAGCTGGAGCAGGATCTGTAGAAGAACCTTTTTTAGACGCACCCTTTGAAGGAGTGCGAGTTGAAGACGGCTTCGCCTTCTTTGGTGTGCGAGCTGAAGAAGATCTCGCTTTAGACGAGGTGCGAGCAGGAGCGCTTCGAGATGAAGTCTTCCGAGGTGGAGAAGACGAGCGAATGTTATCCGAGCGAATGACATCCTCTGATGATGAAGAGACCGTTGGTGGAGGTCGGGAAGTAGACGCATCTAGAACAGAAACTTCAAAAACAGAAGGAAGTCTAGGCCTGTCACTCATCTTGCCTATGTCCTCCCCAGCTCGCAGAAAATGTGATTCCGTAGAAGGGGCAAGCTTGTAAGCCCTAAGGATAACATCATCAAATCTGCTGCTGATGCCCGCGTCGTTCGATTTCGCGAGCTTGTTAAGAGCTCGTTCCTCCCCGCTGCTGAGAGAAAACTCGTCCATTTTCAGCTCTGCACAGTAAATGATTAAAGAATGATAAGTGATGAAGATGCAAAACAAAATCAGCTCGTGGGAGTTTTCTTATGAATACCTGGTTTCATAACGAAACTGAAGTTTCGGAGGTCTGCAAGAGATGGGCACGAGATGTAAAACCAGCTCGTCTTGTATGGCCCGACGTTGGATTTACCTTTCGCTTCTCCCTTGGGCAAAAGGTCTTTGTATTGTGACTGACGAGCTGTCAGATAGTAAATCCCATCTGGTTTCTCTCATTCTCCCGCGCTCAGAGCCTTGAAGGAGTAGAACTCCTGGATAATTCTGGGTGTAGGGGCATGAAGGCCGATCCTGTAGAAAGCTATGGCCAGCGAAATCAACTGTGTGTAAGAATTCGGAGTCAGTTGAAATGGTGCGAGCTTGACTTTGTTGAGAAATTCGATTAAGTACGGTGGAACGGGGAACCGCAACCCCTGCTCGAGATGCTGGGTGCTGACAGCGATATATCCCCTGGGTGGATAACAAGCATGATTGTCCGAATCAGGAAGTAGAATGCGGCAACCGAAAGGGATGTGGAATTGCTTGACAAGTCCTTCCACCTCAGGACGCTTCAATGATGAGGGATGACGGGCGAATGCTGCACGGGCTTCTCTGCCCTGAATGGCATGAACTCGGGCTTTATCGCGCTCACGAGCTTCGTTGCTTGGGATCATCCCCTTGCGAATCCCACTTGAAGACATCTAAAAAATAAATAAAAAATAAAATATATAAAAATATATGTATCATTGCAGGAGCAACAATGGTGAATGGAGCATGATGAGCCCAGAATAGAAAGTTTGAAGAAGAAGAAGTCTCACCTTGAATCGTTGATAAGTAGAAGAACGACGAAGGAGGCTGAGAATCTCGTAAAAGGCAGTGGGTCCTGGATGATGGAAAGCTTGAACACTTGTTTGCTTCGAGTGAAAATGACAGATGAAAGGAGAAAATGAAAAGGGTCCATCGGTTTATATAGGCAAGCAAGCATGAGTCCCAACCGTCAGATCTTTGGGAAATGTAACCGTCATAGATCTGACGGTGCCGCGTGAAACGTGGCTTTGGAAATCATGCAGCCGTCAGTTGAAGGACGTGCGCATTAAATGTGTGAGTAAAGGACGTGCAGACGTCGTTTCAGTTACCACCTGCATGATCGCCACGTGTCGCAGCTGAAAAGGTGGAATTCGAAAAGTGCCCAGAGGCGGTTACAAAAATAAACGTGCCAAGGAAACCAACTTTTACCAGCAAAAGCAAGCTCCCAGCTCGCCCAAGCGAACTGAGAGCTGGGGGGCTAATGTTATGTGTATTTTTCGGACTCAATAATTGGGCTGGTAAAAGTCCAATTTATGCCCATTTAAGGCCCAATGAGGTCAACATAGTCAAAGCCCATCAGACGAGGCCTAGTATTGACTCAAAGACCATCAAGACTTCCAGCTGGCATCAACAGACTCATAAATACAGGCAAGTCGCAGCTCGACGCCTGCGCAGCTCGTTTCTCAGCGAGCTCGAGATGAGGACCACTATGACACGTCAGCTTGCTCAGATACGTGATAAGTATCATATCTTCCAGAACAGGCAGTTACCAAGTTCAATAGTGATTCTCTCTCTCCGAATATGGTAGTTGCCCAATCAAACCATGATTTCCTCATCAGATATGGAGATTAATTCAAATTCAAATTCAAGTCATCATTACTTCAAGATAATTATAGCAATTTCCTGATATCACCTAAATATATTAGGAAGCATGATTAATTTATAATTCTTTTCCTTATTTTTCCCAATTGTTTAGGGAATGTAATTAATTCAGGATTCTCTTCCTGATTTGCTACAACCAGAATTGTAACTCTTCTTTCCCTATAAATAGGGATTGAAACCGTTGTAACAACATCAGACAATATTCAATAATATACTGTCACTCTGCAGAGATTAAGAGTTGGACAGTCGTGGACGTAGGCCTTTTTATTGCCGAACCACGTAAAATTTGGTGTTCTTCGTTTGATCATCTGATTTCTGTCTTTGTCTTTTCTAGATTTTTGTGCTTTCTCACATTGATTGCAGGTATTGGGCATTGATTTCTCGTCGACTGAATTCCAACGTCGACAGAGCATATTGTGCAATGTACATTCATGACATTTTATGCTCTCTAGAGAGTGAATGGAAGTCTGTTCAAACTAAGGAAAAAGCTCGTCAAATAAGGACGCATATAGTGTTCGATATATATATATATATATATATTCCAGTCCAATGTACAGAGCAGATGAATGGGGGCGATGGACATTAGATAAAGATGGCAAAGTTGTATATGATTGATGTGAACATTCATTTACATTTGATTTATTCATTCATTATTTACTAAATTTTTTAAAATATTGTGTGGTAGTATAGAGATGGATAGAGAGACCGAGTCTCTAAAAGAAATAGTTACAGTGTCATTTTTTATGCAGGTTTATTATCCGGTTTGTGAAAAAATACAGAAGACTCTATCAAATTTTTCTAAAATTTTTCTCAAAAAAAATAAAAAATAAAAAATCAGGTTAAGTGACACCATGAAAACCGATGTCGGTATACGTATATAAACATATACTGACGCTGGTTTCAATGAAAAGATGTAGTTCGATTTTACAACTCAGGTTTAGTAAGCAACCTTAACCCGATGTCAGTTTTAATGTAGACACAAAAACCGACGTCGAATTTTGTCAGCTGTTGCATACTGATTTTCAAATTTTACTACTAAATATTCATAATTTTTCTCAATTTTCTTTATTTCCATTAATAAAAAAGGCCCACAAACTAAAAATTTTATATTATATATAACTGCAAGATAGAAATTAAGACAAACATGAGTCATTGTGTCTCGAGTTAAAATGTGCATTATGACCTTATGACATCTCACAATCCAGTGTGATCAATATAATAAATATTACAAAATATTTCCTTCATTCAATGAAATTAAAATTTTAAAGCCAATGAGAAACATTTTTGGGCCACCATAGCATTAGAAATGGGTAAAATAAAATAAAAAATTTTTGAAATCGGCTTTCGTGGCCTTTCTTAGCCCGATGTCGATGTTGTCGATGTTAATTCGCCTTAAACATCGACATCGGGTTTAGATGTATCACAATCATCGACATTGGTTTAAAAATCGATGTTGATTTAATTTACAACTACTTGAAAATTGACATTGGTTGGAGTTTATCGACAAAAACCGATGTCGGATATTACACAAAAAAAAACCGATGTCGGTTTAATTTATTGATAAAAAACCGATGTCAATTTAATTTACGGACATAAATCGACATCGGTTTAATTGAAAAACAAAAACCGACGTCAGTCCCAATGTACCCACAAAATCCGATCTTTCTCTTTCTTTTTTTTTTTAATTTCTAATTTTTCCTTCATTTGTTTTTTCATTTTTTAATGTTTTCAATGAAAAACTGATGTCGAGTTTTACTATTACTCGATTTTTTAACCCTAAACCAAAATGACCCAAACACAAAAAATTTCAAATTTTGACAAAACCTCTTATATATATATATATATATATATATTAGAGGCGATATGACCTAATCTACAATATCATATTAATAAATATAAATATACCACTACGACCACCATAAAAATAGCAAGAGACTTCGTTTCTATATCAAATTTTGACAAACAAATACGATAATAAAGTATTGCATTCAACAATTTTATATAAATGATTTCAATGATAAGTGCTCATCACTTATAAAGAGGATAAACCATAAACATCATGTCTATTCATTATAAATTTTCATGATTACCACAATTTTCATCATCTTCTAAGGGTGGAATAGCGAACTGTTGATTACATCGACATCGCATGTGTCCAGTAACACCATAAATGCTGTATTTTCGGGAGGTTCTGACACGTCGAGTAGGGGTGACATTCATTCGAGCCTCTATAGCAACTTCTGCCATGGTCCCAATAGATCTAGCAATGGCAGTGGAGCTAGTTTCAATCTCTCCAACAGCTTTTATGTTGGTCTCAGTATCTTCAATAGCTTTTGCACTTGTCCCAGCATATCCAGCATGACCTACGCTTGTCCCTTCGATAGTAGTTATAGAGGGGTTAGGACAACGAAGATAGTTGTGTCCCCTTTCACCACATTTTTCACATTTTTCACATTTTTTCTTTCGACGACTTTCCCCAACTGAAGGAATTCGTGCCTCTCTCGGTCTACCTACTTGTCATCTTCCTTCGGGTGGTAATACAATTATATTTTTGACTTTCGAAGGAACATGCCAATCTTTTTAGTCAGGGACAGGATTAATCAGACGTGCATACGTAACTTCCAACCATTCTTTACTATAATAATCGTGACAAAGTGTACAATAATGAACACCGTTAACCCTAATATATATGGCAAAAGTAGAATGTTACTGAATGATATTAAATAAAGAAAAAAAAAGTATAATTGTGATACCCGGTAACGGTAATTACATGATGATATGACAACTAATCTTGGTCCCAATGCTAACAAGTGCATGTCCGCTCAAAAGGCTGAATGAAACTATAACCTTGTTCATGTGTAAGTCCGAACTGGATCAGCTGTTGAATGGCAGATAGCATGGCACTCATCGATTCATTAGCTATCGAGTTCACATGATCTTCTGCAATTTTGGTAACCGAAGTTCTGAGTTTCTCAGTATGAACACGTCTATTATTATACTATTTCTATAGCATATGTTTTAGACATGTGCGGTTGTTATTGGAAGCCGGCGTGCTTTCATCATGCATTTGTTCAGCGACTCTGCAATGTTAGTGGTCATCATACCATATCTTCTTTTTAGAGAATATGCACATGATCATTTTGTCACTTCGATATTAACAAACTTTTCATGCATTTGTGGACATACCCCTTGAATTTGTTCTAAATATCTATCATAATCTGGTCTTATATAACAATATACTGTAAGGTAAAACATATCCTCCACATCTTTTTGCTTTTAATAGTGTTTCTTCAGGTTTTGCTTTAATTGGAAGAAATAGAACACGTGTAGGACCTTGGGAAAAACATCACTTATCGCATTCACAATGCTTTTATGACGATCGGATATAATAATCAAATCCGATGACAAATATTGTCTCCCACCGATAATTTCTCTCAATCTACTTAAGAACTAAGTTTATGAATTGTCCGACTCTCCATCACCAAATCTAAAAGCGGTAGGATAAATCATCTCATTTCCATCTTTGCATGCAGTAACAAAAATCACCATTTTATATTTACTTTCAAATGAGTGGCATCAACCGTAATAACCAATCTGATGTAAGATCGAAAACCCTCAATTGAGGCTCCAAGTGCAACGAACGAATATAAGAACTAGCTATTTTCATCAATCTCAATATTATTCATTATACCAACATTTGTTTCCTTTAACATATGAAAATACGAAAAAAGCTACTGAAATGACTCATCCGCTTTTCTATATGCTAGTTTCTTTGCATATTATAAAGATCCCCAAGCTTTAGTATACATAATTTGCACACCACGTTGCTCTAACATTTCTGCAATCAAAAGTTGAGGTGTTATACTATCAAGGCCCACTTTTTTCTAATACAACATTGCTACGACAACAGTCTTCATACTTCATCTATGTGACTCGTAGACGTTCTGACAACATGTGTGCTTTGACATATACTTATACACATATCACATCGAACCACTCTTTCTGCATCTTGCACTAACCTCAAAATTATAGCTTAGATCTTTCCAACCAGCCTCATATCTAACTGGTGCATGAACGACTAATCTTATATTGACGCCTAAAATTAAGAACACATTTTCCCAACGGCCATATTTAGTTCATATTTACTATAAAAAAAAATGCACATTTATACAATGTATCACACCAAATAAAGGTCGACATAGCAGTTAACGTAGCCTTAATTTTACACTGATTTACATTGGAAACAATTCAGTATGGTTGTGAAGGACTGGTTTCAAATTGTGGACCTGAAAATCTAACTTCTGGATACTCCACGGTTTCTATATCAACTCCAGTTTCAATGTTATCACCTATAGTTTCCTCATTATCATTTCTACTATTCAATGTCTCATCACCATCACTATTTACATCCTGATTTTCATCATTATAATCATTTCCACCAAAATCAAAGTCACATATTAGACTTTCTACGGATATAAATGTGGCATTAAAAACTGAAATTTGATTGCTGCCACTAGAAGAAATAAAACAATTTTGATCTTCACCCATAATCGAACTTGCAATTCTATCCGCAAGTGCATTCACATGTCCTTGATCTGATATTGTGTTGATGGCAAATTAAAGGACAGTAGAGTTAATACCTCCAGAATTTCTCACAATTTTATCAACATTAATCTCTCTATAATCATTTTTTTTTTTTAATCTAAAATCACACCCTGAACATTGAGATCAGTGGTGGTAGGTATCTTGACTGCGGGCATTCTCCTAGCTCGGAATAAATAATACAAACGAATATCTCATATTCTTCTGTCAATGTCAATCACTGTGTAAACAAATTCCACTGATAAAAAAAAATTGACATTCTTAGGGACCCCCATCATGAATGTCTCACCCCCAATATAGTATTTCTCATTCTACTCTTCGTTGCATTTGACTATTATTGTCACTTTACCAATTCCTATAAAAAATTTGAAGCATAAAATAAATTAGGCTCAAACATACTCTCGTCATATTTAATATCACATTTCATATTGCCAAATTCATAACAATCTAATCAAATATAACCACATCTGATTAATATCAAACATACACAACAGAAGAAATTAGGGACAAAAAAAAAAGAACCAATAAAACACTTTTTTGGGTTCTATAAGTCCAAGTAACCAGTATCGAGTTATGTGTAACCACAACCAGTATCGAGTTATGTGTATCCACAAAACCCAATTCGGGTTTTGTTGATATACATAATCTGACTCAGGGTTTTGTGAATACACATAACCTAATTCGAGTTTTATGAGTATATATAACCCGGTTCGAGTTTTATAGATACGCATAACCCAATTCGGGGTACATGTACTCGTAAAACCCGACAAAATACAGAAAATCACAGTTTCGTTTTCTCTTCGTTTTTTGCAAATCTCACTCATATACGGTTAAATCACAACCAAAAGTCACTCTAAAGGCCTTTAACTATGCAATGTGAATAAAATAAATTAAAAATCAACCAAAATCAATCACATACCTTCAAACTTAAAGAAAAACTTGAATGTGGAGCTTGTTAGAGACAAAGAATCTTGAATGTGTGTTTTTAGGAGTCAAAAAAGGTTTAATGAGTGCACAAATAATCTTGAATGGATGAGAAAATAAATGGTAGAGAATGGAAGAGGTGAAAATATTATAGAAGAGAAAAGGATAGGAGAATGATAGTTTGATAATTTCGAGTAAGGTTATAAAGAGAATTTTAAATTGAAAAATACTTAAGAGTAATTTGAATAATGTGTATATAAATAGCAATTAGTTTATTTGAGAGGTCAAAAAGAAATTTTTATAAGAAATGGGTTAAAAACGTATTTTTTTCTTTTATTTTGATTAAAGTATTCTTTAATAAAAAAACTCCTTAGTAATTTTTGAAGTAGGATTTTTTTTTTTTACTATTTTTATAATTTTTTACTATTTTTACAAGGTATAAGAGATTCTTAATGATTTTTAAAATTATGATTTATTAACTATTATATAAAACCACAGATGGTTTCTTATTACAACGACGATGAAACTTCGTCTCCGTGTGTGCAAGACGTGTGCATCCGCGTGCGTCAGACGTGTTTACCCTAGGGGTACTCTAATATTTATTTCATTAGAAACCCAAATTTGTTTGTCAAAAAAAAAAAAAACCCCAAAATTAACCTGCGGCCAGTAGACAGGGACGACCCAGTGAATGCAATCGTCAATGGCTGCGATTCCAGAGGATGTAATCAGCGAAATACTCTGCAGACTTCCAGTGAAGACTCTCCTCCGCTTCAGGTGCGTGTCGAAGCAATTCCGTTCCATAATCGACAGCCCAGATTTCATCAACCACCATCTTCAAAACCATCACTCCTTAAATCAAAGAAGACTCATCGTAGAAGGTAAACCATCTAACCTCGTCTCCATAGACTTGGATTCAGCAGATAATGCTTTCAAACCAGAGCTCCCTTTTGAGAGTGATTTCCATGTAATTGGTTCTTGTGATGGATTGCTGGCTCTCTCACTCTGTGACCACACTAGCCTATGTTTGTTGAACATATCAACTAGAAAATACCAAATCTTGCCCAAATTTTGGAGTGATATTTATACGTATGATTCTATCTTTGATGGGTTTGGTTATGATGCTGCTACTGATGATTATAAGTGGGTTAGGGGTATTTCTGATAGGAACTGTAGGACTGAAGTTACTGTTTTTAGCTTGAAGGCGAATTCTCGGAGGAGGATTGAGAATCACCCTCCTTATCATAACTACACTGTTAACGATATCGGGGTTCTTGTTGGTGGTGCTCTGAATTGGGAGGTGGGAGTTATAGATATAGATGAATCCAGGGTCATGTCATTTGATTTGAAGGCTGAAAAATTTTATGAGGTGTCGTTGCCCGATATAGCGGATGTAGCTGAAGTCGATGCTGAATTTCATATTGTGGCTTTGGATGGATGTTTGTGTTTGAGCTACTTTTATCCTTCTGAGATTGCTTTAGATGTGTGGGTAATGAAAGAATATGGGGTGAAGGAGTCTTGGACTAAATTGTTTAGGTTGTCGGAAGAGACGATGCTTGCACGCGGGAATCCTTATTATCGCACTGTAGCTTTTGCTTGTTCGAAGAGCAACGATAAAGTTTTGATTTATCAGGCTAATGGGGAGGTTTTTTGGCATGAGTTGGATAGGAAAACAGATGAAAATGTTGAGATTAATGAATGGCCGATTTATATCAACTGTGCAACTATTTATATTGATAGTCTTGTTTCACCTCAGGTTGGTTTGTGATTAGGTGGTTACATTTTTTGGGTAGTAGTTCAAGTGTAATATCTTCGAAGTACCTAGTAGACATTATATGTTTGTTCTTTGCACAAGCATCCTTTTGCTATTATGGTAGGCTTTGGAGACTGATATCTTTCCAGTTTGTGTGGATTCTGACTTTGCTATTCTGCATGTCTCATTTATTCTGGAGTGGCTTCTCATTCTACAGTGGGTTTGTTAGTTCATGTTACCTGGAAATTTTCTTCGTTCAGAGAGGCAAGCCAACTCTGTTGCTCAGGCACGCACTATGTTGGCTCTTTCTGATGAGGAGGAGCAGATTTGGTTAGAGGAAGTTCCATTTTCTGTTGTTAATTTGCTCCTTTTCCATTCAGAAGGTTGCCTTGAATATGTATGAGCATACATTTGCCAGTTAATGTGTATATTTTGCCTTAAAATACAATCAAGTATTGTCTATGGATACTTTGGTTACTGGATATTCAATGCAGGCATTGAACAATATCATCTTGACAGTTTGACTAATAGTTCTTTAATGATTTTATGAAGGCTAGAACCATTTCAAACAAATACATCAAATATCAGTTCACTATCTACATTAATTATGAGAGGAAGCTTCACTGGATTTGTATTGTATTTTACTCCTATTTTGGTGTTCTTTTATTGAATTATATTTTCTTTTTGTCATCAAAATTTTATTTCAAATAATATCATAAATAATTTCTAATGTTATTTTTTTCTTTTTTACTCTAATATGTTACAAGTTGTGGAGATGGATTGTTGTGCTGTTAAGATGATTATTCCCACAACCGAATGATAACAACTCTTATCAAGAAAAGAATACTTGTCACATCTTATATTTTAATAGAATAAAAGTGAGACTAAAATATTTTACCTTTTAAAGCTGCGTTTGGTAGATTGCGAATGCATTTTTTTTTAAATGCATTTGATAGATTGAGAATGCATTTGATAGATCGAAAATTTGATAGAATTGGATTAGAAATTTTCCATTCCATCAATTTCGGCTTTTGGGCGCATGAAATTTCGGCCTTCGGGCTCATGAATGGAAGAGAAATTTCCCTTCCTAGGCCAACACAAGGCCCACACAAAATCTCGCTCACCCCACCAAGAAATCTCGCATGAGCGAGGTTTCAAAACCCACCCAAAGGAATTTTCTTCAATATTTCACTATCACCGTGTTTCTACTCTAATGATCGAAATAATTATTAAAGTGAAAATGAATAATTAGAAATTTAAATTAGTTAAACCTAACCCAAAATTTATGATAAAAATGAAAATTACGTCTTGTCTGATTTTCAATTATTTTTTATAGTATATATAAATTAAAAAATTTGAACTAGGGACTGTATTATTGAGTGCACACAAGCACTGCCTCTATCTCTGTATCTACACATTTTCGCTCCAAAACAACCAAACAACAAACCCCAGTTTTCCAACATCAAAGCTTCAGCCAAGTCACCACCACCACCACTCTACTTGCAACCCCACAAACTACCCAAGTCCCCCACCAAAAAGCCTAAACCGTTCAAACAAAACGATGCGTTTCCAGACTCTCTACCGCTGCACTCCAAGAACCCACATGCCATTTGCAGGGACATACAGCGACTGGCCAGAAAAAACAAGGTCAAGGAAGCCCTGGCCGTGCTCGACTACATGGACCAGCAAGGTTTCCCTGTAAACGTTACCATTTTCAACACCCTCATCGCCGCCTGTGATCGAACCAATTCGTTGATCGAAGGGAAGCAAGTCCATGCCTTTATTCGTATAAATGGGTTCGAAAACAACGAGTTTCTGCGTACGAAGCTTGTTCATATGTGTACCTCTTGTGGGTCGTGGGAGGATGCAGACAAGTTGTTCGATGAAAGTACTAGCAGCAGCGTCTACCCGTTGAATGCGTTGCTTAGAGGTACCGTTATCGCGGGTGGGAGACGTTATTTTGATGTGCTTGTTAATTATTTGAAAATGCGTGAATTGGGTGTTGAATTGAATGTGTATACTTTCACTTGTTTGATCAAGAGCTTTGCGGGTGCCTCTGCGCTCATGGAAGGTTTGAAGGCTCATGCTTTGTTGATAAAGAAGGGTTTTGTTGATTATGCGATTCTTAGGACTTGTTTGATTGATATGTATTTTAAATGTGGTAGAATTAAGCTTGTGCGTCGCATGTTTGAAGAGACTGATGAGAAGGATGTGGTGGTGTGGGGGGCGATGATCGCAGGCTTCACGCATAATAGGTTGCAAAGGGAAGCGTTAGAGTATGTTAGGTGGATGGTTAGGGAAGGGATTTATCCGAATTCGGTTGTGCTTACTATTATGCTTCCTGTGATCGGGAAAATCGGGGCGTGGAGATTAGGCAGAGAGTTTCATGGTTATGTGCTGAAAAGGAGGAGGTTTGCTAAGAACAGTCCATTCAATCTGGCTTGGTTGATATGCATTGTAAATGTGGGGATATGAGTTCGAGGAGACTGGTTTTCTATGGATCGATAGAGAGGAATGAGATAAAGTGGACGGCTTTGATGTCGGGGTATGCTTCGAAAGGGAGGTTCGAACAGGCTTTGAGATTGATAGTTTGGATGCAGTAGGAAGGTTTAAGGCCTTATGTTGTCACGGTTGCGACTGTTTTTCCAGTTTGTGCCCAGTTGAGAGCTTTGAAGCAAGGGAAGGAGGTTCATGCTTATGCTGTTGAGAATTGGTTCCTTCCCAATGTGTCAGTAGTTACTTCTTTGATGTTAATGTACTCAAAGTGTGGTGTTTTGGAGTATTCTCTCAAATTGTTCAGTGATATGGAGAAGAGGAATGTGATCTCATGGACTGCCATGGTTGATTCATATGTGGATAATGGACTTCCACATGAAGCTCTTGTGGTGAAGGAGTCTTGGACTAAATTGTTTTCCTTCTCAAAAGAGAAACCGCTTGGGCATACAGATTTTACTTGTGCTACTGTAGCTTTGGTATGTTCCAAGCGCAACTATAAAGTTTTAGTTTATCAACGCAATGGGGAAGTTTTTTGGTATGACTTGGAAAAGGAAACAAATGAGAGTGTTGAGATTAATAATAAATGGCCGACTTATATCTCACGTGCAGCTATTTATATGGATAGTCTTGTTTCACCTAATATTAATATCTGACTAGGTGGTTATGTATTTGGGTAGTAGACAAGCTTAATATCCATGGACCACCAAGTAGACATTGTATGTTTGTGCTTTGTGCAAGTCTATTTTGCTCTTTACTTCACTTTGCTAGCATTGTGAAATATCAAATATGACATTCCTCAATAGGATAGCCCGCAGCTGGAAGGATACAGGATCAGTGAGTACTTTTACTACATCTTGCATTAGTTTGCCTTTTCCAATGCCATATTGTGTTATAATATATTTACCACCTTTCATTCTCTTTGGAATGTTCTTCTCTTGCTGAAATTGGGAAGAGTTGTGGATTTATGGATGGTATCTTTGTTTATCATCCTATGAGTTTTCTCTTATATTATGTCTTGACCTATTTCGAACAACTATTTGGAAATGATCTAGAAGAACTTGTGGTCATATTGTAGTCAAGTTGTGTACTCCAGGTTCAAGTGTTTTTAAAATCAAGCCGGATGCTCCTTCGATGTGAGGGACAATTCTAAGTTTGGCTCTTTCAGTTTCTGTTGAGGATGAGCAACTTTGGTTAGAGGAAGTTCCATTTTCTTTTATGAGTACTTTTTTTTTTCTTGAAGTTTTTATGAATACTTTTTTGTGTTAGAGTTTGTTCTTTTTCAATGTGATGTTGTTCTAATATTTTTACTAGTATTCTGAACCATTTCCATCGTAATTATCAATGTATGTTGAATATCTACATAATTTGTAAGTTTTAATGGTCTTTGTACTTTATTTCAGTACCATCTTGTTGTTATGTTATTGAATTATATTGTCTTTTTATTAATGAAATTCTATCTCAAATAATATCATAAATGATTTGTAATGCCATGTTAATAAATAAATGATAGAATATATAAATAATTTGTAGATGCTAACAACCATTGAGACATTAGTCATTTGATTAAAATTTCTTCAGTTTATCTTAATTTTTGTGTTTCTTGAAATAATGCTTTTGTTGGGGGTCCTTTGTATTTGGTGGCTAGAAATTCCATATCATTTGATCTTAAGAGTCAAAAAAAAAATGCTAAGTGCCACATTTCTAAACAAGAAATCGATATGTATATTGGTGTTTTCATAAACATGCTTTTGATAAATGGGTGATAAATGATTACAAGATATTAAAAGATGATTCGACTAAATTGTGTTTTTTTTTTCCCTCAAGCATGAACCAGCTGGAGGTCTAAGATATGCTTCCATACATAAAGCTTTCTGCTACCTTTAGAGTATGTCTTGAATAATCTAATATTATTCAGTTTCTTTTTCATTTGTACTTTCTACTTAGAAAGTTATCCAACATATTATAAGAGCAAATATTTTCTTGTTATATATGTATATTGTCCCTAATACAATTAATCGACTTGAAATTATAATATATTCGAAGGCTTCATTCGCTGTACAACAAATACAAGTATTCAACAATCCTTGACACATTGGCTCTTGTATTAACAGAGTTCAACTCATGGTTTGATAAAAACTAGAACCATTCCAATCAAAATATCAATGTTTGTTCATCATCTACATTATTTACAGAAGCTAGTTTTAATGTATTTTGTATTGTATTGAAGTATTGTCTTTGTTATTCTCTTAAGTGAATAATATTGCCCTGTTATTAATGAAATTTTTATCTAGGATGATATCAAGAATGATCTGTAAATAATCGACCTAATAAATATATATAATAAACAGTCTTCATTCATATGACCAGCTTTGAATTATTTGTGCCAATTAGTTGCCTATATTTACACTTCTTAAATCAAATCTTTAAGGATATATGGCATTCTAATTACTAAGTATTTATCCATTTAAATACTTTTATATGATTGTTGATCGTTATTATAGAATAGAATTAACTTTTCATAAATTTTTAGGTAAAATTGATAAAACTTGAGTTGGCTCAAACGCTCAATAATAGCTCCTTTACACTTGCAAGGTGAAATTATGGGTTCAAGTTGTATATATATATTTTTTCAATTATTCAATTTATACCTTAAAAAAGGAAAAAATTCAGTTAAATTTAAGATGATCTTGGCCCATGAAGCATTTACGAAAATGGCATTTTCTAAGCAACCCAACTTTTGCCCATAACAAGAAAATGTCCCCTGTAGTTTCGTAATTAGCAATTTTTCACCCTGTCATTAGTGTTGCCGTTAGAAAAGGTGACCCTGACACATGTAGAGCCGTAACTAACCTACTTGCCCTAGTTTAAACTTAATTAAAATAATAAAAAAAGTCAAAATAAATTTAATTAAAGTAAAATTGAAAAATAAAATTATTAAAAGAAGATCTCCACCGTCCATCTCTGAGATGGATGGTGGGAACTCAAAATTAATTTAATAATTATAAAAAATAAATAAGAATTAAAATAATAAATAATTTTTTTTGAAAAAAATATATCCATCGTCTATCATGTAATGATTAATTTAAAAAAAAATTCAATATTTACATTTGTTTAAAATTTTAATTTTATTTTTTTTAAATAAGGACAATTGATCTCCATCATCAATCTATAAGATGGACGGTGGAGATCAAAGAATTTTTTAAAAAAATGGGTAAACAAAGGAAAACAGAAGTTACAGAAAAGAGAAATTGAAGTAAAAAAAGAAAAAGAAAAAAAAAAAAAAAAAAAAAAAGGAAAAAGGCCAATTGAAGATCTTGGTAATGAGCCCAAATCATAATGTTGAAGGTCATTTTCAACCTGAAGATTTTGGCAAATAACCCAAATCTTCAAAAACATTTCAAAAAAGAAAAAATCTCAACAATTTTTTTTTTTTTTTTAAGATTAAATCTCAACAAATTATTAAAAAAATGAAAAAGAAAAATTTAATTGAAGATTTATACTCTAGATTTTCAAATTGAAGATCTGGAATCTCTAAACTAGATCTTCAATAAAAAAAATCTTTAGAAATAAAACAAACAACCTAGAAAAATAAAAAAGAAAGATTAAAAAAATAATCCAAAACTTCAACACCAAATCAACAACCTATAACTTTTAAAACTCATTCACAACCAATCAACTCAGCTTCAATCCAGCACAATCAATCCCATCACAACCAATTTTAAAATTAGTTTTTTAAAATAATATAAAATATTAATATTTATTTTTAAATTAATCTTCATCATCCACATGTGATGGACGACAACAATTTCTCTTCATTTTTTTTTAATTTTTAATTTTAAAAATTATGTGAAATACAAGGGTGAGGGTATTCTTATAGTTTCATGTTACAAAAATTAAACTTCCTTTCCGTGTGGAGTAGACACGTGCATCCATTTGTATTAGACGTGTTTAGCCTAGTGGTACTCTAAAAGGTCATTTGTTGTTATAATTTAAGATTTAATAGTACTGAATTACATTTACTAAATTATTTATGTTTATTTTTTTAAGTAGTCAAACTACTTAAAACTATTAAAAAATAAAAAATAAAAATAAAAAAATTAAGTAAAAATTTTTAACTCTGCACTTAGTTGTAAATCACTTAATGACATTAAAAATTTTTATTCCAAATCTATCTTCCATAAAATAATATAATTTCGAATTCATCTTAATTTTATATTACTCATTTTTTTTTATACTTACAAAAAATATATTTGAAAAGTAAATTTTAAATACATCTCATCCAAAATTATCCTAGAATTAAACTAATATATTTTAATTTACAATTTAAATATTCTTTTTTTCTTTTTTTCTTAAATATATTAATATATTTAAATATATATATAATTAAAATTACTATACTTTTTAATCATATTTTAATTATAAATAAAATATTATTAATATATACATAAAAAAATATTTTAAATTTATTAAATTATTTACTTTAGAATGTTTGTATTAAATTAAAATTATATAATAATAAATAATAATAAATTTGTAAATATCAACTTAATAGTTTTTAAATAATTTTAAATTTAAAAAAAAGTTTATAATACATTCAAAAATAAGAAAAAATATATATATATTATTCATATTTCAAGCACTGTTCAATCTTAATCTTCAGCAATTTTCAGTCAAAAAAACAAACTACCCCCTAATATTTATTTAATTAAAAACCCAAAATTGTATAAAAAAAAAAAAAAAAAAAAACCCAAAATTGAACTGCGACCAGTTGACAGAGACGACCCAGTGAATGCAATCGTCAATGGCTGCGATTCCAGAGGATGTAATCATCGAAATACTCTGCAGACTTCCAGTGAAGACTCTCCTCCGCTTCAGGTGCGTGTCGAAGCAATTCCGTTCCATAATCGACGGCCCAGATTTCATCAAGCGCCATCTTCAGCTTCATCGCTCCTTAAATCGAAGAAGACTCATTGTGGAAGGACCAGGTAGACAACCTAATCTCTTCTCCATAGACTTGGATTCAGCAGATGATGCTTTCAAACCAGAGCTCCCTTTTGAGATTAGGGGCTCTGGTTGCTGTGTGATTGGTTCTTGTGATGGATTGCTTGCTCTCTCACTCTATCGCCACACTAGCATATGTTTGTGGAACATATCAACTAGAAAACACCAAATTTTGCCCAAATTTTGGAGTGATTCTGATATATATCGTGATGTCTTTGATGGGTTTGGTTATGATGCTGCTACTGATGATTATAAGTGGGTTAGGGTTATTTCTGATAGGGAATATAAGAATAAGACTGAAGTTACTGTTTTTAACTTGAAGGCGAGTTCTTGGAGGAGGATTGAGAAATACCCTCCTTACCATAACTACACTGTTAACGATATCGGGGTTCTTGTTGGTGGTGCTTTGAATTGGGAGGTGGGAGTTATAGATATAGATGAATCCAGGGTCAAGGCTGAATCCAGGGTCATGTCATTTGATTTGAAGGCTGAAAAATTTTATGAGGTGTCGTTGCCCGATATAGCCGATGTAGCTGAAGCTGATGCTAAATTTCATATTGTGGTTTTGGATGGATGTTTGTGTTTGAACTACTTTTATCGGTCTGAGTTTGCTTTAGATGTGTGGGTAATGAAAGAATATGGGGTGAAGGAGTCTTGGACTAAATTGTTTAGATTGTCGGAAGAGACGTTGCTTGCGCGTGGGAATCTTTATTGTGGTACTGTAGCTTTTGCTTGTTCGAAGAGCAGCAATAAAGTTTTGGTTTATCAAGCCAATGGGGAGGTTTTTTGGCATGAGTTGGATAGGAAAACGGATGAAAATGTTGAGATTAATGAATGGCCGAATGATATCAAGTGTGCAACTATTTATATTGATAGTCTTGTTTCACCTAAGGTTGGTCTGTGATTAGGTGGTTACGTTTTTGGGTAGTAATTCAAGTGTAATATCTTCAAAGCACCAAGTAGACATTATATGTTTGTTCTTTGCACAAGCATCTTTTTGCTCTTATGGTAGGCTTTGGAGACTGATATCTTTCCAGTTCGTGTGGAATCTGACTTTGCTATTCTGTGCGTCTCATTTATTCTGGAGTGGCCTCTCATTCTACAGTGGGTTTGTTAGTTCGCGTTATCTGGAAATTTTCTTTGTTCAGAGAGGCAAGCCAACTCTGTTGCTCAGGCACTCACTGTGTTGGCTCTTTCTGATGAGGAGGAGCAGATTTGGTTAGAGGAAGTTCCATTTTCTGTTGTTAATTTGTTCTTTTTCCATTCAGAAGGTTGCCTTGAACATGTATGAGCATACATTTGCCAGTTTATATGTATATTTTGCCTTAAAATACAATCATGTATTGTCTATGGATACTTTGGTTACTGGATTTTCAATGCAGGCATTGAACAATATCATCGTGACAGTTTGACTAATAGTTCTTTTAATGATTTTATGAAGGCTAGAACCATTTCAAACAAATACATCAAATATCAGTTCACTATCTACATTAATTATGAGAGCAAGCTTCGTTGGATTTGTATTGTATTTTACTACTATTTCGGTGTTCTTTTATTGAATTATATTTTCCTTCTATCAATGAAATTTTATTTCAAATAATATCATAAATAATTTGTAATGCCATTTTTTTTAACTCTAATATCTTATGAGTTGTGGAGATGGATCACTGATAGCGCTACTAAGATGATTACTTCCACAATCAAGATATAACAACTCTTATCCGAAAAGAATACTTGTCACATCTTGTATTTTAACAAAATAAGGGTGAGATTAGAATATTTTATCTTTTAAAGCTATGTCCGGTAGATTGAAAATTTGGTGGAATTGGATAAAAGATTGTTGGTGTTTGGGTGCATGAAATTTTAGCGTTTGGGCTTATGAATGGAAGAGAAATTTCCCTTCCTAGGCCAACACAAGGCCAGTACAAAATCCCGTATAAGCGAGATTTCAAAACCCATCCAAAGTAATTTTCTTCAATATTTCACTATTATAATATTTCTAATTTAATGCGCTTAGGGTGTCAGTTTAGTGGAAAAAAGTTTATATCTTTTATTGTCCAGTCGTGGGTTCAATAAACACACTCTATCCTCACATTACAATATAAAAAAATGTGAGATTTTCTCTCTCCCTCCTATGTGAGGAGGGTATTCCTCATCTATGTATAGATCGTTTCTTCTTATCTAAGAGTTTTTTTTTAGATGACGCATTTAATGTGTGTATTTCTAATCTAATTATTGAAATAATTATTAAAGTGAAAATAAATAATTAGAAATTTAAATTAGTTTAACCTAACCCAAAATTTATGACAAAAATGAAAATCACGTCTTGTCTCATTTCCAATTATTATATATAAAAATTAAAAAAATTCGAACTAGGGACTGCATTGTTGAGTGTGGAAGATGGATGGTACCCAAGCACTGCCTCTATCTCTGTATCTACACATTTTCTCTCCAAAACAACCAAACAACAAACCCCAATTTTCCAACATCAAAGCTTCAGCCAAGTTACCACCGGCACCACTCCACTTGCAACCCCACAAACCACCCAAGTCTCCCACCAAAAAGCCTAAACCGTTCAAACAAAACGATGCGTTTCCAGACTCTCTACCGCTGCACTCCAAGAATCCACATGCCATTTGCAGGGACATACAGCGACTGGCCAGAAAAAACAAGGTCAAGGAAGCCCTGGCCGTGCTCGACTACATGGACCACCAAGGCTTCCCTGTAAACGTCACCACTTTCAACACCCTCATCGCCGCCTGTGGTCGAACCAGGTCGTTGATGGAAGGGAAGCAAGTCCATGCCTTTATTCGTATAAATGGGCTCGAAAACAACGAGTTTCTGCGTACCAAGCTTGTTCAGATGTATACGTCTTGTGGGTCTTTGGAGGATGCAGACAAGATGTTCGATGAAAGTACTAGCAGAAGCGTCTACCCGTGGAACGCGTTGCTTAGAGGTACCGTTATCGCGGGTGGGAGACGTTATTTTGATGTGCTTGTTAATTATTTGAAAATGCGTGAATTGGGTGTTGAATTGAATGTGTATACTTTCACTTGTTTGATCAAGAGCTTTGCGGGTGCCTCTGCGCTCACGCAAGGTTTGAAGGCTCATGCTTTGTTGATAAAGAAAGGTTTTGTTGATTATGCAATTCTTAGGACTTGTTTGATTGATATGTATTTTAAATGTGGTAGAATTAAGCTTGCGCGTCGCGTGTTTGAGGAGACTGATGAGAAGGATGTGGTGGTGTGGGGGGCGATGATCGCAGGGTTTGCACATAAGAGGTTGCAAAGGGAAGCGTTAGAGTATGTTAGGTGGATGGTTAGGGAAGGGATTTATCCGAATTCAGTTGTGCTTACTATTATGCTTCCTGTGATGGGGGAAATTGGGGTGTGGAGATTAGGCAGAGAGGTTCATGGTTATGTGTTGAAAAGGAGGAGGTTTGCTAAGGAACAGTTCATTCAATCTGGCTTGGTTGATATGTATTGTAAATGTGGGGATATGACTTCAGGGAGGCGGGTTTTCTATGGATCGATAGAGAGGAATGAGATAATGTGGACGGCTTTGATGTCGGGGTATGCTTCGAATGGGAGGTTTGAACAGGCTTTGAGATCGATAGTTTGGATGCAGCAGGAAGGTTTAAGGCCTGATGTTGTAACGGTTGCGACTGTTCTTCCAGTTTGTGCCCAGTTGAGAGCTTTGAAGCAAGGGAAGGAGGTTCATGCTTATGCTGTTAAGAATTGGTTCCTGCCCAATGTGTCGATAGTTACTTCTTTGATGTTAATGTACTCAAAGTGTGGTGTTTTGGAGTATTCTCTCAAATTGTTCAGTGATATGGAGAAGAGGAATGTGATCTCATGGACTGCCATGATTGATTCATATGTGGATAATGGACGTCCACATGAAGCTCTTGGTGTGTTTCAGTCACTGCTGTTATCAAGTTGCAGGCCAGATTCTGTGACAATGGCGAGGGTGTTGAGTGTTTGTGGTGAACTTAAAGCTTTGAAGCTTGGAAAGGAGATTCATGGACAAATTTTGAAGAAAAAGTTTGAGTCCATTCCTTTTGTTGCAGCAGAAAACATCAAGATGTACGCAATGTGTGGATATATTAAAATTGCGAAGTTGGTGTTTGATGCAGTCCCCATCAAGGGCTCTGTAACGTGGACTGCAATTATAGAAGCTTACGGGTACAATGACTTGTTCCAAGATGCAATTAATCTTTTCAATGATATGAGACATGATGGTTTCACTCCAAACCATTTCACTTTCAAAGCAGTTCTCTCTATTTGCAGTCAAGCTGGATTCGTTGATGAAGCTTGCCGTATCTTCAACATAATGTCCCGTAAATATAAAATCAAGGCATCTGAAGAACATTACTCTATAATGATTGAACTTTTAACCCGTTTTGGTTGTGTTGAGGAGGCTCAAAGATTTATACAACTGAGTTCATCGTTGTGATAATTTAACGTTTGAATTCACTACGAATGTTACTTGAACATCCTGTATTTTTATAGATTTATCCCTTATCTGCAAATGTGTAAATTTGTTGTAAGTTTTTGTATCATATAGATCCTCGATGAAACTCCCTCTTACAAAAACTAATATTGAAACCTATTAATTAAAATTATTTTCATATCAATAGACAATTTTTACTATTTTAGTTTTCAGCATAGAACGCAGTGGCAGATGTTATACATGCATTTTCTTTTGTTTTCTTACCTCACTGAAGATTTTCTCATAATAATTTTTGACATGTTTATTATTGGTCATTTAATATTAGGTTAAATTACTGTCGAGATTAGCTGACATAAAATTCTAAAGTTCAGTTCAAAACTCTACTCCTAGAGGATGGGGAGAGAATTGTCCATAAATGGTGGGAGATTTACCCACACAAGTGGTGGGAATTAAGAGTAAAACCTACCACTTTAAAGGGTGTGGTAGATGGGAATGACTCACCATCATGTCATTCCAATTTTCTCTTTGACATTTTTTTTCCTTTAAGATTCTTTGAAATGCCTTTTTTACCAAATAAATCTCAAATGTTAATTATAGTTAATTAAATTGAGAGAACGTCGACAAGTGCATTAATGACCTTTCGCTTATTTTCATTTGTAGTAGATACAAACGGATGGCAGGTATGGGGAATAAAATTTATCTTCTTACATAAAGCTAAAGATGTAAATGCAATCTAAACATAGCTTTTTCATTTAGTGATTTTTTTTTTTTTTTTTGAGTACTAGTACTTATCCAGGGTTTTGTCAAAACCAATTAAGATTAGGCTCTAGAGTGCGATCCGGGAATCAACTCTTAGAAAATGAGAGGGAACAACCCATACAGAATAAGAAAAAATTGCCTATAATTTATAGAACTTAGAAGTAGAACCCACAACCTATTAAAGACTAAGAAGGTGGCCTTTGTAATCTCATCACTAGATCAAAACTCTTGGCCTTTGTCTTTTAGTGATTTTGTAGCTGTACAAATCTCATTTTTATGAAACGATTGGATGGCAATGGCTACAAGTGATAAAAATCAAACATTTCAAAAAAAAAAAAAGTGTTAAAAATCAACGGGGCTGACCGACAACATAATATTAGGCCTAGGCCCAAAGTTAAGCCCAAAATTCTATGTGTTTGATGGAGAATTCCCGCCAATTGGCAGATAATCTAAAGACAATTTGTAACTGATAATCATGACCAACTATAGAACACAGAGAATAAAAATTCATTCATTTCTTGTTGTTATTCATAATAACTTCAGTACATAAAATCAATAACAAGAAACCCACACCACACACTTGCAAAGCTAAAATTAAAAGAATATATCAAACACAATCATTTGAGATCCACTTAAAATATACCTCAACAAACTATCAAACACAAGTTATTTTGAGTAGAATATATGGGACCCTCAAAATCTCTCTCTTTCTCTTCTAATGTAGTTACACTTGTGATTCAACTATTACATCAAATAGAGAAACCACCCTCTTCTCCAAAGAGGATAAAAGAAGAAAAGTCACTGATTAGATCAAATACACACTACATTCGATGTTCAACACTTACATTCAATACAAAACTGGCTGAAACTTCTCTTCTAAAGACATTATAAGTTATTATTTAGCATACAAAATATAATAAAAATAAGTATTATTGACACTAATCAATTTCATGGCCTTTAAAAACACCATTGAAAATTATGGTCGCAAAGATTCATATTTATTTTTTTGACATCAACAAAACCCTTTTCTGATGAATAAAAGTTGTTGAAAAAAGATCGCTTTCTAGTAATGAAATCATCATATCAATTTAGTTCAAAACTAATTAAAAAAACACTATATCATAAATAGTATTATGTCACCAATACCTAATTAAGGGTCCCAAAGAGAATCACTTGGCGTGTCATTCCACGCATCAGCATCTTCAATCTCATTAGCAAACATCGTGGAATCCTCCAACATGTTTTCTCTAGCCATTTCCATCCACATCTTTGGAGAATCCATAGTGGAATCATTGATGGCCTGAATTTGTCCCGGAGACAGCCTCACGGTGACCGGACTCAACCCCGAACCGCCAACCCCGTCGCCACCCTCCTCCTCCTCCTGTCCGGGAGGATCGCTGGTTCTGAGCCGCAGGGCGGCCTCATGGGCCGCCATGCGGATATGATCCGCATTGGAGCTGGCTGGCCTAGGAAGGGAGTTCACAAGATGAGGGAAATTCAGGCGGGCCTCACTTCCCCGGAAATGGAACGCCGCCACGTCGTAAGCAGCCGCCGCCATCTCCGGCGTCTCGAAGCTCCCCAGCCAGATTCTTGTCTTTTTCCCCGGTTCACGAATCTCGGACACCCACTTCCCCCATCTCCTCTTGCGTACACCCCTGTAACTTGAAGACATGCCACCACCACTGCTACAACCAGTAGTACCACCTTTTGCTTCCATGCAATGCAAAATTAACTTATAACGAAAAATAAAAAGTATTTCAAGGAATAAATGTTTTAACTAGAACAAGAGTATAATCTTGGAAAGTGTGTGTTCATGAATCACCCTAGGGTATTTATAACAATTAATCGAGGTTTGATTTGACGATGACATGACGTTAAACACACATGGAAATATTAATCTAGGACCAAGCTTCCAGGTGGTTGCATAAGTGAAAAAAATCTGCGTACAATTTTCCTTTTTCACATTAAAAATCAAATATTTAATGTAGATTATGTGTGATTCACCAGTTACAGAATGCCAGGTCTTTGAATCTAACAAAAGAAATCCATAAAATAGAGAGTGTGTGTTTGATTTCCTGTTTGTAACGCGGTTTCATGTAGTGGAACCCACTGATAAATTATCCATTTAGAGTTTTTCTTCTTCTTCTCTTCCCTTCTTTTTTTTTTTTTGTCCTTTTTGTAATCTTATATTTTGTAATTGGTGATGGTAATCTATCTTGGATGATGACTAGGATTTTGGGTTGCTTAGATCATGAATAGTAGAGATATATAAAAAATAATTTTATCATCAATATTTTTCAACTTTAAAAAGTAAAAATAAATTAATTAAATTCATCTATCATATTTAAATTAAAATGGGAGAAAAAATTATTTTAGGAGAGTAAATGAAATTGATGAATTTAATTTATTCGTTCTAATTTTTTTAAATTATAAAATATTAATAATAAAATATTATATATATATATATATATAGTTTGATTTATTAAATTTATAACAACATTGAAAAGGATATACTTCCGCGGATAGATGGCTCAACCCAAGTTATTATTATGCAATGAAAGATGATGTAATCATGTAATCCTATGAGAGACTGACAAGATAATGTAGTTTTAAAGAAATCTTTACTATTGACACTACTTTTATCTGGTTTGGTAACCTGGGCCTGGATAATAACGACCAACTAGGTGTCTTGGTGGATGACCTCATAATATATATATATATATATATATAAAGAAAATTTGTCAAATGTGCAAAATTAGAGATCTTGATTTTTTGGTTATGATTATTTATTTAAAATAATTTAGGCTCTTTGATTATCTTACTTAATCACTAACATTATTCATAAATTGTAATTTTATATTAGTTTCAATAACTATCTTTACAACTAATTCAAAACCACAATTTATGGGTAATGATATTAGTTGAATGAGATAGTTAAACTTAATTTAATTTTATTAGTTTAGTATACCTAGAAGGAAGCCATAAAGTTTTTTCTTGCGTTGACTTTTTTATGATATATCCTGTACTTTTCTTATTTTATCAAAGTTTTAAAGAATAAGAAATAAAAATGGTAGCATTTAAGAATTCTCTTAACAAATTGATGATGTAACTTGAAAAGAGAAAAAAACTCAAAATAATATATTTTATTTTGGAAACAAAGATAATAAAATACAAAAAGTTCAAGAAAAGATTTTTGATTAGAAGTTTCTTTCTTTTTTTTTTTTGGTAACTTGTATACAACTTTACGAGTAAATTTGTATACAAATTCGAAGACTATATATTTGAAATGCTAATTGTAATAATACAATTTAAGTTTCAGTATTGTATCTTGAATTTTAAAGAAATTGGTTTTAAATTTATTCCAATCACACTAGAGTTTTTCTTAAGCATTTGCTTGTGTTGAGTGAGTTTGTATTTCTCAATAGTCAATTCTAAGTTGGTAGATAGACGGTCTGGCAGTGCCTATGTTTTTTTCTAAAAGAAAATATAATTACAAGATAATTAAAAATCAGATTAATTGTTCAAGACTTGTTGAAATTAAATACTTGAGAATTTTCTCCTGTAGCATGCCAGAGATATCTATTTTCATAATAAAAAGAGAAAAATGTCTATACAAATTAGTGAATTTGCATGAACCTCAAACCCCTATCATATATGTAAATTGGAAGTCTACTGAGTATTGGTGCTACAAGCAAAGGAGAAGTTAAAAATGCCTATATAAGATATCAAATATAAGGGGATAAAATAAAATTTATACAAAAATAAGGGTTGTCATTTAATTTGTTGATATGCTAGATAATAAAATTTTAGGTCATGTTTATTACATGAGATTGGAAAAACCAATCCCATCAGTTTATTTATTTATTTATTTTCATCTCACTCTAATGGGTTAAATGAAACCCAACGAAAATGTGAGATAAATTAAACCCACCTCTCCCCATTTCTTCGACATGAAATTCAGATCCCAAATTGGTGAGGTAGGGCAATGGAGGAGCACGAGAAGAAGAGAGAATAAGGCATGATTGTGAAGGAGAGAGAGAAAGGGAGAGAATAAGGCAGATTCCAATCTTTCGATTTGAGCAATTAATCGGTGAGGCAGGCCAACTACCAACACGGTCAAGTTTGGACAAGGTGGAGGCGATGGTAACGTCATTTTCTTCTTCCATTTGATTGCACCATCAGGCTCCATCGGCTGTAGCGACGATGCTACTTCCTCCAATTTTTCTTCATCCAATGCTGCTTCCTCCACTTCTTCATATGGTGACAAGGTTGGTGATACTGGTTTCGTCTTCCTAATTGCTATTAATGTTTTTTTTTTTAAAAATAATTTAATTATTTAAAATTAATTTTATCCAATCTCATATTACACTAAATACATCATAGCACTAATATATCTAATCTTATATTACACCAAACATATTATGGCACTAATTTATCCAATCAAATCCAATTCTATGAAAATAATCTAATTCAATCCCACTTGTCAAATAGGGCCTTAGGGTTTGTGATCACCTAGCTAGTCATTGTGAATGGATGTACAAGTTTGGTTTGCATGTTGTGTGATGCATTTTGCATTTAAGTTATTTATAAGTAATTATTTATGTTGTATGATATAATTTGATTCAGTGACATGCTAAATTTTTATCAGTTTTTTTCAAGTATTTGAAAATTTTAACTTGACTAAAATATATATCATACTTTCTATTTATTTCATGTAAATCACCAAGCCAAGTGTAACTATGTAAGATAATCATATATGATATCTTCATTAACTATGATCTAATCCACTTTTATTAAGTATCCAACAACCTAATATATTACATATAATGAAATAATTAAACATCATAAGACAAAGAGTAATGCTACAAAATCCATTTTGTATTCCAATTTTGATTATAATTCATAAAGTATTAATTGATGAATAAATACTCATTACTTACTGTTAATTTCACAAAAAAAAAAAAATTATTTATTCATAAATTGACATAACATGAATTGGAATCAAATTGGGACAAAAAATATGAAATGTTTAGAGCATCTCCAATGCTATTGTATATTTTTGAGTTTCTATTAATGACACATCAACAATTTTTTTGAATATAGATCCATTTTGACAAGAAAAATATATAAATGTATATTTTCATCTCTAATGTAATTACCTAAAATAAGATATGCATCACTTTTAACCAATAACTATAAAACATATGTCACACTCTCTTACATTTTATATTTTACAATTAAGAGGAGAGCGAATGAGATAAATTCTGGGTGAAAAATGTAAGAAATCCTAGTTTGTATTTCTAGAAAAGTTTCTCAAGTGGGAAACTTACCTCCATATATTTATATATATATATTGTCATATCAGCTCTACATTTAGGTGATTACATTTGAGAGATTTTTTTTTTCCTCATTATCTTATCTATTTAGATAATTATATTGGAGATGTTATTAGTGTTATTGTGGAGGAAAAAAAAAACAATCATAGATAAAATAAACTAACAGTATAGCTTAATCTAGCAATCATTAAGAGAGTGAGTTTCCGTTTTACCTGAAGTAATTTTGTTTCAATGTCTTTTAAATTCTATCTGTTATTTGTTGAGTACACATCGAACATCTTGTCCAACATTCACCTACTACACAAAAGCAACCAAAAAAGAGCAAGTATGTGCAATTCCCACTTGTTATCAAGTACCAGTGGGGTACAAAATCCAAATCAATTGATTCAATTCGGACCAATCCAATTGCAACTTTAAAAGATCTCACGGACACAACCAATTACAAATTACTTAAACAAAAAGGGACTTTTACAATATTCTAAACTACCTTAAGGTACACATGGATTCACAAATTGGTAATTAATTTTTTTTTCATATAAATTGAAATTTAAACACAAAATATGAATTGAACCTAAGATCACAATATACCGATAAAAACTGTAAAGATGTTGTTGAATCTTTTATACAGAGTATTTATAAAAGTAAAAAAATAATAATAATAATTAATAAATAATGAGTTCAAATCCACTAAATGGGATGCCTATCATATTTCATACAGACCATATATATAAGTTTTACAAACTTTTGATAATTTAGCATCACCAACCGTAGTTGATAGTGATATGGAGCTGTTTACTTATATAATGTGTGACAACCATTTGTTTTATTCGTTTAATTAGTGGCTGGGAGCTAGATGGAGCAAGTCTCTTTTTGTTTTTTTAATTATTTTTAACTTGTTGCACGTGTGAATAAAATTTTCCTTCAACAGGTCGAACCAACACCATGTTTGGTAACCGATTTCCCATAAAATGAATGTAACTTTTACTATAAAATTTGAGTTTGTGTCTGTATTTCGATTAAATTTGCAATTTTTAAGAAAGTACGTACTTCGTAAGTTTTATCCAAAATTTACTATATAATCGTTTTATCAAATAAACACTCATATCTAATCTAGAAAACTCACTGTTTTTGATATGTTGCTACAACTTCTTCATAAGACATATCCGTCTGTTGATTACTGTTGATTTGCAAAAGAGTAAAATTTTTGTACAATTTATAATACGTTGTTTTAGAGATATAACAACATATGTTACGTATTAAGATCTTGTTAAGATCGGTAGAGACAACTCGCGTCACACAGTATATATTTACAACGACATGCGTTGGTTATTGTGGTTGACATCTAAAACACGCACTCTTCATGTCGCGGTACAATTTTTCTCCAAGTTATTATTAACATTTGTAAAGCATATTCACTGCACGTTCCGGTAAAATTTTCTTAAAGGATTTGCCGATTTGGACATTAGTGGTCACCACACCAAACAATCACTTTAAAACCTCTCTAGTCAATGTCTCTTGTATTTAGATTATGACTTGATTTGCTACACCAAGATAAGATCAGTCACACATTTTGTGCCAACAATAATTTAGTTTGAATCTTAACATGATGAAAACAGCTGGATCTTGCAAGGCAGCAACTAATTAAATGGCTACAATTTTCACTTCCTACCATCTTACAAGAAAATTAATAGGGAAACACTAAATATCAACACAACTACACCAATAATCTCTTGTTCTAGATCTTCTCAACATATAAAACTAATAAATATCTATCAAATTTCCTTTTTTTTTTTTTGTTATTTTTTTTTTACCGCACGCCCATTTCATCCCGTTTCATATATCAAAACAAATTTAATATAAAATTATGAGAACTTCATCTGGGTCCCTATGTTTTTGAAAAATTTCTCATTTTTAAATGCGAATCTGTTTATAGCATTTATGGTCCCTTACTTTTCAAAAACTCATCAAATTGGTCTTTCTATTATCATTTTGGTCCTTATGTTTAATATAGAGAACTTCATTTTGATTCCTATGTTTTTATTAAAAATGATGACAAAATTACTAATTTGATGAGTTTTTGAAAAGTAAGGGACCATGAAGGCTATAAACGGATTCGTATTTAAAAATGAGAAATTTTTCAAAAACATAGGGACCCAGATGAAGTTCTCCCTATAAAATTTTCACCAAAAAATCATTAATATATATATAGATATATGTATAATCCTCTTAAAAGAGATTGAGAGGAGGAAGAAAACAAGAAGAGACCAAGCCAATGCTCTAAGAAAATTCAATCTATACAACAATTCAGTTTTTAAGGGGGGAATCTAGAGAAAACTCCGGATCCAACCCTTAAAAACCTAAGATCTAAAAAAAACAAAGAGAAGAGGAAGAGAACAAGAGGAGACGAGCGAAAAATATGAGAAGATCGGATTTGAATAGAGAAATCTACTTCTACGAGCTTTCTCTTTCTAGAGTTTGAGAGAGTTTCTCTCTTTAGAAAGAGAGACTTTGAGAAGACTTTGACACAACCATTAATCAAGTTAATAATTATTGAAACACAAAATTCTAGTATTACACGTGAAGTGGTAGGGGTTGTTTGTTTTTTGTTGTTAATGGTGTTTAATTACACTTATTAAGTTATTTTTATTTTTTTTTTAAGTGATTAAATCACTTGAAACAATCCAAAAATAATTAAAAAAAAGTTTCAATTTCTGACTTTTAACTGAAGTATAAATATCTGAATTATTTTTTAAATATATTATTTCAAGTCTATCCTCCTATATAAAATATTTTCAAATTTGTCCTGCTTTTACATTATCCAGATCTCTTTTAATGCTCTAATACATATCAAATGTTTATTTAGAGACCAAATTGTAGACCAACTTTTATAAGTATTTGATTATTTTTGTTTAATTTTAGTAGAACATATATATTGCTTTAAGATCATTTATTTATTTATATTTAAACATATAAATATAATTTATTCTATTGTAATTTTTAATTATTTTAAGTATGAATAAAACATTATTAATATGTATATAAAAGTGTTTTAGTATTTGTTAAATAATTTATTTGTAATTATTTGTATCATATTAAATGAAATTATATAACAATTAATAGTATAAATAGCACAAATTTTATATTAATAGTTTTTAAATAATTTTAACTTAAAAAAAATTACTATATATTTAAAAACAAAAATATATATATCATTCATATTTCAGTTTAAAAATAAAATAAAAACAAAATGCTTAATGTATAGAGTTGCCCCTAACGTGGAACATAATCTTGTCTATAAATAATTACACGGTCGATGTTAAAAAAAAATAATAATAATAATTCCACGAGTTGGTTTGTTCATACATGGTTGACTGTCAATTAATCGAAAGGGGGTACAACTGATTCACTGTTTTTATTCTAACTTTGCCTTTCTAAAAGTTTACTGCACATGTGCCAATGTCCGTCACCCTCAACAGTTTCTAGTCCAGAAGTTTCTCAAATTTGCAGGGATTTGCGTGTTGGAAGAGCGGGTTCTGTACTATTTTGCCGGTTGAGTCACGTTTGTGTTGTATTTTACTTTTTATAGAAAATTACACTAATACCACTAACTTTTAGGTGAAATTAGACATATTTTCAAAAAGATTTATTACATAAACCGCAACAAAAGTTCGTTGAAACCGGTTAGCATTAATAATTGACCGGCCAAAACCTTGAAAAAGTCATATATTTATCCGTCTACTTCAATTTGTATGTCAACCCCTACACTACCTACACAATAGAGTAATTAACTATTATACTATGGATAGTATTAACATGCACACCACCCCTTAGTAAGGGTGGTTGCTATGGAACCGGAGAATGTAGTTGCCATTGAGAAGATGGACGAGGAGCTGATGATGGTTGTGAAGTCAGATGCATTTGATGGAAAACAGGGCCTCGTAACATAGTATGCCTTTGAACACGACACCATTGACAATGCACAAGATAGGGCCGAGGTAAGGAGCGACTATCTTGGGTGATGGGAGTGTTGAAGACCAGTGTGTTGGATGCCAAAGGCGCTGAAGGCCGTTGATCGCAATTGCCTTGATTTTCAGATTTCAAATAGGAGACGACAAGATATGTAGATGCAAGAAGTGGAGAAGAATTGGATTGATGATGACTCAACAAGATATCTTTGTTTATTTACTTCTCATGTAATTCATTAAAGGAAATAAGTGTTTCCCTATCATTGACAATGTCAATGATAGATTTGTAGTCATCGTTGAAACCATCTAAGATTTTCTCAATGAAATTCTCATGATCCATTGATCGGGCTAAAATTAATGCATGATTTTATACTCTCAACCTGCGCTGTTGTGGTGAAAACTTGGGTAAAATAAGGCTATTCTAGTGTTTTATGAGTGTTTTGCGCAGAAATTGAATAGAGAAACTGAATTGTAATTTTTTAGGTAAAAGTGTAATTTTCAAAAGTTGAGAGATCTTTTTTATAATTTATTCGCATGTCATGACAATAGGTTATAAACTTGTAGCCCAAACCAGTAGATAACATGCAGGCATTGTCCGCAAGCATGCTATCTACGTGAATGGGCTACACCTAGACTTGTTTTTTTTTCATGCGTAAATAACTTGCAGAAGAGTTTCAAGTGGTCAAAGCACGTGTTTATGATTCAACAAAATTTCTGTGCTGATTTTACTCATAAAGAATCACCATTATTGCCTTCGAAGATTTTTAGTTGATTGGTCGAAGCCAATTTAGTCAAGTACAACACGTTTTGAAAAAGGTCTGTAATGAGGTCAATGATTAGTTTGCAGGGTATATCATGACATCTAAAGCAGAGATTCAAGTGGGCAATATATGGTATTGAAAGGAGAACATTTTGGAGTAAATTTGGAGGGCTTTAGTTGGCAGTCGGTAGAGAATCAAGAAAAAAGAAAGAAAGTCAATCGGTGCTTGAAAAATATCTCGTCATTCTCATATAAATTCACATTTTTTATAGACAAAGGGGGCTTTCTCTCGATTTTTAGGTTTTTCTAGCTCTTTTGGATGCCAATAGAGAGGACTGAGAGGAGTGAAGTTTTAAGAGAGTCTCAATATTGCCAAAATTCAATGTACTCCAGTTTATTCAAAGGGAAGAAACATCTCAGAGAATACAACACAGTAACTATCTTATTTGTTTGGTTGATTATTTTAATGTCGATTATTTTTGTTTCAGTTTTAGGCACTGTGTTGTTCAATCTTATGTCGAACTAATATTAATTTCTAAGACTACAATGTAGTCAATTTATTTCATCGCTTATTCAATGATTTTTCTTGTTAATTGATTATTATTTTCTTTTATATTTGTATTTTGTTTTATTGGAACTTAATACTATCACTTAAATAAGGCTTATTAATCGATAGATCTTATAACTATGATGCACTTGACAAAGGTATCATATGTTAGACGTTAGTAGAATGGCATAATTTATATAGAATAATATAAAATCTAAAATTTCGTTTTATGAAAATAATTTATTTTTGCGATGAATAATGTTTCTAGATGAATATGTCTGTGTGAGTAGTAATTTTTGGAAAGTAGATCTTGCAAATTAGAAGTTCCGAAATTAATATTAGTGTTAAAGAAAATTGAAATGAATCGAAAATAAGTCCATTCGAATAGATTGTAGGTGATTCGAAACTTAATGGACAAAAAGGTCCTTTCGATTAATTAGGGAGTGATAAAGTAAATTTAAAGTACATGGATGTATAAACAAATTTCAGTATAATTCCTGAATAGACCGGAAATAATTTTTAAACACGAGAAAATAAAATAATGTAAAGTGACTGCATCTGAATGTGCAATCAAATTTTAGTGGAGTTTCCGGATGTACTAATTGAATTATAATAAAATTTTCAGATGAACCGAAAATGATTTTTGAATGTGAAATTGGCATGGTAATGAATTAAGGATTATAATAAAATTGAGTGATAAGAAAATTATCAAAAATGGCATAATTATATTGAATACTAAAAAATATGGACATGAGTATTTTAGAAAATTAGAAAGTATGGATGGAATGCATGACAAGTGGCATGAAAAGAAAAAAAAAGAGAGCATTGCATGAGTAACATGTGGTGTGAATTGGAATAAAAAAGAGAGTGCATGCAGGATAAATTGCAAGAATGCTTGAAAAAGAACACATGTGTGATTGACATGTGGAAAAAGAGAGTAAGAAAGTTTGACAAGTGTGATCCATGCATGAAAAGAAAATGACAAATGTAATGAAGATGTAAGAGCTATATAAGTGAAGGTTTAGAAAAGAAAAATCAAATGCATGAAACAAATGAATGAAAGAGAGAAAAAGGGGTGTGTTTCAACCATGAAAGGGGCGTATTCTGCCGAGAGAGAGACTTGAGTGTAGCAACCATTTTTGATCATTTGAGACCATTTTTGAGAGATTTTCAAGTCCAACAAGGTTGCATGCAAGTCTAAGAGCAATGTACATTCATTTGGAGTTAGTTTCAAGAGATAATAATCTAGTTTTCATGAAGTTATTTATATAAATTAGTTGAATATATGGTTCTTTATGATTTTATGTTTGGGGTTTGAGGATTTAAGACCTCAAAATTGTAAATGTTGTGTTGCATGTGGATTTGAAGGAAAGTTGATGCTTATTTGCTTGTAAATCTCGATCAAGATAGGATTTAATTGTTTAATTTGATTTTGGTTGTTTTTCCATGAAATGTGATGAGATTATGATGAGGTTTAGTGATTTAATTTGAAGAAATGTTGGTGTGTGATTGCATATGGTATACAGCTAAGATACGTATCAATTTGAGTTGATTATTTTGCCATAAAATGTGATATAATTTTTATGTGCATATAAGTGTAAGACTTGAAGAAATGTTGGTGTTATGTGTTCGTATGTGATTCGGCCAAAAGGGATTAAATGGTTTAATTTGAGTTCAAATTAATTGAGTGAATTTCATACATGTAAATATGTTATAATGTTGAATTTTAATGTTGAAATGAGAAGCAAAAATATGTTTTATGGAAATGTCATGGTTCAACCAAGAAGGAAATTAAGTGGTCCAAATTGAGCATATTTTATTTAAGTGGTTTTCATGCATATGAATGTGTTAGAATATTGAAATTTGATATTAAAATTAGAAGTAAAATTTTGATATACAATCTGCCATGTTTCAGCTAGGAGTGTATTAAAGTATTAGACAATTATTTTTTAATGATTTAAATGATTTTATAAGTTATCTTGATGATAAAATTAACTTGAAATTGAAAGGAAATGCATTGGATGGCAAATAACTATTTTGCGGTCAAACTTTTCATAATTTCACAGTTGTGATATTTTATACATTTGAATTGAATTTACACTATATTAAATGTGTTTGAGTGCAATTACAATGAGAAAAATTGAATAGAATTGACGGTGTAAAAATTGGTCTAAGTTCAGCCAAAATGAATAGGATGACTCAAAATTTTCATTTAATGCGTTATTGTGAAATTTAGGCTTAAATTGACGTGTTTTACGTACTTGAGTGTTAGAAAATTTGAATGAAAATTGTATGTGAATAATTAAGGTTGGTATGACTTAAAAAAAAAAAAAGGTATTTCGATATTCTTGCATAATTAGAAGTTATATGTTGATGCGTGTGTAAGTTTTAAATGGATATTATACTTATATTAAAGTGTAGGTGAAGTGATGAGTTAAAGAATGACATGAAAGAGTGGTTTACTAAATTGGGTAGTAAGTAGTGAGTGTGGCTATTTACAAAGTTTTTATGAACTTTATCAATTGATTATTTATAACTGCAAATAATTGTTTTAGTATCCGATTTATTATGTTTTATCAAGCAAGTTTTTAGCATGTTATCATTATTTTTATAATGCATGTATGCTTTCTTAAATTATGTTATAAATATATTTATTTTAGAAGTAAAGTAAATTTGTAGTTTGTACAAAATACATGCATAGAAGAGATATGTTAAGAATATTTCGAAGGTTTTAGGCTTTTGCCTTTAAAAGGAAATATTTTGGCTATAAACCATATATTAGAGAAACAAATGTTTACGAGCTAAATCAATATGTTTTCTAACAAAGTGAAAAAGAAAAGTTTTAAATATATTGAAAGGATTTTGCTTTTGGTTTACTCTAATCCCCAATTATAGCCGGCCGAAGTACCGTATATGTGTACAATAGAGTGGTTGGGAGAGTCATTAACTTGGGGGGTTTGAGTTAGTATGTCACTCTCTACATGTATATGATAATGTAGATCTGCTTGATGTTTTGGGAGGAAAGGGTAGAAATCATGACCCTAGAGTTCCCACATCTGCGACTACACAGGTAACATTCTTTAGTTCTAGTGACGCATAAACGTACAAGGACGTAACAATGAGTTTCCCTCAGTTATCTTATAATGCAAGCTTAAGAAAGAAAAACACGTTATTAGACGTGAGATTTAGGAAATGAGAAAAATTTACGATTATGAAATTATTATCAAATTTCAAATAGAAATATTTATATGCTATATGCTAAATTTATAGTTTTATCAGTTCGAAATAAATTATTAGTTTTTAAAACTATTTTGGGAGGATATAAATTTTAAAAGTAAATATCGTACTTTAAAAAGTTTACCCACTTACTGAATTTAAATACTCACTACTCTTTTCATGTTAAAATACTTACCATTCTTTTCATGTTTTTATAAAAATCCTCTATAGGTGTAGAAATATTTATATGCTATATGCTAAATTTATAGTTTTATCAGTTCGAAATAAATTATTAGTTTTTAAAACTATTTTGGGAGGATATATATAAATATCGTACTTTAAAAAGTTTACCCACTTACTGAATTTAAATACTCACTACTTTTTTCATGTTAAAATACTCACCACTCTTTTCATGTTTTTATAAAAATCCTCCCTAGATGTAGGTGTGAGCCAACAATCAAAAGGAACTTCGTTGAGCGTGCAAGTGGCTAAAGACGCGACATTATGGCATTGGTTTATTTTGAAATACCATGTACGTGCATAATTATTTAAAACTTAATGTATGTTTTGTAAATATTATTTTGGAAGATATATACACTTATGCTTTTGTATTATGTTTTAAAATCATGTGTGCATACTATTTTTATGTAAGTTCAATGATTTCGAATTGTCTTTTAAATTGAAATCATGTTGTGGTTGATTGTGAAAAAGAAATGAGGGCTTAAGGCCTATAAGTTGAGATTGTGTGGTTTTTGAAGTGCATAGGTTTTCTATCATGTTTTTGTAGGGTGAAATTTTTAGAAAAACAATCATTGTATTGCCGAAATTTTTATAAACTTTGTTTTGTAAATACACTTTAAAAAAAAAAAAAAAAATTCCACCTGCTTCCATTTGAAAAGAAATTCTAAAATTTTTAAAAAGGTTTTCAGTAAAAAGTAAAATGTTTAACTTCACGATAACCTTTCAGCCAAAACAGATCCTAACAAGAATGTCATCATGAGATTGCCGGGCAGACTGCCTAGTTATATAAGGAAGAGAGGCTCGTCAAATAGACATATACCTGTAAGAATTATGTAATCTTATATGAATAATTGAAATTTAATGAATTCATGATAGTTTAATCTACATAGACATATAGTAGATTAATTATCCTGGGTAATATTAATTGAGTGTTCGAAAGAGGTTGGTAATTAATTTAGAGTTTTATCCAATTAAATACAATATAAAAGTAATTATTTTTGTGAAAATAAAATAAGAATAGATTGATGAAATAAAAAGGTGAAATTGTGTCTTAGATTTACTAATCTATTGTTAGTTCCATCAATTAAATTGTTTGTTTATTTAATTTTTATTTGTATTGTTATTAAATTTTTTTATTTAATTAAACTCAATTCTTTTTTAATTTTGGTAGTTTGAATAAAGTTGTTATCAATCAATTTTGGTAATTGATACATAAATGTAACAATTATCCCTGTGAGAACAATCTTGATTTACCATTATATTATATTATGATCGTGTACACTTGCACGCAACCTATTGTAATTAGTGCATTAGGAATTTATCTATCATCCATTAGCTTGTCAAGCCTAGCAAGTTCATTGGCACGAGCTTTGATAAACTACATGTCCGCAACAATGGATTTGGCATTTTCGGTGGTGTGCTTGATTTGTTCTTTGACTTGCTTGAAGTGCCCACGAGAAGGCTTGGTATATATGTTAGCAAGAACATGCCAAGCATTAGTAGATGTTTGTTATTAAGAGATGAGAGGAATGAGAGACAGGGTGAGAGCCAACCAGAGCATTGAAGATCAGTTTGTCTTAGTGTAGCCATGTTTGATACTATGGATTTTGAGAGAGGACGTTGTTGACAATGAAAGTAGGCAGAGAAGTAGGATATGATCCATCGATGAACTTGTAGAGACGATACCCAATTAAAAGTCCTTCCATCTGAAGTTTCCAAAAACGATAGTTGGTGGAGGAAAGTTTAATAGTATTGTTGGCAATGACAATGATGAGGGGTTTTGTAGGTTTATGTGTTGGGAATTGTAAGTTAATTATTGTTGTTGGTCATTGTTGATGATGAAGCTATTGTTGGTGTGGAGAAGAGGAGAGAAAAGAAATTTTTTGGCTTTAGAGAAAAAAGGTTTTGATAGCATAAAAAGATTTAGAGAATGAGAAAAAATTATAACATACTAAACATTAGCAAACCAAACATTCAAGTAATATTTCTAATCCTAAAACTATTAAAAATAGAAAACCTAATTTCATTTTAATCCTAAACTAATAGATAATAACATTGAAAAAGAAAAATAAATCCTAAACTTATGAAAATCCTAAAACTCCTTAAAGAATATAAAAAATAAGGAAATCATAATTATAATCGTAAATTATAAATTTTTTATTAGATATTACTCTAAAGTAAGTTTTCTACTATTTTTACAAAATTAAGATCATGGATAAACAATTTTTGATACTATCTTTTTTCCACAACTTCAAAACGGGAACAAAGCTTGCTGGTCTTGACGATTCATTAAGGAAAACATAGTTGACTTAAGTGCATCGAATTTAACAATGCAAACTTTTAATTAATTAAAATTAAATTAATAATTTAGTGATCACATAGTCATCATTATCATTCAATGAACTAAGAACAAAAGCCTGTCCACCGACACCCTAACAATTAAATATTACTAACTAATTATCATTCGAGGAAAAAAAAACAGGTACGGAACATCACATTTTTATTAGAAAAATTTTTAATGTGGCCCCTAAAATTTAAAGAAAATTTATTTTTAAACATAAATATAGTTTAATTATGTCTGGTGCCTAGAGTTTTAAAATCTCATCAATTAATTCTTCCTAAGTTGATCAGTAGTCAAACTTGATGGTTTTGGGGATATTATTGTCTTTAGATATGAAATTTTCACATGTTAGCACCAAATGAATCATATATATATATATATATATATATATATATATACTTAAATTAATTATAAAAGAAAACATTTTACATCTCTATTGTCCATTAGATGGAATGGATGATGGAGATCCATTTGTAAAAATTAATTACTAATATAATAAATTAAAAAAAAAAAAAATCTTCACCATCCATCTTGAGATATATGGTGAAGATCATTTATGGAATTATTTTTAAAAGTTAAAAAAAAAGAAAAAAAAACATTTTTAAAAGATCAACGATGATCTCTATTAGTGATAGAGATGGAGGTCCATCGACAAACTTCTCGCAAAGAACTAAAGTTGATCTAGTAGTGGAACCAAATTGAACCATATCAAACATCCATCTGAATATTATAAAGCCAAATCAAATGTTAATCTAGTTTCCAACCAAATCAATGTTTGATCTAGTTTACCAAAACCAAAGCGGATAAGCTAATGGGAACCAAATCGTTGATCTAGTTCTAGTGAACCATATCCAACAATGATCTATGAGAAAACTAGACTAATGTTGTCGTGGATCTCCATTAGAGATTGTTGATTCCTAGCAAAGGTTAGCGATCATTTTGTTTTTAAGATTTTTATTTTTAAAATTGATTCTATAATTTTATTTTTGTATGTTATTTTTGCTTTTTTTTTTTAAGTTTTATATTATTTTAAATATAATTTTTTAATATATATAATTTTAACTATTTGATCCAGAATAAAATTATCTTTTTGTTTTTCCATAAGTTTTGACCAATAAAAAACAGGTCAAATAAGTCAAATTGATTACTTTTTAAAATTTTAGGGATTAGGTATAGTAAAAATCCATTCGCTCTTCAAATTAGAAATTTTCTTAAGCATTAGAGATCAATTGAAAACATATCCTTTTGTAAAGATTATGAAAATCAAAGAGTATAAAAGCAACCAGAAGTAGTCTAGGAAGTAATTAAGGTTTAGGAACTAGTCCCACTTTCAAGGGAAAAGGGACCAAAGGGAGTTTTTTTCTTTAAAAAAATAAAAATCTGGATTCAATCGAAACTAATAATGATAGATATTAAGGTACAGTCTAGGAATTAGTTCCCAAAAATGGATGGGTAGTGGTGGTATTAAACCCACATAATGTGGGAGGAGAGGAAAGAGTGGAGAGATAATGCATTCAAACCCGTATAATGTGAGAGGGTGTGAAACCCACGACCTCCAAAGGAAAGACGGGGGTCAGAGTGGAACATAATTAAATAAGAGATTTGTTTTGATTAAAATAATAAAAGCAACAAAAGCTAGTAAGGAAACCAGCTGCCACGCACATACTTGAGCTGTGCCCGTGTGAATGAATTGAATTAATGAATATTCTACCACGCATGTACAATGAATAGTTAAAGAATATAAATATTTTAATCATATGTTATTTAATTTGTGTCTTCAGGGAATATATATATATATATATATTTCAGGGAATATGCTTAGATGAACACATAATGTAAATAATTGGATTCTTTACATAAATAAAGAATAAAAATAAGTTTACACTCTCATGTTTTTAGAAGAATAAAAATTTTATTTTTATTATTATTTAAATTTTTTACATCTAAAATTATTAAAATTTGACTATCTTATTAGTTGGATAAAATTATTTCTCAACAACAATCTTTAAATTGATAATAAAAATAACTATTTAATAATATCTAAAAATTATTATTAATGAATAATCTTTTTCAATCAATAAAATAATTAAATCCGTATAATCTTATTTTATTTGAAAGACATTATAATCTTTTTGACTCAACATTTATTAAGCGGCAAGCGTCAACCCTTCAATCTATAGGATTTTGTGGGGCATTTATGTTACAAATGCCGGTGTTCAAAGTATGAGATTTTCTACTCTTAGACTGGAATTTAGAAACCATTTTGACTAAGGGAACTTTCCTTCCTGTTTTTGTACTATGAGGCTAGTAAGGACAAAGATGAGATGAGATTAGTTTTCTTCTTTCAAAGTTTTATATAGAATTTTCAGATGAGGTGACCACTGACCATGTGCTACTTGGAAGTTTCTCTACGAAACATTTTAAATTAATCCAGTGTTCACATCGGTTAACATTACTGGCACTAATCCAACAAAAGCCATTTTTCTTTTGACGGTTTCGCTTGTTCATCAATATTCAATGTGATGATACTACACCTATACATAATATTAACACATCTTAATCTAACATATAAGTTGCACGTTTCCATTACTCGAACATGTGAGATGTCAGTCTGAATTCTGCAATTAGAATTGCGGAAATGCTCCATGACCAACTTTGATCCCAAATGTTATGTGCATATTTCGATAGCACGATCGATGGAAATTAGAACCTTCGAAATTTCAAAAACGGCTAAACACATTTCAGGAATAATAATAAAACAACTAACTAAACTTTTATCAGCTACAAATCTTAAATTAATACACGAATTTCAATAGACAAGAATATAATATAACAACTAATAGATAATTAGATAAATTAAATCCAATCTAATCTTCAAAACTAAAACTAAATTTTGTTTCTTTTTGAAGAACCTAACTTTTGTTATTATGATAAATTGAAATAGTAACATGTTATTGAACTGCATACTAATTAACCAAATCCTTATTAAGTATTAAAATCAGTTATAATCTTATTTCAATTAAGATTAGTTAATTAGCTCAAAAAAAAATTAAGATTAGATAATAATATTATACATTAATAAAAAAAATGCTACTAAATAAGTATGAATATCAGTTATATTCTTATTACAATTAATACTAAACAATAATATTATTTATAAACAAAAAAAAGGTAATAAGTACAAATCATAAGGAAATATTTTAAAATTTTCTTCCTAATTTCCAGTACTTGATACCTATTACTCTTTTCTTTGGGGTTTACTTAGAATCTCCAAAGGAGTCTAGCCCAAGCCCAATTATTCTTTGAAAAACCCAAACTTAGATTTTATGACAGCCACACCTAATTACTTTCAATCTCCCAACTCGCATATTTACTCATTTATCTTTTAAAATATCACTTGGACATCATAGAGTTAAATTTGCTTCAAGGATGAAAATATCGATATTGATAGTGTTAATGCTACATTTAGATCATTAACTAGAGCGTCAGATTTTTAGCCTTATACCAGAGAGGTGTGGTGGAAGTTGGGTGTTACTATATCCTCTTTGAATCACAAGGTGTGGCGTCTTTAGAGTTTGAGCCAGTAAGGCATAAGTCTAGATTTCAAAGCTCAAAGATGTTACCTACTTTACGGAGTAAAAAGTCAAAATCCTACGAGTACAAATAAGCGAAGGACTTGACTAAGGTTCAATAAATATTTTGTGAAATTTCCTAAAAAACAATAATGAAATGAATATTTATTGATTTTTTCCCAAAGCTTGGGTGGGTTATAGCTTGGCTTATCCTGCATGTTAAGTCCGCCCAGGTATAGAAGAACTTTACGGTTGAAGGTTGTAGTGGATCCTTCAATCTACAAAATTTGTTTCCATATTCCCTAAAAAAAAAATAAAATTGTTTAACAATCGTATATATCTCAATGTAATTATTGAAGTGATTGGCATGCATATTATGATAGGTGATAGTATCTCTTAACAAAGTTAAGGTAATCGGGACCAAGCTAGTAGAACTCTAGTGACACAGCCTAAATAAGCAATCTCCATATGACTGGAAGTCTTCAACATCAGAATGAGAGATAACTCGTATATATGAGAGAAAATTCTATTTTTTCTTAAATGAGATGAAAGTAAAGTATCAAATCTTAATTTAAAGTCAAGACATAGCCTGTGCGCAACAACTGCGCCACAAGGCCATTGACCATCATACAGTTATTTAACATACCTATAAATCACTTCGAATATTTTTTTTGATCATTCTCAGTGATCGTATTTGTGGGGAAGACAGAATGCTTATACATTTAATTATATTATAAACTTTTTTTAAAAAAAAAAAAAAAAACTATATTATAAACTATTTTCACAATTGTTTCAACCTGTTGATTTCTTAGTGGGAATTTAGGACTTTTGTCTTCCTTGAAGTTCCTCCAGACTAGAAAGCTCTTTGGACCATGGCTTTGGAGAAGCCATATTAGATTTTGTTTTTTATTATTATTATTATTATTTTTTGGCAGGTAAGTTTTTGGATAAGATGTTCTATGCCATCCCAGAAAAGAGAGGAGTTCAATACATAACATGCATTTTCTGTACACAATTACGCCATACATGTCATGCATTTTTTATATAATTTATTTAATTCAGTAGATTATAAATGTGATTCGATATATATATAAATGCAATTGAACACTTAAAAGGGAATATTTTAATATTTCCATGGTGCATCTTTTATACAAATCACTTTGTATGGTAGTGAAGCAACGATAATTGAATATCCATGTCACATAATGTAATAGAAACATAAGATAGATAATGTGTTGTTTGTATACTAGACATTCTCTTGAAGAGGAGAAAGAGAGAGGGTAAAAAAAAAAAAAGAGAGGAAAAAAAAAAGAATTAGACAATGGGATAATATACAGAAACTTACCCACTTTATCATGTTGATCCTATGTTTATTTGATAGTAAATACACTATGCATTCTTACTTAGAATAAAAAAGAGAGGGAGAAAAAACGAAAGAAAGTTAGGCATGGGATTTCCCTACCTCTCCTTGGGCTCATTTGGTGCCCTGGAAATCTTGTGGGTTTGGTAAAAAATATTTTTCCATCCTGACCATGTCACTATTTAGAGCAAGGGTGGGAGGGACAGGATATTTTTTCATGGTTTTTGTAAAAACACCCATTTTTATAAGTTTCAAAAATCTCAAACAAGTGGGATTTCATTTTTTATATTATATTTTGTATTTTAATTTATTATTTATATTAAATTATTTAAAAATTAGTTCATTACTTATTTCAAAAAAAGTTAATTTATGACGCATTGCTTGAAAATCAATTTACTATAGCATTAAATTAATTTAATCCAGTCACATTGACTTGCAGGAAGGAGTGAAGAGTAATTAAATGATAGAGTTCAATCCGTATGTGATTAAACAAATCCCAAGTAAATTGTAATTTGCTCCTTAAAATAAGTGAAAAACCTAAACAAGCTAAACCAAATAATTGTGAGATTCACCTAGCACAAACAAACCAAAAACTCTTATAAATTAATTAATAAAGCTCGAGACTTACATTTGTAGTTATTTTCATGGGTAGAATTCAACATTTTTTAAATTTATTATCAATAAGTTTTCTAATGACAGAATGTTTTTCTTTGCAAATTCGATTTTTCCTTATACACATCAACATCCCGTTACCCAGAAAAAAAAAATCAAAAATTTGATTTCGCAAGATAACAATTACAAATTAAAAGAAAATTTTGGAAAATGGCAAAAAATATATATAATTTTTGAGAATAACACCGAAAAATTGAATAAATCTTTTAGCACTGTTTAGTTCATGAATAAAAACTGTGAATTGTGCAAACTACTTAGTTGGTGAATGCTAATAATACTTGAAAAACTCATTTTAATTTGTAATTTGGTGTTATTTTCAAAAATCAAACTTTTTTGTTAGGACAAAAAATTCCCTGCAAACTAATTACAATAAAATCTAAAAAAATTAAAACTGAATAAGAAAGCCAAAGGAAAACTTTTAGAAAGATCATAAAAAATTTTTGACAATGACATTTATTTTAATTTTTTCACTTGAGTCAATAAGATAAAACGCGCAAACCTATAATTGTTTTAATTAGATGTTGAAAACAAGATTAATTAAGACAAAAGATTGTTGTTGTTGATGTTGACGATGATACTTTAGCATTCTTGGATTTTTATTAAATTTCGTATAAGATTGTTCAAGTTTATAGTAGTTTATAATAAGGAAAGTTGAAGCCATTGAAGATCCAGCTGTTTTCAATTTAACTCCTCTTTAAGTCTTTATCTTGAAAAAAATTGTTGGCTTAAAATTTATCCAACCATCTTAAAATAGCAATCATGTTTTGAATGTGGGCTTGAGTTGGATCCAAAATTAAAAAAGTTTGAGATATTGACTTGTACGATGAAAAGAGTTTGGTAGGTAATTGGTGTGTGGTGACCACTAATGGCAAAAGTAATTATCAATGGATATTTACTATTAAGCAGATTTTTTTATATGTTTCCATTGATCAGTAAGAGCTAACAAACAATTGACGAAAATTGAAGTAATCTAACAGTTAAGGAGTAGTTTGTATTTTGTATTTTTTATTTTATACGGTCATTGATTAGTAATAACAACCATATGATGGTATAAAATTATAATTTACTAGAGAAAAGTAATGTAGCCTGATGACAAAGCCATTTCCCACTTATTACATCTCAAGTTGCAAGTTCAAACTCAACTCCCCCTACTTGTGTAGATAGATTTTTTCAATTTATATGAACAGCTCTCTCTTTCATTTTCTGAAAGTAATGATCCGAGCCGTATTTTATAATTCTATTTCAACTTATTTGGATAGTAATCCGACTCAGTTTTATATAGTGAAAGTGTGTGTGTGTATTATTTACAACATTATCTTTAAAAATGAAATAAGATAAAAAATAGAGAAAACAACTCATGAACACTTGGAAATTCTAATGTTTTTGGAACATTGACTTAGATAGCTACTTAGATAGCTAAATCCTTATTAAAATTAATATGCTATTAAGAGCTGTTGTTTCAAATCTGTTTTTTTTTTTCAGTTAAATTCAAAATATGCAGTCTTGAACTCTCATTTTATATGTGTATATATATATATATATATTCGTTTTAATTAATAATACGTTTAGTCACTAATAAGTCAAGGATAGAAGTAATGTACATGTAGAGGCTGACGATCTAGTGGGGCTGACCAGGTCATGCCTCCCCATAAAAAAATAATAATATTATGATAATTAAAATTAAATATACACTGTTCAATTTATTAAAATGTTTACTCTGATATCTCCTAAATATTGTATTTCAACAGATTGGTCCTTCAAACAACATTTCCTAACTCCACCTCCAAGTGCATGTAATCAATATATGGTATGTCCAAACTAGTTCTCACGTGATTTGATCAACTAAAAAAAATAAATGGAGCGTGGTAGGTTACTTCAATGGTAACAATCCTATTTGATATATTTGTGTATGCCAAATGCAAGCTCAACAATTACCAAACTGTGTGACAATTTTCTTTTAGTATTTGTGGGCCGTCTCTTACTTTTATGTGGGTTAATCCCTCCTATTTTTTGATTCCCAAGTTGTACCAAAACGCTTATCATTCGGTCTAAATTGTACTCTATGTTAGTCCTAATTTAAAAAAAAAAAAAAAAAGAAAATATAAATGAATGTCGCATCATAAAACACTAGTGCACTATGGTTGGTTCTAACATAAAAATAAAATAAAAGTAAATTATACTATGCTATAGAATATAAATTATAGGCTTTAGACGATTTCGTGGATTTTACTACTTTTCTTTTTTTAAGTTGACAATCTAGTACAGTCAATCACTCAATTACAGGAGATTTTAGTATTATATTAATATGCATCTTAATAATATATATTTAAAGAAGTCATTTGATCTTATAAAATATGTGATCTATAAACTTAGTTTTTTTTTTTTTAAACACATATTGCAAATACATATTATAAGTACAGTCAACATAAATCGAGTGTCTTTTTAATTATTAAAACATATATTTTTAGACACCTGTCCTTTCAACACATGTTAATAATTTTTTTTGTTGATGAATTTTTTATGTTTGACGTTGAGAAAACAATCCGAAGTAATAACCTCAATAATGCATTTTTTTTTTAATTAGTGATTTAAAATTTATTTTAATTACAAAACAGTGTTATGTTTTGTTAGAGTCCTTGTTAGAATAAAATTTAATATTTATATCAGGTGTTAATGAGAATAAATAAATAAATGTAAATAAATTTCAACCATTTATTTATACATATATATAATACAAGATTGTTAAAAGTTCGACAAAAATTAGATTGATTCATAGCCAAATATAATTTCAAGTATCATATGATCAGTTTGTTATAAGTCGATGGTTTTCTTAGTGGGAATTGAGGATTCCGAGGCTTCTATACATAAGATCGTTAGAAGTTTAATGAACGATTTGATTGATTTGTAACGAAATCTAATTTTAAGTATCTTATGATTCGTTTGTTACGAATCAGTGGTTTTCTTAGTGGGAATTGAGGACTTTGAGGCTTCCTCTAAGACTAAAGAGAAACCAGGTTGGTCTCCTATCTTAGGGACGGTGGATTGGATCTATAAAGAGTTGATATTTTGTTGGTTTGGTAATGCCTTTTTGGGTGGTAGGTAGATGTTGGATCAGATGTTCTCTGTCTCCTCATTTCATTTACAAACAGGAGGAAAAATTAATTTCACTTTAGGGTAAAATATAGACACACTTTAGCACGTTGATCCCTATTTCTAATTGAAGAATTATGTGCTTTACAATATGCATCGTGGAAAATAATAAGTACCTAATTTAACAGAATAAGATTAACTTCTATTCAAAAACAAGACACACCTCATTAAATTTACTTTTGTAATTTAAAAATAAGAGACACTATACAAAACTGTACGATTAGTATCACTTACAAAATTTGAATGCACGGATGATTAATTGGTAAAAACCTTTTACGTTATATCAACCAAATCAACATTAAATTTTGCAAAAATAATATTTGTAGGTGTATATATTCACCAATGAGCGTCCGCGGCAACACGGTTTTGATATGCTTTGCACTATCATAGTATTGCGTCACCATAGTACATTTCTTTTCGATGGCCTTTTGACCCCAAAAAAGTGGTTTGATAAAAACCTATAGCTTTGAACTGGGCATGGAGATGACGGTATCTAATCAGCCTACACCACCTCAAATCCAACAAATTATTTTTAAAAAAATAGATAAGTTCATTTACAAAATATCAAAATCCTATATGGATGACTTGTAAATAAATGGGTGATGGGTCCAATCGAACTACATAAGCAGTAAACCGCGTTGTCAACAGGAAACAACAATGTTATTTTTTATTATAAAAGGAAACAAAATGTTCTCTCTTACTTGGTTTGTGTTTACTGGGCAGACATGCAATCACATACCTGTCTTTTTTCAATTGGTTCTATTGCAAGAAATCTATCAAATCTATTCTCTGATTTTGATCAAGTAGTAGTACTGTTTCTTCCAACTAATTAAAAACAGAAAAATCTATTTTCTATTATGCAAGCTGCCTGGAAGGTTGGTTTTTCCTAGATTGTGTTCATGCGTCAATCAAATCATTATTCAATCCACAATTATAAATACCCTTTTAGCTCCTCCCTCACACTATCCATAATTTGGTCTATAAAATTTTTGAAATTTGATACGTATATAGTACCACGATAAACTGTTGAATCCAGCATATAACTTGAATCCAGGACTAGATGGAACCACGACGTGTCCACGGTAGTAGTAGTGGTTCCGCTAGCTCCGGCACCTCTTCGAGTTACAGAGGGGTTCGTAAGAGGAAATGGGGGAAATGGGTATCCGAAATCCGGGAGCCAGGAAAGAAGAGCAGTAGAATATGGTTGGGGAGCTTTGAGACGGCAGAGATGGCCGCAGCGGCTTATGATGTGGCGGCGTTGCATTTCCGGGGACGTGAAGCCCGCCTCAACTTTCCTGAATTGGCTGATTCTCTTCCCAAGCCAGTTAGCTCGAATGCTGATGATATCCGGATGGCTGCTCATGAGGCAGCTTTGATGCTGAGAAGTGCTGGTCATAGTCATGGTCGCGGCGGTGGTAATCCTCCAAGTGCGGAGGCAGGAGGTGGCTCAGGTGGGTCCAGCGGGTTGAGTCCGATCACGGTTAGGCTGTCTCCGAGCCAGATTCAGGCCATAAATGAGTCTACAATGGATTCACCAAAGATGTGGATGCAAATGGCCGAGGAAATGATGCTTCAAGACTCCATGTTTATCTCCAATGAAATTGAAGAAAATGAGCGGAATGATGCTGTGAAATGTGATTCTCTATGGGACCCTTAGGCAACTTTCTCCGGTGCCGTCATGTGGATTTTGTTAAAATTCGGACTTTAAATTCTGGTAAGTAGATGAATTTATGAGATTATTTTGTCCTTATTTATTATCGATAGAGATTAATAAGGATAAAATAATTTATCATATTATATTCATCTATGGACTAAAGTTTAATATCTAGTTTTATTTTTATCAAACTTTATACTTGTGATATAGTAAGCAATTAAGGTAAACTAATTCGATTAATACAGGTTATATTACAGATTTTTAAATTAATATGAGAGTGTTCAAGTTTTTTATTGTAACATTATTTGAGTATAAATTTTGAATAATATATTATTATTTATTAAAAAAAAAATTCTTCATGTTTTATAAAAATGGTAATATACAACAAAATGAATCCTTCAAATTAGTGTCTAATTATATTTTTCTTGTTGCAGTTTTTATTTATAGTGAATTTTTGAAAAACTTTTATGGAAAAAATATACATCTTTGATGGCTTATCAGTACAAAGAGTGAATTCAACTGCATTGCGAGGAGAAGACACGTGTAACTTCACTATGAGAGGGAGAGGAAGATTTGGAGGGTCCCATGCAGCATAAAACGACCTTGTTTAACAGTTTTTACAATCAAGTATTTTTAGTGGGTGAAACGTGTCACAGTCTCATGTAATTAGAATTTTTTTTTTGGTTGAAGGCTTGCAAGGGTGTGGTGTGGAGGCTTTTAGTGTGTGATTTGATGTAATGAATTTACCAATTAGAACAAGGATTGAAATTTTGTTTTACACTTGCTTGATTAATGTAATAATACTTGTCATGATGATCAATATAATATTGCGGTTTGATGGTATTTGTCTTTTATATAGTGAAATTATATTTATTTATTTTTATTTTTTTTAAATTACATCTCTTGTCAAATATTTATCTGGACTTATTGATAGAGTTTATTTAACGAACGATTCAAAAATCTACTTCTAGAATCAGAAAATGATTTCTTACAAATAAATGAAAAAGTTACCATGTATTGTGGTTAAATAAGGACCCCGCCTTCAAAAGCAAGTGAAGCATGCCTTTCCTCTAAGACAACTCTCTATCCTTCTTACTAATCTTTTATTTTGTTAGGCCAAACTTATACAAGTAAGGATTTATTTATTTATTTATTTTTCCACTAAGACAACTCTCTGTCCTCTATATTAATATTTTATTTTGTTAGGCCAAACTTATACAAGTTAGGATTATATATATATTTTTTTAAATAAAAAAGCACGCCTCACTTGTTTTTGAAGGTGGGGTTCGACCCTTATTCTATGAAGGATTCTCTATTAACTTTTTTTTTTACTAGATTTGTTATGATTTCATAATGCATCAATGAAATAATAATAATAATAATACTCCTAGAATTAGAAGAGAACTACTTGCAAATAAATGAAAAAGTTGCCACGTATTGTGGTTAAATAAGGGTCAAACCTTGCCTTCAAAAGCAAGTGAGGCATGCCTTTCCACTAAGACAACTCTTTGTCCTCTATATTAATCTTTTATTTTGTTAGACAAAACTTATACAAGTAAGGATTTTTTTTTAAAATTTTTTAAGTAAGAAAAGTTTGGATTTAAAGTGGTATATGGGAAAAAACAATTGTAATAATCTTAGTCATCTATTATTATTATTATTATTATTATTATTATTTTATTGATACATTATGAAATCATAAAAAATCTAGTAAAACAAAAAAAGTTAATAGAGAATCCTTCCTCATACATGTTTATATATATATATATATATATAAACACTATTCATTGAAAACTTGTAGAGTTGTTTTCTTGAACTGAGATAATATTATATAAACAGAAAAATACTATGGCAAGATTCTATAACGAGATGTACTGCATACAAGTTCTTTTTTCCTTTTCCATTCTTAATTATCATTTCTTCATTATTATTTATCACTTCGGGGGTAATTATGGTCCTTTAAAACTCGAGGTTCAATGTAAATATATAGATCGAATAACACTTGCATGAAGTCTAAAGCGAACAGTTTACTTGGTGAGTTATGTTGTCATGCTTATTTGCAAAGTTCATAATTTAAAGCAATAATGTTTCGTACATTTAAAACATTAGATGTTAGAAAACAATACAATCAGTAAAAATATTATAACACAACCTGGCACTGAAAAAAGGAAAAACTAATGCATATGTTATGATATCAGGTTTGCAATCAAAACACCTATAAAGTTACTAATTCAAATCCTAAGGACATCATATTGTGGTTCAAGGAGGACCCAATAGCACTTAACCTTTGCCACACCTTGGGGGTAAGGCCAAAGACTAGACACTCCAGCTAAAAGTCTAAATGTGGCATTAACACTATCGATATCGATATTTACATCCTTGAAGCAAATTTAACTCAATAATGTCCAAGTGATATTTTAATGGACAAATGAGTAAATATGCGAGATTCAGAGCAATTAGGTTAGGGGAAAATTTCACTTTTACCCAAAAATAAATGAAAAAAAAAATTATTTACTTTTTAATAAAAATTTGTTTTTAACCTTTCAAGTAAACTATTTTATCATATACCTTGCTTACCAAACTACCCTCAAAATGTAAAACATGTTTACTAGTCGAGTATTAATGGGATCAATTTTTAAGTGGACTTAAAAACTGGTACTAGTTTTTAAGTGGTCAAAAATCAATTCTACCTAGTCATTGTCTTTATGCTACATCTCATTGGAAATCTCAATTTTCAAGCAAATCCAACCAAATCTAACCCAAAACATCCAAAACACAAATAAAACTTGAAAAATCACAAAAAAAAAAAAAAAAACTCAAAAAATCTCAACAAAACTCAAACAATCAACAAAAGAAGCCAAAAATCTCATACTAGAAGTAATGAAGGAGGAGAGCAAGGTATGTAAGGGCAATTTGAGTAATTTAGATATAGACTCCAATTAATTTGTTTGAGAGGTTAAAAATATTTTTTATTTATTAAAAAAAAAAAGTGGGTAAGCACAAATTTTCCTTTTCTAGAATGGTCATTTTTTATAATTTCCACTTAAAGTTTTGGCTCTCATAAAATCTAAGAGGGGTTTATTCAACTTTGGGGTTTATTTGAATTCAAAGGATTTTAAAAATTTGCATATATTCAATCAAGACTTTTAGAAATTCATTACAATCTAAGTACATTCAATCCATATTTATAAGGATTTCAATAAAAATTTGGTGTATTCAATTCAAACTTTTAAGAAATCTAAATAAATCTAAGTGTATTAAAAAATCAATGATTATGTATGAATTAGATTTTCATGGATTGTAATGGATTTTTTAAACCCTAGGTATAAATTAAAAACCTCATATGAAATCTTGTCCTACCCCCAAAGATCTCCTAAGTTTTTCACACGTTATTATGATTATTTTTTTCCCTCTTGGAACAGAGGGTGGTGAATTGTGTTAGAGTTTGTGCCCTAAGAACTTGTAATTTGTAAATATTTAAATAATAATAAATAAAGTATGTTTATTTTATTCAATTTATGTGCATTTGTAAAGTATTTGCTTAATACAAATATCATAAAACATCTTTGATTACTGATATAATATCAAACTAAGTATATAAGTGTTATATATTAACAGTTTTGATTTCAGATAAGTAATCTAAAAAGTTCGTAGAAAGTGAATGAAGTTTGGTACTTTGTTTGTGGTAAATCTATAGTTGCAGTCTATTTCGTATTTGGTACGATGGTGATACGGAAATAGAAGCACCTTATATAATAAAAATTATATAAAATTAAACCACGATAAACATAAGTCTCTAACTAATGTCTGTTAAACTTAAAGATTCATATTTATCAATTGGATAATCATATATGAATTGATCTTAATCCTGAGTGTATTGTGGACTCCTACTTGTTGAGTTGTATCATTTGATTTATATGAGCGAGATCGGTACAGATATTTGGTTAATAACTTCATACTTTGGGGATATGATTTAATAAGTAGCCAGGAACATTCTATATAATAGTGAAATCTACTCCTTCTTGTGATAAGTAGATAAATAGTTCATTTAAGGGTTAATTCAGGTCTTGAACAATAAGAGTGTTCAACTTTTTATTTATATGTAAACGGAATGATAAATTCATAAGTTGTTATGAATATATTGTTCATTAGAGAATCAATAGTACTTAAATATCAAGAAATAATTAAAGGGGTAAAACGGATATTTTGACCTAACTCTAATTATGAAATATTTATGGATGATCAAATCATAAGTAGTGATTAAATCAACGGACAACTCTTGTTTTGTTTTTGTTTTTTTTTTTTTTTCTTTTAGTTATTGTTATTTGTCTCGTGTAAGGATGGTTTATTTTCATGTATAAATATTAATTTTATAGTTTAAGTAGTGTTATGGGCATTTTCATAACCTGGATAAATGGGCTATTGAAGACCCAATGGATAAGCCCAATGGTAAGAGGCCCAAGAAGCTCGATGCTCAGGTTGCAATATTGAGCTCGTTTTTTCTTTTTTCAGCTTGTGTCTTAAACTAGAGCTACTTTCATTCATCTTCAGCTCGTAAGAGTAACATGTCAGCTCACTAAGCTCGTATCAGATAATCTTCTAGAAGCCTTAAACAACCAAGTTCGAGAGAGATTCAAACTTCCTGATTTTGTGCAGATTAAATCTCTACAATCTCGAATTTAGTTTAGGGAATCTTTCCTGATTCAAAGGAGATTGTTATGGAATGCAGTTAATGTAAAATTTACTTCTTAATTTGTGTTGCATTCAAATTGTAAATCCTTACATTATAAGTAGGGGTGAAATTCTTTTTATAAGGGATAATTTTGATGAGTGATACTGTTACTCTACCGAATTATTCAAAGTGACATCCGTGGGTATAGACATACTTGTCGAACCACGTAAAAATTGCATTTTTTTTATTGTTCTTCCTCTCCCTGTTTTCAACTTTGATTATTCTTTATTTGCTTTTATTGCTTCTTGTTATCAGGATTGTAGTCTGGATCTAGAATCTCTGGGGCAACCAAATCTCAACGTTAACAAATAGGGACACAATTAGAAGAGTGGGGTTATTTTCATGTATAAATATTGATTTCACAGTTTATTTTCATATATAAACAACTGAAAACTTCTAGCAAAATGCAGCCACATTATGTGAACCAAGTAGGAACATAATTAGAAGAGTGGGGTTCTAAAAATTCTTTTAATGTTATTTTATATTTTGATTTTATGTTGTTTATGACATAATGGAAATTGTAGTGAAAATAAATGAGGTCTTTAAGTTATGGTGGACGATTATTATTTATTAGTAGTCAACTGTTTTTTTTTTTTTTTTTAAATTGAATTTTGGGATTTCCATGTGTGATTAGTATACTTATAAATGGAAGAAACACAACAAGAAAATGAGAAAGGGAAAAGCAAAGTTGGAGGAAATTATAACAGTTAGAATGTGGTACAAAGCAATTTATTATTACAACTTATGGTTGAAGTTATCAATCGTGGATGGAGTGATGCTAATGGATTACTAAGCAAGGAAACAGTGGAAACATCAATACTCTGTATTCTCAATGAAAAACTTAATTGTAATAAGACATAAAATAATTATCAAAGTCGATTAAAGTGGTTAAAGACACAATATTAAAGATATAATGATCTTATGCATCATAACTCTAGCTTTGAATGAGGCTCAATCACGAAAAGATTCACTGTTCGCGAAGAAGTATGGGAAGACTATTTTAAGGTAAGGTTCTTGAATTTTTGTTTATATATATATATATATATATATATAGTTTGATAACTACTTAACTTTTTGGTTTTGTATATTAACTTTTTATTTTTGTCTTTTCTTTATAGTCTCATCCAAAAGAACGACAGTTTTGCACAGAAAATTATGTAGATTATGATGATGCAATTGCTTCAAGGAGATATGCAATTGGATTAGGTGATGATACCAACACAAGAATACTCAGAGTTCAAGATAGACATACCAATATTGAAGATTATATATATGATGAGAACAATAATGCATTTAAGGTAAACATTCCATTAAATATATATATTTAATTATAATATAATAATATTGTTATAATTATAATAATTATAATAATTATTAAATGTTAATTTGATTTTTATTTCAAGATTGTGTAGGAGCTATCGATGACACACATATTCCAATAATGGTAACTGAACACAATGCTAGCAGCTTGTAACTTTAATTTGGAATACATATATGTGTTTAGTGGGTGGGAGGGGTCAACTCATGATTCACGAGTGCTAAACGTTACTGTATCAAGGAGGAATGGGCTCAAAGTGCCACATCGTAATAATTTATTATTCATTTTAATTATAATTTTTTTTGAAAGATTAATTATCATTTTTTTGTTACGAAATTAACTTGACATTTGATTATACATTACATATTAATTATTTATACACCAAATCAAACAAATATTTCTTAGTGGATTGTACATTTCAAAATCAACACTAATTTTTAGCTCCATTTAGAGGTGTTTGATATCGTCTCTAAGATTTTGTTGGATAAGGTTGTGATCTTGAATATAGAGTTGAGTTATTCAACCTTTGTCATTCTTCTCTAAGAATTTTATTGAAAGGATATATGGTGTGTTTAAATCAAGATCACAATTTTGAAGTCTGCACCTCCATTCTCATATCGAAAACAAGTAGACCTAGTGTCAGTAGCTCATGCAGGACTACATAATTTTCTTCGTAAGGAATGTCGACCTGATAAATTACCCATTGAATCAATAATGAATCTTCTTCATCTTCATCACCATCAACTAATGAAAAGGAATTTGAAGTAGTTTTTCAAACATAAGAGCAACAACGAGAAAGCGCAAACCAATAGAGAGCAAGTATAGCTACAAATATGTGAAGAGATGCTGGGGTGCAAAATGACAACAATGACAATTACGAAGAATAATTTCTTCGAACTTCCATAATGCATATCACTTCATAGTTGTTATATTTTTCAATTTATGATTTAAAAAAAAAAAAAAACCACTATAAGTTTGGATTGTTGAAACTAGCAATTTTGATTTTGTTTTTTTGTTTTTTATTCAACAATTGACTTGGATGATTAGATGTAAAAACAAAAATTATATTTTATAATATCAAAATTTTCATTAATATGGATTATATAAATAAAATAATCATATAAGCAGTGAAAGTTAGGCCAAGTTTTACAACATACTACTCATCATATGATTCTTTTTTTTTTTTTTTTAAAGATAAATCATTAACAATTCCATTTAAATATATCCAATTCCATTTAAATCTATGTAAAAAAATCTAACAAACTCTAAATAGAATTCGAACAAAATCTAATTGAATTCATTAAATAATCTAACAAATTTTTAAATAGAATTCTAATAAAATCTGATAAAATCCATAGAATCTATAAAATTCATCAAAATTTATCATTTAAAAACACTCCAACAAGCTCCATTTAAATCCAAATTGAATATACTTTCCTAAGTTTGGGTTTTTTAAATGGGTTAAGTTGAATAATGACTTTTTTTAGATCTAAGTTGAGCACTAACTATTTTTTCAAAATCTAGGAAGAATAATTATTTTTGGACAAAAATACACTTAATAAAAATAAGAAATTTTAGAAAAAGGCTACTTATCAACTTCAGCCTAAAAAAAAAAAAAAAAGTTATTTCCACATTTTTCTCTTTGGAAAAAGAATTGGACTTGGGTTAGACTCTGTAGCTTCTAGGTAAAACCCAAAAAAAAAAGGAGTAATACGTAAGTGCAGGAAATTAGGAAGAAAATTTTAAAATTCTTTATGATTTATATTTATTACATATTTTTTGCTTATTAATTATATCATTGTTTAATATTAATTGTAATAAGAATATAACTGATTTTAATACTTAATAAGGAATAATCCAGATATTCTTGTCCATTGAAATTCCTGTATAAATTTAAAATTTGTAGTCGATAAAAGTTTAGTCGCTTTATTATTATTCCTGAAAGTGTGTTAGCCTTTTCTAGTTGTTACAAGAGATGTACAACATACAAGTTCTTTTTTCCTTTTCAATTCTTTACTATCATGTCTTCATTATTATATAACACTTTGGGGGCAATTATGGTCCATTAAAACTCAAGGTTCAATATAAATCTAAAGATCGAATAACGCTTGCATGAAGTCTAAAGCCAACAGTTTTACTCGGTGAGTTGTGTTGTCATGTTTATTTACTACCAAAGCCATTTAGCATTGTCCTTTTCCAAACATGTTCCTCCTTTTTCTATTTTTTTTTAACTATAACCATCATTATTTTTACACTTTTGCCATCAATTGCCAATGGTCATTCACTAATGATCGCGAAAATTTATGCAATTTTGATCAAGAAGTTTGTACAATTTGCCCTTAATTTTGTTATGAAAGTGATGCGACCACCCACTTTGAAGCATGCAATATGCACACAAAGCACAATTCCTTCACCAATTTTAAAGCTAACAAAATTTTTGGGATTCACAAGTACCAACTACAACTTTATGGAATATCATAAGCGGATCCAACCATATATATTAAATCATATTGTAGTCAAGAGATGAAATGTTTCTCAATCCATTCCTATGATTTGTTAGTGTTTGTTGGGTTACTTATTGGAACTAGGATTCTCTCTTGACCTTTTTATTTTTCTTAACCTTTTCATAATCCAGTGACATATGAGCATAAAAGATACTTGATAGTTAGGGGTGTTACATTTTTTCTTTTATGCATCACTCTAATTCCAAATTTAATTGTAAAATGTCAAGATAATAAAAAAAGCTAAGAGACAATCTTAACTCTAGGTATTGGAGATTGATTTGCTCTTTTCATCCTTACAAAGGGTCTCTCCCACCAAAAGGGAGCAAGACAGAAGAACAACATTTATATAATAATGTGCTCATATCACAATTCTATTGGATAGACGAATGAATATCAAATACACAGAAGATTTTTCAGTGAGTCAAACTCCCTTTTTTTTTATGGGGATCAAATCAGCAACCACTGAAATTATAAGAATATAGATATATTGAAGCTCTGAATGAGAAGATACACATAAATAACCAACATGACCTCGACCACTTTTGAAGAGTTCACAACAAAAACCAATGTTCAAAATTGAAAATTCTTAAAGGAAATGAACAAGTTCAAAACCTTAAGCTCATGCAATATTTTAACTTTTACAGATAATTTGGTAGTTAATGTCCATGTATCATATTTGAGTAATATGCCTAAAGTTGTTGCAATATAAAGAAGATTATATGTATCATCATCAACTCTAAATGTCCACAATATAAGGAGCTATTTTGCATCTAAAAGAGCAAGGTTTATAATTTAAAGCAAAAATGTTTCGTACATTGAAAACGTTAGATGTCAGAAAACAATACTACCAACAAAAATATTATAACACAATATGACGTTGAAAAAGGCAAAAACTAATGCATACATTATAGCAAAAAATCACTCAACCTTGTATCCTTCCAGCCCCAGATTAGACCATCTCCTCAATGTCATATTTCACAAGGCTTGAAAAGTGAAGGACATATGTGTACATCATGGCTGAGGGCTAAAGATGCTTGCACACAGCACTACCAAACAATATCTACTTGGTGGTTTGTAGATGTTACGCTTATCAACTAGCCAAACTATTAATTATCAATTCTTCTCCCCAGAACCACTTAATTGTATATTAACATTAGGTGAAACAAGACTATCCACATAAATAGCCACACGTATAACAAACTTTGGCCATTCAGAAATCTCAACACTCTCAAATGTTTCTTTTTCCAAGTCATAACAAAGAACTACCCCAATGCCTTCATAAAACAAAACTTTATCACCGCGCTTCGAATAAGTAAAAGCTCTAATATGATGACGACAATTAAGCGGCTTCTCTTTCGTAAACGAAAATAATTTAGTCCAAGACTCTTTCACCCCGTACTCCTTCATCACCCATATATCCAAAACCTCCTTCAATGGATAAAAGCAGCCCAAACACAAACATCCTCTGAAAACCACAACATCAAAATACAATCTATTTTCAACAGCTTTTTCTGGAACTGAAACTCGGCCGAGTTTCTCACCTTTTAGATCAAATGACAAGATCCTCCAGTCGCTATCTTCATCACCTACATCTCTAAATCGCACCACCCAATTCAAAGCACCACCAACAAGGACCCCCATTCGATTAACAAAGTAGCTAATATAAGGAGGTAAATCCTCAATCCTCCTCCAGGAATTAGTTTTCAAACTATAAACAGTTACTTCAGTGAAATTTTTTCTATCTAAGTGTATGACTCTAACCCACTTATAGTCATCACTAGTAACATCATAACCAAACCCATCAAGTAAATAATCAGGGAAATAAAAGTTGTTAAAACATGCATCAAAATCAGTCCAAAATTTGGGCAAAATTTGGTGCTTTTTAGTTGATATGTTCCACAGGCCTACACTAATTCCACGACGGTGAGATAGAGCAAGCAAACCATTGCAAGAACCAATCAGAGTACAATCACCACCCCAGCTCTCAAAAGGGTGCTCTAGTTTCAAAACGTTATTTGCTGAATCAAAGTGGACTGAGATGAAATCAGATACGTGTCTAGATGGCGTACCATGAACAATGAGTCTTTGATCCAAGGAGTGATTTTGAAGATGGCGGTTGATGAAATCTGGGCCGTCGATTATGGACCGGAATTGCCTCGACAAGCATCTGAAGCGGAGGAGAGACTTCACCGGAAGTCTGCAGAGGATTTCGATGATTACATCCACTGGAAGGGTAGGCATCGTCAATAGCGATGTTTTCTGGTTAGACTTCATTCTGGAGTGCAAAAGCGTTAATGGTATCGGTTTAAATCGAGAGCACTCAAAGGCCAAAAACGCTGTCGTTTTTGGTTCATAAATAAAAGGTCAAACAAGGAATGGAAAAAATAAATGGAAATTTCTAAAATAGGCGACATTTGAAATGTAAAATTTGTCTCTAAGCCTCAAATGAATTCTGAATTGTCTTTATTCGATAAATAAAATTATTTTCGGTGAGTGTCACTAAATTACTAAATGATGCTCTTAATTAAAATAATTTCTAAAATTGTTTTCGGTGTGGAATTAATTAAATGAATTCATGGATGGGAGTAGATTTCATTAAATGGGTTCATGGGTGGGTGTGAATTTAATTAAATAAATTAATGGTTTCAAGCTCAAATCGTCGAATCATTTAAGGACAAACCCACTTGGATTTGTGTGACAATTGACTTAGGTGGGATCGTACTTGACACGATGAACTCACCTTGGATTCATTCAACGAAACCAATTGGGTTTCGTATCAGACCGCGATTTGGGTTTCAAACCCAGATCATTGACAAACCCAGGTGTTTGTTGTTTTAGGTTGATGTTTGTTGATGCTAAACTAATATGATGAAGAAGGTCGATGTTAGTTGATGTTAGATGTTTATTGAATATTCGTTTGGGTACCCAGACCTAGCACGAATCCCAGATCTGTTCGTGATAATTTTTATTTCTTATTTTTTTAAATAACCCCTATGGACAGTGATTTTTTTTTTTTAAGAAATTTTCAGCAAATTTTGCTTATTTTTATTTTCTATAATTTTAAATTTTAAAAGAAAATTAAAAAGGAGGGTAAAGGACGAACTTGCCCTTAAATCAAATGAGTTTGACTAACTTTAACAGAATTTAACTAATATATGGGGGTTTGATATAATAAAATGGTAAATGTGTTTTAATATGATTTTAGACATACCTCAGAAGGTGTTATATAATTCATTCTAAATAATATATACATATTCTTTTTACTCACTTTAATTGAGTTTACTTCCAAAAAAAGATCGAAACTTATCTGTTTTAAATAAAATCTTATCTTTAAATTAAAAATTAATTTGTTTAGGCATTATATGAGCTTTGAATTATCATTATGTTGATTCAATTATATCTCAGAATTCTTCCCCCAACATTAGTTTTTTCTCCCAAAATATTAGTTCCTGAAGAAAAATGGGATCCCTAAATATCATTTCATCTCTAAAATCATTAACGATAAATGGCAAAAAGGTAGGTATTCGGACCTCAACGCAATCCTTCGTTTATTTGTTTTTATAGGGTTTTGACTTTTTCGCACTTAACTTGGTGGTAGCAAGTTTGCACACAAAATACACCTAAAATCTCACGTTATCTATCATACAAGACAAAAAGGTCAAAAGCTTACGTAGACAAATAAGCAAAAAAATGGGACACACCAAAACCCTATAATAAGCAAAAGATTAGACTGAGGTCCCAATAGTAGGGATTTATTTCAATAAAAATGTAAGCAAAGACCTCCAACAATACCTTCTTGATGAGGAAAGTAAAATGAAGGTTACAAAAAATAAAATAAAATAAAATAAAATCACCTTTGGTTTTGATTTGTATTTTCAGTGCATGCTTGCCCTTGGATCTTTGCTTTCACAAGAATTCTTTTATGTACATTTTATGTTTGTTGAATATTTTTATGTTAAATCACATCTTCACATTTTTATAAGAATTATAGAAGATACATTATGAACCAGAATCCAAATGTTAATGGAAAAGAGAAAATTGTAGAGAGAAGAATTTTCAGAATTGCAAAGAAAAGAAGAATGTTACTTTTATAATTAAAGTGTGGGTACGAAGTAAAAAACAAAAGACATTTTATGGGCATATCACATATGGCATTAATCCCATTAGAGTTTTGTTTCTTTCATCGAGACAATCAAAGTGACATATCATAGGCATAAATCCAACATTGTTTACCCTACTAATTAACTTCTAACAGTAACCTACACTAATATAATATGTCATTTTATTAGATCTTATTAAGTTGGTTAAGCTTTGCTTAAACATCATCAACAGCGCTTGTGTTTTAAAGATATTTGTCAATAAAAGCAAGCTCGCTAAAATAATACTATTTTATACATTATAACATTAGATTAGAGATAAAGAAATTATTTTTCCCAAAAGCATATGTAAGAGTTTCTAAAACCATTGTAGAATAAAATTATTAGAACACAATATAGCGTTGAAAAGGGCAAGACTAACATACGCTATGCAGAAAAGTAGTCCATGATAACACATTTCACAATGCACAAAGGGGAGGGCATATGCGTGAAATTCATGGCTGAAAACAAAATCATAAGAGCTAAAAATGATTCCATAAAGCACTAAACAACCAATGTCTTCTTGATGGTCTGAGGATGATACAGTTTTCTCCTACCCACATTATACTTTATCATCCTGTTCTGATATATTCTTCCTCCTTTTCACCGCAGAACCACCTAATCACATGTTAACATTAGGTGAAACAAGACTATCTACATAAACAACCACACCTGAGATAGATATTAGCCATTCATTAATCTCGGCATTCTGATATGTTTCCTTTTCTAAGTCATACCAAAAAACTTTCCCATTTATTTGATAAAATAAAACTTTATCACCGCGCTTTGAATAAGCTAAAGCTCTAGTACCATCAGACAAATCCACACGCCCAAGCTGTGTCTCTTCCTTAAACGAAAACAATTTAGTCCAAGACTCCTTGACCTTGTACTCCTTCATTACCCATATGTCTAAAACCTCCTTAAATGGATAAAAGCAGCTCAAACACAAACATCCTCCGAAAATCAAAAGTTCAAAATAGTAAGCACCAACAGCTAAATCTGGAACCGAAGCTTCGGAGAATTGTTCACCCTTTAGATCAAATGACAAGACCCTCCATTTGCTATCTTCATTAGCTACATCTTTAGGCAACACCACCCAATTCAAAGCACCACCAACAAGAACCCCCATTCCACGATCAAATAAGTTACCATAAGGAGGCCGGTAAATCCTCGATCCTCCTCCAAGAATTAGTTTTTAAACTATAAACACTAACTTCAGCGAAATTGTTTTATTAAAGTGTATGACTCTAACCCACTTATAGTCATCAGTAGTAACATCATAACCAAACCCATCAAAGCAATAATAACATAAACAAGAGCCGGTAAGAGGCCCGTCAAAATCAAACCAAAATTTGGGCAAAAGTCGGTGCTTTTTAGTTGATATGTTCCACAGACCTACATTGATTCCACGACGGTGTGATAGAGCAAGCAAACCATTGCAAGAACCAATCAGAATATAATTATCACCCCAGCTCTCAAAAGGGTGTTCTAGTTCCAAAACTTTATTTGCTGAATCAAAGTCTACTGAGAAGAGTCTAGATGGTTTACCATGAACAATGAGTCTTTGATCCAAGGAGTGATTTAAAAGATGGCGTTTGATGAAATCTGGGCCGTCAATTATGGAACGGAATTGCTTCGACAAGCACCTGAAGCGGAGGAGAGACTTCACCGGAAGTCTGCAGAGGATTTCGATTATTACATCCACTGGGAGCGCAGGCATCCTCAATAGCGGTGTTTTGTGATTGGGGTTCATGTTAGGACGTAAAACTGTTCCACGGAATCGATTTAAATAGAGAGAACGCAAAGGTCAAAAATAAAATAAAAACCATATTGGTTCAGGTTATTGTTATTCATACGTAACATCAGATTTGCATGGATGATGCATGACTCAGCTGCCTCAAAAACTGTTTGCATGCATGATACATGACACTGATTTTTGAGGGGTTGTTTGTTTTTTAAACTTAATATTTAATAGTGCTTAATTACATCAATTAAGAGATTTTTGTTTGTTTTTTTAAGTGGTCAAACCACTTAAAATAACTGAAAAACCACTTAAAAAAAAAAGTTACATTTTTTGACTTTTCACTTAATACAAAATCATTTAATGATTTTATAAATATATTATTCCAAGTTTATCCTTTCTAAATTAACATATTTTCAAGTTTATCCTAATTTTATATTATACAAATTTCTTTTAATGCTTTAACAAACAATATTGAAAAATAAAAACCTTAAACATCTCAACATCAAATTTTTCTATAATTAGATTACTATATTTCTCCAATCAAATTTCGGTAAGAATCTTTATTGATTTTCTTTATTAATCTACTTATGGAGTAGCCCATATTGTATTTATTTGTTAAAACTTCACTATGTTATTAGTGTTTTTGGTTTATGTATATTGATGAAAATTTATTTATGTATAACAGAACCTCAAAGTTTCTCTTCTTGTTTTTCCTTTTAGTTTTTTTATCTCAAAGTTTTTATCAAATCTGTTATCGATGTATAATAGAACTTTAAAGTTTTTTTTTTTTTTTTTCGTGTTATCAAATTTGTTATCAATGTATATTACTTTACAATTTCAATTTTTGTTGTAATAGTAATTCAATTTAAAATCATTTTGTTTATTTTTATTTGAATATATAAATTTAATTGACTCTACTATAATAATTCATCTTATTTTAATAATAAATCAAAATATTATATATAAATGTTTTAATAATTGTTAAATAATTTATTATAATTGTTTGTATGATATCAAATAAAGTTACTTAACAATTAATAATAAAAAGATATAAATATCAAATTGCTAGTATTCAGACAATTTTAATTTAAAAAACAAACAAAATTATTATACATTCAGAGGTAAGAAAAAAAAACAAACATGTTTATCAGATTTCAGATTTCAATTACTATTCAGTCTTCACTTTTCAGCAGCACTGTTCAGTCTTTAGACGAAAAAACAAAAGATCTCTTAGTCATCAGCCTGAGGAGGAGGAGAGACTACAGACAGAGTTTTTCTTTATCCTCAATACTACAACCTACAACGTCGTTTAAAAAAAGTCCCCCACTTTTTCTTTTTTTTTTGAAGTGAAGTAATTTTCAGCCAATATGATCGATCCACTTTTTTGAAAAAATAAAAATAGAACTCTCTACTTCCACGTACGATTTACGATATTTTTCTTCTTGTTTTTGGTTGATAAAAGGTAATACAAGAAATGGAAAAGAAAAATAAATGAAATTTTCTAAAATGGGCAACATTTTAAATGCAAAAATTGTTTTTAAGCCTCAATTGAATTCTAAATTATTTTTATCTCATAAATAAAATTATTTTCGGTGAGAGTCACTAAATTACTAAAAGATACTCTTAAGTGAAAAAATTTTAAGTAAAGGTTACCCTTTACCTCTCCATTATATCACATGAACCTAGGCACACCCATAATCAACGTCAACTGACGTTGTTGCCAACCGCTGCAAATGACCACACCAATGCCAGTCGATCTATCCTGTTGTGGATGAACCCACCTTGCATCAACCAACCCACCTCACAACCACAATTACACCGCATACCCATGATCATATCTCACATGATCACATTCAAATTAAAAATTAAGTTTTTGCTAGAAATTTAACTTAAACAAATATAACATAACATTATCTCTTTAGTCAGAAGAGAACAAATAAAAATAAGAAATAAAAATTAAATCATCAATGCATATTAAGAAATTATATGTAACAAATTAAAATTTAAAATTTTAGGATTTATTAGTTTGATTTTCAAATCAAGTTAGAGGTATCAATATTTAAAATGTGTAATAAGATATTATTATTTCCAAAAAAAACTTATAAATACATTTACATTTATTTTTTTTATGATATATATATCTTTACTATAATATAGATATAACCATTTTTTTTTTAGGATGGGGGAGGAAGAGATTAAATTAAAAGAAAATCACTCACACATTATGTTTTAGGACAAGGGTGAAATTTGAACCCTTAACCTCTTGGGATTAAGGAAGTATTCAATTACTAATATTAAGCGATAATGTGCGAGATACAACAAATAGTAGATAAATATATGAACATTTTTTTTTTCTAAAAAGTTAGAAGTTAAATATTAACAAAAATAAGGATTGAAAAAACAAAAATTAAATAAAATGATAAATCCACGGTTTGTTTTGTGATTAAAATATTTCCAATTTTAATTAACCATTACTGGGACTGTCCCAGTAATGTTTGAAGATTTTGTGAAGCCATACCAGATTAATTTGCAAGAGGTACTATTTCTTTACATCTCAATAGTTGTTCAGATTATCGTTGACATCATGCGCTTGTGTTAAATTCTTCAGGAGGGACCATTGCCTCATAATGATCGATTGCGTTATCAACCATTGGACATATATCCTGCACCACTTCACAGATGTTAACGTTCCCAGCCTTCGGTTATTTCATATCAGAATGCGCTGCTTTCACTGCTGCACATCAAGAGTTGGGTAAAGAAATATGCTCTTTCTCGAAAGTCAGCACAACTGCATCATTGAAGCTATTGTAGTGCAAGCGTTGACCAGCCTTGGATACTGCCGATTTGAAGTTTACAACAAATGGAAGAAGGTAAGAGAGTGTGGATCAGGACGATGAAATTGTATTAGATGGGAGCTCTAAATTCCCCATGTCAATTACAGGTTCAAACAATGTCAACAAGTATGGCTTTGAAATTTGACACAAGACCTTGACAACATGCTTCACAGTTTTGTTTAGAAATAATAGTGTGATTATTTTTGATCTGTCAAACAGAAATATATATCTTATACCTGTGTACTAGCTCCATAAGCAAATGGAAAATAAAGCTATTTTTTATTCATAAGCATTTGATCCTAAAGATAAGAAAAGGAATGATATTATTGGTCAATATCTTGCAGAATTTTATTGGCACAAATTTGTTGACTGTAGAGCTTTAAAGCTTGCTGGTTGGAACCTCAATTGGTGAGTCTCTAGACCTCTTTTCAACTGCTTGAGAAAGCTGCTTGACAACTTTTTTTGGCATATGGCGGGGTCGGCTCAGCCAAAATCATCCATTAACAATGAGTGTGGTTCCATTCAAAGCACCAGCAACAATACGCATTTTCCATCTCCATTAGCTACATATCCCATCACCCAATTCAAAGCACCAACCCCCATTCCATCAACAAAGTAGTTATGATAAGGAGGTAAGTCCCCGATCCTCCTCCAGGCATTAGTTTTCAGACTATAGACAGTTACTTCAGTGAAATTTTTTCTATCAAAGTCCATGACTCTAACCTACTTAAAGTCATTGGCAGTAACATCATAACCAAACCTATCAAAGACATAACCAAATAAATCAAAGGTGGTGAGAGGTAGATTAAAATCAAACCAAAATTTGGGCAAAATTTGGTGCTTTTTAGTTGATATGTTCCACAGACCTACACTAATTCCACGACGGTCTGATAGAGCAAGCAAACCACTGCAAGAACCAACCAGAGTACAATCATCACCAAAACACTCAAAAGGGTGCTCTAGTTTCGAAACGTTATTTGCTGAATCAAATTCTACTGAGAAGAGATTTGATACGTGTCTAGATGGCTTAAAATGAACAATGAGTCTTTGATCCGAGGAGTGATTTTGAAGATGGCGGTTGATGAAATCTGGGCTGTCGATTATAGAATGGAATTGCTTCGACAAGCATCTGCAGAGGATTTCGATTATTACATCCACTGGGAGTGTAGGCATCATCACTTGCTGTGTTTTCTGGTTATGAGTTCATTGAAGTGTGTATATGTGTTCATGGCATCGATTTAAATGGAGAGAACTCAAAGGTCAAAAACGCTATCGTTTCTGGTTGATAAAAGATCGTCAACCGACCGACCTATCCTATTGTAGACAAACTCATCTTGCATTCCGTGTACCACCCACCTCATGACCACAATTACACGGCACACCCATGACTACATCTCATAGGTTTCACTAGATTCTTGAACAATCTCGGATCTAATGGTGAAACGGTGGCTCACTGGGAAATTTATGATTGTTACAAATTTTAAATTTTGCTTGATACTTGATAGATCCAATTATAGGTTGTCTTTTATTATTATTTTTTTATTATTTTTTTATCTTTACTAAAGTGGGTGACAAAAACGGTCTACTACTTCGCGTTAATTTTTGACTTTCTATAGAAACTGTGTTTATGCTAGTTGTTTTCATGCTTAAGTATATCTGGTTTTAGAGGCTTCTTGTATATCTATTTATGCTAGTTGTTTTCATGCTTGAGTATATCTGTGGAATTGAGACTATTATTTATGATTTTGTTGTGAGTATTTCTGTGGAATTGAGACTATTATTTATGATTTTGTTGTGATGAACCTTTTCATCTTTTTTTAATGTCATTTATTTTGTTTGTGATTTGGTTTATGAAGTTGAGGTGGTTGCAACTGAAATTTTTGTTAGGTTTTCTTGTTTGGTTGATGATTCTGGTAATGATAAGTTGTTTCTAGTAATTTATAATTGGAATATATACTTGTAGGTTTTTATGTATGTAATTGTGTTTTCAAAATGGATTTGATTTTTTTACGAGTCAAAATTAGGAATTCACAACTTGGTTGAGAATACTCAACCGACTTGGGAATTCTCAACCTGGTTGAGAATTCTCAATTCTACCTCATATAATGTTTTATTATTAATTGTTGTTTAACCATAACTTCAAAATATGCAACATAGATTTTTATCGCAGGAAATACATGTTCATTTATCTATTATGATATAAATTATGTTTCTATTGGTACTTCTAATTCCGTTATGTTTTTGCTTCGGTTAAGAATTCTCGTTCTTGTTGAGAATTGAGAACTCTCAACATGGTTGAGATTTTTTAACCAGGTTACAGGTTGAGAAATCTCAACCATGTTGCGAACTGCCTCATATTATACTTTATCATTAATTGTTGTTTAAATATAACTTTAAAATATGCAATATAGATTTTTATCACAAGGGATATTTGTTCATTTATCTATTATGATATGGTATTGTCGACATTGAAATCCAATGTATAAGAATTCAATGCCCAATACCTGCAATCAATGTGAGAAAATACAGAAACCAAGAAAAACAGAGCAAAGAACCAAGAACAAACGACAAAAAACAAAGAGTTTTTAACGTGATTCAGCAAATGCGTCTACGTCCATGGCTGTCTCTCTAAAATTCTGCAGAGTGACAGTATGCTATTAATTGTCTCGTTACAATGATTTTAACTTCTATTCATAGGGGAAGGGTTGTTACAGATTAGGAAGTATTAAAATATGAAAAGAATCGTGAATTAATTACACTTCCTAATCTGTTTAAATAAAATCAGAAAACTGCTCCATAAAATCCGAGATAATGTTGACCGAGTTTGAATTTGAATTAACTTCCATATTTGGAGAGAGAGAATCACGATTAGATTGGATAACTGATATATCTGGAAGATTCTGCATTAACTGTCCATTGGACGAACTGTTTACTCACTGTATATGACGACCTCAAGCTGGATCTCGTCGGTAAACGTATGGCGAATTGTGGAACGAGCTACAACCTTGCTGTGAGACGAGCTCATTATTGTGAGCTGAGAAGGTTACTGTTAGAAGAGCTGTAGAGCTCGCTGGGCTTGGAGTTGAAATATGGGCCTTGTCTGATGGGCTTTTGCATTTGGGCTGACTTGATTGGGCATTCACAGGCTTTTATCAGCCCATTTAATGAGTCCAGAAAATGCATATAACATCAGTCCCCCAGCTCTTAGTTCGTTTTGCGAATTGGGAGCTCGAGCTCGCTGGTAAAAGCTAGCTTCCTTGGTACGCCAAATTGAATTACCGCTTTCGCGCCCTTTCAAATTCTATTACATCGGCTTTGACATGTGGCGGTCATGCAGAAGTAACTGAACCGACGTTGGCACATCCCTTGCACGCGCATTTAATGCGCACATCTTTCAACTGATGGCTGCATGATTAGAAGGCTGTACCTCGTGCTGCACTATTAGATTGATGATGGTTACATAGCACACAGATTTGACGGCTGAGGCTCGAGCTCGTTCACTTATATAAATTGGTGGAGCCCTATCATTTTCTTCTTTCATCTGTCATTTTCTCTCGAAGCCACCGAGCTTTTTGTTGCTACTTGTCTCACCGATTCACTTCCAGTCACCGTTTTTCACCATTACATCAGAGATTCACGGTAAGCTTTTGATCTCTTACTTCAAACTTTCAGTTTTTTTGTTTATTTTATTGAGTTGAGGTTGTATTGTGTTTGCATTTCGCCATTGCTATGTTTAAATGGTTTGAATATGTCATGTTGTTGTTGAATCTTCACTGTTCTGGGTTTCTTGTTGAACACGACTTTTTAAATTCTGTTGATTTGATCTTGTAGCATATTTATCTGCGACCTGATTACTGTTTGTGGCCTATTATGCATGCTAACTGTTAGATTAGGCACTTGTAGATTGCTAACTCGTAGGTCGTTTTCTTTATAGGTCGAGCCTCCCATTGTATGAATGATCTTCCAAATAGGAAATTTAGAAAATTTTTAGCATTTTAATAATTTGCTCGCCGCGACCTGATTGTGCTTCCTTTGTTCAGATGTCTTCCAGCGGAACTCGCAAAGTCAGTGAAACAATTGAAGGAGGAAGGCGAGCAGAAAATCAAAAGCGAGTTGAAAAGGGAAAAAGTGTTCACGAAACACTCGCTCACTACTTGTCCACTATAGGGGTCTCCGAATTGGAGGGGATTGCTCTTCAATTCCATATCCCTACGAGCTGTCGCGCGATGTCCCCCACTCCGAAAAAACATGCAGGCTGGCCTCTACAGGGGTATATCGTTGTCAGTACCCAGCATCTGGAACACGGGCTGAGATTCCCAGTTCCTTTTTACTTAATCAAGTTTTTAAACGCTGTCAAGCTCGCTCTGTTCCAATTAACGCCGAACTCATACGTATAGCTGACCTCGTTGGCTCTGGCCTTTGTAAAAAACGGCCTTCGTCCTCTAACTCCAAAAATAATCCAAAATTTCTACAGTATCAAGGCTTTGAGCACAAAGAAATGAGAGAAACCAGATGACATCTACTATCTAGCAGCTCGCCCGTCAGAATATAAGGAACTCTTGCCCCAAGGAGAAGCGAAGGGCAAGTCTAACGTCGGGGCATATAAGATGAGCTGATTTCTCGTCTCATGCCCTTATTTTGCACGTCTTAAAAACTTCAGTTTCGTCCTGGAACCAGGTATGCAGAGGAAAAACTTTATCGGGCTAAACAACGAAAATTTTATTTTATTTTTTATTTTTTATTTTTTTATTAACAATTTGCCTTGCAGAGCTAAAAATGGATAAGTCTCTTCTCAGCAGCGAGGAGAAAAGGGCTCTCGATGTGCTCGCGAGCTCGGGCGAAGCCAGCATTAGCAGCAAGTTTGATAATGCTCTTCTTCAGGCTCATGGCCTCGCTCCTTTTGATGATTCTCCATTAATTGATATCGAGAATGACATATCAAGCATTGGGCAGCGCGAGCTTCCTTCCGTCTTCGAAGTTCCTGTCCCTACCTCGCAGGTAGAAACTTCTCCAGTTCCTACCCCAGCACAGGCAGAAACGGCTCCAGCTCGCACAGCCCCTATTGTGCAAATAGATTCATCCCCCTCTCCCAATCGCCTAACTATTTCAAGGGCTCTAACAGTTCCAGCATCTACTAACACGGTGCCAACTTCAGCTCACGTTCCATCAGCGAGTGCATCTCGAACAATCGCTTCTCCAGCTCCTGTTTCTTCCACTGGGCGAGCTCCAGCCAAAAGGAAAAAACTTACTCTTCTGGAGTTCCCTTCTGATCAACCTGCCAAAGCTCCATCAAAACGGCCTGCTGAAGCCTCAACCTTTCCAGTTATTCCTTCAAAGCATTCAAAGCGACCTGCCAAAACTAAATCTCCCGAGGTCGCAGTTCCCAGCGAGGTGCCACCTTCTGAAGTAGCAAAACTTCCGCTGGTTTTAGCTCCCAGCTAGCATCCTAGAGAAGGGGATGCTCCGTCCGAGATTACTCCCCAAGCAGCCCGAGCTGGTACCAGCAAGAGAATAATTAGGCGTACCTTTCTTACGCGACATCATATTTACCGGAGTGAGGAGCTTGATGCCCCGGAAGCTAAGAGGACTCATTTGCCAACAAGACCAGACATCGAGATTAGACCTGGGGGAAGATATTTAACTTCATTCCTCGACAACTGGACATCAATTATGTTGACTCATGCAAGGGTCTTAGAGAATAAATCTCTTAGGGGTACGGACCTAGACGAGTATGTAGCTCGTCATTCCATGCTGGTAAGTCATTTTTCTTAATCTTCATCACCATCAACTAATGAAAAGGAATTTGAAGTAGTTTTTCAAACATAAGAGCAACAACGAGAAAGCGCAAACCAATAGAGAGCAAGTATAGCTACAAATATGTGAAGAGATGCTGGGGTGCAAAATGACAATAATGACAGTTACGGAGAATAATTTCTTCAGACTTCCATAATGCATATCACTTCATAGTTGTTATATTTTTCAATTTATGATTTTTTTTTTAAAAACAAAAAAAACCACTATAAGTTTAGGATTGTTGAAACTAGCAATTTTGTTTTTGTTTTTGCTTCTTTTTTTTTTTTTTTAATTCAACAACTGACTTGGATGATTAGATGTAAAAACAAAAATATATTCTATAATATCAAAATTTTCTTTAATATGGTTTATATAAATAAAATAATCATATAAGCGGTGAAAGTTAGGCGAAGTTTTACAACATACTACTCATCATATGATTCTTTTTTTTTTTTTTTTTAAAGATAAATCATTAACAATTCTATTTAAATCTATGTAAAAAATCTAACAAACGCTAAATAGAATTCCAACAAAATCTAATTGAATTCATTAAATAATCCAACAAATTTTTAAATAGAATTCTAATAAAATCTGATAGAATCCATAGAATCTATAAAATTGATCAAAATCTATCATTTAAAAACACTCCAACAAGCTCCATTTAAATCCATATTGAATGCACTTCCCGAAGTTTGGGTTTTTTAAATGGGTTAAGTTGAATAATGACTTTCTTTTTTTAGATCCAAGTTGAGCACTAACTCTTTTTCAAAAATCTAGCAAGAATAATTATTTTTGGACAAAAATACACTTAATAAAAATAAGAAATTTTAGAAAATGGTTACTTATCAACTTCAACCTTAAAAAAAAAAGTTATTTCCACATTTTTCTCTTTGGAAAGAGAATTGGACTTGAGTTAGACTCTGTAGCTTCTAGGTAAAACCCAAAAAAAAAAGGAGTAATACGTAAGCGCGGGAAATTAGGAAGAAAATTTTAAAATTCTTTATGATTTATATTTATTACATATTTTTGCTTATTAATTATATCATTGTTTAATATTAATTGTAATAAGAATATAACTGATTTTAGTACTTAATAAGGAATAATCCAGATATTCTTGTCCATTGAAATTCCTGTATAAATTTAAAATTTGTAGTCGATAAAAGTTTAGTCGCTTTATTATTATTCCTGAAAGTGTGTTAGCCTTTTCTAGTTGTTACAAGAGATGTACAACATACAAGTTCTTTTTTCCTTTTCAATTCTTTACTATCATGTCTTCATTATTATATAACACTTTAGGGGTAATTATGGTCCTTTAAAACTCAACGTTCAATATAAATCTTGTTATATGTATTTTTCAGACTTATTGAATGGGCTGGTAAAAGCCCAATTTAGGCCCAATAAGAAGGTCCGATAAAGGTCAAAAATTAGTCAAAGTCCATCAGATGAGACCCAGATGACTCTAATTCCAAGTAAGCTCTTCAGCTCGCATAAATAGCTTCTTCAGATTATATCAACGAGCTCACGTCAGCCAGGATTCAGTTCGTTCCCTAAGTTCGCCTCATACGTAGCTCGCTATGCGAGCTCCAGTTCGCAAACCACCAGACCGCTATAGTCATCAGCTCGCTCAGACGCGTAATTAGTACAGTATCTTCTAGAACAGGCAGTTACCTGATTCAATCATGATTCTCTCTCCGAATATGGTAGTTACACAATCAAACCGTGATTTCCTCATCAGATATGGAAGTCTATTCGAATTCAAACTGAATCAACATCATCCCTGATTTTATGGAAGCAGTTTCCTGATATTATTCAAACACATTAGGAAGCATAATTAATTTATAATTCTTTTCCTTATTTTTCCTGATTATTTGGGAATGTAATTAATCCAGGATTCTTTTCCTGATTTGCTACAACCAGAATTGTAACACCTCTTTCCCTATAAATAGGGATTAAGATCATTGTAACATCATCAGAGAATAATCAATAACAGACTGTTACTCTGCAGAATTTAAGAAACAAACAGTCGTGGACGTAGGCCTATTATTGCCAAACCACGTAAAAGCTCCGTGTCCCTTATTTGATTCTCGATATTTGTCTATGTCTTTTCTTGGTATTTGTGTTTTCTCACATTGATCGCAGGTATTGGATATTGATTACTCGTCAACTGAAATCCAACGTCGACAAATCTAAAGATCGAATAACACTTGCATGAAGTCTAAAGCCAACAATTTTACTTGGTGAGTTGTGTTATCATGCTTATTTACAACCAAAAAGCCATTAGCATTGTCCTTTTCCAAACATGTTTCTCCTTTTTCTATTTTTTACCCATAACCATCATTATTTTTACACTTTTGCCATCAATTGCTAATGGTCATTCATTAATGATCGAGAAAATTTATGCAATTTTGATCAAGAAGTTTGTACAATTTGCCCTTAATTTTATTATGCAGGTGATACAACCACCCACTTTGAACCATGCAATATGCACACAAAGCACAATTCCTTCACCAATTTTAAAGCTAACAAAATTTTTGGGATTCACAAGTATCAAATGCAACTTTATGGAATATCATAAGCGGATTTAACCATATATGTTGAATCATATTGTAGTCAAGAGACGGAATGATTCTCAATCCATTCCTATGATTTGTTAGTGTACGTTTGATATAACTTATCTACTGGTCAAAAGTACTTTTTTAATGCTAAAAGATCTACTTGATTTTTTTTGCGTCGTTTGGTTGACATCCTAGTAGAACTTTTGGAGAATTAAAAAAGCTGAAAAAGGTCTACTTGGAGAAGCTCAAATTTTAAACTTCTCCAAGTAGACCTTTTTGAGCTTTTTTTAAAATATTAAAATGTCTAATATATCCCTATTTTATTTTGTTAATTTCTTTAAACCCTTATAACTTTATTACACTTTCATTATAAATATAAACATATAACCTCCACATTCATTCACTTTTTATTCATCAAAACTTTTTAAAACTCTTTTCTAGCAGGTAAGTTTTCTCTATTTTATGTTTTTTTTTTTCAATTGGTTTTAGTTGATATTGCAATTTTTTTATCTTATTGTCATAAATATTATATGTCATATTTGTAATATATATATTGCAATTAGTTTTATTATTGGTTTATTGAGATACATATATATATATACACTGTAATTTACAATTGGTTTTGTTATCGTGGTTCATTGACATATATATACTGCAATTGATTTTAATTGGTTTTATTATTATGGTTCATAGATATATACATATATTGTAATTAGTATGTCTATATACTGTAATTGACACACTACTGTTGCAATGTGTATATATATATATATACACTGCATTTGCAGTGAACACTGCAATATATATGTGTGTGTATACATACTGCAATTGTAGTATATATATAAACTACAGCAGTATATATATACTGCACTGTATTGCAGTTTATATATATATATATATATATATACTGCACTGCAGTATGTTGCAGTATATGTACTGCACTGCAGTATATATATGTTGCAGTATATGTGCAGTATATGTACTGCACTGCAGTATATATATGTGCAGTATATGTACATATACTGCAGTATATATATTGATTTTCTGTTATTAGTATTGATTTTCTGTTATTGTTATTAGATTTTGAGTTTTTTATATTTAATTTTAAAGATGGTATTATTTTTTTATTGAGTTGTTTTAAAGAGAATGATTTGAAAAGTCACATGATATTCCATTGATGAAATGTTAATAAAAATCTACTTAGATCAAATAAAATTGAAGATGTAAAACTTCATAAATCTAAATAAACACTTCTCTTTTGAAAATGAAAAATAGAGAAAAAATAATAATTTTACATTTATTTTATTGAAAATCTATGTTTTGAAAATATATTTACGTCAAATAATTATTAGTTGTTTGATTGATTAATTTTTTATGATTAAGGTTGAAGCAATTACATTTCTAGAATGAACATATTACTCATCTCTCTTATACCATTTTTGGTAAATTAATAATCTAAAAGTGCTTTAAAAATAATTTAACCAAACACTCTACAATTTAAAAGAGCTTTTTTAATAGACAACCAAACAACTAATAACTTTTTTCTAAAAGATCTATTTCCAAAATATCTATTTTCAAAATATCTACTTCTAGTAGATCTATTTAGAAAAGTTGTACCAAACGAAACCTTAGTGTTTGTTGGGTTACTTATTGGAATTAGGAGTCTTTCCTAGCCATTTTAGTTTTCTTTGACTTTTCATAATCTAGTGATACATGAGCATAAAAGATATTTGATAATTAGGACTATTACATTTTTTTCTCTTATGCATCACTCTAATTCCAACTTTTATTATAAAATGTCAAGATAATTGAAAAAAAAGGCTAAGAAAGGATCCTAACTCTACATATTGGAGATTGATTTGTTCTTTTCATCCTTATAGAGGGTCTCTCCCACCAAAAGGGAGCAAGACAGAAGAACATTTATATAATAATGTGCTCATATCACAATTCTATTGGATAGACGAATGAATATCAAATACACAGAGGATTTTTCAGTGAGTCAAACCCCCTTTTTTATGGGGATCAAATCAGCAACCACTGAAATTATAAGAATATAGATATATTGAAGCTCTGAATAAGAAGATACACGTAAATAACCAACATGGCCTCGATCACTTTTGAAGAGTTCACAACAAAAACCAATGTTCAAATTTGAAAATTCTTAAAGGAAATGAACAAGTTCAAACCCTTAATCTCATGCAATATCTTAACTTTTACAGATTATTTAGTTAATGTCCATATATCATATTCGAGTAACATGCCTAAAGTTGTTGCAATATAAAGAAGATTATATGTATCATCATCAACTCTAAATGTCCACAATATAAGGAGCTATTTTGCATCTAAAAGAGCAAGGTTTATAATTTAAAGCAAAAATGTATCGCACATTGAAAACATTAGATGTCAGAAAACAATACTACCAGCAAAAATATTGTAACACAATATGGCGTTGAAAAAGGCAAAAACTAATGCATATAGTATAGCAAAAGATCACTCAACCTTGTATCCTTCCAGCCCCAGATTAGACCATCTCCTCAATGTCATATTTCACAAGGCTTGAAAAGTGAAGGACATATGTGTGAACTCATGGCTGAGGGCTAAAGATGCTTGCACACAGCACTACCAAACAATATCAACTAGCCAAACTATTAATTATCAATTCTTCTCCCCAGAACCACTTAATTGTATATTAACATTAGGTGAAACAAGACTATCCACATAAATAGCCACATGTATAATAAAGTTTGGCCATTCAGAAGTCTCAACACTCTCAAATGTTTCCTTTTCCAAGTCATAACAAAGAACTACCCCAATGCCTTCATAAAACAAAACTTTATCACCACGCTTTGAATAAGTAAAAGCTCTAATACGATAATAATAGTTAAGTGGCTTCGAATTCGTAAACGAAAATAATTTAGTCCAAGACTCTTTCACCCCGTACTCCTTCATCACCCATATATCTAAAACCTCCTTCAATGGATAAAGGCAGCTCAAACACAAACATCCTCTGAAAACCACAACATCAAAATACAATTTATTTTCAACAGCTTTTTCTGGAACCGAAACTCGGCCGAGTTTCTCACCCTTTAGATCAAATGACAAGATCCTCCAGTTGCTATCTTCATCACCTACATCTCTAACTCGCACCACCCAATTCAAAGCACCACCAACAAGGACCCCCATTCCATTAACAAAGTAGCTATTATAAGGAGGTAAATCCTCAATCCTCCTCCAAGAATTAGTTTTCAAACTATAAACTGTTACTTCAGTGAAATTTTTTGTATCAAAGTGTATAACTCTAACCCACTTATAGTCATCACTAGTAACATCATAACCAAACCCATCAAGGAAATAATCAGAGAAATAATAGGTGTTAAGACGTACATCAAAATCGGTCCAAAATTTGGGCAAATTTTGGTGCTTTTTAGTTGATATGTTCCACAGACCTACACTAATGCCACGAGGGTGAGATAGAGCAAGCAAACCATTGCAAGAACCAATCAGAGTACAATCACCACCCCAGCTGTCAAAAGGGTGCTCTAGTTTCAAAACGTTATTTGCTGAATCAAAGTCGACTGAGAAGAGATCAGATAGGCGTCTAGATGGCGTACCATGAACAATGAGTCTTGGGTCCAAGGAGTGATTTTGAAGATGGCGGTTGATGAAATCTGGGCTGTCGATTACGGAACGGAATTGCTTCGACAGGCATCTGAAGCGGAGGAGAGACTTCACCGGAAGTCTGCAGAGGATTTCGATGATTACATCCACTGGAAGCGCAGGCATCGTCAATAGCCGTGTTTTGTAACTAGAGTTCATTCTAGGGTTAATACTGTTCATGGAATATTTAAGTCTAGAGAACTCAAAGGCCAAAAACGCTGTCGTTTTCGGTTGATAAAAGGTAAAACAAGGAATGGAAATTTCTAAAATGAGCAACGTATGAGATGTAAAATTTGTCTTTAAGGCTCAAATGAATTCTAAATTGTTATTATCTCATAAATAAAATTATTTTTGGTGAGTGTCACTAAATTACTAAAATATACTCTTAAGAAAAATAATTTCTAAAATTCTTTTCAGTTTGGATTTAATTAAATAAATTCATGGATGAAAGTAGATTTAATTAAATTGGTTCATGGGTGGGTGTGAATTTAATTACATGAGTTCATGGTTTCAAGCTCATATCAACATCATTCGATGACAAACCCACTTGGATTTGTGTGACAATTGACTTAGGTGGGATCGTACATGATATGATGAACTTGCCTCGGATTCATTTGACAAAATCAATTAGATTTCGTATCAAGTGACGATTTGGATTTCAAACCCAGATCATCGACGAACCCAAGTGTTTATTGATCTAGGTTGATGTTAGACTAACATGATGAAGAAGGTCGATGTTAGTCGATGTTAGGTCTTCATTGAATATCTGTTTGGGTATCCAGGCCTAGCACGGATCCCAGATTTGTTCGTGATAATTTCTATTTATTTTTTTTCTCCTTTAATCCTTATAGACGGTGGAGTTTTTGTAAGAATTTTTCATCAAATTTTAATTTTTTTTAATTTCTATAATTTTAAATTTTAAAAGAAAATTAAAAAAGAGGGTAAGGATGAAATTGCCCCTAAATCAAATGATTTTGACTAACTTTAACAGCATGTGACTAATGTATGGGGGTTTGGTGTAATAAAAAGATAAATGTGTTTTAATTTGATTTTAGATATACCTCAGGAGCTGTTGTACAATTCATTCTAAATATATATATACATATTCTTTTTACTCACTTTTACTTATTTTACTTCCAAAAGAGACTGAAACTTATCTATATTAGATAAAGTCTTATTCTAAATTAAAAATTAAATTTTCTAGGCATTATATGAGCTTTGTATTATCATTATGTTGATTCAATTATATCTCAGAATTCTTCCCCCAGCATGTGTTAGTTTTTTTCTCCCTAAATATTAGTTCCTCAAGAAAAATGGGATCCCTAAATATCATTTCATCTCTAAAATCATTAACGATAAATGGCAAAAAGGTAGGTATTCGGATCTCAACCCAATCCTTCGATTGGTTGTCCTCATAAGGTTTTGATCTTTTTACACTTGCCTTGGTGGTACGCTACCTACCATACAAGGTAGAAAGATTAAAAGTTTACGTGGACAAATGACCAAAAAATTGGGACACCAAAACCCTATGATGAGCAAACGATTGGACTGAGGTCCCAATAATAGGGATTTACTTAAATAAAAATGTAAACAAAGACCTCCAACAATACTTTCTTGATGAGGAAAGAAAAATAAGGGTTTACAAAAAAAAAAAAAAAATTAACCTTTCGTTTTGGTTTGTATTTTCAGTGCATGCTTGCCCTTGGATCTTTGCTTTCACAAGAATTCTTTTATGTACATTTTGTGTTTGTTGAATATTTTTATGTTAAATCACATTTTCACATTTTTATAAGAATTTATAGAAGATACATTATGATCCAGAATCCAAATGTTAATGGAAAAGAGAAAATTGTAGAGAGAAGAAGAATTTTCAGAATTGCAAAGAAAAGAAGAATATTACTTTTATAATTAAAATGGGTGTACGAAGTAAAAATCAAAAGACATTTTATGGGCATATCACATATGGCATTAATCTGATTGGAGTTTTGTTTCTTTCATCGAGACAATCAAAGTGACATATCATAGGCATAAATCCAACATTGTTTACCCTACTAATTAACTTCTAGAAGTAACCTACAGTAATATATGTCATTTTATTAGATCTTATTAACTTGGTTAAGCTTTCCTTAAACATCATCAACAGCGCTTGTGTTTTAAAGATATTTGTCAATAAAGCAAGCTCGCTAAAATAATACTATTTTATACATTATAACATTAGATTAGAGATAAAGAAATTATTTTTTCCAAAAGCATATGTAAGAGTTTCTACAAACCATCTCAGAATAAAATTATTAGAACACAATATAGCGTTGAAAAGGGCAATACTTGCATACGCTATGCAGAAAAGTACTCCATGAAATCACATTTCACAATGCACAAAGGGAACGGCATATGCGTGAAATTCATGGCTGAAAACAAAATCATAAGAGCTAAAAATGATTGCATAAAGCACTAAACAAACAATGTCTTCTTGGTGGTCTGAGGATGATACAGTTTTCTCCTACCCACATTATATTTTATCATCCTGTTCTGATATATTCTTCCTCCTTTTCACCGCAGAACCACCTAATCACATGTTAACATTAGGTGAAACAAGACTATCTACATAAACAACCACACCTGAGATAGATATTAGCCATTCATTAATCTCGGCATTCTGATATGTTTCCTTTTCTAAGTCATACCAAAAAACTTTCCCATTTATTTGATAAAATAAAACTTTATCACCGCGCTTTGAATAAGCTAAAGCTCTAGTACCATCAGACAAATCCACACGCCCAAGCTGTGTCTCTTCCTTAAACGAAAACAATTTAGTCCAAGACTCCTTGACCTTGTACTCCTTCATTACCCATATGTCTAAAACCTCCTTAAATGGATAAAAGCAGCTCAAACACAAACATCCTCCGAAAATCAAAAGTTCAAAATAGTAAGCACCAACAGCTAAATCTGGAACCGAAGCTTCGGAGAATTGTTCACCCTTTAGATCAAATGACAAGACCCTCCATTTGCTATCTTCATTAGCTACATCTTTAGGCAACACCACCCAATTCAAAGCACCACCAACAAGAACCCCCATTCCACGATCAAATAAGTTACCATAAGGAGGCCGGTAAATCCTCGATCCTCCTCCAAGAATTAGTTTTTAAACTATAAACACTAACTTCAGCGAAATTGTTTTATTAAAGTGTATGACTCTAACCCACTTATAGTCATCAGTAGTAACATCATAACCAAACCCATCAAAGCAATAATAACATAAACAAGAGCCGGTAAGAGGCCCGTCAAAATCAAACCAAAATTTGGGCAAAAGTCGGTGCTTTTTAGTTGATATGTTCCACAGACCTACATTGATTCCACGACGGTGTGATAGAGCAAGCAAACCATTGCAAGAACCAATCAGAATATAATTATCACCCCAGCTCTCAAAAGGGTGTTCTAGTTCCAAAACTTTATTTGCTGAATCAAAGTCTACTGAGAAGAGTCTAGATGGTTTACCATGAACAATGAGTCTTTGATCCAAGGAGTGATTTAAAAGATGGCGTTTGATGAAATCTGGGCCGTCAATTATGGAACGGAATTGCTTCGACAAGCACCTGAAGCGGAGGAGAGACTTCACCGGAAGTCTGCAGAGGATTTCGATTATTACATCCACTGGGAGCGCAGGCATCCTCAATAGCGGTGTTTTGTGATTGGGGTTCATGTTAGGACGTAAAACTGTTCCACGGAATCGATTTAAATAGAGAGAACGCAAAGGTCAAAAATAAAATAAAAACCATATTGGTTCAGGTTATTGTTATTCATACGTAACATCAGATTTGCATGGATGATGCATGACTCAGCTGCCTCAAAAACTGTTTGCATGCATGATACATGACACTGATTTTTTAGGGGTTGTTTGTTTTTTAAACTTAATATTTAATAGTGCTTAATTACATCAATTAAGAGATTTTTGTTTGTTTTTTTAAGTGGTCAAACCACTTAAAATAACTGAAAAACCACTTAAAAAAAAAAGTTACATTTTTTGACTTTTCACTTAATACAAAATCATTTAATGATTTTATAAATATATTATTCCAAGTTTATCCTTTCTAAATTAACATATTTTCAAGTTTATCCTAATTTTATATTATACAAATTTCTTTTAATGCTTTAACAAACAATATTGAAAAATAAAAACCTTAAACATCTCAACATCAAATTTTTCTATAATTAGATTACTATATTTCTCCAATCAAATTTCGGTAAGAATCTTTATTGATTTTCTTTATTAATCTACTTATGGAGTAGCCCATATTGTATTTATTTGTTAAAACTTCACTATGTTATTAGTGTTTTTGGTTTATGTATATTGATGAAAATTTATTTATGTATAACAGAACCTCAAAGTTTCTCTTCTTGTTTTTCCTTTTAGTTTTTTTATCTCAAAGTTTTTATCAAATCTGTTATCGATGTATAATAGAACTTTAAAGTTTTTTTTTTTTTTTTCGTGTTATCAAATTTGTTATCAATGTATATTACTTTACAATTTCAATTTTTGTTGTAATAGTAATTCAATTTAAAATCATTTTGTTTATTTTTATTTGAATATATAAATTTAATTGACTCTACTATAATAATTCATCTTATTTTAATAATAAATCAAAATATTATATATAAATGTTTTAATAATTGTTAAATAATTTATTATAATTGTTTGTATGATATCAAATAAAGTTACTTAACAATTAATAATAAAAAGATATAAATATCAAATTGCTAGTATTCAGACAATTTTAATTTTAAAAAACAAACAAAATTATTATACATTCAGAGGTAAGAAAAAAAAACAAACATGTTTATCAGATTTCAGATTTCAATTACTATTCAGTCTTCACTTTTCAGCAGCACTGTTCAGTCTTTAGACGAAAAAACAAAAGATCTCTTAGTCATCAGCCTGAGGAGGAGGAGAGACTACAGACAGAGTTTTTCTTTATCCTCAATACTACAACCTCCAACGTCGTTTAAAAAAAGTCCCCCACTTTTTCTTTTTTTTTTGAAGTGAAGTAATTTTCAGCCAATATGATCGATCCACTTTTTTGAAAAAATAAAAATAGAACTCTCTACTTCCACGTACGATTTACGATATTTTTCTTCTTGTTTTTGGTTGATAAAAGGTAATACAAGAAATGGAAAAGAAAAATAAATGAAATTTTCTAAAATGGGCAACATTTTAAATGCAAAAATTGTTTTTAAGCCTCAATTGAATTCTAAATTATTTTTATCTCATAAATAAAATTATTTTCGGTGAGAGTCACTAAATTACTAAAAGATACTCTTAAGTGAAAAAATTTTAAGTAAAGGTTACCCTTTACCTCTCCATTATATCACATGAACCTAGGCACACCCATAATCAACGTCAACTGACGTTGTTGCCAACCGCTGCAAATGACCACACCAATGCCAGTCGATCTATCCTGTTGTGGATGAACCCACCTTGCATCAACCAACCCACCTCACAACCACAATTACACCGCATACCCATGATCATATCTCACATGATCACATTCAAATTAAAAATTAAGTTTTTGCTAGAAATTTAACTTAAACAAATATAACATAACATTATCTCTTTAGTCAGAAGAGAACAAATAAAAATAAGAAATAAAAATTAAATCATCAATGCATATTAAGAAATTATATGTAACAAATTAAAATTTAAAATTTTAGGATTTATTAGTTTGATTTTCAAATCAAGTTAGAGGTATCAATATTTAAAATGTGTAATAAGATATTATTATTTCCAAAAAAAACTTATAAATACATTTACATTTATTTTTTTTATGATATATATATCTTTACTATAATATAGATATAACCATTTTTTTTTTAGGATGGGGGAGGAAGAGATTAAATTAAAAGAAAATCACTCACACATTATGTTTTAGGACAAGGGTGAAATTTGAACCCTTAACCTCTTGGGATTAAGGAAGTATTCAATTACTAATATTAAGCGATAATGTGCGAGATACAACAAATAGTAGATAAATATATGAACATTTTTTTTTTCTAAAAAGTTAGAAGTTAAATATTAACAAAAATAAGGATTGAAAAAACAAAAATTAAATAAAATGATAAATCCACGGTTTGTTTTGTGATTAAAATATTTCCAATTTTAATTAACCATTACTGGGACTGTCCCAGTAATGTTTGAAGATTTTGTGAAGCCATACCAGATTAATTTGCAAGAGGTACTATTTCTTTACATCTCAATAGTTGTTCAGATTATCGTTGACATCATGCGCTTGTGTTAAATTCTTCAGGAGGGACCATTGCCTCATAATGATCGATTGCGTTATCAACCATTGGACATATATCCTGCACCACTTCACAGATGTTAACGTTCCCAGCCTTCGGTTATTTCATATCAGAATGCGCTGCTTTCACTGCTGCACATCAAGAGTTGGGTAAAGAAATATGCTCTTTCTCGAAAGTCAGCACAACTGCATCATTGAAGCTATTGTAGTGCAAGCGTTGACCAGCCTTGGATACTGCCGATTTGAAGTTTACAACAAATGGAAGAAGGTAAGAGAGTGTGGATCAGGACGATGAAATTGTATTAGATGGGAGCTCTAAATTCCCCATGTCAATTACAGGTTCAAACAATGTCAACAAGTATGGCTTTGAAATTTGACACAAGACCTTGACAACATGCTTCACAGTTTTGTTTAGAAATAATAGTGTGATTATTTTTGATCTGTCAAACAGAAATATATATCTTATACCTGTGTACTAGCTCCATAAGCAATGGAAGATAAAGCTATTTTTGATTCATTAGCATTTGATCCTAAAGATAAGACAAGGAATGATATTATTGGTCAATGTCATGCAGAATTTTATTGGCACAAATTTGTTGACTGTAGAGCTTTAAAGCTTGCTGGTTGGAACCTTAACTGGTGAGTCTCTAGACCTCTTTTCAATTGCTTGAGAAAGCTGCTTGACAGCATCTTTTGGCATATGACAAGGTCGGCTCAGCCAAAATCATCCATTAACAATGAATGTGGTTCCATTCAAAGCACCACCAACAATACGCATTTTCCATCTCCATTAGCTACATAACCCACCACCCAATTCAAAGCACCACCAACAAGAACCCCCATTCCATCAACAAAGTAGTTATGATAAGGAGGTAAGTCCTCAATCCTCCTCCAACAATAGTTTTCAGACTATAGACAGTTACTTCAGTGAAATTTTTTTATCAAAGTCCATGACTCTAACCCACTTAAAGTCATCAGCAGTAACATCATAACCAAACCCATCAAAGACATAAATCAAAGGCGGTAAGAGGTAGATTAAAATCAGACCAAAATTTGGGCAAATTTTGGTGCTTTTTAGTTGATATGTTCCACAGACCTACACTAATTCCACGACGGTCTGATAGAGCAAGCAAACCACTGCAAGAACCAACCAGAGTACAATCATCACCAAAACACTCAAAAGGGTGCTCTAGTTTCGAAACGTTATTTGCTGAATCAAATTCTACTGAGAAGAGATTTGATACGTGTCTAGATGGCTTAACATGAACAATGAGTCTTTGATCCGAGGAGTGATTTTGAAGATGGCGGTTGATGAAATCTGGGCTGTCGATTATAGAATGGAATTGCTTCGACAAGCACCTGCAGAGGATTTCGATTATTACATCCACTGGGAGTGTAGGCATCATCACTTGCTGTGTTTTCTGGTTATGAGTTCATTGAAGGGTGTGTTCATGGCATCGATTTAAATGAAGAGAACTCAAAGGTCAAAAACGCTATCGTTTCTGGTTGATAAAAGGTAAAACAAAATTCAAAAAACAAAAAAAAAAAAAGGGAAATTTCAAAATGGGCAACATTTGAAACTTAAACTTTGTTTTTAAGCCTGAATTGAATTCTAAATTGTTTTTATCTCACAACTAAAATTATTTTGGTTGAGTGTCACTAAATTACGTAAAGATACCCTTAATTAAAAAAAGTTTTGGATAAAGTTACCCTTTACCTACATCTTATGAACCCAAGCACACTCATGATCAATGTCGATTGATGTCACTGCGACGACCATACCAACACCAACCGATCGACCTATCCTATTGTAGACAAACTCATCTTGCATTCGGTGTACCACCCACCTCATGACCACAATTACACGGCACACCCATGACTACATCTCATAGGTTTCACTAGATTCTTGAACAATCTCAAATCTAATGGTGAAACGGTGGCTCACTGGAAAATTTATGATTGTTACAAATTTTAAATTTTGCTTGATACTTGATAGATCCAATTATAGGTTGTCTTTTATTATTATTATTATATATTTTTTTATCTTTACTAAAGTGGGTGACAAAAGGGGTCTACTACTTCGCGTCAATTTTGACTTTCGATAGAAACTGTGTTTATGCTAGTTGTTTTCATGCTTGAGTATATCTGTGGAATTGAGACTATTATTTATGATTTTTTTGTGAGTGAAAACATAATAGATATTTGATGAAATAAACAAACACTTAAAAAAGAAATAGAGAATGAAAAATTTCTGAATGAAATATGTATTGAATGAGTCATTTCTTACGAACAGAAAGTTAGAGAGGAGACCTATTTATACACCAAGAGAATTCTAGAGAAATCTATAATCTGACAAATTACAAATCAATCAATGGCTATGATTTAATCTTATCAAAACAGAATTGCAACAAATTATGATGTCTGAGAAGTTCTAAAGAATTCTAGACCATTCTTCAAAATGATTCAATATTTTGCAGTGCATCGCCTTCCTATGAGAATCTTGTAACTGAATGCTTACTCTGCTACTGATATCATCATTAAGTTGCTTACAAGGCTGTTGAGCTGTACAATGCTGACTCTGCTGCTTGTCACAGGTTTCTGCTTCTACATGCCCCCTCAAACTGGACATGGGGGTCTGTACCAGGTGCAGTTTGGCAGCAAGAAACCAGAATCAATCAGATGAGAGGGATTTGGTAAAGATGTCGGCCACTCGATTAGTAGTATTGACATATCGAACTTCAAGTCATCCAGCAGCTATCTTGTCACGCACAAAGTGAACATCAATTTCTATATGTTTGGTGCGTGCATAAAATACAGGATTCAAGGCTAAAGACTGTGCACCAATATTGTCACACCACAACACTGGACCATAAGGAATTTTGAAGCCTAACTTAGAAAGCAAAGAAGCAAGCCAAAGAACTTCGATTGAAGCTTGTGCCAAGGATCGATATTCTGCTTCAGTGTTAGACCGAGCAACCACAGACTGCTTCTTTGAGCTTCAAAAAATTAAATTATCACCGAGATAAACACAGCTGCCGCTAATTGATTTTCTATCATCAACTGAGGATGCCCGATCTGTGTCACAAAAACCATAAAGGTCTAAAGGTTACTTTGAGGATTTGAACCAAAGTCCATATAGGGAAGTGCCTTTTAAGTACTGCAACACCCTTTTACAAGCCACCCAATGCAAATGAGTAGGCGCTATAAGGAATTGGCTTAGCTTGTTTACAATAAAACTGATGTTTGGTCGTGTGTGTGTTAAATATTGCAAGGCCTCGATGATACTTCGATAAAGAGTATGATCTAAAAATTTGTCACCATCATGAAGAGATAACTTGGTATTTTTGGTGACTGGAGAAGAGCATGGTTGACAGGACTCTATGTTTTTTTTGAAGAGAAGGTCTGTGATATATTTGTGTTGAGTGAGGTAAAGACCAGAGGAATTTCTGTAGGCTTCAGACCCAAGGAAATAGTTGACTAATCCTAAGGTTTTAAAAGCAAATGTTGAGTGTAGCTTTTCAATAATAGAGTGAACAACAGAAGGTGAGTTCCCGATGATTAGGATATCATCAACATAGACAAGCAGAAGTGTAAATGAAGTTTCTGACCTAAGAAAGAAGAGTGAGGTGTCTGACTTAGAGTTGGTGAACCCTTATTGCACCAGAGCTGTTTTAAGCTTGTTGAACCAAGCTCCTAGTGCTTGCTTGAGACCATACAATGCTTTATTTAATTTATACACATGAGTAGGAAAACTTGGATTGATAAACCCCTCAGGTTGCTGTATGAAGACCAGTTCATTGAGTTCCCTATTGAGAAATGCGTTGTTGATGTCCACTTGTTGGATATCCCAACCATATGATACTACTAAGGAGAAGACCACTCGAATTGTAGAAGCCTTGACAACCGGGCTGTAGGTGTCAAAGTAATCGATTCCTGAGGTTTGATGAAGCCCTTTATCCACCAGCCTTGCTTTGTGCTTTGCTATGATTCCATCTGGGTTATATTTTGTTTTGAAAACCCACTTGTTGCCTAAGATATTCATGTCTGTGGTGTAGGGTACAAGCTGCCAGGTTTGGTTAGCCTCTAGAGCTTTGAATTCTTCACACATCGCAGCAAACCATTGTTTGCTAGCCAAGGCTTCTTTGATGGTGTGAGGTTCAGTGTTTATAGAATTTGGGGTGAAGGCTACTGTATGGGTGGAAGGTTCAGTGTTTATGGAATTTGAGGTGAAGACTTTAGGCTTATAAATACCACTTTTGGATCGGGTTTGCATGGGGTGTGTAGAAGAGGCTAAGACAGGATTGAGAGGTGGAATGGACTGGAGTGGTTCATTTTGGTTTGTCAAGTCAGCAACAAGATCAATACCTTTTGGAGAATGCTCTACTGAACTTGATGTTGTTTCTGAACTATACAATGATGCTGATTCAAGGATCCCTTTTGATGGATAAAAGGATTTGTTGGTACCTGAAGAAGCAAGATGAAGAAAAGAAATAGGAAGACTGTGACTTGGAGGTGATGCGGATTGGTTTTTGGCAGAAAACAAGTCTTGGTAAGGAAATTCTTGCTCATTAAATTCTACATGTCTTGATATAAATACCTTTCCAGCTTGGTTCATGCATTTGTATCCTTTATGCAAAGAACTATAACCTAGAAAGATGCATTTTGTGATGTAAAAGTCTAATTTGTGATGAGAATAGTATCTAAAGGATGGGAAGCATGAACATCCAAATGTTTTTAAGTATGCATAGTTTGGCTTCTTGTGATACAATTTCTCAAATGGAGAGACATGATTTAGAAGAGGTGTTGATAGGTTATTAATAAAAAATGCAGCAGTAATAAAGGCTTCTGTCTAATAAGTTAATAGCATTTTGACATGGGCAAGGAGTGTAAGACCTGTCTCTACTACATGCCTATGTTGTCTTTCTGAGACCCCATTCTGTTGATGAGTGTGAGGGCAGCTAAATCTAGGCTGAACGTCTTGATTGGTAAGATAAGGTAAAAACACTTTGTACTCTCTTCCCATATCGATATGCAATGCTTTGATTTTCTTGTCAAACTGTAGTTCAACATTCTTTTTGAAACTTATGAAAGTTTGAAGAGCTTCATACTTAAGTTTTAGAGGATATAACCATGTAAACCTAGTGTAGGCATCTATGAAAATTATGTAATATTTATGATCTGCTGTAGAAGGATAAGGTGAGAGTCCCATAAGTCTGAGTAGATAATTTCAAAAGGAGATGTAGTTGTGATATTATGAGTAGCAAAGGGTAGTTTATGAAGCTTCCCATATTTACATGAGTCACAAAAGGCAATAGGATTAAGCTTAAAGTTAAAATTCATTAAATTCAAAATGTGTTGTAAAACAGGTAAAGCTGGGTGCCCAAGTTTGGCATGTCATATGTTAACATTAACTTTAGCAGCTATATTTGCATCAAAGACTCTCCTATTCCTATGATTATTTTATAGACAAGAAGTCATAACTACTATTGTATTCTTGATACTGGTGATGGGTTTGGTTTGTCTGAATTTTGATGAGATTGAGATAGGTTCTGTAGAAGACTGAGTGTAAGAAACAAAAGCTGATTTTGATTAAGTTGGTAAGTTAAGACTGTAGAGACCATCCTTGAGGCTCCCTTGAAGCAACACCTTCCTTGTATTCTTGTCCTTGAAAACACAAGATTCAACAGAAAATTCAACCACAAGATCATTATCACTTGTTAGTTTTAAAATACTGAGTACGTTTTTGGAAATGTCAGGAACATGAAGAATATGTTTCAAATGTAAAAGTTTAGTATGTGTATTCAACAAGGTATTACCAACATGTGAGATGTGAAGAAGATTACCATTTCCCACTGCTAGCTTGCCTTTTCCTTTATATTCTGAGTTGATTGACAGGTTTCCTAGGTCTAATGTCACATGGTTCGTGGCTCCACTATCCACATACCAAGCTGGGTCACTCACCATTTCTGGAGAAGCATACATGGCAGAGTTATGAGCCAAATGAGCTTGAGAGTTGATGTTTTGCATGGGTTGATTGGATAGTTGCTGTTGTGGTTTGTTGATGTTGTTGTTGTTGACGTTACTGCCCTGCCAGGTTTGATCAAATCTTTTATAACATTTAAGTGCATCATGCCTTGGTCTTTGACAAAGTTGGTAGTAAATGCATTGATTGCTCCACCTCCCTAATCTACCCTAATACCTCTTCCTCTGACTCCACCTCTTCCTCTAAAATTACTGGTTTGATTGGAAGCAAAATTTGCAGATGGGATTGTGAGGTTAACTTGGGCTGAAGTGTTTAACTATTCTATTCTCTGTTCATGCATCATCAATGTATATTGAACTTCTTGCAAGGAGATGCGTTTTGCATTATGTGACACAAACACTACAACCGGGCCATATTCATGCCCAAGTCCATTGAGAGCACTCAATATAATTTCATGTTCTGGAACCTCATAACCAGCAACTAGCAAGGCATCACCTATGTTTTTAATTTTAGTTATGTAATCACTTATTGATAAGGTTCTTTTTTGCATAGTTGCAAGCTGATTTTTAAGTTGTAAGACTCTTACCGTTGAGGTTTGAGCATACATTTTCTCTAAAGATGTCCAGATTTCTAGAGAAGTTTGAGATTGATTTACCTGCCCAATAACTTCTTCCCCAATGGTTGAGAGAAGCCAGCACAACAGTAGTTGATCTAACCTTCTCCAAGTTCTATAGTCAGGGTTAATCTGAATATCAATGATTGAGCCATTTGATTGGTTAAGAACTTTGGGTGGAGGTTCTTTAGTTCCAGAAATGAAGTCTTCAAGTTCCAGTGCTCGAATGGCAGCAAGAGTTTGAGCTTTCCAATTGACATAGTTAACACGATCAAGCTTGATGGGTAAGTTGAAGTTTAATGTTTTGGCCAAGGACTGAAAATCTAGAGATGGAGCAGAATTTTGTAAAGGATTAGTAGCTAAAGAAGGACTTGGTTGATCAGAGGGAGTGCTTGATGTTTGAGCAACCATGATTGACGTTAGTCAACAAGTGCTTTGATACCATGAAAACATAATAGATATTTGATGAAATAAACAAAAACTTAAAAAAGAAATAGAGAATGAAAAATTTCTGAATGAAATATGTATTGAATGGTTCATTTCTTACGAACAGAAAGTTAAAGAGGAGACCTATTTATACACCAAGAGAATTCTAAAGAAATCTATAATCTAACAAATTACAAATCAATCAATGGTTATGATTTAATCTTATCAAAACAAAATTGCAACAAATTCTGATGTCTGAGAAGTTCTAAAGAATTCTAGGCCATTCTTCAGAATGATTCAATGTGCTGCAGTGCATTGCCTTCCTATGAAAATCTTGTAACTAAATGCTTACTCTACTGCTGATATCATCACTAAGTTGCTTACAAGACTATTGAGCTGTACAATGCTGACTCTACTGCTTGTCACAGGTTTCTGCTTCTACAGTGAGTATTTTTGTGGAATTGAGACTATTATTTATGATTTTGTTGTGATAAACCTTTTCATCTTTTTTTTAATGTCGTTTATTTTGTTTGTGATTTGGTTTATAAAGTTGAGGTGGTTGCAACTGAAAGTTTTGTTAGGTTTTCTTATTTGGTTGATGATTTTGGTATGATAAGTTGTTTCTAGTAATTTATAACTGGAATATATACCTGTAGGTTTTTATGCATGTAATTGTGTTTTCAAAATGGATTTGATTTTTTACGAGTCAAAATTAGGAATTCACAACTTGGTTAAGAATACTCAACCAAGTTAGGAATTCTCAACTAGGTTGAGAATTCTCAATTCTACCTCATATAATGTTTTATTATTAATTGTTGTTTAACCATAACTTCAAAATATGCAACATAGATTTTTATCACAAGAAATACATGTTCATTTATCTATTATGATATAAATTATGTTTCAATTGGTACTTCTAATTCCGTTATGTTTTTGCTTCGGTTAAGAATTCTCGTTCTTGTTGAGAATTGAGAACTCTCAACATGGTTGAGATTTTTTAACCAGGTTACGAGTTGAGAAATCTCAAACTGTCTCATATTATACTTTATCATTGATTGTTGTTTAAATATAACTTTAAAATATGCAATATAGATTTTTATCACAAGGGATATTTGTTCATTTATCTATTATGATATGGTATAAATTATTTTTCAATTGGTACTTCTAATTCTGATACATTTTTGCTCTGGTAAAGAATTCCCATCCTTGTTGAAAATTCTCAACTTGGTTGTGATTTCTCAATTCTGGTTGAGATTTCTCAACCTAGTTGAGAATTCCCAATTCTACCTCATATTATTCTTTATCATTAATTGTTGTTTAAATATAACTTTAAAATATGCAATATAGATTTTTATCACAGGAAGTACATGTCCATTTGTCTATTATGATATGGTATAAATTAAGTTTCAATTGGTACTTCTATTATGATGCAAGTTTAAGTTGTTTTGCTAGTAGTAACTTGGAACAACAGTTTTGTGTTTGTATGTTCTTTGATATTTTGATATGATCAGTAATGCGTATGAGTGAAATCCACTTGATTGTTGAAATGTATATTTTGTACTTTTTCAGGAACTCTTGAAGATGTCTGAAGAAGAGTTTGGCCTGCCAGGCAACGGACCTATCACACTACCTTGTGAAGCAGTTTTCATGGGGTATGCAGAGTCTTTGATCAAAGGATGTGTTGATAGAAATCCGCAACAAGCTTTGGTTGTGTCCATAAGTAGCGGTAGACGCTCATTACTGTCTCATTGTATTTATCAAGGACAAACTAGCCACCCATTTCTAGTTTGTAGTTGTTGAGTTGATGATCATTACTCGATCACCAAAAAATTTGTAACTGACCCACACAGTTTTGTAGTTTAATGAAATATTATACAAATTTCTATCAAGTTCTTGATTCTTGGTTGTTGATTTTCTATAATTTCTCATGTTTTTATAATAAAAAAATTGATGAATAATTTCATCTAGTTGATTACAAAGTGTTTGCTAGTTGTTCTGTATACATATGCGTAACTGTAAAAATCAGAGAAGAAAGATCTTATATAACTAAGAAAATTAAGAACGAATTGGTACGGTAATGCTGGAATAAACTAATTTGTCCAAGTAATCTCACATGCCCTAATTCATAAACAAAGAATTGGTTCACAAACAAGGATAATATTTTGCAAAAAAAAAAAGTTCATGATTAAAACAAATATTTCACAAACAAATATTTAGTTTATGAACAAAGAAAATAGGTCATAGGAAAAGAAAAATATTCATGAACAATAAATTAATTCACAACAAAATGATGTTCCACTGTTTCTTATCTGCATCACACATTCAACACCAACCAATTACAAATTTATTTAACTTCAACAGGTCTCATCATAGACACACACACACAGACATAAAAGTGCCAATGCTTTGCTCAAAAACATCAACATTGTACCAGTCTGTACTTCAACAAGCAGATTGAAAGAGGATTGGAAATCCCAAAAAAGTAGAACCAGAATTGCATAGCAAAATTTTTTGTCAGGATTAAAATTTGCCCAACAGTAAGACTACATCTATCTTCATATAACTAAAACATGACAGTCACATCAAATCCAGACTAAATAAGTGAATTATACTCGTAACAAATTCCACCTTCTTTCAATATAACGAAAGTGAGAAGACCATAAGCCATTCCTAGGATGTCATCCTCATATATCGAACAATAAAATTAACAGTCACTAGTCTATGTACTACATACACATTGTGTTCCATTGCAGAACCAAAAAAGATCTATAACTTTCAAAACATGAGAATCCTCATTTATCCATTAAAACCAATATCTACTACCTTGTCCATAAACGATATCATTAACGTCCAATGTGTATCATAAAACAAAGTCTTAAAACAAATAATCAAGTCAAAATGTTGCAAAAATGAGATTAAAAAAAAAAGTGTTTCCCTCACAGCCTTATAAAAAAGGTGGGGAAGAGGACAGAGTAAAAAACTTCAATCACTCATTCACTCATTCATAGAAATAGAAACTTAATTCAGCTTATAAGAAATAACCAGGCATACTTTTTTAATTTGTGAAAAAATTAAGAGTTAAGCAAGCGGTAAAGTTGCAATCATTGCCACAAAACAGAGTAAGGTATTGAAACACAATAATAATAATAATTTAAAAAAAAAAAAAACCCTCTCGGTGCTTGCTTGCTCTTGGATCTTTAATGGATAGATTGCTTTTACAAGAATTTATGTTTGTCGAATATTTTTATATTAAATCACAATCTTCATATTTTTATAAGATTTTATAAAGGATATATTATGATTCAAAATCCAAATGTTACTGACAGAAAAAGAAACTACAGAGAGAAGAAGTTTCAAAATAGCAAAGAGAAAAAGAATGTCACTTTTATAATTAAGATGGGTGTACGGAGTGAAAACTAAAAGACATTTTATGGACATATTACATATGGACTTAAAGCCATTAGAGTTTTGTTTCTCTGATCGAGACAGTCAAAGTGGCATGACATTAGCCTAAATCCGACATTGTTTACCCTACCAATAGACTTCTAAAATTAACCTTCAGTAATATTTGACAATTTATTAGATCCTATTAACTTAGTTAAGTTTTTCTCCAACATCATCAACAACTTGTGCTTTAAAGGTATGCAATATTGAAAGTGATTTGCGTCAACAAAAGCAAGCTTGATAAGGCAATAATATTTTGTACATTATAACATTAGAGTTAAAATTTGAAAAAAAAAAAAAAATTCCCTAAACCACATGCAAGAGTTTCAAAAACCATCTAAGGAGAAAATTATTAGAACAAGTATGACAGTGAAAAGAGCAAGACTAACACATGCTATGCAGAAAGTATTCATTGAATCTAGTATCTTTTCGACTCTAGATAAAACATCTCCATAATGTCAAATTTAACAACACGTAAAGTGAAGGAGATGTGTGAAATTCATATCTTAAAACAAGTTCATAACAGCTAAAAATGATTGCATAAAGCACAAAACAAACAATGTCTTCATGGCAGTACGAGGATGTTAAACTTATCTCCTACCCACATAATTCATTATCATCCTATTGCGACATGCTCTTCCTCCTCTCAACGGAACCGTCCAATCATATGTTAACATTAGGTGAAACAAGACTATCCACATAAATAGCCCTACCCGTGCCATATCCTACCCATTGATTAATCTCAACAACCTCGTCAATTTCTTTTTCCATGTCATACAAAATAACTCCCCCAGTTGCTTTATAAAATAAAACTTTATTACCGTGCTTAGAATAAGTAAAAGCTCTAATACCAAGATAAAATAGCGCACTCCCAACCGGCTTCTCTCCCGTAAACGAAAACGAAAACAATTTTGTCCAAGACTCCTTCACCCAGTACTCCATCATCACCCATATATCTGAAACCACCTTCAGTGGAGAAAAGCAGCTCAAACACAAACGTCCTCCGAAAACGACAACGTGAAAAACATGATCATCATCTTCATCAGCTATTTCTGGAACAGGAACTTGGCAGAATTGTTCACCCCTTAGATCAAATGACGAGACCCTTCATTTGCTATCATCGGCCACAAATTTAAGTTGTACCAGCCAATTCAAAGCACCACCAACAAGAACCCCTATTCCCTCAACCCAGTAGTTATGATAAGGAGGTAAATCCTCAATCTTCCTCCAGGAATTAGTTTTCAAACTATAAACAGTTACTTCAGTGAAATTTAAGTCTATGACTCTGACCCACTTATAGTCATCACTAGCAACATCATAACCAAACCCGTCAAAGACATAATTAAATAAATCATAGGCGTTCAGAGGTAGATTAAAATTAGACCAAAATTTGGGCAAAACTCGATGCTTTTTGGTTGATACGTTCCACAGACCTACACTAATTCCACGACGGTCTGCTAGAGCAAGCAAACCATTGCAGGAACCAATCAGATGATCACCAAAATCACAGCTAGGGTGCTCTAGTTTCAAAAGGTTATTTGCTGAATCAAAGTCTATTAAGAAGAATCCTGATCCATGTATAGATGGTCTACGATGAACAATGAGTTTTTGATCCAAGGAGTGAATTTGAAGATGGCGGTTGATGAAATATGGGCCGTCGATAATGGAACGGAATTGCTTTGACAAGCATCTGAAGCGGAGGAGAGACTTCACTGGAAGTCTGCAGAGAATTTCGATGATTACATCCACCGGGAGCGCAGGCATGGTCGGTGGCGCTTTTTAGGGTTTAGGGTGACGTGAAAGAAAACGTTGTTGCTTCGGTTTTTAAAGCAAGGCTGCTCTCTTGCTTGTTTTTATGCTGCGTTCCTTTTCATGCTTCCTTGCTTTTTTACGTTATTTCCTCTTTTTTTGTTTTTTTTTTTCCTTTTAATTTCATGTTATTTTGTATTTTTTATTTTTTATTTTTTTTCCTTTTCCAATATAATATTAAATCAAATTATTTATTTTAAAAATTAAGTTAATATGTTTATTAAATATTTTTAAAATGTAATATTCTTTTAAATTAATTATAAAATAAATGTTATTTTCTTTAAAATTGCTTTTATTTAGTTGTATTTATTTATAAAATATAATTTTATATTTTATATTTTATTATTTTTCAACTTCATTTAAATATTTTTCGTATATGACATATTTATTTTATTTAAAATTCATTTAATATGTTAATAAAAAAATTGTTTTAGTATTAATTGAAAATTTTTATTTTAGATTAAAATTAACTAAAAATAGATTTTTTTTAAATAGGAGTGAAGGAGAAGAATTAAATTCAAAGAAAAATATTCATACTTTCAACAATGATGAGATTTGAACCCTTAATCTCTTAGTATCAAGAAAAGTACTCAACCACTTTTATTAATGACTGATGTGCAATTGACAATAGATTTGGTTATTTTTAAAAATAATTTAATTATTTAAAATTGATTTTATCCAATCTCATATTACACCAAACTTATCATAACACTAATTTATCCAATTTTATACCACCTCAAATACATCATAATATTAATTTATCTAATCAAATCTTGTATATCAAACAGGGCCTAAAGCCAAAGTGGTATGGTGATATTAATAGATAAGGCATTTTATCTATCTGTACTGAAAGATTGGATCATATTTTGAATTCAAGTTAATTGAATTTTGTAAATGGGTGGAAAAATATTTGTCCATATGATATGCAACGAACATTCTAATTAGAAAGTACAAATTAAAAACTTAATGAAATTATAAAGCTTATCTACTAGTCAAACAGTTCAATAACATCTAGTTGTATGACAACCGACGCCGTTGCCAACCATTGCAAATGACCACACCAACACCTTTCGACCTATCCTATAACAAACGCACCCATCACGTGTCCACGAACACACCTTACAACCACAATTACACCACACCCATGACCACATCTCATAGGTTTAACTAGACTTGTGAACAATCATGGATCTACTGGTAAAACCACGAAGCATTGTTTTTGCAGTTAACCTAGCTAGAAACAAGTTAAGTTGACCTGCTTTCTAAATCGAAAATCAAGTTGGTTTTTAAGGAGTAAAACTACGTGGTAATATACTAGTATTTGGGGCTGTTTGGCATGGCTTTCCAAAAGAGCTTTTGGGAGTGTTTGAGTGTTCTCCAATCCCAAAATAGCTTTTAATTTTGGAAAGAGCTTCCAAGTGAAGCTGGTAAGCCCTCATTTGAGATAACTTAGATAATTTTTTTTTTTTGACTTTTAACTGAAAAAAAAAAAAAAAGAAATAAAAATTCAAGCTTTATAGATACTTTTTGAATTATACATTTCAAAAGAACTTTTATATATATACACATATATGTAACTTATTTTTTCAATTATAGTTACATGGTTAATGTTGGATTTATATCATGCACCAGTCTGAGCAACTTGTGGTGTTACTATTTTCAAGAAGTTGAAGGGAAATTGAAGGGACTGTCTCCAGTAAAGTTTGAAGATTTTGCGAAGCCAAACCAGATTAATTTGAAAGAGGTACTGTTTCTTTACGTCTCAATAGTTGTTCAAATTATCGTTGGCATCATGGTGAATTCTGTTTGATATCTTGTGTTAAACTTATGCTTCAATTAAATTCTTCCGGCGGACCATTGCCTCATAATGATCGATTGCGTTATCAACCATTGGACATATATCCTGCACCACTTCTCAGATGTTAACCTTCCCAGCCTTCGGTTATCTCATATCAGAATGCGCAATTTGCGATATTTGCTTTCACTGCAGCACATCAAGAGCTGGGAAAAGAAATATACGCTTTTACGAAAGCCAGCACAACTGCATCTTGAAGCTATTGTAGTGAAATTGTTGGTAAAAGAATGTGGATTAGGACAATGAAGTTATATTAGATGGGAGCTCTAAATTCCTCGTATCAATTACAGGTTCAAACGATGTCAACAAGTACAGCTTTGAAATTTGACACAAGGTTCAACAAACATGCTTCACAGTTTTGTTTAGAAATACTAGTGTGATTATTTTTGATCTGTCAAACAAAAATACATATCTTATACATGTGTACTAGCTCCATAAGCAAATGGAAAATAAAGCTATTAGCAATTCATAAGCATTTGATGCTAAAGAAAAGAAAAAGAATGATATTATTAGTCAATATCATGTAGAATTTTGTTGGCACAGATTTGTTGACTACAGAGCTTTAAAGCTTGCTGGTCGGAACCCCAACTGCTTTTCAGCTACTCGAGAAAACTGTTTGATGGCATCTTTTAGTATGTGGTGAGGTTGGATAAGCCAAAGTCCTCCATCAACAATGAGTGTGGTTACATTCACATATTTTGGTAACAAATTTATTAACTCATAAGATTCTGCCACAGAAGAATAAGTGAAAAAAGATGCATAATCAACTAGGGGTAAGTGAGCAATAATCCATTTTTCAATAAGTAGCTACTTAATAGTGTCATTTAAAGGTACTGAACAATCATAGAAACTACTCAAAAGATACACATTCTCAATTGTAAATGCTATTGGTTTCATCTGTCATACATGTGTACAAGCTGTATAATCAAAGACATGTCATATTAAGGTAATTGCAAAAGCAAACAAGTTACCAACCAGCATCAGAAGCAAGGCACAGAGCAGGCATAGCAAATAATATAAAAGAAATAGAACCAAGTCAAATAGTTCATCTTCTATATAATATAACTGTATACGTTCACGCTCCGAATCATTCTTCCTAAGCCGCCTAACATCTGAATAGTAATTCAATAATAAAAAATATATATAAAAAAAATACACAAAATAAATATATAATTAACAACTTAACAAAACACAACTTCACGAAAAGAATTCGATCAATTAAACTATCATACTTCCCTAACTTCTCTTCTTTTTCGTACAATAAGGAACTCAAGTCTTGATCAATTAAAGTGTTAAAACATCAATAAACTCTCATCAACTAGAATCACAGTCATATTTGTGAAAACTCCTAAAACCAAAATAGACATTAAAAAACTTGCACTTTAAAGGTGAACAATATTAAAAGTGATTTGCATCAACAAAAGCAAGCTTGATAAAGTAACAAAATTTTATACATGATAACATTAGATTTAAAGATGGAAAAAAAAAAATTATTCTTCCCAAAATCATGCTATGCAGAAAATTATTAGAAAAACATTAAGAAAATTATTAGAAAAAGTATGGCATTGAAAAGGGCAGGACTAACACATGCTGTGCGAAAAGTAGTCATTGAACCTTGTATCCTTTCAACTTTAGATTAAACATCTCCATGATGTCATATTTAACAACGCACAAAGTAAAGGGGATATGTGTGAAATTCATATCCTGAAACAAATTCATAACAGCTAAAAATGACTGCATACAACACAAAAGAAACAATGTCTTCATGGTGGTACGAGGATGTTACACTTATCTCCTACCCACATAATTCATTATCACCCTATTGCGACATGTTCTTCCTCCATTTCTCTACGGAACCACCTTATCATATACTTACATTAGGTGAAACAAGACCATCCACATAAATAGCCGCACATAAGATAAATTTTGGTTATTCATTAATCTCAACGCTCTTGCTCGTTTCCCCTTCCAAGTTATATAAAAACACTATCCCATCTACTTGATAAAATAAAACTTCATCACCGCACGTCTAATAAGCCAAAGCACTAGTACCACGAGAAAAATCCACACGAGCAAGCGGCTTATCTTCTGTAAGCGAAAACAACTTAATTCAAGACTCCTTCACCCCGTACATCACCCATATATATATCTAAAACCTCCTTAAATGGATAAAAGCAGCTAAAACACAAACATCCTCTGAAAACCACAACTTCAAAATAGAATTCATCTTCAACAGCTTTTTCTGGAACCGAAACTTGGCAGAATTTTCACCATTTAGATCAAATGACAAGACCCTCCATTTGCTATCTTCAGCAGCTACATCTCTAAGTCCCGATTCCACTAACAAAGTAGCTATGATAAGGAGGTAAATCCTCAATCCTCCTCCGGGAATTAGTTTTCAAACTGTATACAGTTACTTCAGTGAAATTTTTTCTACCAAAATGTATGACTCTAATCCACTTACAGTCATCACTAGTAACATCAGAACCAAACCCATCTAAGACATAATCACGTAAATCAATGGTGTTACGAGGTACATCAAAATCAGACCAAAATTTGGGCAAACTTTGGTGCTGTCTAGTTGATATGTTCCACAGACCTTAACTAATTCCATGACGGCGAGATAGAGCAAGCAAACCATTGCAAGAACCAATCAGAGTACAATCATCACCCCAGCTCTCAAAAGGGTGGTCTAGTTTCAAAACGTTATTTGCTGAATCAAAGTCTACTGAGAAGAGATCAGATACGTGTCTAGATTGCTTACCATGAACAATGAGTCTTTGATCCAAGGAGTGATTTTGAAGGTGGCAAAAAGGTTCATGGTATCAATTTAAACAGAGAACTCAAAAGCCAAAAACGCTGTCGTTTTTGGTTGATAAAGAGTAAAACAAGAAATTCAAAATAAAAAAGAAAATAAATGGAAATTTCTAAAATGGGCAATATTTGAGATGTAAAATTTGTTTTTAAGACTCAAATGAATTCTAAATTGTTTTTATCCCATAAATAATATTATTTTCGTTGAGTGTCACAAATTATCTGTTTATTTTTAGTATTTATCACTTAATGGATCTAAATTGGATCCATTAAGTTATTTTTATTTTTTTAAAATGATCAAATAACTTAAATTATTCAAAAATGATTAAAAAAGTATAATAATTTATGATTTTTATCTCAATATCAAATCATTTAATGATTTTTTAAATATATTATTACAAGTCTATCCTCCCCAAAATAACATTTTTCCAATATTGTCTTGATTTTACATTATAAAGTTTTCTTTTATTGTTATTACAAATATCTTCAAAAAATAAAAACTCTAAACATCTCGTCTGAAATTTTTTTATAGCTCGATTACTATATTTCTCCGATCAAATTCTGATAAAAATTTTTATTTATTTTCTTTATTAAACTTTTGTTGTAATAGTAATCAACCTAAGATCATTTTATTTATTTTCGTTTAAATATATAAATATAATATAATATAATAATTCATCATTTTTAATTATAAATATAAATATTATTAATATATACATAAAAGTGTTTGAGGACTTGTTGAATAATTTATTTGTAATTGTTTATATCATAATAAATAATATTACATAACAACTAATAGTAAAAAAGTATAAATATCAAACTACTAGTTTTCAGATAATTCTAACTTTAAAAAATAAATAAAATTATTATACATTTAAAGGTAAAGAAAATAAACAAATAGTCATTCAAATTTCATATTTCAATCATTATTCAATCCCTACCAGTTGTCAGTATTATTCGGTTTTCAAACAAAATAACAAACAATCCCTAAATTACTAAAAGATACTCTTAAGTAAAAAAGCTTTAGGTAATACCCCTCCACCTACATCTCATGAACCTAGGCACACCCATGATCAATGTTGATTGATGTCGTTGTGACGATTACACCAACACAAGTTGACCTATGACCTATCCCATTTTAGACGAGCCCATCTCACATCCATGAACCCACCTCATGGCCACAATCACACCTCACACCCATGAGTACATCTCATAGGTTTCGTTAGCTTCTCCAACAATCTCAGATCTAAAGGTGAAATAGTGGCTCATAGAAAATTTGTGATTATTATAGATTTTAAACTTTGCTTGATACTTGTAGGATCCAATTATAGGTTGTCTAATCTTGTTGTATCTTAACTAAAGTGGCTGACAAAAGAGGTCTAATATTTTGTGTCAATTTTTGACTTTATAGAAAAACAGTGTTTATACTAGTTGTTTCGTGCTTGAGTATATATGTTTTTAGAGGATTCTTGTATATCTATTTATACTAGTTGTTTTCATGCTTGAGTTTATCTATTAGGAATTCCCAGTAGGGTTAGGATATCCATATTTGTGTGGAATTGAGACTGTTTTTTGTGATTTGGTTGTGAAAAACTTTTTCATCTTTTTTTAATGTCATTTGTTTTGTTTGTGATTCGGTTCATGAAGTTGAGACTATTTAAATTGAAATTTTTGTTAGGTTTTCCTTGTTTGGTTTATGATTCTAGTAATGATAAGTTGTTTCTAATAATTTATAATTGAAATACTTGTAGGTTTACGTGTATGTAATTGTGTTCTCAAATGGATTTGATATTTTTATAAGGCAAAATTAGGAATTCTCAACCGTGTTGAGAAGTTGCTACTTGGTTGAGAATACTCAACCGAGTTGGGAATTCTCAATTCTACCTTATATGATATTTTATCATTAAGAGATAATTCTAATTTCTTCCCTGTAGTTTGGTATAATAGCCAAAAAAAACCTACTAACCTATGAAAATCATTAAGAATCCTTCTATACTTTATACATATATCTGAAAAAAACTCTCTATCATTTATAAAAATAGCCAAAATAACCCTTCTACCATTAACTTGGATGTTAAAAAATCAATGTTTAACCATTAACCAAGAAGGGCAAAACCTTTAAAGCAAGATAAAATATATAATAATATTAATTGATTGATTAAATAAATTAAGATAGATTTAAAAAAATAATAATAATGTCATCTTCATCGTCCATCACAAGAATGGACGGTGGAGATGAAAAATAAGTTAAAATGAAAAAAGAATAAATGAGATTAAAAAAATAAAACATATTTTAAAAAAATAAAGTCATGGAAATTGAAAAAAAATATATATTAAAATTTAAAAAAAAAAAAATTGTTTAACCCCAACCCCGCCATCCATTTCCTTCTTCACCTTCCATTTTCTTCTTCTTCTTCTTTATTCTCATCATCATCATCTTCTTCTTCCATGTTCTCATCATCATCTTTTTTTTCTTCCATCTTCTTCTCTGTCCATCATAGGCGACAAGAGTGATGGTGGTAGGAGCTCCAACACGACAACAAGAACTGAGTCATCTCCTTCTTCAAAAACCATCAATCTCCGGTAGAGGAGACCTAACGGTTTCCATCGAGTGGAGATCAAAATTAGTCTCCATGTGATGGAGATCGGAACTAATCTTCTTGGTGATGGAGACCAAATCTGGTCTCCATTGCCAAGGAGACTAATTTTGGTCTCCACATGATAGAGAACATTAAGTCTCCTTCGTTGAAGACCTCTGGTCTCCGATGAAGGGACCCATTGCTCCCCATTTTTACATATTTTTTTTTTTTTGTTTTTTCGCTTTTTTTTTTTCAAATGGTCGATGATAATGATTGTGTGTTGATGTTGTTGATGGTGGCTTGATGTTGATTATGATTTTGATGAATGGGTTGATTATAGTTAATTGATATGCTGGATTAAGGATAATGAATTTTGATTCAGATGAAGAACAATGTTTGTTCTTCAATTTATTTTTTTCAATTTTTTTCAAATGCAATATGATTTCTAGATTATTTGTTGTTGTTGATATAGTTTTTGTTGATGAAAAATGTTTCTTCATGAAGGACATTGTTTTTTTTTTTTTTAATTATAAATTTGGGTTTGGAGCTAAAAACAAACCTAGAAAATCTTGTTTCAATTTAATAATTTTTTATTTTTTATTTTATCATATTTTAATAATTTTAATATTATTATATTAAATATTTTGAGAGTAAATTGGTCTTTCTGTTAATTTTGAGGGGCAATTTCATCTTTTCAAGTATTGTCACTGTCAGAATCAACTTTTTATTAACAGAGTTAACAGAAAAGAGAAATTGGATTTGTCCAAACTAGAGGGGGTAATTAGTGATTGGATCAAACAATAAGGGGAAAATTAAAATTATCCCTATCATTAATTATTATTTAAATATAACTTCAAAATATGCAACATAGATTTTTATCATAAGAAAAATATGTTCATCTATCTATTATGATATGATATAAATTATGTTTTAATTAGTACTTCTAATCCCAATACATTTTTGCTCCAATTGAGAATTCCTATCCCTGTTGAGAAATCTCTACCATGCTACAAACTACCTCATATAATGTTTTATCATTAATTGTCGGTTAAATATAACTTTAAAATATGCAACTAAGATTTTTATCACAGGAGATATATGTTCATTTATCTATTATGATGTGGTATAATTATGCTTCAATTGGTACTTCTATTATGATACAAGTTTAAGTTGTTTTGCTAGTAGTAACTTAGAGCAACAGTTTTGCGTTTGTATGTTCTTCGATATTGTGATTGGTTGGTAATGCATATGAGTGAAATCCACTTAATTGTTAAAATGGATATTCTATATTTTTTCAGGAACTCTTGAGGATGTTTGAAGAAGAGTTTGGCCTGCCAGGCAATGGACTTATCACACTACTTTGTGATGCAGTTTTCATGGAGTATGCAGTGTCTTTGATAAAAGGATGTATTGATGGAAATCTGCAACAAGCTTTGGTTGTGTTTATAAGTAGCATTAGATGCTAATTACTGTCTTATTGTCATTATCAGGGACAAACTAGCCAACCATTGCCAGTTTGTACTTGTTGAGTTGATGATCATTACTTGCTCACCAAAAAATTTGTAACCGACGCACACAGTTTTGTAGTTTAATGAAATATTATACAAATTCCTACCGAGTTCTTCATTGTTGGTAGTTGATTTTCCATAATTTCTTATATTTTTATAATCAGAAATTGATGTATAATTTCATCTAGTTGATTACAAGGTGTTTGGTAGCTGTTCTGTATACATATGTGTAACTGAAGAAAGATCTTAACTGAGAAAATTAAGAACGAATTGGTACGATAATGCTGAAATACACTAATTTGTCCAAGTAATCTCACATGCCTAATTTATAAACAAAGAATTAGTTCAGAAATAAAAACAGTATTTTACAAACAAAGAAAATAGTTTACGATTAAAATAAATAGTTAACAAACAAATAATTAGTTTACGAACAAAGAAAATAGATCATATAAAAGAAAAATATTTCATCAACAACAAATTAATCACAACAAAATGATGTTCCATTCTTCCTCATCTGCATCACACATTCAACACCAACCAATTACAAATTTATTTAACCTCACCGAGTCTCATCATAGACACACACACAGACACAGAAGCGCTAAAGCTTTGCTCAAAAAATATCAACATTGCACCAGTCTGTACTTCAACAGCCCGATTGAAAGAGGATTGAAAATCCCAAGAAAGTAGAACCAGAATTGCATTGCAAAATCTTTGTCAGGATTAAAATTTTGCCAGTAGTAACTAAGACTACATCTACCTTCATATAACTAAACGTGACAACCACATCAAATCCACACTACATAAGTGAATTCTACTAGTAACACATTCCACCTTCTTTCAATATAACGAAAGTGAGCAGACCATAAACCATTCCCAGGATATCATCCACATTGAACAATAAAATTAACAATCGCCTGGTCTATTTACTACATACACATTGTCTTCCGACACATAACCATAAAAGATCTGTAACTTTCAAAACATGAAAATCCTAATTTACCCATTAAAACCAATGTCTACTACCTTGTCCATAAATGATATCACTAACGTGAAATGTCTATCATAAAACAGAGTCTTAAAACAAACAATCAAGTTGAAATCCTGCAAAAATAGACTAAAAAAAAAATGTCTTCCCCTCGCAGTTAAAAAAAAAAAAAAAAGAAAAAGAAAAGAGAAAAAAACTTCGATCACTCATTCATAGAAATAGAAACTTAATTTGTGAAAAAAGAAGAGGTGAGCAAGCGGTGCAGTTGCAATCATTGCCACAAAACAGAGTCAGTGATTGAACCAAAACAAAAAATAAATAAATAAATTTTCAGTGCTTGCTTGCTCTTGGATCTTTAAAGGCTAGATTGCTTTTACATGAATTTTTTCATGTACACTTTTTGTTTATTGAATAGTTTTATATTAAATCACATCTTCATATTTTCATAGGAATTTATAGAAGATACATTATGATTCAGAATCCAAATGTTACTGACAAAAAATGAAATTATAGAAAGGATACATCATAATTAAGATGAGTGTACAGAGTAAAAAACAAAAGACATTTTATGGGCATATTACATATGGCCTTAATACCATTAGAGTTTTGTTTACCCTAATTAAAATGACATGACATTAGCCTAAATCCGACATTGTTTACCCTACCAATAAACTTCTGAAAGTAACCTACTGTAATGTTTGACAATTTATCAAATCCTGTTAACTTAGTTAAGCTTTTCTGTAATATCATCAACAACTTGTGAAGAACAAAGGTATGCAATATTAGAAGTGATTTGCGTCAACAAAAGCAAGCTTGATAAAGTAATAATATTTTATACATTATAACATTAGATTTAAAAACTGAAAAAAAAAAAAAAAAAAAAAAAAAAAGAATCTCTAAGCCACATGCAAGAGTTTCAAAAGCCATCTGTAAGGAGAAAATTATTAGAACGAGTATAGCATTTGAAAGGGTAAGACTAACACATGCTATGCAGAAAAGTATTCACTGAACCTTGTATGTATCCTTTCAACTCTAGATTAAACGTCTCCATGTTGTCAAATTCAACAACGCGCAAAGTGAAGGAGATACGTGTGAAATTCATATCCAAAAACAAATTCATAAGAGCTAAAAATGATTGCATAAAGCATAAAACAAACAATGTCTTCATGGTGGTACGAGGATGTTACACTTATCTCCTACCCACATAATTCATTATCATCCTACCGCAATGTGTTGTTCATTCTCTCCACAAAACGGCCTAATCATATGTTAGCATTAAGTAGAACAAGACTATCTACGTAAATAGCTGCACCTGAGACAAATAATGCCCATTCATTAATCTCAACTACCTCATACATTTCTTTTTCCAAGTCATACAAAATAACTTTCCCAGTTGCTTTATAAAATAAAACTTTATTGTCGTGCTTCGAATGAGTAAAAGCTGTAATACCAAGAGAAAATAACACACTCTCAACTAGCCTCTCTTCCGTAAACGAAAACAATTTAGTCCAAGACTCCTTCACTCCATACTCCATCATCAACCATATATCTAAAATCACCTTCAATGGAGAAAAGCCGCTCAAACACGAACATCCTCCGAAAATGACAACGTTAAAAACATGATCATCATCTTCATCAGCTATTTCTGGAACCGAAACTTGACAGAATTTTTCGCCCTTTAGATCAAATGACAAGACCCCGATTTTGCAAGTTACATCTCTAGGTACCACCACCCAATTCAAAGCACAACCAACAAGAACCCCAATTCCGATAACAAAGTAGTCACCATAAGGAGGTAAATCCTCAATCCTTCTCCCAGAATTAGTTTTCAAACTATAAACAGTTACTTCAGTCAAATTTTTTCTATCAAAGTTGATGACTCTAACCCACTTATAGTCATCACTAGCAACATCATAACCAAACCCATCAAAGACATAATCTCGAGGTTCTTCAAAATCAGACCAAAATTAGGTGCCTTTTAGTTGATATGTTCCACAGACCTACACTAATTCCACGATGGTCTGCTAGAGCAAGCAAACCATTGCAGGAACGAATCAGATTACAACCAAAATCCCAACTCTCAAAAGGGTGCTCTAGTTTCAAAAGGTCATTTGCTGAATCAAAGTCTACTGAAAAGAATTCTGATCCGTGTCCAGATGGTCTACGATGAACAATGAGTCTTTGATCCAAGGAGTGATTTTGAAGATGACCGTTGATGAAATATGAACGGTCGATTATGGAACGGAATTGCTTTGACAAGCATCTAAAGCGGAGCAGAGACTTCACTGGAAGTCTACGGAGGATTTCGACGATTACATCCACTGGAAGCGCACGCATGGCTGGTGGCTGCTGTCTTTTTTCGTATTAGTGTGAGGTGAAAGAAAACGTTGTTGCCTCGGTTTTTAAAACCAAGGCTGCTTTCCTTTCTATGCTCCCTTGCTGTTTGCGTTATTTCCCTTTTTTTTCCCCTTTAATTTCATATTATTTTTTATTTTTTTATTTTAAATTTTTTCTTTTTTCAAATTTAATGTTAAATTATTTTACAAATTAAGTTAATATATTTTATCGACGTCTAAATTCAATCAACCCGAGTTCTTGACTCAATACCTACAAATAAAGCGAATCAAAGAGAAAAACAATAAAAAGAGAAGAGGAAGAATAGCAAATGAGATTTTTTACGTGATTCGGCCTAAAAAAATGTCTACATCCATGACTCTTTCTCTTGTTATTTTAACAGAGTCACAGTATCTTATTGATTGTTCATATTACAATGAATTTTCAATCCTTATTTATAGTGTGAAGTGTTACAGTTTGAATACAATAGAAATAAGAAAGAATTTTACATTAATTACGCTTCCAAAACCGGTGTCTATCAATTTGGGATAAATCCCGTCGAAATAGAAGTTTGATTTTACTTCCAATTTTGGTAGTTGACTCTTCCTCAATTTATGTTATTGTCTTTCTGAAAAAGTTCATTTAATGAACGCTTCGAGCTGCGAGCTGAAGCTCACTTTGAGCAACCTAAAGCTAAGCATAAGACAGCTTTGATCATGGTTGACTAATGACCTGAGAACTGCAACAACGACCTGAGAGCTCGTTTCTACGAACTGGACTTTTGTCTATTAGGTCAATCCATCGGATCAGTCTGTTGGGTTTTTAACAGCCCATTTATGCAGCACCAAATATACCCTCAACATATTTCAAAAAAAATTAAGTTGGTATATTTATTAAATATTTTTAAAATGTAATATTCTTTTAAGTTAATTGTAAAATAAATAATAGTTTCTTTAAAATTGATTTTATGTAATTATATTTATTTATAAAATATAATTTTATAAAAAATATTTCAAAGATTTTATTGACCCTTAAGAACTTTTTATTTTTCACTTAATTGTAAATCACTAAAAGATTTTATTCCAAATTTATCATCTCAAAATAACATATTTCAACTTTATCCTAATTTTATATTATATAAATTTTTGTTTTTTTAATACTTACAAAAAATATATATTTAAAAAGAAAAACTCAAATATATCTCATTTCGAATTGTATTAGAACTAAACTACTACATTTTAATTTATAATTTAAATATTCATTTTTTCACATTGCTTTCTTAAATAAATTAGTATATTTCAATATATAAACATAATTAATTCTGCTATATTTTTAATTATAAATAAAATATTATTAATATGTACATAAAAATATTTTAGAAATTTAGTAAATTATTTATTTTCAATTGTTTATATCAAATGTATTAAAATTAAATAACAATAAATAATAGAAATGATATAAATATCGAATTGCCCATTTTCGGACAATTTTAACTTTAAATAAATTTACACTATATTCAAATTTTAGAAAAAAAAAAAACAGGTTATTTTAATTTTAAATTTCAATCACTATTAAATTTTCAATAAATTTCAACATTGTTCAATCTTCAAACCAAAAAATAAACAATTCCTTAATCCAAAAACAAAATTAGTTGACGTGTTTTTTAAATTGAAAATCCAGTTGGTTATATGTATTTTCCGGACTCACCAAATGGATTGGTAAAAACCTGATAAAAGCCCATTAAGTCAACTCAATGTAAAGGCCCAACAGACAAGGCCCATCAAGTCAGCCTAATAAGATCACCCAGAGGCCAAAGCTCAGTTATCAAATTCAAGCACAGTAAGCTCTACAGCTCAGCTTGTCCTTCCGAGCTCCTCAGTTCGTATCAGTCAATTCATTTCACTTTATTACAGTTTGTTAGGAAGCTCGCTCCAGACATAGCTCGCTACTCAGCGAGGTCCAGCTTGAGGTCGCTCAAGACAATAGGCAGTAAACAGCTCGATCAGTGGACAGTTAATGCAATATTTTTCAGAACAGGCGGTTATCTGATCTGATCATGATTCTCTCACCAGATATGGAAGTTAATTTAAATTCGAATTCAGTCAACGTTATCCCGAGATATTTGAAACAGATTTCTAATTTTATTCAAACATATTAGGAAGTGTAATTAACACATGATTCTCTTCCTATTTTATTGTTACCAGATTTGTAACGTTACTTCCCCTATAAATAGGGGTTAAAATCATTGTAACAAGACACAATTAGTAGCATACTGTCACTCTGCAGAATTTTAGAGAGATAGCCGTGGACGTAAGCGCACTCGTTGAACCACGTTAAAAATCCTCTGTTCTTTCGTTTGTTCTTGGTTCTTTGTTGTGTTTTTCTCGATTTTGGTGTTTTCTCACACTGACTACATGTATTGGGAATTGAATTATCGTCGACTGGATTTCAACGTTGACACAAAGTAAAACTACGTGGTAGTATACTAGTATTTATAAACGTCATGTTAAGTCCCTAACACAATTACACATGTAACAAATAAAAATTGTTTTTATCCCTTTTTTACAATGTTAATTTTGTGTGTGAAATATACTAATTACAATTGGAATTTGTTGTTTAGATTTTCTCTCAATGTTTTTGGTAAAGACCCACCACAAAATTATATTTGAAATCAAATCTTAAACAACTCCTCTTTCCTCCGAAAGAGTTCCAAGTACCCAATTAGATATAGATAATTGTTTTTGTGATTTAGATTCTCATTACTGTTTGATCTAGTTATAATATTTGAATCAAATTTCATATTATTTGAGACAGATTTAATTTGAAAGCATGTAATTATTCTGTAACACAATAACAAGATAGCACAAATCCCCATTTACTTGCTCTCATAGATCATGTAAATACTGAACAAACATAACCTTGATGGTACTCTCGATTCAAATGATCCTGAAAAATAAGTGTACATATAGAAAAAGAATGGGAAAATCCTGTAGTTTTCTTGGAGTGAGTGGCCAAAAATCAACTTGTTTTGGGCTGCTTATGACATATAGCTCACGAGGTCATAACATAAATATATCTTTAAACTAAGCAGCATATGTAGGGGCCTGAGTAAATCATAGTGCCTCTAAATGTAGACAAACAAAAATGCTCTACAAAATTTGATTATGAGCCGCCAACCAACGACTCTAAAGATTAAAAATGCGCATCAGGCCATCAGGGTAGTCACTCAATAGTGTTTATTTGGTGAAATACAGCATGCCCTACAATTTTGGGGAGTAGGACAATGAAGAACCGGCTAAAGATACAAAATAACAGTTGGGTACACAATTGCAAGATTAACTGAACCTTTGGTCAGAGGCATGTATGGTCAAGACATCTATTATTGTTTAACTTGGCAGACAATTAAGGACACAATCAATGCAGAAGGCTTAAATTGAAGATTAAAGAAATACATGAACTGAGAAAACATTCCATTCCAAAGAACATACAAACACCTATAGATACCAAATTCTTGTTTCGCGACATGACACTCAACAAACTTTTCCACTTATGAAGAAAAATGATCAGAGAATTTCTAGTTGACACCATCCAATTCAAAGCATCCCTCAAACAAGAGCCCCAATCACAAAAATAAAACATATGCATCAAAGAAATCTTCAATTCTTTATCAAACATCTACACGGTAACCAGCATCTATTACACATTTACTACCCAAACAATTACTTACCATCTTCTTCTGACGCGTTCTTCCATTTTTTATTCTCCACGTAACCATCCAATCACTCATTTACTACCCAAACAATTACCAACCATCCTCTTCTGATGCGTTCTCCCACTTCCTCTTCTCCACGTAACCATCTAATCACATATTAACGACAGGTGAAACCAGACTATCCACATAAATAGCCACACGTGAGATAAATGTTGGCCGACCATTAATCTCAATACTCTTGGCCGTTTCCTTTTCCAAGTCAAACCAAAAAACTTTCCCATCTATTTGATTAAATAAAACTTGATCACCGCACTTCGAATAAGCCAAAGCTCTAATACTGTTAGGAAAACAGACACGCCCAAGCGGTGTCTCCTTAAACGAAAACAATTTAGTCCAAGACTCCTTCACCCCGTACTCCTTCATCACCCATATGTCTAAAGCCTTCTCAGATGGATAAAAGCAGCTCAAACACAAACATCCTCCGAAAACCACAACTTCAAAGGAGTAAACATCATCAGCTAAATCTGGAACCGAAACTTGGCAGAATTTTTCACTCTTCAGATCAAATGACAAGACGCTGCATTTGTCGACGTCATCAGCTAGTCCCACCACCCAATTCAAAGCACCACCAACAAGAACCCCAATTTCAGTAACAAAGTAGTTAAAACAAGGAGGCAAATCCTCAATCCTTCTCCAAGAATTAGTTTTCAAACTATAAACAGTTGCTTCAGTGAAATTTTTTCTATTACGATGTATGACTCTAACCCACTTATAGTCATCACTAGTAACATCATAACCAAACCCATCAAAGACAAAACCAAAACAATTACCGGTCCAAAGAGGTAATTTAAAATCAGTCCAAAATTTGGGTAAAATTTGGTGCCTTTTAGTTGATATATTCCACAAACCTACACTAGTTCCATAACGGTGAGACAGAGCAAGCAAACCATTGCAAGAACCAATCAGATTATACTCATCACCCCAGCTCTCAAAAGGGTGCTCTAGTTTCAAAATGTTATTCGCTGAATCAAAGTCTACTGAGAAGAGATCTGATACGTTTCTAGAGAGATTACCATGAACAATGAGTCTTTGATCCACGGAGTGATTTCGAAGATGGCGATTGATGAAATCTCGGCTGTCGATAATGGAACGGAATTGCCTTGACAAGCATCTGAAGCGGAGGAGAGACTTCACTGGAAGTCTGCAGAGGATTTCGACGATTACATCCACTGGCAGCTCAGGCATGGTCGAAGGCCCTTTTTTCTGAATAGAATTCATTTTTTCAGGATTTAGGGTGAGGTGAAAGAAAACCTTGTTGCTTCGGTTTTTATGTGGACTCAAAGAGGAGCAAGGGATGGTTTGTTTCTTCCACTTAAGACTTAATGATGATGAATTGCATCTATTAAGTTATTTTTATTTATTTATTTAAGTAATTAAATCACTTAAAATTATCAAAAAAATAACTTAAAAAATTAAGTAAAAATTTTTAACTTTTCACTTAATTGTAAATCATTTCATCACATTTCAAAGTTTTTATTCCAAATCTATGCTATTTAAAATAACATAATTTCAAATTTATCCTAATTTCATATTACTCAAATTTTTTTTTCTTTTTTGTTTCTTGATACTTACCAAAAATAATTTGAAAAGTAAAATTTAAATACATCTCATCTCAAATTATCTTATAATTGAACTAATATATCTTAATTTACAATTTAAGCATTTATTTTTTTAGTTGTTTTCTTAAATATATTATTATATATTATTATATTTTTGTATCATATTTTAATTATGAATAAAATATTATTAATATGTAGATAAAAATGTTTTAGAATTTATTAATTATTTATTTCCAAATATTTGTATTAAATTAATTAAAATTACATAACAATAAATAATAAAAATTGTATAAATATCAATTTGCTAGTTTTCAGATAATTTTAGATTTAAAAAACAAACAAGTTTATAATATTTTCAGAGGTAAGAGAGAAAAAAACAACTATATTATTCAAATTTTAGATTTTAGTCACTATTCAATTTTTAGTCTTCAGTAATATTGTTCAGTCTTTAGATAAAAAAACAAACAACCCCTAAATGTAAAAACTTAACCCGCATGTATTCTCTGTATCAGGGAAAAAAAAAATGAAAAATGAACATACCATTTCTATTCTCCATACAAGTGGTTCCAATCTCCTATCAAACTATGAATTGGATTATTATATTAAACCACCTCTAATATAAAATACTAAATTTTACACCATTTCAGTGTTAACATTAAATTTTCTTATATCAATTTTTTTTTACTCCAATATATATGACATCAAATTGATATAAAAAGTATCTTCAAAGAATATTACATATAAAATTCTTTAACTAATAGTAATTAATTTGTTTGGTATAGAATTTTATTTTCAAATAATTACTCACAATATATTAAAAAATTATTAAATACTCACATAATTTTTTTAAAAATTTTTTACAATAAATTATTCTCATTATATTTCCAAATAATTTTTTAGTCACTTAATATTTTTCAACTCATTTTTATCCAACTAATTATTTATCCACCTAATTTTTTATCCATCTCATTTTTTCAATTAATTATTTATCAAACAATTTTATTATCCACCTTATTAAAAAATCTTACTCTCAAATAATTGCGCATAATATATAAAAAAAAAATTATTAATTTCTCACATAATTTTTTAATTTATTATAAAATATTATTATCATTAAGTTTCCAACTAATTTTTTTATCATTTAATTTTTTCAACTAATTTTTATCCAACTAATTGTTTATCTACCTAATTGTTTATCTACCTCATTTTTCTAACTAATTTTTTATCCAACTAATTGTTTGCCTACCCACCTTTCATTCTCATTTTCCTCTTATTAAAGGCAAAACATTTCCATCTATTTCATCATTCAACCTTCCACCAAAGTTGCAAGAATTCATTTTACATTTATCATAATTTATGAGTTTCAAAGCTGGTCTATCACTTATGTCATCTTCATCTTCATCTTCATCCTCAAATGCTGAGAATGAACTTGATTTCAGTGCAGCAATAATGGCACAACAAGCAGCATTATTGAATATATATGATAACAACAGCAACCTCCTCATGGCTTACTATCTCAATCAACAAGACAACAACCAACCAAGTCATAGAGGCTTGATTCCTAGTCATAGAGTGATTCATTGTGGGCGGGCAAATGCTAAACGTAATCTATGAGCTGATTATTACGCGGATAACCCACGTTACCCTAATTCAATGTTTCGTAGACTATTTCAAATGGGTTGAAGTTTATTCCGTTGTATTATCAATGCTATCGACGGTCATGATAACTACTTTGTGCAATCATTGATGCGTTCGACAAACTCGGATTGTCTAGTTTGCAAAAAATAATAGTTGTGTTTCAAATGTTGGCATAAGGTGCACCGATAGATTCTACTAACAAATATATTAAAATCGGGGAGTCTCCAGCAATTGAAAGCATGAAAAGGTTTTGTCGAGCTATTGTAGAGGTCTTTGGAGCGCATTACTTGAGATCATTTAGCGCTAATGATGTTGCAAGATTGCTCCAAATAAGTGAGAAACGTTGTTTTCCAAGAATGCTAGAGATTCTAGACTGTATACATTAGACTTGGAAAAATTGTTCAACAACTTAGGCATGATAGTACAGTGGACATGTGGATCTCCAACTATTATTCTTAGGGTTGTAGTTGATTATGATTTTTAGATATAGCATGCATATTTTGGTTTGCCAGGTTCCAATAATGACATTAATATGTTTGAGGCATCTCACTTATTCGTAAACCTCGCTGAAGGTAGAGTTCCTCTATCGACGTACGAATTTGATCAATTGAAGTTCAAAACCCAATAACTACAATTAAAGAGAAAACAGAGACAAACATAAGAGAAAAAAAAAATAGCTATAAGGGTTTTTACATGGTTCTGCTAAAAGAAATACCTACGTCCACAACTGTTTCTCTGATAATTTTTGCAGAGTAACAATATGCTATTAAGTATTACATATGTTTACAATGAATTTCAACCCCTATCTAAGCATGGGGCGTTACAGTTTGAGTATAAATAAAATAAAAAAGAATATCACATTAAATACAATTCCAAAACCGATGTCTATCAATTAAGAGATATACTCCATAAAATCAGGAATTTGATTTTATCTTTAATTCTGACAATTAACTCCTTATCAATTTAAGTTATTGCCTTTTTGGAAAGATTCTCTTACCGTGCGCTTCAAGCTACGAGTTGAATCTCGCTAGGACGATCTCAAGTTGAGCATGAGGTGAGCTAAGTTATGGCTGACCTGCGATCTGCGTACTGCAGTACTGAGTTGATTACTTTAGCAAACTAAACATTGATGAATTGGGCTTCTGTATGCTAGGCCAGTCCCTTAAATCAATCTATTAGACTTTTATCTTTCGAGTCTATCCATTGGATCAGCTTGTTGGGTTTTTATCAGCTCATTTATGCAACCCGAAATATACTCATAACATCCTCTAACTTATTATGTCATTCAAGGATGATAAATCCCGATCCTAGTTTCCTTAGAGAATTCATTTCCGGCGATCAGATAGAGAATAAATAGTCTAGAAATAGTGCAAAAGGTCCGATTAGAATTCGATTATATTTATGAGGCCTTGAGTGTCGTGTCAGGAAGAAATGAGAATTTTCGGTGAATAATATTCGGATCCAGAATAAATAGTGATTTTTCGAAAAAGATCCGAAATTAGTGTTCAAGACCGAATTTGGATCCGGTTATATTGTCCAGGGTCATAAATTGAGATTCGGTGGGAAATAGGAGTTTTTGATGAATAGTATTTTTCGGACGAAAATTTTCGGATGAATAGTAAAATTTTCAGAAATTGACCTTAATAGTCGAAAAGGTCCAAAAATAGTAGGAGAGTATAGAGAAACAGAAACGGATAAAAAAGAAGACCATTTGAGTTAGTTTTAAGCAATCCGAAGAAAATTACGATATTACCCTTTTAAGAGATTAATGAGTTTTAATGAGTTTAAACCCAATTAAATTTTTTTCGAAGCAAGAGATTGATAGATAAGATACCCAATTAAAGTATTTCATGGTCAATTTGAAGATTAGATGACCATGGAATATTTTCAGAATATTTTTCAGTTCAAGTGAAATTAGATTATAAAAAGGGCAAAATGGACATTTTAAGTTAAGTATGCATGGATCACGCATGAGCATAGTATGCAGAAGTTTCAAGGAGTATAACCCCAGTGAATGAGAATGAGTTAAAGAGAATGAGTATAAAAATCGAGTATTTAAGCTATAGATACGTATAAGAAGTTATCGGTTTATTCGACCAGATTTCGGTTAGGAACATTTTTTTTATCAAGTATATATGAGAGGTATTAAGCTGAAATTGAAGCTTATAAAGTTAAATTGGCCATAAGATATGTGTAGAATATTTATGGAATATTTTTCGAAAGTGATTAGAGATTAATTATATGTTAATCAAGCGAGGTGAGCTCACAGAATAAAGTAAATGATATTTTAATTCAACCAATGAGAAAAGAGATAAGTGGCATGAAAAGTAATGGTTATGGAAGTGCCACATGTCATCTAGTAATGGTTGAATAGATAAATGGATGAGAAAATGACAAGTGGACCAATAGAATATAAAATTATATAGTTTGGGCATTAGTGAGATTATTGAAAGTTTGAGGTTATTAAATGAAATTTTCTTGAGGGACTAAATTGTAATTAAGCATAAATATATATAAAAATCAATTTTGTCTCATATGAGACAATTGTGTCGAGAACCAGAAACCAGAAAAAGGAAAGAGAGAAAAAGAAAGAAAAAAAAAAGAAAGAGAGAGAAAGAGAGAGAGAGGGAGAGAAGAAGAAGATTCGGTCCGATTTTCACCGAGGTTCCTTCACGAAAGTTGTTCCTCGTCACCTCCTCTAGCTAACCCCCAAATTTGAAGCGAAAAGATCGCCTATTTGGTGAGTTATTTCAGTTTAAAGTTTGATAGTTTATATGAAAACCCATTCTCTCTCTAGTTTCTTTTTCAAATTTTAGTTTAAGGATGATAAGAGGGACTTGTAAGAATGATTTTGGTATAATTTGTGAGTGATTTGGTGGAGTAAAAATGGGTGAGAAAGAGAGAGAAAGTCTTGACAAAAATGGGTTTTTATGGGATCTGAATTCGTTTTCGAATCTAAGGCTTTAGATGAAACTTATAGAGGTTAAGAAATAATCTTATGAAGTTAGATTTTGAAAACGAAACGTTTAGGATCGATTTCGGAGCTAAACGGACGAGTTGAAGAGTGTTTTCCAAAATCCTTCCAAATGCGTTCGTTTAACGTTTGAAACGATTTATTTAATCATGGTTGGATGTTAGAACACTAGAAAATTAATTATTGAAGTTGTCGGATGTTCGAAACGAAAAATAATTTTTATTAGTAAGTGAAATCGAACGAATTTCGTTTGATGCATCCGATAATGAAATTGAGTATACTGAAGTATTTCTAGGAAAAAATAAGTAGGATTCATGCAGAGAAAATGGATTTCGAAAACCTCGATTGAATAGAAATTGAAATCCGAAAGTTTAGACGTTAAAGGGTATTAATAGAATTAAATGAGATTTTTATTGATTTTGAATGTTATTTAAATGAGTTAAGTGACCCTAAATGAATATTTGATGTTTTAGGGTAAAAGCGGAGAACTCCAGAGGTATACGGAGAAGAATCGGATTATATCCGAGGACGTGTTGTGAGTGGAACTACAAATTTTTAAAGTTTATATTTTCTTAAAGTTTATTTAAAGTTAAAAGAATTTATTATAAATAGTTATTCATTTATTAATTGAATTTACATTATAATTCTAGCATAAAGATTTTAGTTTATTATTTATGTACATGAGAATGTGCTAGAATTAAAGATTTTAAGTTTATTGCCTTGAGATTTAGAATATTTCAGTGTATTAAGAAAAAGAGATTTTAATAGCCTATGGTTTACCCTAGCCCTAGTTTAGTACCCGGCCGAATGCCTTATGCGTGATACGGTAAATGAGAGGAAGTCAGTCAGTGAGATTTGAGTCTAGTCGACTCTTGTGTGAGCGAGGCATGAGTGATCCGTATACATGTATAGGGTAGTGTAGTCGGTCCGCAGCGTGGGCCCGCTTTCGGCGACTACACATGGTAGATTCCTCACTCCTAGTGGTTAGCCAGATTTTATATGCTACCACGCCAGGAGCAGATATTCTCCGGGTTACCATGTAGACGAGCATTAGAAAAGATTTTAAGAAAAGATTTCAAAAAGTGTTCTAGAAAAGAATTTTAACATTAGAAAATATTTTAAGAAAAGATTTCAGAAAGTATTTTAGAAAAGAATTTTAGAAAGCATTATAGTTTCTTTAAAAACTGTTTTTGGGAGAATATTCTATCCAAAAATGAGTTTTAGTTTATATAAATTATACCACTCACTGAGTTATACTCATAGTTTTCTTTAAATGTTTTTCTTAAAAATTCTCCCACAGGCACAAGAGCCAGTCATCCAGCCGACGAGGTTCAGTCAGATGTGCAGGTGGACGCATAGGACGACACTTACTACATATATATATATTTTTTGTTAGTTTGATCATGTATATATTTATGTATATAGTTGTAAATATTTTAAAGAAATAGTGGATGCATTAGTTAAAAATGTTTTATCAAAGTTTTCTGAAAATTAGTTTTCAGATTTTATTTACAAGTTGTGGTTGTGTTGCGAGAAAAGAGCCAGAGGCTCTAGAAGTTGAGAAATGAATTTCATAGAAGTGTTTTTATAAACTGTATTTGAAACTTACAGGGTGACATAGTTTAAAAAACAAACGGCATGCTGCTGAAATTTTTATGGAAAAGCGAAAAAAATTTATCACTGTCACCTTGTAAAGGAAGTTAAAATATCTAGATAGATGAGTTTCGGTGCCCTGATGGGGTTCCTCCGGGCCGAGTATAGGGTTCGTGGGAATTCTTTCGGGGTGCTACGGGATCTTTCTCGGATCCAGAGAAGGGATTCGGGAAGGGTCTCGTCAAAGGAAAAGAGTACAACGTTGGTTATTACTTAGCCGATGGTATATACTCTAAATGGTCTACTCTCATACAAAGTATTCACAACCCCCGAGGTCCCAAAAAAAAACCATTTGCGATCAAACAAGAAGCATGTCGAAAGGGCGTAGAACATGCATTTGGAGTTCTCCAATCACGGTTTGCAATAGTTAAAAGACCAACATGTTTTTGGAATAAACGTGTATTGCATGATATAATGTCTGCTTGCATCATAATACACAATATGATCATTGAGGATGAATGTGATGTACATGCAAACATTGAAAATTGGATGGAAGCACCGACCCCTGAAGTAGATATGGTAGTAGATGAAACAATCCAGTTTAAACAATTTCTTGCTCGACATAGGTAAATCAAAGATAAAAAGACTTACTTGGCACTCCATAAAGGATTAATCGAACATTTGTAAGAGTTACATGGTAACAAATAATGATCATAAAATTAGATGGTGAAAATGTTTACCATGCTTAATGAGTAATTAATATGCACCCTTTATCTGTGATGTAATGTTGGGGATATCTTCTCCTCTTTTCTTTCTGTAATTCACCTTTCATCTAATAAACTATGTTTGTTTTACCAAAAAAAAAAAAATGACAATTTTATCCTCATCATTAATCTAACACATCCTACGTATGATACAAAAATCTAACAATTTATAATCTCCATCATTAGATGAAAAGTAGTTTGATTATAACCGTTAAACGGTATTCTTATCTCTTCCACACACTATCCTAAGTATGACATAAAATCTAACAATATATGATCTTCACCGTTAGATGAAAAGTGATTTGATCCTAACAATTAAACTGTATTCTTATTTTTTCCACACATTATTCTAGGTATGACACAAAAATCTAACAATATATGATCTCCACCGTTAGATTAAAAGTGATTTAATCCTAACAATTAAATGGAATTCTTATTTCTTCCATATTCTATCCTAGATATGACATAAAAATCTAACATTATATGATATCTACCATTGGATGAAAAGTGGTTTGATCATAACAATTAAATTGTATTCTTATCTCTTCCACAATTGATCTATAAATAGTGGCTCTTTCTCAAAATTAAAACATCTCTCTTTTAGTTCCAACCGCTAAACACATATCTCTACAAAAATATCATCAAGTAAGAATTTAGGTAAGAAGTTTAAAAACACTCTACGAAGTGCTTTATATTTGAATAAGGAGGTCCAAATCCTCAACCATGTATATATTGATGTTTCTCAAAATCTAATTATAGGCACAAGCCAACCTAGTCTTCAATTTTGGTCTCATATAGAGACTAAACATCAATGCATATCACTCAAGTTTGACTTAGAAAATCTCTGACAACTTGAATGCAAGTAATCAATACAACAATTAGTAAGTTAAGAGAATGCGTTTGACAAATTGAAAATTTGAATCCAAGTGGCGCTTCTGATCAAGATATTATAAGTATTTTCTAAATTTGAGTTATGCAAATTTTATGAAATTCATTTTATTCTTATTTCGATCTCATTTTTTATAGCTTTAATTTTTGATCATATTATGCAGTTAAATCAAGTCAAAGTCTTACTAGCACAAGATCCAAATTAAAGTAAAGAATTCAAATTTGATCATGTCGGTCCCTCCTTAAAGATACAAAGAAATATTCTGATATTAATAGCATGCAAACTCCAGGCCGTCAAAAGAGATATGATTGCACCGAAACATCACAATCAAACTTCACCACATCAAAGTCTACAGGAGTGTCATTTTGATTTTTTATGAAAATGGCTAAGAATCCTTCTATACTTTATAAATATATCCAAAAAAAACTCTCTATCGTTTATAAAAATAGCCAAAATAACCCTTCTATCATTAACTTGGATGTTAAAAAATCAATGTTTAACCATTAACTAGGAAGGAAAAAACCTTTAAAGAAAAATAGAATATATATAATAATATTAATTGATTGATTAAATAAATTAAGATAGATTTAAAAATAATAATAATGCCATCTCCATCGTCCATCACAACAATGGACGGTGGAGATGAAAAATAAGTTAAAATGAAAAAAGAATAAATGGGATTAAAAAATAAAACATATTTTTTAAAAAAATAAAGTCATGGAAATTGAAAAAAAAAATTAAAATAAAATAAAAAATTGTTTAACCCTGACCCCACCATCCATTTCCTTCTTCACCTTCCATTTTCTTTTTCTTCTTCCTTATTCTCATCATCACCTTCTTCTTCCATGTTCTCATCATCATCTTCTTCTCATTACATCTTCTTCTTTGTCCATCATAGGTGACAAGAGCGATGGTGGTAGAAACACGATAACAAGAACTGAGTCATCTCCTTTTTCGAAAACCATCAATCTCTGGCAAAGAAGACCTAACAATTTCCATCGAGTGGAGATCAGAATTAGTCTCCATGTGATGGAGACCAGAACTAATCTCCTTAGTGATGGAGACCAAATCTAGTCCTTATGGCCAAGAAGACTAGTTTCGGTCTCCACATGATAGAGAATATTAAGTCTCCTTCGCTAAAAACCCCTGGTCTCCGATGAAGGGACCCGATGCTCTCCATTTTTGCATTTTTTTTTTTGTTTTTTCCTTTTATTTTTTCAAATGGTTGATGATAATGATTGTGTGTTGATGTTGTTGATGGTGGCTTGATGTTGATTATGATTTTGATGAATGGGTTGATTATAGTCAACTAATATGTTGGATCGAGGATGATGAATTTTGATTCGGATGAAGAACAATGTTTGTTCTTCAATTTATTTTTTTCAATTTTTTTCAAATGCAATATGATTTCTAGATTATTTGTTGTTGTTGACATAGTTTTTGTTGATGAAAAATGTTTCTTCATGAAGGACATTGTTTTTTCTTTTTTATTTTTTATTTTTTTATAAATTTGGGTTTAGAGCTAGAAACAAACCTAGAAACATCTAGTTTCAATTTAATAATTTTTTTATTTTTTATTTTATCATATTTTAATAATTTTAATATTATTATAATAAATATTTTGAAAGTAAATTTGTCTTTCTGTTAATTTTGAGGGGCAATTTCGTCTTTTCAAGTATTATCACTGTCACAATCAATTTTTCATTAACAGAGTTAACAGAAAGGAGAAATAAATTTGTCCAAACTAGAGGGGGTAATTAGTGATTGAATCAAACAATAAGGGGAACATTAGAATTATCCTTATCATTAATTATTGTTTAAATATAACTTCAAAATATGCAACATAGATTTTTATCATAAGAAAAATATGTTCATCTATCTATTATGATATGATATAGATTATGTTTCAATTAGTACTTCTAATCCCAATACATTTTTGCTCCAATTGAGAATTCCTATCCCTATTGAGAAATCTCTACCATGTTCCAAACTACCTCATATAATGTTTTATCATTAATTGTTGTTTAAATATAACTTTAAAATATGCAACTTAGATTTTTATCACAGGAGATACATGTTCATTTATATTATGATGTGGTATAATTATGCTTCAATTGGTATTTCTATTATAATACAAGTTGAAGTTGTTTTGCTAGCAGTAACTTAGAGCAACAGTTTTGCATTTGTATGTTCTTCTATATTGTGATTGCTTGGTAATGCGCATGAGTGAAATCCACTTAATTGTTTAAATGGATATTCTATATTTTTTCAGGAACTCTTGAGGATGTTTGAAGAAGAGTTTGGCCTGCCAGGCAATGGACTTATCACACTACTTTGTGATGCAGTTTTCATGGAGTATGCAGTGTCTTTGATCAAAGGATGTATTGATGGAAATCTGCAACAAGCTTTGGTTGTGTTTATAAGTAGCATTAGATGCTAATTACTGTCTTATTGTCATTATCAGGGACAAACTAGCCAACCATTGCCAGTTTGTACTTGTTGAGTTGATGATCATCACTTGATCACCAAAAAATTTGTAACCGACGCACACAGTTTTGTAGTTTAATGAAATATTATACAAATTTCTACCGAGTTCTTCATTGTTGGTTGTTGATTTTCTATAATTTCTTATATTTTTATAATCAGAAATTGATGTATAATTTCATCTAGTTGATTACAAGGTGTTTGGTAGCTGTTCTGTATACATATGTGTAACTGAATACACTAATTTGTCCAAGTAATCTCACGTGCCTAATTTATAAACAAAGAATTAGTTCAGAAATAAAAACAGTATTTTACAAACAAAGAAAATAGTTGACGATTAAAATAAAAAGTAAAATACACAAAACCCTCTTGAGGTAAGCCTTTAAAGACATGGAGTCAATGTTTGAATTTTATAACAGATTAATCCCCAACCGTTTGTGACTGTTAGTCTACGTTAATACGATGAAGGGTAATTTCGTCATTATGGTTAAAATATTAAAAAAAAAAAAAAAACAGTTGACATTGTAGAATTTTAAAAAAAAAAAAAAAAAAAAAACTGGGAACTGGGAACCCAGATGATGAACTTTTAGGTTCCAGATGAACATAATCCCACATGTTCATCATTTGGGTTCGTCCCAGACCTGGTGAACATCATCTGGGAACCCCTAAACAAAAGAAACCAGAATCATCATCATCATCATCAAACTTCATCTCAAAATCATCATCATCATCAACTCCAAAACTCTACTTGAAAACCAAACTCATCTCATCATCAACAACAAATCAACAAATCAAATTCAAACATAAACAAAAGAATCATCACCAAAAAATCATTAACAAACCTATTCACGAACCCAGACATCTTTGGGTTCAAATCGAATCCAGATTTCATAAATCTGAATTCGATTCAAACCCAAAGATGTCTGGGTTCAGTTTGATGAACCCAGATGTCTCTGGGTTCGTTTCGAACCCAGATGCGACAATTGATAAAGAAGAAGAAAAAAACAAGAAGAAGAAGAAGAAGAAGAAGAAGAAGAAGAAAGAAGAATGGTGGTGGTCGGCGTGCGAGGGGGTGGTTGTGGAGGATGGTGGTCGGCGTGCGAATGGGCAATGGTGAGAGAAAGTTTGGTGCAGGCTGGTGGAGAGAGAGAGAGAAAGTTTTTAATAATTTTTGTTTATTTATTATTTTATTTTAATAATATTTAAAATTATTTTAAATTATAATTGAAAATAGTAAGGATATTTTGGTCTTTACAAGTCAAAAACCAGTTAACCATCTGATTTAACCATATTTGACTGTTAACTTCGGGCTTTTTTGTTATAAAAACGAAACATTATTTTCCTCTGATTAATGTCATACCTCAGGGGGGTTTTGTGTATTTTGCTCTTAAAATAAATAGTTAACAAACAAATAATTAGTTTACGAACAAAGAAAATAGATGATATAAAAGAAAAATATTTCATGAACAATAAATTAATTCACAACAAAATGATGTTGCACTGTTCCTCATCTGCATCAGACATTCAACACCAACCAATTACAAATTTATTTAACTTCACTGAGTCTCATCATAGACACACACACAGACATAAAAGTGCTAATGCTTTGCTCAAAAATATCGACATTGCACCAGTCTACTTCAACAACCCGATTGAAAGAGGATTGTAAATCCCCAAAAAGTAGAACCAGAATCGCATTGCAAAACTTTTGTCAGGATTAAAAGTTTGCCCAATAGTGACTAAGACTACATCTACCTTCATATAACTAAAACGTGACAACCACATCAAATCCACACTACATAAGTGAATTCTACTAGTAACACATTCCACCTTCTTTCAATATAACGAAAGTTAGCAGACCATAAACCATTCCCAGGATATCATCCACATTGAACAATAAAATTAACAATCACCTGGTCTATTTACTACATACACATTGTCTTCCGACACATAACCATAAAAGATCTATAACTTTCAAAACATGAGAATCCTAATTTGCCCATTAAAACCAATGTCTACTACCTTGTCCATAAATGATATCACTAACGTGAAATGTGTATCAAGTTGAAATCCTGCAAAAAATAGATTAAAAAAAAAATGTCTTCCCCTCGCAGTTTAAAAAAAATGAAAAAGAAAAGAGAAAAAAACTTCGATCACTCATTCATAGAAATAGAAACTTAATTTGTGAAAAAAGAAGAGCTGAGCAAGCAGTAAAGTTGCAATCATTGCCACAAAACAGAGTGAGTGATTGAACCAAAATAAAAAATAAATGAATAAATAAAGACCCTTTCAGTGCTTGCTTGCTCTTGGATCTTTGAAGGCTAGATTGCTTTTACAAGAATTTTTTCATGTACACTTTTTGTTTATTGAATATTTTTATATTAAATCACATCTTCATATTTTCATAGGAATTTATAGAAGATACATTATGATTCAGAATCCAAATGTTACTGACAAAAAATAAAATTATAGAAAGGATACATCATAATTAAGATGAGTGTACTGAGTAAAAAACAAAAGACATTTTATGGGCATATTACATATGGCCTTAATACCATTAGAGTTTTGTTTACCCTAATTAAAATGACATGTGTTATGCCCATTTCCTCATCCTGCCTAAATGGGTCAAGGTAAGCCCAATGGATTTGAACAGGAGCAGAGGCCCGAAAGGCCCCAGATCAGAACCAGCAGTTATAGGCTTAGTTCATGAGGTCATCCAGGCCACGAGCTCGCGATAGCTTCCAGGCCATCAAGTATGCCTCCTGCCTTCGTCGTCAGCTCGACGAGCTCGCGAGGCCGCTGAGGTCGCGAGATCGCAGGAACCCCCAGACCGCCTCATTTCCTCTCCTGGCCACGTCAGCATCTCTCTAGCATGCATTTCCTGGCTGACCAGAAAGCTTATTCAGAAGATATCGTGTGTAACAAGTCAACAAAGTCACCCACTCTCATGATTTTCCCCCGGAAACTGTCTACATCATTACCGAGATGCATTTAATGCGACGGCTCTGCATTTAATGAAGTAAAGACTTCCCCTAGAACATTAAATGCAGACACGCATATGTAAGAAAGAATTATGGTTTTACATTTAAAACAGCATGGCTGTGTCAGAATTAGCTGAAAACAGCCAGTGCCTATCATGTATATTTTATTCTCTTTGTATCCCTCCCCTCCCTCTATAAATAGGGGAGGTTTTTACTATACAACATATAAAAACACAGACTAGTAAGTTGTCACTCTACCGAAATTACTTCAGAGTGGTCGTGGACGTAGGCGCTGTCGCCGAACCACGTGAAAAACATTGTGCTCAACCTCATTCTTCCTTCTCCTTTCTTTATTACTGATCCATAAACTCATCCACCAACCACAACCAACATTCCTGCAATCGTCATTAAGCTATACCAACCTCAAACACGCATTAACTTCGACCAAACTCAATAATTATCACGTCCGTTGTCTGGGCCCCATAATCTCTGGGTCGACCGTTTTCGAACGTCGACAACATGACATTAGCCTAAATCCGACATTGTTTACCCTACCAATAAACTTCTGAAAGTAACCTACTGTAATATTTGACAATTTATCAAATCCTATTAACCTAGTTAAGCTTTTCTCTAATATCATCAACAACTTGTGAAGAACAAAGGTATGCAATATTAGAAGTGATTTACGTCAACAAAAGCAAGCTTGATAAAGTAATAATATTTTATACATTATAACATTAGATTTAAAAACTGAAAAAAAAAAAAAAATCCCTAAGCCACATGCAAGAGTTTCAGAACGAGTATAGCATTTGAAAGGGCAAGACTAACACATGCTATGCAGAAAAGTATTCACTGAACCTTGTATGTATCCTTTCAACTCTAGATTAAACTTCTCCATGGTGTCATATTCAACAACGCGCAAAGTGAAGGAGATATGTGTGAAATTCATATCCAAAAACAAATTCATAAGAGCTAAAAATGATCGCATAAAGCAGAAAACAAACAGTGTCTTCATGGTGGTATGAGGATGTTACACTTATCTCCTACCCACATAATTCATTATCATCCTACCGCAACGTGTTCTTCCTTCTCTCCACAAAACCGCCTAATCATATGCTAACATTATGTAAAACAAGACTATCCACGTAAATAGCTGCACCTGAGACAAACAGCGCTCACACATTAATCTCAACTACCTCATACATTTCTTTTTGCAAGTCATACAAAATAACTTCCCCAGTTGCTTTATAAAACAAAACTTTATTACCGTGATTCGAATAGGTAAAAGCTCTAATACCAAGAGTAAATATTGCATTCTCAGCTGGCCTCTCTCCCCGTAAACGAAAACAATTTAGTCCAAGACTCCTTCACCCCATACTCCATCATCAGCCATATATCTAAAACCACCTTCAATGGAGAAAAGCCACTCAAACACAAACATCCTCCAGAAACGACAACGTTAAAAACATGATCATCATCTTCATCAGCTATTTCTGGAACCGAAACTTGATAGAATTTTTCGCCCTTTAGATCAAATGACAAGACCCCGATTTTGCAAGTTACATCTCTAGGTACCACCACCCAATTCAAAGCACAACCAACAAGAACCCCAATTCCGATAACAAAGTAATCACCATAAGGAGGCAAATCCTCAATCCTTCTCCCAGCATTAGTTTTCAAACTATAAACAGTTACTTCAGTCAAATTTTTTCTATCAAAGTTGATGACTCTAACCCACTTATAGTCATCAGTAGTAACATCATAACCAAACCCATCAAAGACATAATCTCGAGGTTCATCAAAATCACAACAAAATTAGGTGCCTTTTAGTTGATATGTTCCACAGACCTACACTAATTCCACGATGGTCTGCTAGAGCCAGCAAACCATTGCAGGAACGAATCATATTACAACCAAAATCCCAACTCTCAAAAGGGTGCTCTAGTTTCAAAAGGTCATTTGCTGAATCAAAGTCTACTGAAAAGAATTCTGATCCGTGTCCAGATGGTCTACGATGAACAATGAGTCTTTGATCCAAGGAGTGATTTTGAAGATGACCGTTGATGAAATATGAACGGTCGATTATGGAACGGAATTGCTTTGACAAGCATCTAAAGCGGAGCAGAGACTTCACTGGAAGTCTACGGAGGATTTCGACGATTACATCCACTGGAAGCGCACGCATGGCTGGTGGCTGCTGTCTTTTTTCGTATTAGTGTGAGGTGAAAGAAAACGTTGTTGCCTCGGTTTTTAAAACCAAGGCTGCTTTCCTTTCTATGCTCCCTTGCTGTTTGCGTTATTTCCCTTTTTTTTCCCCTTTAATTTCATATTATTTTTTATTTTTTTATTTTAAATTTTTTCTTTTTTCAAATCTAATGTTAAATTATTTTACAAATTAAGTTAATATATTTTGTTGACATCTAAATTCAATCAACCCGAATTCTTGACTCAATACCTATAAATAAAATGAAACAAAGAAAAAAACAATAAAAAAAGAAGAGGAAGAACAGCAAAGGAGATTTTTTACGTGGTTCGACCCAAAAAAATGTTTACGTCCATAATTCTTTCTATTATTATTTTAGTAGAGTCACAGTATCATGTTTATATTATAATGAATTTTCAATCCCTATTTATAATGTGAAGTGTTACAGTTTGAGTACAATAAGAATAGGAAAGAATTCTACATTAATTACGCTTCCAAAACCCATGTCCATCAATTTAGGAATAGATCCCGTCGAAATAGAAGTTTGATTTTACTTCCAATTCTGATAGTTAACTCTTCCTTAATTTATGTTATTATCTTTCTAGAAAAGTTAATTTAATGAACGATTCGAACTGCGAATTGGAGCTCGATTTGAGCAACCTCGAGCTAGAACATAAAACAGTTTTGACCATAGTTGATCAGCGATCTGAGAGCTCATTTCTACAAGCTGAACGTTGGTGAATTGGGCTTTTGTCTATTGGATCAATTCATCGAATCAGTCTGTTGGATTTTTACCAACCTAGTTATGCAGCACCAAATATACCAACAATATATTTCAAAAAAGATTAAGTTAGTATATTTATTAAATATTTTTAAAATGCAATATTCTTTTAAATTAATTGTAAAATAAATAATAGTTTCTTTAAAATTGATTTTATGTAGTTATATTTATTTATAAAATATAATTTTATAAAAAATATTTCAAAGATTTTATTGACCCTTAAGAACTTTTTATTTTTCACTTAATTGTAAATCACTAAAAGATTTTATTCCAAATCTATCTATCTCAAAATAACATATTTCAACTTTATCCTAATTTCATATTATATAAATTTTTCTTTTTTTAATACTTACAAAAATATATATTTAAAAGGAAAAACTCAAATATATCTCATTTCAAATTGTATTAGAATTAAACTACTATATTTTAATTTATAATTTAAATATTCATTTTTTCACATTGCTTTCTTAAATAAATTAATATATTTCAATATATAAACAAAATTAATTCTGCTATATTTTTAATTATATTTTAATTATAAATAAAATATTATTAATATGTACATAAAAATATTTTAGAATTTAGTAAATTATTTATTTTCAATTGTTTATATCAAATGTATTAAAATTAAATAACAATAAATAATATAAATATCGAATTGCCCATTTTTGGACAATTTTAACTTCAAATAAATTTACACTATATTCAAATTTTAGGAAAAAAGAAAAACATATTATTTTAATTTTAAATTTCAATCACTATTAAATTTTCAATAAATTTCAACATCATTCAATCTTCAAACAACAAAAATAAATGATTCCTTAATCCAAAAACAAAATAAGTTGACATGTTTTTTTAATCAAAAATCCAGTTGGTTTTTACAAAGTAAAACTACGTGGTAGTATACTAGTATTTATAAACGTCATGTTAAGTCCCTAACACAATTACACATGTAACAAATAAAAATTGTCTTTATCCCTTTTTTACAATGCTAATTTTGTGTGTGAAATATAGTAATTACAATTGGAATTTGTTGTTTAGATTTTCTCTCAATGTTTTTGGTAAAGACCACCACAAAATTATATTTGAAATCAAATCTTAAACAACTCCTCTTTCCTCCGAAAGAGTTCCAAGTACCCAATTAGACATAGATAATTGTTTTTGAGATTTAGATTCTCATTACTCTTTGATCTAGTTATAATATTTGAATCAAATTTCATATTATTTGAGACAGATTTAATTTGAAAGCATGTAATTATTCTGTAACACAATAACAAGATAGCACAAATCCCCATTTACTTGCTCTCATAGATCATGTAAATACTGAACAAACATAACCTTGATGGTACTCTCGATTCAAATGTTCCTGAAAAATAAGTGTATATATAGAAAAAGAATGGGAAAATCCTGTAGTTTTCTTGGAGTGAGTGGCAAAAAAATCAACATGTTTTGGGCTGCTTATGACATATAGCTCACGAGGTCATAACATAAATATATCTTTAAACTAAGCAGCATATGTAGGGGACTGAGTAAATCATAGTGCCTCTAAATGTAGACAAACAAAAATGCCCTATAAAATTTGATTATAAGCCGCCAACCAACGACTCTAAAGATTAAAAATGTGCATCAGGCCATCCGGGTAGTCACCCAATAGTGTTTATTTGTTGAAATACAGCATGCCCTACAATTTTGTGGAGTAAGACAATGAAGAACCAGCTAAAGATACAAAATAACAGTTGGGTACACAATTGCAAGATTAACTGAACCTTTGGTCAGAGGCATGTATGGTCAAGACATCTAATATTGTTTAACTTGGCAGACAATTAAGGACACAATCAATGCAGAAGACTTAAATTGAAGATTAAAGAAATACATGAACTGACAAAACATTCCATTCCAAAGAATATGCAAACAACTATAGATACCAAATTCTTGTTTAGCGACATGGCACTCAACAAACTTTTCCACTTACGAAATAAAATGATCAGAGAATTTCTAGCTGCTACCATCCAATTCAAAGCATCCCTCAAACAAGAGCCCCAATCACAAAAATAAAACATATGCATCAAAGAAATCTTCAATTCTTTATCAAACATCTACACGGTAACCAGCATCTATAACACCTTTACTACCCATCTTCTTCTGACGCGTTCTTCCATTTTCTGTTCTCCACGTAACCCTCTGATCACTCATTTACTACCCAAACAATTACAACCATTCTTTTCTGACGCGTTCTCCCACTTCCTCTTCTCCACGTAACCATCTAATCACATATTAACGACAGGCGAAACCAGACTCTCCACATAAATAGCCGCACGGAAGATTAATGTTGGCCATTCATTAATCTCAATACTCTTGTCCACTTCCTTTTCCAAGTCATACCAAAAGACTTTCCCATTCATTCCATAAAATAAAACTTGATCATCGCACTTCGAATAAACCAAAGCTTTAATACCATTACAATAAAACACACTACCAAGCTGTGTCTCTTCCTTAAACGAAAACAATTTAGTCCAAGACTCCTTCACCCCGTACTCCTGCATCACCCATACGCCTAAAGCCTCCTTAAACGAATAAAAGGAGCCCAAACACAAAGATCCTCCGAAAACCACAACTTCCAAAAGGTGAACATTATCAGGTAAATCTGGAACCGAAACTTGGCAGAATTTTTCACCCTTTAGATCAAAGGACAAGACCCTCCATTTGCTATCTTCATCAGCTACATCTCTAAGTTGCACCACCCAATTCAAAGCACCACCAACAAGAACCCCGATGTCAGTAACAGAGTAGTTATAATAAGGAGGCAAATCCTCAATCCTCCTCCAAGAATTAGTTTTCAAACTACAAACAGTTGTTTCAGTGCAATTTTTTCCATCAAAATGTATGACTCTAACCCACTTATGGTCATCACTAGTAACATCATAACCAAAACCATCAAAGAAATAACCAAAAAAATTAGGGTTCGAAAGAGGTAATTTAAAACTAGTCCAAAATTGGGGCAAAATTTGGTGCTTTGTAGTTGATATATTCCACAGACCTACACTAGTTCCACGACGATGAGACAGAGCAAGCAAACCATTGCAAGAACCAATCAGAGTATACTCATCACCCCAGCTCTCAAAAGGGTGCTCTAGTTTCAAAACGTTATTTGCTGAATCAAAGTCTACTGAGAAGAGATCTGATACGTTTCTAGAGAGATTACCATGAACAATGAGTCTTTGATCCACGGAGTGATTTCGAAGATGGCGATTGATGAAATCTCGGCTGTCGATAATGGAACGGAATTGCCTTGACAAGCATCTGAAGCGGAGGAGAGACTTCACTGGAAGTCTGCAGAGGATTTCGACAATTACATCCACCGGCAGCTCAGGCATGGTCGAAGGCCCTTTTTTCTGAATAGAATTCATTTTTTCAGGATTTAGGGTGAGGTGAAAGAAAACCCTGTTGCTTCAGTTTTTATGTGGAGTCAAAGAGGATTAAATGTAAAAACTTCACCCTTATGTGCTCTCTGTATCAGGAAAAAAAAAAAGAAAATACCATTTGTATTCTCAATACAAGTGGTTCCAACCTCTCGTCAATCTATGAATTGGCTTATTATATTAGACCACCATCAATATACAAAACCAAATTTTACACCTTTGATGTTAACGTCAAACTTTTTTATACCAAATTTTTTTTACTCCAATATATGTGATACCAAATTGATATAACAAGTATCTTTGAAAAATATTTTATATATAATTTTTTAATCAATATTAATTAATTTATTTGATATATAATTTTATTCTCAAATAATTACTCACAATATATTAAAAAATTATTAAATACTCACATAATTTTTTTTAATTTTTTTACAATAAATTATTCTCATTATATTTCCATCTAATTTTTTAGTCACTTAATATTTTTTAACTCATTTTTATCCAACTAATTATTTATCTACCTAATTTTTTATCCAATAATTTTATTATTCACCCCATTATAAAATCTTATTATCAAATAATTACGCATGATATGTAAAAAAATTATTAATTTCTCACATAATTTTTTAATTTATTATAAAATGTTATTATCATTAATTTTCCAACTAATTTTTTAGTCATTTAATTTTTTTTCAATTAATTTTTATCCAACTAATTGTGTATCCACCTAATTGTTTGTTTATCTATCTTATTTTTCCAATTAATTTTTTACCCAACTAATTGTTTACCCACCTACCTGTCATTCTCATTTTGCTATTATAAAAGGCAAAACATTTCTATCTATTTCATCATTCAACCTTCCACCAAAGTTAAAAGAATCTATTTTACATTTATCATAATCTATGAGTTTCAAAGTGGGTCCATCTCATATGTCATTGTCGTCTTCATCTTCATCTTCATCTTCATCTTTATCTTCATCTTTATCCTCAAATCCTAAGGATGAACTTGATCTTAGTGTAGTAGTAATGGCACAACAAGCAGCATTATTGAATGTATATACTAACAACAACCTCCTCATGGCTTACTATCTCAATCAACAAGACAACAACCAATCAAGTCATAGAAGCTTGATTCCTAGTCATAAAGTGATCCATCGTGGGCGAGCAAATGTCGAACATAATCTATGGGCTGACTATTTTGCAAAGAACCCACGGTACCCTGATTCAACGTTTCGTAGACGATTTCAAATAGGTCGAAAATTATTCCTTTATATTGTCAATGCTGTCGAAGGTGATGATGACTACTTTGTGTAACGATTGATGTATTCAATAGACTCGGATTGTCTAGTTTGTGAAAAATAACAATTGTGTTTTGAATGCTAGTGTACAGTGCACTGGCAGATTCTATTAAAAAATACATTAGAATTAGGGAGTCTACAGCAATTGAAAGCGTGAAAAGGTTTTGTCGAGCTTTTGTAGAGGTCTTTGGAGAGCATTACTTGAGATCACCTAACACTAATGATGTTGCAAGGTTGCTCCAAATAAGTGAGAAACGTGGTTTTCCAGGAATGCTAGGGAGTCTAGAATGTATGCATTGGACTTGAAAAAATTGTCCAACAGTTTAGGTAGGACAGTACAATAGACATAGTGGATCTCTAACTATTACTCTTGAGGCTATAGCTCATTATGATCTTTGGATATAGGATGCATATTTTGATTTGCCAAGTTCTAATAATGACATTAATGTGTTGGAGGCACCTCACTTATTCGTAAACCTCGCTAAAGTAAAACTCCTCTAACTTATTATGTCATTCAAGGAAAAAAGTACAAAATGAGTTATTACTTAGCCGATAGTATATACTCTAAATGGTCTACTTTGTACAAAGTATTCACAACTCCCGAGGTCCCAAAAAAAAAACTATTTACGATGAAACATGAAGCATGCCGAAAAGACGTAGAACACACATTAAAAGTTCTCCAATCATGGTTTACAATAGTTAAAGGATCAGCACGTTTTTGAAAAAAATGTATATTGCATGATATGATGTCCGCTTGCATCATAATGCACAATATGATTATTGAGGATGAATGTGATGTGCATGCAGATATCGAAAATTGGATGCAAGCACCGACCCCTGAAGTAGATATGGTAGTAGATGAAACAACCTAGTTTTAACAATTTCTTGCTCGACATAAGCAAATCAAAGATAAAGAGGCTCACTTGGCACTCTGTAATGCATTAATTGAACATTTGTGGGAGTTACATAGTAACAAATAATGATCATAAAATTAGATGGTGAAAATGTTTACTACTTTTAGTGAGTAGTTAATATTCACCTTTTATCTATGATGTAATGTTGGGGATATCTTCTCCTCTTTTCTTTATGTAATTCACTTTTCATCTAATAAAGTTATTTGTTTTACCAAAAAGAATATGATAGTTTTATCTTAATCATTAATCTAACACTATCCCAAGTATGATACAAAAATCCAATAATATATAATCTTCACCATTAGATGAAAAGTGGTTTGATCTTAACTGTTAAACGGTATTCTTATCTCTTCCACACACTATCCTAGATATGACACAAAAATCTAACAATATATTATCTCTACCGTTGGATGAAAAGTGGTTTGATCCTAACTGTTAAATGGTATTCTTATCTCTTCCACACACTATACTAGGTATGACACAAAAATCTAACAATATATGATCTCCATCATTGGATAAAAAGTGGTTTGGTCATAACCGTTGAACTATATTCTTATCTCTTCCATACACTATCCTAGGTATGACATAAAAATCTAACAATATATGATCTCTATCGTTGGATGAAAAGTGGTTTGATCCTAACCGTTAAATTGTATTATTATCTCTTCCACAATTGATCTATAAATAATGGCTCTTTCTCAAATTTAAAACATCTCTCTCTTTCCAACTACTAAACACATATCTCTACAAAAATGTCATCAAGTAAGAATTTAGGTGAGAAGTCTAAAAATACTCTACGAAATGCTTTATATTCGAATGAAGAGGATAAACTCCTCTACCATATATATCTTGATGTTTCTCAAAATCCAATTAAACGCAAAAACCAATCTAGTTTTCAATTTTGGTCTCGCATAGAAACTGAATATCATATGGTGTTATCAGTGCATATCACACAAGTTCGACCTAGAATATATTTAACACCTCAAATGCAAATAATCAATGCAATAATTAGCAAGTTAAGAGGATACGCTCGACAAATTGAAAATTTGAATCGAAGTGATATTTCTGAACAAGATATTGTAAGTATTTTCTAAATTTAAGTTATGCAGATTTTGTAAAATTCATTTTATTCTTATTTCGATCCCATTTTTTATAGTTTTAATTTTTAATTGCATTATGCAGTTAAATCAAGTCAAAACCTTATTGGCACAAGATCCAAATTATAATAAAGGATTCAAATTTGATCATGTGTAACCCCTCCTTAAAGATACAAAGAAATATTATGATATTAATAGCATGTAAACTTCAGGCCGTCAAAGAAATATAACTGCAACGAAGCATCACAATCAAACTCTACCACATCAAAGTCTGCAGGAGCGTCATCATTTTGTATTGATTTAAATATAGACTTTGAAATTGAAATGCAAGTTAATGATATTAATGACAATAATAATTCAACTGAGCGGCTTGTTAGGAGGAATAAAAAATAATAATAATAATAAGATAAGGAGATGCTACAATATTTTCAATTCATTTAAAAAAAAAAAAAGATAGTGAGCAAATAATAGATAAGTTTAATGAAACTCAATCTGCACTCCAAAAGAGTTATGAACTTCAACTATTACAGGCTCAAAATGAGGCCAAAAAAAAAAATAGAATGACGAGAACAACGCAAATAAAATAAAATTTTACTAAAGAATTTAGATTTTATAAAAAATCAAATTCTACGTGATGTTCTTCAAAGTGAACAAAAGAGAATTTATGAAAAAATGGCCCATGAGCAACAATTTCAAAGAAGAAGTGGATCATCCAATGTATTTGACAATTGTTTTGGTGGTTTTGAAGGAAGTGGAGATAACCTTCCAAATTCCTAAATAGTTGTTTAGAAATATTTATGTCATGTATTTTATTTTTAAGTTATGTAATTATTGTTTTTTTTTTTTTAATTTTTTTAATCATATATTTTTAATTTAAGGTAATGGTAATGTTAATGTTATCGTTGTTTAAAACATTATTAAGTCTTTGCATTAAAAATATTACCAGTTCTATCAAGTAATTATTAAAACAATAAATTTTTATATACATTAAATAATTTAATTCATTTTATATTAATATATTACTTATAATATATATTAAAAACTTAAAACTATATTAAAACATATTTAATATTACACTTATTTTAAAGATCTCAATGAAATATTTTTAACTGTATAAATTTTTTTATAATAATTTAATTTCTATTTATAATTATTAATTAAATTATACAAATATATTAAATGTGGTAAATGACACAAATGGAATTAAAATTATCGTAGTTTTTATAAGAGGGCATTGTTGGAATTTAAATAATAATAATAATAATAATAATAAAGCATGTGGCTCAAACACCAAATTTGATGTTGACTACAGTTTGACACCAAATTTGATGTTAAACTGTAACTTCCACACCAAATTTTGTCTCGATTTTGGTGATCTCACACCAATTTGATGCTACATTGGATTGCTATTCAATATCAAATTGGTGTTTTACACCATTTTAGTGTTACGTTAGAGATGCTCTTAGAGCCAAAGTGGTAAGATGACATTGATAGTTTTAAGCATTTGATAATTAGTACTGATGGATTGAATTATATTTTGAATTCAAATTGACAATGTTTCAAAATTCGAGTCGAGGTGGCGCCTCGAGGTGCATCTTGACTACCTCACGGTTGAAGGCACCTTGAGACGACTGCCTCGTGCGATGCCAACGTGGCAACTGTCTCAAGCACACCTCAAGGCTAGATGGCTTGAGACAATCGCAAGGCGGTCTACTCTAACAACCTTAAGAAACTTTTTTTTTTTAAATAATAATAATAATAATAATAATAATAAGCCTAATATAAAACCTTCCTCAACATAATCTCCCACGATAGCAGAGCATCCACCAACCACTTTCAATTTCTAAAATCTTCAAAAACCAAAACAAGAGAACCAACAATCATTCAAACCCTAATTAGCGAAGAACACAAAAGAGAAGAAAAGCCATCTACCACTTCCATTTCTAAAACTTCAAAAACAAAAACAAGAAAACTGGCAATCATTTAGCAAAAGAGAAGAGAAACAATCGGGCCGAGAGGGGATTTTTCAAAAGGAACTCAATCAAGCAAAAGCTTTAGAATGGCGTAGAAGGGATCATTATTTATAGAGGAGCGTGTAATTAAAGTTAACCACATTTATGATTACAGGGTATAACCACATCTATGATTCCCCTTTTATATAAACTTGTAATTATAGACTATTTAAATCCTGGTAATTATATAAAATGCCTTGATTATAACCTGGTAATTATATAAAATACCTTATTTGGAGGTTGTAATTAAAATTAAAATATATATTAACGCCTTAAACATTTTACTGTAACTAAAAACCAAAAGGATTTTATGAATTTAATTTTTGTTTTTTCTTTTGACCATCCAACCAACTAAAATTTACTATTTTTATTGAATATTAATATCATAATGTTCACCACTTAATTCATGTGCAATAGAAAATTATAACATAGATACTTGAGGAAAGAGGTACTAAACGATTATGAGGATCTCTTGGTTCTTGATGATGTACCTTCTGAGGTTTTTTTTTTTTTTTTTCAAATTTTTTCATCATTTCAAATTGCAGCAACCATCTCAATCGCTTCAAGGAGACCATCTCACATTGCTGAGGCTTGATTGCCTTGCCTTGCCCTTCGGCTTTTAAAACACCACAAGTTGATTGAATTTGTAGAAAAATATTTGTTCATATGATATGCAAGGAACCTTTTAATTAGAAAGTACAAATTAAAAACTTAATGAAATTGTAAAGCTTATCTGCTAGTCAAGCAATTCAATAGAATCTAGTTGTATAACAACCGACGTCGCTGCCAAGTGCTACAGACGATCACACCAACGTCGATCGACCTATCCTATTGAAGTCAAACCTTTCTCGCACCCCCGAACCCACCTTACAACAATAGTTACTTTGCAAGTGGTTGAGTTCTGATGGAACTAAACGCATAATGAGTGAGTCAATAAAGGGTTATGGACACTGATCCTATTAAATTAACTAGACTATTAGGCCCACAATGGCCAACTGGACCATTTGGGCCGGTCTTTCATAAGGTTTTAGCCCATGATTATAGGCCTAGACTTAGATTGGGTCAACCAAACCTCCGGGTTGGTCCACTGAATATGCATTGGATATGGACTATGTCGATAAAGTCACTGGGCTTTTTGGTTACTACGTGTGTTAGGCCGTTGGCCTGTATCGACCGGCGCATTGGGTCAACAACCTACCTCAAAATGCTTTGAAGTTACGTTTCTGGACCGTGGTTTTCGGCCACTGCAAAATTAAGTTGACTTGTTTTTAAAATCGAAAGTCAAACTATGTGGTAGTATACTCGTATCTATAAATGTCCTGTTAAGTCCGTAACATAGATATTTAAAATCATATCTCAAACAACTCCTCTTTCCTACGAAAGAATTCCAGATATCAATTAGATTTAAAAAATTGTTTTTGTGTTTCAGATAACTATTTTCATTACTCTTTGACCTAGTTATAACATATTAATCAAATTTCATGTTATTTGAGACATATTTAATTTAAAAGCACATAATTATTCTGTAACACAATAACAAGATACTACAAAACCCCATTTACTTGCTCTCATAGATCATGTAAATGCTGAACAAAAATAACCTTGATGGTACTCTGGATTTAAATGATCTCGAAAAAAAAGTGTACATATAGAAACAGAATGGGAAAATCCTGTCGTTTTTTAGGAGTGGATGGCCAAAAATCAACATGTTGGGGGCTGCTTATGACATAGCTCACGAGATCATAACATAAATGAATCTTTAAATTAAGCAGCATATGTCGGGGACCGAGTAAAGCACACTGCCTCTAAATGTAGACAAACAAAAATGCCCTATAAATTTGATCATTAGCCGCCAACGAAGGAATCTAAAGATTAAAAATACGCATCGGGTAGTCCACTCAATAGTGTTTATTTGTTGAAATACAGCATGCCCTACAATTTTGGAGTATGACAATGGAGAACCAGCTAAAAATACAAAATGCGCAATTGGGTGCACAATTGCAAAATTGACTGAACCTTTGGTACGAGGCATGCATGGTCATGACATCTATTATTGCGTATTGTTTAACTTGGCAGACAATTAAGGACACAATCCAAGCAGAAGACTTAATTATTAGAAGATTAAAGAAATACATGAAGTGAGAAAACTTACATTTTCAGAGAATACACACACACCTATAGATACTAATTTCTTGTTTAGAGACGTGGCACTTGGCAATATTTTTCCCTTTTAAGACAAAATGATAAGAGAATTTCCAGTTGCCGCCACCCAATTCAAAGCACCCCTCAACAAGAGCCTCAATCACAAAAATTAACGTTAAATAAAACATTGAAGAAATGTTCAATTTTTTATCAAACATCTATAAGGTAACCGGCATCTATTACACTCATTTACTACCCAAACAATTACTCACCATCCTCTTCCAAAGCGTTCTTCCACTTTCTCTTCTCCACGTAATTAACCAAACGTCCAATCACATAATAACAGGTGAAACCAGACTATCCACATAAATAGTTACATACGTGATATCCTCTAGCCTTCCATTTTTAATCTCAACAATATCACCTTCCTTCTTTCCAAAGTCATACGCATAAACCTCTCCATTGTCCTGAAAAACGAAAACCTTATCACCACGCTTAGAATAAACCACGGATTGAGTCACAGGAGAAGATTGTACACTCTCTTCCTGATGCGAAAACGAAAACAACTTAGTCCAAGACTCCTTCATCCCAATTCCTTCATCACTCATATACCAAAAGCAAGCTCATTCGAATGAATGTAACTAAGACACAACCATTCTCCCAAAACCATGACAACCCATTCAGAATCAGGTTTAGCTTCCCCAGTCCCATCAGGAAACGACATTTCGAAAAACTTTTCGCTCTTCAGATCAAACGAAACAATCAACTCCCTTTGTTCCACCCTCACCTTCCACCACCCAATTCAAAGTACCCTTAACAAAAGCCGCCACACCGCGAAGGTAGTAATTAGTATAAGGAGGGAAACCATTGATCCTCCTCGAACGATTAGCTTTCAAACTCCGAACACCAACTTCAGTGATATTAGTTCTAGGGAAGTCTATGATCCTAACCCACTTATAGTCATCAGTTGCACCATCATAACCAAACCCATCATAGATATCATCATGACGATCACAATCACTCCAAATTTTGGGCAAGATTTGGTGCTTTCTAGTTGATATGTTCCACAAACCTATTCGAATGTGATGATAATGCGACAAAGCAAGCAAACCATCACAACCACCAATGACATAAGGGTCAGCACACCAGCTGTCAAAAGGGCGGTCTAGTTTGCATGCATTATTATTTAGTGAATGCAAGTCCAGGGAGAGGAGATATGGGAGTCTACCTCCTTGAACAATGAGTGTTTGGTCGAGGGAGCGATGTTTTTGTTGAAGGTGACGGTTGATGAAATCTGGTTCGTCGATTATAGAATGGAATTGCTTAGACAAGCACCGGAAGCGGAGGAGAGACTTGACTGGAAGTTTGTAGAGTATTTCAATGATTAGATCCAATGGAAGTGCAGACATTGTGGAAGGTGATTGATTGGATTGGATTAGATTAAGAAATGAAGTGTTTGGAAAAGGTGAAACGGTGAAATTGGGTTTTAATATGAAATAAAAAGAAATTGAAAAAGAAAACCTATTTTGAAGTTGAATCTTAACCGTTTATTTTATATTTAATGCGAGGATTCTTGTCCTTATAAAAATGAGGGAAGAAAAGTACAGGCAGGCAAAATTGGCCCAAAATATGACATAATTCAATGTTCTTTATATGAATGGATATCATTCATTATGTCATTCAAAATTAGACTATTCATAATCCATAAGATATGTTTTCAATCTCCATATTAACATATTTATCAATGATAAATTTTAAGTTTAATAAACAATTCAAAATTTCTAAAGACACTACATACCGTTTTTTCTATAAATCTAACATTATTTCTCTTCCTTTTTTATCTTTTTATAAATCCTAAAATATATCACTTTTTTTGTTAATATTTTAATGTTTTATTTGTTTTCATGGTGATGAAAATTAGACGCAACCAATAGTAAATTTAAAATGACGCAGAATGATTCGTATGGAAAATCAAATAATATAAAAGAAGTTTTCATGTGTCAATTCATATAAAAGTAACTATCTTATCAATGAGGTAAAATTATTCGTTAATAATAATTTTTGGATATTTTTCAATAATTATCTATAGATATTCTTCAATAGCTACTTTTACAATCAATTTATGAGCTGTTATTAATGGATAACTCAACTCAACCAATAAATTAGCAAAACACTCGTATATATAAAATTAATTTCATAGTGACTTGACACATGTCATTTTAGTTCAAGACCAGAATTCTATTAGTATATATCCCTTCCCAGTCTGACAAAACATGAAGTACAAGCAACACATAAAATTAAAGGCATGACTCTTAATTATAAGTCATACTCTTAATTATAAGTCACAATAGAATATTAGACTATACAAGGAAAGTCTACAGAAGGCTAAAAATATGCTCAGGCAGCCGAATGAGTAGACGAGTTTTGAGTACATACGGGACATTTAATGATCACAGACTAAGGATCTGTTACCAATTATGAAGCTGAAGCTAATACAAGTTAATTTGTTTGTTCTTGTTCGTCCTTGTCATCTTTAGCGTTCAGGAGGCCCGTAGAAATAATAATTATATGAAATATTACTTTATCCAAATCCGGGTTGATGCCTGGAGGTTGAAGTAGGTTGAAGCCTGAATCCTTGCTACAAAACAATAAGGGTGTGTTTACTTGTTAGATTGGAGAATGAGAACGAGAAATGAAAATGATTGATGATATTTACTTACTCTAAAATCATTCCGTAATAAGAATAAAATTGTGGATCTCATATGAATTTAGATTATGGAATGGAAATCTCGTTCCCCCCACTCTATTTGGGGATCTCATTCTTATTCCTCTTTCCAAATTAAAAAGACTTTTATACCTCATATTAAATAGAGTTGTGGAACTTTTTTTAAAGTTTTTTGTTTATTCTTTTTCTTACTTTTTTATTCTATAGATTACATGATATATATTGTTATTAAATAAAATTGTTTATTTTTATAATATTGTTGGATTATATAAGAGTTTAGAAATAATCACACAATCAATAATCATTGCAGCTATAAAATTATAATGATAGAGTCCAACATAATACTTTCAAGGAAAGTTTTTATATATACATATATATATATAAAACAAAAATGATCACTATATTTTTATTTGAAAAATAATATAATATTATAAAAATTTTGTTTGAAAATAATAATAAAAAAATTATAATGTGATTTCAAATACTATGGATAGTTTGAAATTCTTTAACATTAACAAAAATAAAAAGTAAACTATAAATACACAATATATTTACGATAATATTGTTAAGAAAGTTTACTTCTATTATGGAGTATAAAATATTGTTAGTCGATGACATTTTTGTAACTTATAAGTAATTCATTCCAATTTCAAAGTAAAATAAACAACTCAATGGAAATATTGTTGATTTCAATTTTGATTTTTGCAATTAAAGTAAACAATTTATTCTAATCTCGATACATCATTCCGATACACAATATACTTATGATAATATTGTTAAGAAAGTTTACTTCTATTATGGAGTATAAAATATTGTTAGTCAAAGATATTTTTGTAACTTGTAAGTAATTCATTTTGATTTCAAAATAAAATAACAGCTCAATGGGAATACTATTGATTCCGATTTCGATTTCTGCAATTAAAGTAAACAACTTATTCTAATCCCGATACATCATTCCGATTCCAAGTCATTTCGATTTTAAATCATTCCGATTTTCATTCCGATTCCTGTAATTAAAATAAATACATCATAAGTTAAGTGTGGATAAAATGTAACTAGCGTGGGAGCAAGGATTCTCTCCTTTTTTCTTTTTTTTTTTTTTTTTTTTTATAAGAGTAGTTTGGATTTTAGTAGTGCATGAAAAATATATATATATATATAACAATCTTAACCATTGATTGTTTTCTTTGCTGATGTATCATGAGATCATCAAAAGTCTAGAAGAGAATTCTATCTCTTACTTAAGGGATATCCACCCATCAAGGGAAAATATAAACAAAATTGTACATATTACTTAAGTGCCTTAGAATAAGAATATTGATATGTAAATAATAATTTATTTAAGAAGTTAAAAATAAAAAGAATGTATAAATATGTTTCAATGTGAACTACTTATAATGCACATTTCAAATATTTTTTATGGACTTTATTGAATTTTGATATGATTTTTCATATTAATTATAAAAATATATAATGTAATAGACTTAAAATTGTATGCTTACTTTGCAAGCTAGTATTTGAATTGCAATAATTGTATGCTTACTTTGCAAGCTAGTATTTGTATTATTGCAATTCAATGAAAACTTCAATGCTTCCTCATGGAAAGGAGAAAACTTTTCTTGCTTGATAAAATTTAATTCTTGCATATTTCATTTTGCTTTCTTTCTAATTAAAAACGAGTATTTTATGGGAATTTGGCTTGTAATATGATCATTATATTTTCATAGTATGATTCATTGTGTTTAATTTACTGAGATTAATTTAATGGATAGTATTACTCTGTGCTCTGTGCACTTAGGTTAATATCTAGAAAATTACAATTTAACTCACAAACAAGTAACAATCAATAAATTTATCCATTCATTTGTTTATTTTTATATCTCTCTTTCTCTTACATCTATTTATTAATTATTTATGAATATTATATGACACATATTAACATTCCCTAATTTAATATTTATTTACTTTTAAAAGGCTAAACCATCAACACATCTTTTCCTTAGTCATAATGATTATCTATCTTCCCTTCCATACTTGTAATGAAAATTCAAATCTCATCATGTATATTTTATAAGCATGTGTGTGAAGTTTTCTTCTCTTTCATATATACTTGCCCACCTTTCATCGTAATAGTCGTCATTCCAATTCTAACATGAGTGTATAGTTTCGAGTAACCATCTCCCTAAACATATAATTTTGTCATCCTTATCCTAATCTCTACCCACTTCTTCACAAAGTATTGATAGAGTTCGAGTGCCCTTATCCACAAAAAAATAGATAATTACCCTCTAACTCATTTATGTGTGAACAAATTTCTAGTATGTTCCTCTAGTTTGAGGATAGTTTTCTCACGTATCGTGAGTCTCTCTCTCACCTATTAAAAAGTAAAGAAAAATAAAATATTGAGTTTCAGACTATCCCATAGAGTCTTTATTCTAATGGTTCCGTTTAATATAAATGTATTTGTAATATCAAAAATAATAACAAGAAAAAGCAAACAAAAAAAAAAAAGGAGAAAGAGTCTAATTTAAAACTAGCTGTTACCTGGCCCAAGGTAGACCAGTTATATAGCTCTCCTACGATACAACACGACTTCAATGCAAACCAATAGATCTTGACCAAATCAAAGCCAGTACAAACTCACTGTCCGAAACCCACGAATCTCAAAAGGAAACATGTACAACTCATCTCATTTCAAACTAAAAAAAGTTCCCTTATCCACACAACACGAGGAGTTGACAACAGTACTAGTAGAAACTTATTAGCACATGTTTGTGTGTGTGTCGACAGTCGACAGACGTGCGTGTTGCTTGTGTGTGGAAGAGAGTGAAAAACATCTTACTTACATCACTATTATACTATGCACCTTCGTTGTGATCGTGATACGTGATACATTATCGTTTTCATGATCGCAATTCGCTAACTAATGATGTATCTACGTGTCGTTTCATATAGAGTTTGTTTGAATGACCGCATATAAGATCGGATGAATTGAAAAAATTATATATTTGTATAATTGTTCGAGGTGATGATGGGATTGATTAATTAAATGTAATGTATATTGTGTATTGTGCATTATATACTCAAACACCACAAACATTGAATTCATAAAATCCAACTAAGAGATGGTTTGTGTCGAAAGCTTTGATCGGGTTCCTTTTTTTTCTTTCTTCTCTTCATCATTTTTTTTTTGTTCTTTATCATGTGGCAATAGGTCAGATTTCTATCAAAATCGACAGAGATAAGACTTTTAATATATAGTTCAGATTTATACTTCCAAAAATCTGAAAAAAAATTACCTATAAAAATAATAGGAATAAGAGTTGAATACGGCACTTTGAATGGTGGACAAGTGGAAGATGGCTCCATCATCAGTCCGCTCTACTTTTCTCATTAGTTTTGAAAGGCATTATTCTCCTGTTAAAGTTATATTGAACTTTTTCTAACTTATAAATATTTATAATTTTTATTTACAAATATTAAATTAATTTCAAATAATTATATTTCATTAAATTATTATATATTTAAATTTGAATTTTACCATTAAACTATTTATGTCATACATACACTTTAAACATTGTTATTTTATTTTAAGATTTTAAAAAATTTAAGTGTATTAAAACATATTTTAATATACATATATCCAATACAATATCGAGCTACATCAAACAAATAGCTATATTATATTATATCTAATTCAATCTAATTCATCACCGTCATCCAAATGCAGTCCTGCAATCGACTTATACATACAACATTCATTACATAATTTGTGGCTTACAAAGTTAAAAAACGATCTGTATATAACAGAACTAGGACCACATTCACATTTGAATTTTGCACAATATGCCGAGATGGATGGTAGCTTTTGTCAGTGCGTTTGTTAGTCAAATGGCGGCAGCCGGTGGTGTGGTTGGAGGTAGGAAGCGACTGGTACGTGTGTACGGTATGGGGACATTGGCGGTGCCCATCAATTTAAAAGGGCTTGGTAGGACCAGTAACCCAGCGTGTGTCAAAAGACTAATGGACGACAGAACAACTTTTACAAAGAGATTAGAGATGTATAGCTTGATCCAGCTGTTGTCAAAACCTCCTTGACTGAAACAGTGCAATGTAATTGACCCTAATTAGACTATACATTATGTCATTTTCCATCTAATTCAAAACTTTAATACACGTTACAATCATTAATTCTTGTCCTATGTATTTCACAAATTTGTTGTAGGATCTTACGATCTGAGATGACATACATTTCCAGAGCAACTGTACTATAGTGCAAACCCCTTTGAAGATAAATTTTAGTTCAAAGAAATCACATTTGAATTGGTAATTGCTCATATTACAGTTGTAACCTTTTCAGCTCTGTAGTAACCACATCAATAATTCATTAATAGAAGATATTTCAATTTTCGAAACTTAATTAGTTTGAAAAATTATAGCAATCACAGAATAAAACAAATTCTTATTATTAAGCTTTTATTTTTAGTTAAAAATAGGAAAGAATTTATTTTGGTCTCTATATATTTGAAAAGCTTCTTATTTTCATATGCAAATTCATTTATAGCATTTTTGGTCTTTTACGTTTCGAAACTCATCAAAATAATTTCTACCGTCAGTCAACAGGTGGTTAACATTGCGCATTTGGGGGTAGTTTCTTTTTTTAACACTAATTGTTGACACAACGACACATGTCATATGGGAAAAAAAATTTTAAATTGAATAAAAATAATAATTAAAAATATATAATTAAGGATAAAATAGTCTTTTATCATTTTTTATGTTAACAATCAAAAATCAAATAAAATGAACTAATTTAATGAGTTTTTGAAACGTAAAGGATCATAAATATTATAAATGGATTCGTATTTAAAAACAAAAGTTTTTCAAAAATACAGGAATCAAAATGAAGTTCATCCTTAAAAATATGACATTCCACTTTTTCTGTTCTAATTTGATTCTAATTCACATATGTCAATTGACAAATGATATTTTTCAAATGATAGAAAGAATTATTAATAAGTATTTATTCATCCATTAACATCATAATTTGGGTGTAAGGTAGAATAGGTAGTACTTTTATATAAATAAGTACTTAATATAATTGATTAGTTTTAATTCCTTACCCTTTTTTCCTATTATTAAGATTGATTTAGAGAAATGTTAGAATCAACTAAGATAAAATACTAATAGTACGACCCAAAAAACTAATCTCATATAGAAGAAATCAGTTTATACTAAGATTATAAAGTGATCACATAAGGGTGAGATAACTTATTAATGGATGATATTATTTTTAAGTATAGGATCCTCGCCATATAACGGCACGGGGTCTATGGCCAAGCCCACGGCGCCAACAGCCACTCACTTTAATTCCTTACCTTGAACATTCGTCTTTTAAATAAACACATATTTTATTAAATAAATTAATGTTTAATTTCCTCTTACAGGCATGAATAGCACATGCTAGGAGCATTTTCTTTAATTTTCTAGAAACCCATAGGAAAACAAATGTATATATACGTGTCATGTATGTAATCCTCAAAATTGATGGCTCAGATATTGTAAATTTATAGGACTTCTAGGGGTACGGACCCTCATTGGAAAGTTAAAAAGGAGCAGAACCTGGTTTTGTGGGTCACACATTTGATTTGATTGACACATGTCACCAATACGCGTTCATGAACAGAAATAAAACTTCACCAGGTGGAACCGGCCAACGGACATTATTATTATTATTATTATTATTTTGAGTTAAACGGACATTATTATTATATACACATTTTGAATTTTTTTTAATTTTTTATATTTTATAAAAATATTATAAAAAATATTTCAAAAAAATTATAAAAATAATTTAATAATAATGGTCAGAAGTTTGCTAGAAATTTTGAAATCAAACATAATATTTATAATCAAAAATTCTATTTACATAATATCATAAAATTTTCATACAAACACATCGCATTTATTGATAAATATGTATGATGACATTTGAACCCTTATTATGAATTTAACGGGAAAGTAAGATAATTATTTAAGTTATGAGTGAAAAATAGTATATTACATGATACATAACTAAATAGACTAAAAGCACCAAGACTTTTATATGAGAAAGATTTTGCAATACCAAACTAATTTCACTAGTTAGTATTTATATGAAAATTCACTTAAATTCATGTAACTACCTGTAAGCTCCAATGATAATATCACCATAATTCTACACACATCGTTTGAGATTTGTTTTAAGTACTAACATAAAACCAAAATTGTATTTTTCTTTGTTAGAACTAGATAAGTGTTTATAATAAATTCTAAAGAGTAATACTTCGAGGTTTTCTTTGAAATCTGACTTAGATCAAAGGAAGAAATTGTATTTGGATATTTTCTCAATGAACCGTATTGTAAATAAAGTTTCAAATAAATTAATGATAGAGGGCAAATTTCAAAATTTAGAACAGTTTACTATCAAGTTGCATATTATAAATCCGTCTCTATTTTGACAATTTCAAAAGACATCATGAGAAGACTCTGTTTTAATCAATAAGGGGAGGGAAATGGTAACATAAGCAAGAAATAATATGTGTAACGATTACTCTTTTTAACTATTATAAACAATAACATAGAAATTAAAACAGTAGATAACTATTACTCTATATGTAATTATAAAAGTTATATTACTTAACAAATCTAATCTCGTCTATGAACTAGCTATTATACCATTACTAATTTACAAATTGCAGGCCAACATAATTAGAATTCATAGTCTCCATCAAGAAAAGCACAAAATTAAATATCACTGGCCCACCTGCATTTCCGTAGAAAACATGAACTTATTGAAAAGAATAAAAGAAACCAAGCTGCTCGGGAAAAAGAAAACGAGGTGGGTCATGCTGCTGAGATTTGCATTATTTCTGAAAATAAGTGTGCATGGCAAATGCCAGCCTCTTCGCACTGAAAAAACGTAGTTACTCGGAAGCTCACTTCACTTACAACCACAAGTATCACTCACCAACGCACACCATCACACTTCCATCATCTCTACGTTCCTCTCTCTATATATACCCTTTCAATCTTCTTTCTTTCCTCTGCCAAAATCTCCTAAGATTCTCTAATCACATCCTAAATTTCCCAAATTCTTGGTTTTACGCACGTCCGATACCATCATCGAAAAGTTCTTCATTCATTTATCTTTACTCAACTTGAGTACTACTATTCAATTAGTAGTATTATTTTTCTTCCCACATCTTAACTTTTCTTTTTTTGGGTTTTTTTTGGCTCTGTCTTCCAATTCATATTTTGAGTTTTAATTTTATTACTAGTATTGAATAGTAGTATATTATGTTATTTAAATTCCGTTACTTCTTTATCTAGTTTTAAATAAAAAATTATCGTCGTAAAATTTGATTTCATTTTACCGTCCAAAATTTTCTCACTTTTCTTTATTGATTGAATTCGAAAAGAAAAAAAATTATAAAAAATCAAAAATGGAAAACCAAGTGATTGAGAATCATACGGTTGTCAATCCATCCTATAGAGGCATTCGGAAGAGGAAATGGGGCAAATGGGTATCCGAGATCCGCCAACCCGGAACTAAGACCCGAATCTGGCTGGGTAGCTACGAGACTCCTGAAATGGCGGCCGCCGCCTACGACGCAGCGGCATTCCACATCAGGGGACGCGGGGCCCACCTCAACTTCCCGGAGCTGGCCGAGAGTCTTCCCCGACCGGCGAGCTCCAGCGCCGAGGACATTCAAATGGCGGCCCAGCAGGCCGCTTTGAGGTTCAGGAAACCAGTTCTTCAAGGGTCGGACCCGGGTCGTGTTGCTGGTAATTTGGGCCCAGTTCGCGTCGGGTTGTCGCCCAGTCAAATTCAGGCTATTAATGATTCACCGTTAGATTCACCGAAAATGTGGATGACGGAGTTGATGGCTGGACCCCTTTATTTGGGAGAAGAAACGTTTTTTCATGACAATTTTGAGTGGGAAGAAACGCAGGTTGAGTCCATATGGGATTAATTATTGGGTAATTGATATAATTAATTAATTATAAATTTACAATTTTTTTTTCCTCAAGAGTAATTAGTTTTAATCAATTCAACCAAAAGGGTGGTAGTAATATTAATTCATATTAATTTAACATCTTAATAAAAATATAATTTATAATTTATAATTACATCTTTTTCCTTTTTATTTTTTTGGGGTGCAAAGACTACTTGTAGTTGTATCTTTGAGAGACGAAAGGAGGAGATAAGATTTGGAGATTGTATGTTTTTATACCATATGAGTTGCTTTTTTCTAACTCATTTAGTATGTAATACATGTATTAGAGAGAAACTATTATTCATTTGTGTTGTATTTGTGTTGCTTCCATTTTGTGTAAGATAATTGCAAGGATTAACTAAAAGTTTGACCGCAAGTTTCTCTCATGATAAAATGTAAGTGACCTAATGATACGTTCTTCACGTCTATATTTAAAACGGATGATATTCTTTTAAATCCTATATTTATTATAATTTTAGAATTAAACTTCTTAAATTAATAAATCTTTATTATTAATCTATCATGTAAAAGGTTTCGTGTAACTGTATGAGATGAATTTACAATCTTGCTCGTTGGTATCATTGTCAACGAATTGACATAAATATATACAGAAAGCAGCTGACTACCAATAAAGCTCAGGAGCATAATAAATGTCATATGTCAAAATCAAAGAGGAAAAAATGGAGAATTATATTAATTACTAAGAGAAATTACAGTCACCTACTTGAGTTCTTCATAAGACCCTCAATCGGAGAAATTTTGTTATTCTATAATAACAACCCTAAGACTCGCTGTAATTAAACATTTGGTTATGTTGACGTATTTCACTTGTTAATAAATAAAACGAACCAAATAATAAAACAAATGAACAAAGAAAAGGAAAATCTAAGAAAATAGAAAGAAAATCAACAAAATGAATTAATAATGAAATTAAATTGGAGGTGGATCGAAAATTTTAGACGAAAGTAGTATAAAAAGTTTAAAAACAAAAACAAATAAAATTAAAATTAAAAATGGAAGCCACCTTATCGCTTAAAAAATAATATAGACCGGTAATCAATACTAACATAATTGCTTTAAATATTAAAAAAATATAACAAAATAGTTTACCGATTTGTTAATTATCTAATTTACTCATTGTATTGATTTCATTTTGATCTTGTTTTTGTTTTTTTTTTTTAATTAAAAAAAGTGGTTTCCAATTTTAATTTTAATTTTAATTTTATTCATTTTTTTTTGTTATTAATTTTTTACACTATTTTTGTTTAAAAGTTCTTATCCACCTCCAATTTAATTTCATTATTAATTCATTTTTTTTATTTTCTTTTTGTTTTCTCGGCTTTGTATTTGTTTTCTTTGTTCCTTATTTTTTTTTTATTTGGTTTGTTTTGTTATTTTATATCAATGATATTTTGGACGATTAATAAGTCAAATAGGTCACCTTAACAAAATGTTTAACCATAGTTAAGTCCTAGGGATGTCATTGTAGAATAACAAAACTTCACCTTATGATTGTCTTATGAACAAACCTCAAGGGGATGACTGTAATTTCTCCTAATTACTAATGTCTTTTGAACTGATTATTAATTCATGGACTGAATTGCTTCACAGCTAGAAATCAGATGGTTGTTGTTGGTAATAATTGATTAGTCCAGTTTATATGTAGACTTAATGAGTTGACCATGCAAATACTTTTAATTAATTTCAATTAAGCAAACGTGGTTGATTATGAAACAATCAAAACAACCACAAGAAAGTTAATTGAAAACAATTATTTTGTTAATTTATTATACTAAACTCTTCATTACAACCAACTAATCATAAGACCAAAATTTTTTGCAAGCTTACACATCATTTTTTAATAGGAGTGATTGAGTAGCTTCTTTAATTTTAAAAAATCAATAGTTCGAGTCTCACCCAAGGTGTGGGCATGAGTTTCCTCGTGACAAAGTTGTCATCTCCAGTTATAAAAGTAATCATTTGAGTCGCGTTATCAGTCGATCTTGATAGGTCAATCACCCATTTAACCTTAAGAGATCAATAGTTCGAGTCTCATCCAAGGTGTGGGCATGAGTTTCCTCGTGACAGAGTTGTCATCTCCAGTTATAAGAGTAATCATTTGAGTCGCGTTATCAGTCGATCTTGATAGGTCAATCACTCATTTAACCTTAAGAGATCAATAGTTCGAGTTCCATCCAAGATGGGTATGGGTTTTCTCATAGTAGGAGCTGTCATCTCCAATTATAGGAGTAGTCGTTTGAGTCGATCCGTCGATCTTGATAGATCTGAATAATCTTATGATCTGTAACGTGTTAACATCAAATAAAAGGAAAAAAAAAAAAAAAAAGTTTTTGCGGACTTTTGGGAAAAGGAAATTTGGGTGAATTCGGTCCTTTAACTTTCACCTACCATGATGTTTTGTGGGTTCCTAAATCAATTTTAAATAAGAAGATTATGACCATGATTTTCTTCAAAGTTCCTTTTTGGCGCTCACCTAGGTTAAAATATTTGGCTTGAAGTGATGTCAAAAGTCTATATATGAAATAGAATAACAATACTGTCATCCAAACACTCAATTTGTTTCAACTTCTATTTGATTTTGGTTGTATTAATGAGTAAGAAAATATAGTTTAATGATATATTCAGATGCCTAATATTATTAAATGAACTTTTTTTAATTTTTGAATGATGACATTTTATAGGTCAGATGATTGTCGGAACCTGTAGAAATGAGTCACTAATAGCACAGTTTTAATGTTACTCTCCGACTAAGGACTTATTGAGATGGACTCACAATCAAGGAAAAGATAACTTATATAAAAGATTTATAATTTACATCTTATGTTTTAAAGAACATAAATCGGAACCTGTAGAAATGAGTCACTAATAGCACGGTTTTAATGTTTACTCTTCGACTAAGGACTTATTGAGATGGACTCACAATCGAGGAAAAGGTAACTTATGTAAAAGATTTATAATATACATCTTATGTTTTAAAGAATAAGAATGAAATCTGAACTCTTGACATCTTAAAATCAATATAATTATTCAACCACTTCTACTAAAATGTGGTGTGTGTAATTGACTGTGTTTCTAGTTATGGTTGGAATGCACCGAACTTGTATTTCATTCGATGATTTTGGGTGTACAAGCATTTTGTGTTGTAATCTTGCCATGTGATAAATTTTGAATAAATTAAATGTATTTCTAATTATGGCTTAATTTACGAATGCATCAAGGAAGAAATCCAGTGCACTTAAACATGTATACATATTCGTTGCGTCTAATTTTTTTGCTTTTTGTTCACTTCGTTGCGTCTAATTTGATCTATATTTTTACGGAAAAAAACATTCATATAAAAGTAGCTTTTTGAGTTTCTTAAAAAAAAAAAAAAAAAAGTAGCTTTTTGAAATTAACTTTAAAATGTTATTTTATTAGTGTGCTTAAAAAGTCAACCACTTTTTTTCTGTTCATCGAAAAGCTAGTTTTTCATCGTGATTTGTGCACCGATTAACTAATTCTTTAAAAAGTAATTTAGTTTTTTTTTTTAGGTTATAATACTATGGGTAGCCACGTACAGCCCTGTAGAATTTACTTGCAACGTCATAATAATTTGTAGGAATAATTCCAATTTTCTCCCTATAGTTTGATAAAATAGTCAATTTCCCTTCTGATATGTATTTTTTTCAAGTGATTTTTTAACTACAAGAAAGAAATTGGCTATTTCATCAAATTACATGAGAGAAATTAAGATTATTCCTAATTTATAATGTAAGTGTTAAATGCCCAAAACTTTTTTTTTTTTTTTATTACTCATACTTTGTCAAAGGTGCTCCTGGATCAACAAGATTATAATTTTGAAATACAACTTAAAAATCTATTCTCAAAATATGAAAGGGAGCAATTTATATCAAGTGAGGGAGTTAGCATCCAAAGCAGGTGTAGAGAAAATTACCAAATATAGTTGATAAGCGAGATTTTAACCCATAAACCCAAAGATTTTTCAGTTGGACTGCCGTAGGTCAATCCACGTTTTTCAATACCAGAAACTTTCTTTATTTGACTTTGGCCTTGTAATTATAATTTAAAAAAAATCATAATTTCTTGAGTGATAAAATGTACAAAGAAAACGCACTTCAAAAAAAAAAAAAAAGTACAATATTTGTTTAAACAGTTCATTGAGTGTTAAAAGGTCCAAAGAAAACACGAAAAATATAAAATCTAAAACAGCTGTCAAATGATATGTTTTTTTTTTAAATAGTCAAAAGATGTGTTTATTCCTTTAAGGAAAAAAAGTGATATGTTTATTTTCTGTGTTCGGGTCTTTGGGTAAAAAAATAAAAAAGAAATATTTATTTTGTAGAAGATCTGAACCACATATATTCTAATTTTATTTTTATTTACATTATTAATTTTATATATTGAGTTTAATATATCATTATAATTCTTGAACATTTACGTAAATAGTAATAACTCAAGTGTTTAACATGTATTTCATTTCCGTTCATAATAAAAATTTGAATATTATCATACGTATTTATTAATATATGTGTAAATTATTTTCTATCGTATTACGAGATTAAATATCTTGCAATTTTATGGTAACTTATTAAGATGTGTGAAGAGTTTTATTCACGAGTAATCCTAAACTTCCCAAATGATATGGTATATGAATTATCAAAATCTTATAAATTATGAGATAATGTAATAACTAATAGGATCTTAATAACTAATATACCATATCATTTGGATATGAATTTAGATAAAATATTTAAAAAATTTAACATTACTCGTTCTTCACATATTGCAAGAGTAGATGCCTTACAAGAGTACAAATATAATATAAATGGAACACACTCCAGTTTTACACCTCAATTGCAAATTGAATGATGAACATTTAAAAAAAAAAAATACAAACTAATAAAAAAAGAATTGAAAAATTCACAATTACTCGAGTTTAGACACAGTTCAGGGTCGTAATCACTACAGTATCTTTAGAACATATTCGCCCAAAACTACTGTTTAACAGTTCATTGAGTGTTAAAAGGTCCAAAGAAAACCCAAAAAATATAAAATCTGAAAAGCAGTCAAATGATATGCGTTTTTGAAATAGTCAAAAGATGTGTTTATTCCTTCAAGGAAAAAAAATTGATACGTTTATTTTTTGTGTTGGGTCTTTGGCTGAAAAGAGAAGGACAAAATTCATTTTAATCCTTAATTTTTTAAAAATTAATAATTTTTTAAATATCTTTAAAATAATATACCAAACATCCCTAAATTTATAAAAAATTCATCATTTTAGTCTTTATCATTAGTTAACCCTTGATCAAATTAACGGTAAGAAGGTTAAAATGATAATCTTGCATTAAATTTTTCTAAAAATTTTATTTTAGTCCCTAATTTTTTAGAAATTGATAATTTTTTAAATATCTTTAAGATAATATATCAAACATCCCTAAATTTATAAAAAAAAAAATTCATCATTTTAGTCCTACCATTAATCAACCATTGGTCAAATTGACGGTAAGAAGGTTAAAATAGTAATTTTACATTAAAATTTCTCAAGATAACACATGTGTGGTCTAAAAAAATTGAGATATTTAAGAAGAATATTAAAGGTAAAAAATTGGAGTCATATTTGAATTTTTTGTATCACTATGGGTTGATAATATTTGAGAAAAATATTAGAGGTAAAAAATTGGAGCATAAAAATTGGGAAATCAAAAAATGGACAAACAAATTAGAGAAGAAAATTGGAATATTTGGGTAGCAAAATTGCAGCCACCAACAAACAATAATACCCTCTTTTAAACTCATTTTCTTATTACCGTTGTTACCATAAAAAATATATATATATATTAAATTGTTATTATTTTGGTTTTATGTGTTAGGAGCAAAAGTGTATTTTCCTTACCCATCAAAACCTATCAAATCCGATGTAACAAACAATTCATTCACTCAACATATAGCATCCAAAAAAAATTAATAAAAAATTATAAAGGTATTTTGGTCTTTTCAATTCTAATTTGTTTTTATATGGAAGGGTATAATGATCCTTCCAAATATCTTACATTTTAATGCATCAAGGGTAAAAAAGTACTTCCAACAAAGTAGGGATAGTTTGATCTTTTTACGTTTTTTGTTAACGTTAACTGTTAAAAAACTTATCAGTATGACTAAAATGATGAATTTTTAATAAATTTAGGGATGTTTGATATATTATATTAAAGATATTTAAAAAATTATCAATTTCTAAAAAATTAGAGATCAAAATGAAATTTTTTTGAAATTGTAATACAAGATTACCATTTTAACATTCTTAGTCAATTTGATCAACGGTTGACTAACGGTAGAGACTAAAATGATGATTTTTTTTTTTATAAATTTAGGGATGTTTGGTATATTATCTTAAAGATGTTTAAAAAATTGTCAATTTCTAAAAGATTAAGAACCAAAATGAATTTTTTCAAAAAAGAAATGTGAAAGATCTGAACCATATATATTCTTATTTTATTTTTATTTACATTATTAAATTTATATATTGTGTTTAATATCCCATTGTAATTCTCAAACATTTACACAAATAGTAATAGCTCAGGGGTTAACATGCATCTCATTTATATCCATAATAAGAATTTGATTCTCATCATGTATATTTATTAGTAAATGTGTGAATTATTTTCTATTGTATTATGAGATTAAATAACTTGCAATGTTATGGAAACCTATTAGGATATGTGAAGAGTTTTTTTTTTTTTTTTTTTCATGAGAGTAGATATCTCGCGTTATGAGAATCATATCTTAAATTGTCTAAGTGGTGTTAAATCTTAACAGATCCCCTAGTGTAACGAAGGTTCATTACATCTGCATATGGTTTCTTTGACACATAATTGGTGAGGTTGTTGCCACCCACAAAAAGACTTTTCACACCCAATTCTTAAATAAATTTTTTAACTACAAACCATATTTAAAATTACTTATAACATATAAGGAAATAAAATTAATATTACTTTTTGAGTTTTACAAATTTTGTTATTCATAAAGTAGTTTATCTTGTTGTTTAATAATCTTTATAGACAATTAAATAATTTTCTATCAATTTAAATTCATGATGGATTAACTAAAATCTAAATATATGTGGGTTAAATAAATCTAGATGGTAAAATTTTGTATGCATTTTTTTCGTTATTTTTTCTTGCTTTGTTTTGTGTTTGATATTAAGTTAGATAGATTGAATTTTTGGAAAACACATATCTTGATAATTTTTATGAATATACGCAAGTACGTGTATATATGCAAGTATGTGTGAAGAATAATATATTTTTTTCGCTTTTTTTTTTTTTGGGTAACATATTTTGAAGTCACTATGAGAAAAAGAGAAAAATAATAGAAGAGGGGATTGAACCAAAAAGAAAAAAAATAAAAAAAAAGAATAATAGAACATGATGGATAGGACAAAATTGAAAGAAAAATTAAATAGAAAAGAAAAAGAGAAGAAAGAAAGAAACCAGGAAAATAAAAGAGTATTTATAAATGTAAATTTAATAATTATATGCAAATTGGTTTAGGGTTAATATGGATATTTTAAAGGGTGGATAAAGAAAAATAAATAAATTTTAAATCATAATATCGAGTGTAATAAATAAATGGGTGAAAGGAGTAAATTTTTAGTGGTAATGGAGCCACCCTTTGGGAAAAGATGTCTTCTAATGTTCTGGGACAAAATTTTGGGATTGTTATAAATACCGACAGATTCCCAATAATTGACCTTATAAATTATAGTTTTTTTTTTTTTTTTTCAAAAAAAGACCTCAAGTATTTTAATAATCCAATTCATTAGCAATATTGAAAGAAACAATTCACCAGCTAAACCTATATGTAATACATTTGTTTTAGGTATTTATGACTTAAAAACTTATTACATATATTTAAATTTTATTAAAATAAAAAATATATTATTCAATTTTTAATTATTGTTCAACTTTCAGTAACGTTCAGTATTATTAAGTTGCCAGAAAAAAGGAAAAAATAAAAGTAACATATATTCAATTTAGATAGTATTGAAATTTACAATATTTTAAAAGTTTATGTATTTAATCCAGATTTAAATGAGTTCTATAGAAATTTAGGTACATCTGTATGAAATATTGGAATACTTTGTATCACCACTAAATTGTTATAAACCATAGACTCGATGAACAATATAACAAAATTTTTTTTTTTTTTAAATAATACAATATAACAAATTTTAAAGTTTAAATTTTAAGTTTCACATGACCCCTATTTTTTCAAGTAATACTAAGTTAATGGATTTTATTAACGTGTGTTTAAAAAGAATACATTAACAAACAATATATAACATTATTTTAGTCATAAACTAAAATAAGTATACAAATACCTAGATTATGAAAGAATATTGTTGTTAATAGATAACATAAAACATCAACGATTATGTAACATTAAGCGGACACACGACATACACACAATGTAAGTTTTTCAATTTAAGATTTCATTATATTGGAATTTGAAGGATCTCCTCAATATAATATATACATTTTACATCTTTTATTACATCGTATATATAATATTATATATATTAGGGGGTGGGCACTAATATATTCGGTTAAGTTCCTACTAGAATTGAGCCGATTATGGAAAATGTTCGGTTCTACACAAGTGGATCCGAACATGATCCATTGATGGGGAAGAACCGAACCAAAACGAAGTAAGACCCCTAGTTTGGTTCGGTTCCTTCTTTTTTTTTTTTTTTTTCATTTTGGGCCAAATTTTAGGCCCAAATTTTGTAGGTTTTTTTTTTTTTTTTCAGCTTTTTTTGGGTCTGTTATTTTTGGGCTAGTTATTTTTATTTGTTTTGGACCGTTTCAGCTTGCCTTGTCTTGTGGGTGCAAGCAAAAATTTTGTGGGTGAAACAAAATATTATGTAGGTGCAAAAAAGATGTTCAACCCGCCTTTAATTGGAGGGAAAAAAAAAAATCAACCTGCCTTTAAATCAATGAAAACCTATCGGCCAAAAATGAACAAACATAAACATACAAACAAATCAATCAAAGTCCAAACAAATCAACCAAACATAAATAAATCAACTAAATTAATTGAGCAAACTCACCAAGTTACGGGTTATCAGCGTGTGGAGCCGTTGCTTCAAAGTGAAAGAAGATGAAAATGAATAAATGAAAGGCAAAAACAAAGTGAAGAAACAAAAGGTGAAACCAACCAAATGTGAAGAAATGAAAGGCAAAACAAATACTTACCAAATGAATAAATGAAAGGTGAAACTAAATCCGATGACGACGAGGTCAGAGGTAAGAGATTATGATGACGACTTCACGGCGATAGAGACGACAACGAGTGAAGATTGCGACGATGGTGAGGTCAGAAGTGAGAGATGAGATATGAGAGGCAATCGTGGGCGGCTGCACGAAGAAGAGGAGAAAATGAGAGGTTGATTCTGTCTTTAGGGTTTGGGGAGTTTATATAGGGGCATGCGAAATTACGCATGTGCCCCCATTTCAATGATTGATTTAATTCTGGATGTACATGGTGTTTTTTTGGATTGGAATCTAAATACCTTGGATTTGAACATGAAAATCAAATCGAACACTCGAGTTCAATTGGTTAATCTTTACTTTTTAAAATCAAGTATATCTAATTATAAAAGCTATATATATGTATGGTTTTTATAATCAGATATATTTGATTTTAAAAGATAAGGACCAGCCAATTAAATTAATCTATTATATTCATTTTTCTAAAAAAAAATTTCTTATTTATTTATATAAATATAATGAATGAATTTAATTAATTAATTCTTACTTTTTAAAATCAGATATATTTTATCGTAAAAGTATATTTTATATATATATAGACATTTTTTACTTTCTCGATATTGATATAAAGAATTGTTAAAGAAACAAAAGATTCCATTATGTTATAAAACAAATGCAATATTAAGATATTGCAGAATAAGAACAAAAACTAAAATTAAAACACAAGAAGAATTTTGGGGAAGTGTAGCTATTTTATTCTTTCATTTCATATATATGGATATCAAATACAAACTTATATACCCTCAATTTATAAGCTAAGAATTATTAATGTAGAAAGAAGAAAAGATATAAGTTATACATAATATTAACATACTATTATGATGATCATTATTTGAGTAATAATGATATTTAATGTAAAAATTATAAAAAATATTAAGATATAATTATGATGATCATTATTTATATGATAATGATCTTTAATATGAAGGTTATAGAATATTAAACGGTGACACATTATTTATTTCGCTTGGAAGGAGACCGCTACTTAATAAGCAGTCAAGATTCTCATCATCCATAGTTGATCATCACACAAACTCATTTTACCCATGCTTTGATCACGTGGCCCCCATGCTACCCCTCATCTTATCAACCTACTCCCGCCACGTGGAATCACACTCACCTATCCCAGCCCATTAAAATAACCAACTAAGATTCTCAGTTATCCTAGAGTACCGAATCCCTACACAATCACCCACACCAACATCTTTTAAATTCTCCAATCACACCACCGCATTTCACCAAAACTATCACTCCAATCCACGTGGCAAACTACAATTCGTCAAATGAAAACTGTTATAATAAGTCAACTACCACACGAGCTCAACCTTCGGGCGGCAAATGGCAATTCCGTAATTAAACCAAACACTAAACTGAAAAAGTTATTTACACGTGGCGCGGTGGGACCCAGGCTGTTGTGATGGTTGGCTGTTCGTTTTCTTTTTTTATAAATTTACACACAGTTTTCATTTTCCGTCTCCACTGTAAGCAAAAAAATAAAAAATAAAAAAAATAAAAAAATCCAAAAACTAATCAAAATCGATTGCTTCATTGAAGAGATTTTTCATGTAGAGATTGAGAAATTTGTTTGTTTTTGTTTTGTAGTGTAATGATGATGATGTATGTAAATTGAGATCTCCGATGATTCGTTAAGTTTTCGTTTTTTTTTTTTTTTTTTTGGTTCGTAATTGTGTTTGGATGCCGCGAAAACGGAGGAATGTGAAGGAAAAATTCAGGTTTGAATTTGTGATTTTTTGAGGTTTTTTGTTTTTTTTTTGGTTAATGTGAGTGATAGTTGCTGTTTTGTTTGAGTTTTGAATTTTTGGAAGTTTTGAGTTCTTGTTTTTTTGGTTTGTTTGAGTTTTGAACTTTTGAATTTGAATATAATTTTAGTTTTTGTTTGCAGGGAAGATATGTCAGTGGAGAGTTTTAGAGTTTAGAGAGAGCAGAAATGGCGACTGATCATGAAGGATACATGGGTTGGTCTTTTCATGAATTATCTTCATGTAAACAACAGTCCGTGTCTGAGGTATTTCTTCATTTTTGTTCCATGCGTTTTCTTTTTTGTTTGTAATAACAGTTACAGATATATGTTCTTCAATTATTCTATTCCATGCATGCAAGCGTACAACTACTTTCATATTTCGATGAAATTTTTAACATTGGTATTACCAGTATCAATGAGATTTTGATGATTTATATGATGTTTACTTCATTGATTACATGTTACATGCTAATATCTTGGAGATATTAGGATAGTATCATAAGATATTGGAGGTTCAATAAGGAATATTAACACTAGTATGGGTAACCCTCTTTCCTATTGATTGTGAGAGTAATTTGTTTTTTATTTCAGGGAATACTTTTCTAGGCCGTGCCATTTTAATTTATGTAATTTTGATAGGTGTTGGCAGTTCTCTGACACTTAGAATACTTCTCTAGGTCGTGTCATTTTAATTTACATAATTTTGGTGGTTGTCGGTAGTTCTTTGACTTGTAAGCTTTTAACAAGAAAAAATGAACTTTAAATGATTGTGAATATTAATTAGTTTAGTACCATTTTGAACAAACGTGTAAGATATTTTGAATCTATTATTTTAATTTTAAAGAACTTTGGATATTAGTTAGTTTAAACACTAAGGTTATTTATGATTGCATGAGAGGATATAGGTTTAAATAAGCGTTGATTTGTATTTATTATGATAACAAAATTTTGAGAAAAAACTTTGGATAATTGAGTTATGTTTGAGTGCTTGAGTCATGTAATGTAAGCATCATGGACATTAATTCATGTCTTGAAGGGTCCCACTTGATATGTCACTCAACTGTCCATTATTTTGATTCCACTTTCTTATGTCATGTTCAGTTTTCCTTTTGTCAAGAGAGTGAGCAATCCCACTTAACATTGTCTTCTTTATCTTTTTCTGTGAAACAATGGGAGCAATCTGAGAGTGGTGCTGCTTTGTCACTTAGAACTGCATGTCTTGTGTGGGCCTGCTTTCAATAAATTTATTCCATTTTTATGCTTATTTGGGCACTTTTTTCTTTTTTTTTTCAGTCTCATGAAAGTTTATTTCTTTTCTTGTATATATTTGCGGGTAGCATTTGAATGAGCAACGTAACATATAATGATTATAATTTTTTGTAGCAAGTGTTTTACAATCTAGTTTATGGGGATAGATTCTTCACTTAACTGTGACTTTACAACTATTTGGATTTGTTTAAGTTGCTAACATATTGTAACAAAAATGGATTGTAAAACACCTTGGATTCGCATGATTTTCATGGAAGACGAACTTAAAATTTTTTTTAAGCTTCTTTGGGTGCTTTCAGAGGGATATACAGTTGACAACTAATCATTCTTTTATAAATCAACATCCAAGTCAATTTTGTTGATCTTTTGACACTAAATTAACTTACTAATTGTGAAATATTGAAATACATTGAATTCATATAAAATTGTATAGGGAAAGAATATATATATATATATATATATAACTTCTAACCTAACTTGCTCTCCAAGTTTAGGACTAAAATTAATTACAATAATACAAGATATCTACACTTTCCTAATTAATCAAGATATATGCACTTTCCTGATTAATCACAATCAATCCTAATTAATCGTAACCAATCCAATCACCATCACCAAATTAATCATAACCAATTACAATAAATCACAATCAATCATAGGTAATCATAATTACAACTTTCCACATTAATCATTTCAAACCTTGTATTAAAGATGGCTTTATTCAGCCTTTTCTTTGTGTTCTTATATTTTTATTGATGTTAGTTCTGTTTATGAACTTTCTCATCATGCAGGGACAGGATGTACCCATTTCTGAAATTCTTGATCATGGTTCAGTCTCTTTCGGAAGATATGCTACCGAGTCACTTGCATGGGAAAAAAGGTCGGTTTTTTCTCACAACAGATGTCAGGAGGAGCTCGAGAAATTCAGGGCCCCCGGATTGGTTGCTCAGAAGAAGGCATACTTTGAAGAATATTACAAGAAGATAAGAGCTATGAAGGCATTGCAAGCAGAGCAACCTCATGATTCTTATCTAGTTGCAAATAGTAGTAGCATGCAAGTAGCAACCAATGTCAATTTAAAGGTGTCACAGGAGGAGAAGAAACCTATCAATGTAAGCAATATTCCAAATTCAGATGGTAAAATGATTGGCAATCTAAACTCGTCACTAGGAGGCACTGTGGATGAATCAGAACAATTTGCCAAAAAGGGAGATGATGGATGTAGTGGTGATAAATCTAGGATGGAGGGTAGAATGAATTTACCCTCTCCTACATCTGTTAAAAAGGCCTCTCCATTGCAGACTCCATCAAGTCATAGCTCAAAATCTACGCAGAGAAGTAGCCGTGTATCCAAAATGATTAACAATAAGGCGAACCAGCTGAAAAAACAAGCATCTGTTCAACAGGCTAAGGTAAACAATAGTTGTGTTAGTTTACTGATCAGTCAGCTTTAAAATGTGTATGATAGGCCAAACTAGTTGTTGTCGCAATTGCAGTTATGTAGACACTCTCATTCCACTATTATTGGAACTTTCTTACCGCACCTTGGTTTGATTTGTATCGTGCTTTATGCTTGAACTACATTGTTGCACTTCCTGCTAGTAATGCATGATGTTCTAATATTTCGACCTTTAAATTAAACAGGGAACGGTTGCTTCCATCAGAAACAAAACAAATTTAGGCAGCAGCAGAAGTACAACAAACAATTTTAAGCAGTCGGCAAAGCCAAATTTAAAGTCAATTTCAACCCTCCATGGAAAGTCTATTCACAAGGATGATAAAAGTCGCCTCATGAGTAAGAATAGTGATCCCATCGGTAACAGAAAAATTCCTGAAGTACGTACTAGTTCTGCTGCTCCAAACTCTTCATTGGTAAGGGATAAACTGGTGTCACCTTTGTCAATTACACGGGCTCATCAGGTTACTATGAATACAACTTCCAAAAGCTTGGCTGTGAAGATGCCGACTGGGTCTTCAGTTTATGCTCAGTCTGCTAGGCTGGTATCATCTTCTTCAATAATAAGAGCTTGTCAGATAAAGACAAGCACACCAGCTTCTCAAGGTATGGTAGAGAAGTCACCAACAAGATTGCCAGTTCATTCTCCAACTGCTAAGGTAGATCAATTTAATTGATTTATGTTTACTTTGGACTATGTTTTACCTTTGCTGTGAACTGCATTTACTGACTGCGTAACAACATACATATTTTCAGAGCATTTCAGAGAAGACCATTGTTGCTGGTGGTTTGAGAAACACAGCTCTATCCAAAAGGTCTAGTGCTCTCCCTCTCTTCTTTCTCTTAGAGTTGTCTTGGAATTAGTAGGAAGTCTTTTGAGTTGAATATCTTTCGCAGAAGATAAAATGGTGGAAAATTTAAGAAGCAGAGATCCATAGTCACATGTAGTACTAGGAAACTTTCTTTGTCAGAACGTACGACTCTTGATATTCGTTTGCGGAAGGAAGGCTATTGCAGGAAAACATGAGAACCAGAAACCAAAAGTCATTTAATGCATGCTATACTTGCACACTGTTGTCTAAGATTTTTTTTTTTTTTTTTTTGTGTGAAATTTTTCAAGTTGTTAGTTCCAAATGGATCATTACCACAGTCAATTCCTGCTTGAAGTTTTCACTTACTTGTGTGATGGAAGTTTAGGAATATAGAATCTGATTGATCAACATGTCCTTGATTGCCAGGTCTGTAGATCTTTCTATGCAGGAAAAACCAAATCAAAAGATCAGAGTCGAGTCTGGCAAGAGGAGTAATGTCAAAGAAGGAATGCAGAGAGAGGTAACTACTAGCCTTAATTTGATCAAGTTATTTATGCATCTGTTGATAGTGGCTTTGCTTTGTAGATAGATAATTGAAATTTCTCTTCATGAGAAGGCTTTTCCAAATTATAGCATGAAATATTTACATCACCAATGTTGTGCAAATCATAGTATCATACATTTCAGGGAAAAGACAAATTGAGCGTTCCACTTGGAAGACAGCCTAAGGCTGCATTATCTGCTAGACCTAAAAAAGACTCAACCGCACTTGCAGGAGAGCCAACGGCCGCATTATTTGGTAGACTTAAAAAAGATTTAAATGCTGTGCTCCTGAGCAAGCCAACAGCTGCATTATCTGCTAAACTTAAAAAGGACTCGAATGCTGCAATTGCCAGAGAGCCAAAAGCTGCATTATCACCAAGACTTAGAAAAGATTCAAATGCTGTCCTTGGTAGAGCGCCAACGGTTGCATCATCTGCTGGACTTAGAACAGACTCAAAGCATGTCTCATCAAAAGTGTCTAATGTTAGCCATGCTAGGAGTGCAATACTCACCCAGAAGGTGACACATTTTATTTCCATTGTCAGTTTGATTTGGTTAAGGTGGTTCAGGACCCACCTGAATATGAAAGTCTGTTGTCTGCTCAAGATGTTTGAAATGATTTTCTTTAGATTATAATTTCCCCTCTTTCCTTTCAGATTGTACCCTGCCGATCTCCGGACCTGGTGCACGATCGAAGGGAACCAACACGACCAAGGTATGACACTAAGGCTATACACATTCATTAACCTTAATGTCTTAAGCAGGAGATTTGTAGATGTAGCGCAGATAATGATCATTCAATCAAGATGAATATATTCTAGATATACATGCCTGTATCAAACTGCACACCCCACACAATATTTTGAAATTGCATTTTTTTTTTTTTCAATTCCATGTGCTTTATAAATCAAAACTAAATCAATGTTGTGATGCAGACCGATGCCTATCTGGCGCTGAAGGAAAAGAAGGGGGTACGTGGATCTTGCTATTCACCATGTTGCAGAATTGAGGCAGATCGTGCTGTTTATTTATGCAGTGAAAGATCGAATATATGCCAGAATCTAGATGCAGGAAAGAAAAGAATTATATGAACTTTTGATTTCCAGATGCAAGTTTGTATCAGCTGGTTTGTAAATAAGAATGAATGATAAGTTTCAGAGTGTAGGAAGTTCATGTTTGTATATATAAACCCCTTTTTCAAGGTGAATGTGGAAAGCGGATAATAGATACAGTTTTAGAAAGTTGATTTCTCCCCCTTTTTATTATGATTAAAAGAACTGTCATTGATGCAATTTCACAGTCTTCACTTGTAAAACCTGAGACGATACATATGTTTCAATACAGAATGAAGATAAACCCTTATGCATGTATAGATTATTAACATTAAAATCAAGCAGACTCGGATGATTTCTGATTTTGCAATTAGGTCAAAGTCCCAATAGAATACTGTAAATTAACTGTTTTGCCCAGCAAGATATGAAGTCATAAAACGTTTATGACTGCATACACTTTACAGGAAAGAGTTTTAAGGAGCAGCTATAACTTCATTTTGAGAAAGATTTATAACTTCATTTTGAGAAAGATCATATTTATAAGAATGTTTCAACGATAGATGCAGAACTTGAAAACGACAAAGAAGACTGGAAATATGGGTCTTTATCTATGCATATGAGGAAGTTCTAAGGCAAACTTTCTAAAATAAGATTGCCCCAGTCAGAGAAATGAGCATGAACTCAATCCACAACATTGGTCGAAGTTCAACATGAACAAATTTCTACTAATTTGGAGTTATTTGTATCAGTACATGTATGGAGCTTAACAAGAACATATATTTGTGGCAAAACTTCATACAGAAACATAATATTCGATTCTGTGCCCCAGTACAACAAACATGATAGAACATATTTACCAACTAAAAACTAACAACTTGATTGAACTGAAAAACATAACCACTTTCTGATATGCCTCTAGACAACATGTGTAAGTACAAGACAGAATCATGATAAAGACTAGCATCATATGCAGAGTGGTATTCGTAGGAGAGTAAAACAACTTAGAGTAATCTCATAAATTATAGCAACAAATAAAGAAATAGAAGTCATGCACCTCATCACATTTTTCTTCGTAATCACTAAATAGACATGAAGGATTTTTAGTTGAATAAAAAGAATGGGTATCCAAAAGCCAATTACCTGAATTCAAATTTGTTCTAGCTAGTGCATAATCAGCATGTCAGAGACATCAAGCAGCGAAACACAATATATTAGGACAAGGACATAATATGTTAAGAAACATAGTCCCAATCGTTAGTATCATACTTCCATGAAATGATGAAATAAGTATGACATATTAAAATAAGCCGAAAGATGAATGGGGAAGAAAAATATTTTCATCATCATTCACTAAGAAAGATCAACCTCATTCGTCAGTTGTACTCAGTGAATTACACCAATCATATTTTTCTTGTTTCTAGTAACTAATCCTGATGCTTGATAGAAGTTAAAAATAAAAAAATAAAAATAAAAAATAAAAAAAAAGAATGCGTAGGAGTGAAAATTCTAGCATGAGATGGTCCTGAAATTTGTTTCTTCTTGTTTCAAAGTAAAATAAAATTCCAATGCAGTTTAGCTGCAATGCACCTACATGCTAGTTACAAAGGGAATATATATATTATATATATATTTAAATGTTAAATACCACACGAAAATCATTTAGCTTCCATACTTGACTCTGAGCTCAAACTGGATAACTCGGTTTTTAGATATCTGACCAAATCTTCTCTACCGGAGCTTTGTAGACGCTTTAAAACTTTTGTATACACAATCAAGTCTGGTCTGAGACCCTTGCCAATCATGTCCAAAAGAACATTATAGGCCATGACTGAATTGTTGTTCTTAAGATGAAGGTTTGCAAGTGAGGAGTACATCATATTGCTTGACCTCTTATACTTATCAGCTGAACCAACCACATACTCATATGCCTCCTTAAATCGCCGCAAGCTGAAATAACTCTTGATGAAGGCAACATGTGTTGAATTTCGAGGTTCAAGACCTCTCGTTGCCATGTCATTAAGAAACTGATATGCATCATTAAACTCTCCGAGTCTACAAAAGGTCCATATGAATATTTCGTAGGTTACTGCATCAGGAGGACAATTACGTTCTTGCATTTCTTTAAAAAGTTCATGAGCCTCAGCATTTTTACCATTCTTACATAAACTACTAATTACAAAGTTATATACCTGTGTCCTCGGTTCACAACCAACTTGCCTCATTTCATCGAGCAAACCTGTTGCTCCCTTAAAATAACGTCTTCGACACATTTCTTTAATCAAAATATTGTAGTCAGAGAGCTTCTTCCCCGTCTTAACTATCACATACTTAGCCATTTCAAACAATCCAAGAACACTAAGCATCTCAACCAATGCTCGTACACCAGAAACACTACACGAACCCCCAACTTGATTCAACACCTCAACCACTCTCCCTATACGCTTTCTATTTGATGCCTTACCCGAAATAATTAAAGTTAAGAAACCAAATGCCTTATCATTCAAACAAACTTTACTCGCATTAAAATCTCGCAAAAGAATAAGCATTGTAAAATAATCATCTAATCGCCCGCAATTATCAATTGCCAAACTACAAACATCAGAATGATAATACAATCCAGGCTGAAAACGTTTTATCCAATCAAGAAAAGGAAGCGCAGGTACTTTTTCAGTATTCAACACACAAAGAATCTCAACCGCGGAACCAACAGATAGACTTACATTCATCAAATTCAGCTTCAACTCCATTTCATCTTCTCCCCTTCTAATCAACTCAATCAAGTCTGAAACTTGCTTGGGAGTCACATCAACAACTCGAGCATTAGTATCACCAGCAGGCACCGAAGAAAACCATCGAAAACGACAATAGCTATAAGATTTCAACAGTTGGGGATTTAAGACTTGATTTTTACAACCATTACAAGTACTAAAACTAGCAAAATGTTGAGATATCTGAGAAGGATGCGTTGGAGAGCAAAAGGAGGACGACCCAGAGGAGGAAATGGAGAGAAAAGCATGATGCCAGGTGGGTTTGGTGAGAGAATGAGTTGGATTGAAGATTGAGGTGTTGCAGAATTTTGGGGAGATTAGGGTTTTGAATTGGGAAGATGATTGTGGAGATTGTGAGAGGAGATAGTTGAGACAGCTAAAAGAATTAGTAATTGACAAGGAAGACAGCTTCTTCGTGGATAATTTTGAGAATTCCATTACACTATGTTGATGGTTATGACGATCTTGGAAGTGACATTGACCGTGAGGTTTTAGTTGACCAAGACGAAAGAGGGGCTTCTGATTGCAGAGAAGAGGCCGGAAGGCATTTTTTTTTATTTTATTTTATTTTGTTCGTTTCTGTATTTTTCCAATTAAAGATTAATGGAATTGCTTAAGGAATATTTAAAATGCAATGAAGATTAAAAGGAAAACAGAAATAAAAATATAAGTTAGATATTTATTATAAGAATAATGTTGGACTTCCTAAATATTTTATTTAAATTTATATCTAAATTATATGACATGTGTAGAGGTCAAAGAGCATTTTTATTTTATTTTATTTTGTCCGTTTTTGTATTTTTCCAATTAAAGATTAATCGGAATTGCTTAAGGAATATTTGAAATGCCACAAAGATTAAAAGGAAAATAGAAATAAAAATAGAAGTTAGATATTTATTATAAAAGTAATATTAGACTTTCCAAATACTTTATTCAAATCCATGTCTAAATAATATGGTATATGAACAGTCAACATCTTATAATAAAAGCTTAATGTTACTTTATTATAATATGAGAGATTGTAGTGAGTTATTATTATTGAGGTGGCAGTGGATATTTATTAGAACATCTTCAATGTGGATAGTTAGGAGAAAATTTTTCATGGAATATTGAGTTGACGTGGTATGTTGATATTGATGTAACATTTTAATAATAATATCTTATGTTAATATTAGAAGATCACATAAATATTAATATACCCTTTCAACTCAGTGTCTTAATGAAGATTTTCTTGGATGGATAGATAATGAGGTCTAAAACCATCTGTAATGTAATTATCTGATCTAAATATAGAGCTAACATGGTGAAAAATTTTTAAGAGAATATAGAGATGGTTTCTCAATTGAGTAGCTCTTCTAGAATTGTTTACTAGGATTTCTCAAATTTTCCGACCAATTAAAAGTATGAAAATTTGTCTCACATTCCCCCCTCATAATTGTAAAAGACAAAAGGAGAGAGAGAAAAATGTATATTTTATACTGATTGGTCAAAATTTTATGCATATTTTGATTAGATAATTACATTTGAGAATAAAATATGCATTTTTATAATTTTTTTTTTCTCAAAATAGATCTATATTCAAAAAAATTATTAATGCATCACAAGTAAAAACTCAAAAATGTATAATAGCATTGGAGATATTCTTATATTTTACTTTAATTATGTAAAACTACTAGATTTCTTTAAATAAATATTAAAAACAAGATATAAGTTTAGTTCAATGTATATTCTCTATCCTTCCCCTCCTGCAATATATATTGAAAAAGATGAAGAAAACATAACCTGCATGTTTATCTATTAAAGACTCTAGGCATAGTTCAAGTTATAGCTCATCAATAACTTTCAATCTTGTATTGATTAATGAGCAATTTGACAAAGAGAAACATTTTCTTGCCAAGTGCACCTACACAAAATCTCCATTGCCGCCGCCAAATTGCATGCATGCATTTTCGAGGCTGAGTTGTGTAGCCTCAAAGTGAATAACAGCAGCTCCATGCAAATACCACATTGGTCAAGACATTGTTCTTCAACATAATGTGCATAAGGTGACTCAAAGCTGAGACTAGGCAGTAGAAGCCAGGCATGCATGCTCCTGTAAGTTGTAACATTCACATTTAATCAGCAGCTCAGTTTTCCAAGCGTAGCATGAAGAGAGTCAATGGAAAGGTGGCTTTATTTCTCCCCCTACAATATGGGACTTTGAAGGTCCTACATATCAAAAAAATTATGCAGATACGTGCATCATCAACCCAGTACAAAAACCTCAATCATATGCATTCTTTTGCACAGCCTAACCCCAGCTTCCAGCAAGACACCAAAGCTATTTGGTGAAGTAATTGTTTTGGATGTACCCAAATTTAAATTTCGTGCAATCTAATTTATCCAACTAATTCGATTTGATCTAATCCAATGTAAATCACCAATCAATTTGATTTAATATAATTGAATACAAATGACCAAATGTAGCTATAGTGTTTAATTTTCATGGATGTTGATAAAACCTCTAGTTAAAAAGAGTAAAAATAATACTATATTTCTCAAAAATTTATCTAAAAATTCTGTCTAAATAATGTGTCAAACTGATTTGTAACTATCATATTAATTTTAAGATTATATATTAATGACATAATAATTATATATAAGTTTATCATATCATTTGAATAATGAATTTAGATTAATTTTTAGATAGTATAATATTACTCTCCAAAACGATGTGGTACTTTATGTATAATTATCACATTAAAAATATATCATGAGTAATGTGAGGCTTCTAAATTTTTTTGATTATGTAATATAGAAAAAGGGGCAAAAAAAGAAGACTGAGGGCCAGCGCTCACAAGAGCTGACCGTTCAAAAGGAAAAATAAACGGCTGGGATTAGAGCTTTTTTTCACCACTAAAAACACGACACGTGGAAAAAGACGCGTGGTTGGTGTGCCAAGTAGAGGTGGTAGACCACGTGCTTTTCTCTGGAATATTCCAGGAGAGTACCTCTTTTTGCGCTCGTACAAGCAATTTCACGCGACAGCACCATCAAAGAAAGCCAAAAACCCTAAACAGAAGAACCTCTCTGTCTGCGATTTTTCGAATTTTGTTTTTTAAAAAAAGCGAGAAAGGAGAAATGGCGTCATTCAACGAGGCTCCTCCAGGAAACCCAGCTGCTGGCGAGAAGATCTTCAAGACCAAGTGCGCACAGTGCCACACCGTCGACAAAGGCGCTGGTCACAAACAAGGTACACCGCCTTTCTTCTTTCTCTTAATCAATGATTCTCACTTGTCTCGATCTCTTCATGTCACCTAGATCTAACTCAATCACACCTTGATCTGACATATATATATTGAATCAATTGATTGTTTGATGTAAAAAAAAATCGTCTCTTTCTTTGTAATTTGCAGGACCCAATTTGAATGGACTGTTCGGAAGGCAATCTGGAACTACTGCTGGATACTCCTACTCGGCTGCTAACAAGAACATGGCTGTCAATTGGGAGGAGAAGACTTTGTATGATTACTTGCTCAACCCCAAGAAGGTACTCTTTCTTAATTTGTGGATTTTGTAGGAGCTTGAAGTTATTAAAGGTTTTGTCTTTGTAATGGATTGAGTTTTATTTAATGATATATGCATCCTATCTACAATTTGTTGATTATTTGCTCGACTCCAAGATGGTATATAGATCATTAATGTCAACAAATTATGGTTTTGAGGTTTTGTTGTGAATTAAGTTTTATAAAAGATTTGGAACTTGTTAATGATTTGTGGATTTGCTTGCTTGACATTAGGATGGTGTTCATTAATTTGTCAACATCTAATGATTTTAGTTATCAAAGTTTTTGACTTTTTGTTGCGAGTTAGTTTTATTTAGAGGTTCGGAAGGTTTTGTTTAGAGGTTCGGATTTGTAGAATCTGGTTGTGTGTCTGATATGGCATTTTGTAGTTATAGTATGGAGATGACCTTAATGATGGCATTTTGTAAGTTGTGGCTAATCGATGAATAGGTCTAAAGTCGAATGGATGTCAGGAGAAGTAGTAAAGAAATTAATATTCTGAAGTAGTATACAGTTTGGTACTATGTTGCATTCTTCTTCTTAAATTTCTGACATTTTAGATATTTAGCTTGTGATGCAATTATGGGATATCTGTAAATTGAACAGTTATTTTCCTAGGTGATATTTGTGGTGGTGCCTATAAAAGGTTTCATTCGATGGTTGTTATTATTACCTAGTAGTGTGAATCAATGTTTTGGTTCCTGTGAGCATGTCTAGATTATTATCATACAAGTTGCAGGTGGTAGTTGATATGATCAATTCTTGAGACAACTTGCCGTTTCTCATTTCTTATCAAGATGTTTGTCTGTTTCAATTCTTGGATTCTGACACTTTTGATGTTTCAATTCTCGAATTCTGACACTTATGAACCTTACGATGCAGTACATACCTGGAACAAAGATGGTTTTCCCGGGTCTCAAAAAGCCTCAGGAACGTGCTGATCTCATTGCATATTTGAAGCAATCCACAGCATCTTAAGTAGTTGTGCGATCGCTCTGTTACATGGAGTCATTTTGCAGTTCTTGGAGATTTGTTTCGCATAGGCGGATATAATACTATTTTTTTACCAATAAATTGGACCATTTCAGTCAAGCCATGCTCTCTATGCAATGAGGGCATTGCTAGACATCGCTTGTTTCAGAGAAGGTTGGTTGCCATAATTGGCAAACATGACATTCGATTCAAATTGCTAGTTCTAATTACATTATATGAATTTTTGGTGAATCCTCAATGGGAAATTACTTTTCTTTTTAGTTTGATTGTTGTTAATGGTGTTATTAGATATGCAGTAGAACTACTTGCACTTTTCAGTACTTAATGGAATTTCATGAAATGACCTTTTTAGAGAGGAGAATGTCCTAAGAGGTATTTTGCAGCTCCATCAGTTGTTTAAAGGTCCAGGGTAGGTTTGCGTAGAGAAAGTTGGTGAATTGGATGGACCGTGTAAAACTATATGTAATGTTTTGAATGGAAGGTGTTATGTGAGTTGTAAGTAAATCAAATTATTCTCAATGTTTGAAGTAAAACTGAGAGCATCAAGTCCTCTCGTCAACAGAAATTTAATAAACGAAAAGCTTAACTAATTTTTATTCTTAATATCTCTAGTCAGTATCCTAAATAGCAGTAAATGAAGTAATAGATGTGAGGTTTAAATATTTCACATATTTTATTAAACACCGTAGATTCAGTTAGTAAAAGTAATTAGAAACACGTAACAGTGAGGACATTATGATAAATATCAGCTACACCAGATTAAACTTAAATTTAAAAATATCTTGTTAACTGTAGTGTGTTCTAGTATGGTCTTAAATTCCTTCTTGTTATAAGAATTGAATTAGGGTTACAAATTCAATATTCTTATAGTTTCAACTTAAAAATCAAAGCGATTTGAACAAGAAAGGCAGATAAGCAATAATACTTTATGTTGCAGCCTCAAATTCAAAAAACAATGACACAAGCTTTGCCAGAATGGATTTCTACTGGATAGATAAACATATTTACTAAAGCCTTTTCACATTCGAAAATATTCTTGAGATCATTTAGGTTAACACAATCAAAATCAGTAAAGAAAATCACAGAAACAAGAGATCAAGCTTTGTTATTGCATTTGGTAAAAGATGAAGAGCGCAAACTATTGCATTTCTCTGCAAATACTCGGGGTTGTTTTGATATAGCTAAATATCAAAAATTATGACTGCGACTGCAATGGCCGACGTAGTCCTGGTATCTGCAACACAATGGAACCAGTGACTTAATAAGAGATTATGCAGAAAAGCAAAGCGGATGACTTTCTCTCACTCTTCAATTCATAACATCAAATAATCAAAATAGAACTACCAGAATATAGAATCCATCCTGCATTGATAGATTAAGTAAATTATTCCTAATTCTTGATGCATGCATCAGAATTCATAATTTATTTTTGGATCATATCATATACTAGTTTATCAAGAGAATTGTTTTACAAGAACACATTAAATCAGAAAACGTTTTCACAAGTACAAGAATAAGCAGTATCCTAATTTGAACAGGATGTGAATACCAACCTCAACTCCATGAGGACCAATACGGTTACGAGATATGAAATTGTGTATTAATGTAGCAAACTCATCGGGTGCATCTTCCTGCAATAATTTGTAATATAACTTGTTAACTTTTCAGAAGCAAATAAGAAACATAAAGGACATGTCAAGAAATATAATGGATGAGCACCTGTATAGCATGCCCAGTATGTCTGACCACCACCATTTGAAATTTCCCTTGCATTTGACCAATGGTGAGAGTTCTGACACAAAACCAAGGAATTCTCAAAATATTAATATCTTGTGACGTATATGGTATGTGTAAAGATGTCCACATGAATGTGTACAAAATGAAAACAAAAACAACTATAGTTTATTGCAATCCAACATGCCTCTAGAGTCTAGAGTCTAGACCTATTATTATCAGAATATGTACGTGTGTGGCAGAATCTACCAATTTAATGGAGGCCATATCCTAATTCCAATCCATGATACACCCATAGGTCTAGATGGATCTAACAGTATTGCAATGACATCCATGTATTGACTACCAATAATATCAATGCAAAAACCCCTAAAAATTATTTAGAACTATCCAATGAAGGCAACCTGTCCAGTCTGTCAGTTCCTGCTAACAGTAAGAGCTTTGGAACAGGAGAGGACAGAAATTTCTCTGAAAGGCCTTCATACCTGCAAGATTACAAACTAATTTAATAAGGCCATGAGTTTACAAAATTAAAGAATTACTGAAACTATAAACATCTCTATATAAACTGAAATCAGCATACTAAGGTCTGTTGGCAAGTATCAAATATCATGTGATAAGAGAATTGAAAAACGAGCTTAGGAGAAGAAAAAAAAAGATATAACTTGGGTATGATAAGTTTTCTTTCTTTTATGATGATTATCAATACGCCTTGATAGCCAAAGCAATAAAAGTTTTCAAAAATGTTGAAGAGGCATAGTCAACCAAGCCAAAATCCTTAACAATTGGACTTGGCTACACAAGGTGTTTCCTCATTACACCAATTCACCAAATCCAAGACCACATTCTAGATAATATAAAAAAGAAGTACAAATCATAGGAAATTGACTGCAGTACTATAGGAAGAAGAAATCTATAATGTTGTTAAGTTCAAATATGTCCCAGTAGGAAAATAAGGGAAATTCTTCAGCATATTTGAAGCCAAACAAATGAGGTAATGGCATAAAAACTGCCGCACCCTAAGAATACAGGGAAAAGTTACAAGACAGACTGGTTAGAGGTCTTGTTTGACAACATGCACGGTTGCAATGCAGCTCCAACTAGAAATGTAGCCTGTCTCTCTAGCTCAAATTTTCAACAGTGTTGGGAATAATTAATCCTATGCCCATGTTCAAGATCAATATACCAACAAATGGATGAGAAACTGAAGATGTAATTACCAAACAAAAGAAAATATGCCAAAAGAATTGGTTTCAATTGTATAATCCTAAATAATCCTAATTGTAAGACTGCATTTTTCAATGTGTAAATTAATAACAATCATACCAGCCTTTCCAATATTGTTCAGTTTCTTCCAATCGTGATCGGTAAACATAACTGCAACACAAATTTAGAATTATGGATATTAAGAAGTCATCTTGGAATTTACACAATGACAATATGTAGTGAGCATGAGAGAAGCACTTACCAATTCTTTGATTCATCGAACTTTAGCGTCGAAGGGATGGATATACGAGCTGAATCAATATTTCTCAAAGAACCTCCTTTGACACTCCACTCAATCTACGCAATTTTCAGATTATCCAAGCCAGTCAAACTTCAATAATAACCATAAGCTTAAATTAAGAAAATAACATTCCAGCTTAGCACTACTCTCTGAAAAAAGATTGGTCCACGACATGGTAAATTAGATCGACTAATGTGCAACTTGCCTCTCTAATATCAATAGTACAATTATTTTCACACATTTCAATTAGTTAGTTCAATATATAAAAAAATTCTCCATTGTTTCTTATAAAAAAGAAAGAGAAAGATGATTGTAATATAGATGAATAATTGATAACAAATAAATTGACTTCTATGAGAAATTTACTTCAATGGTAACCCAATGAAAATTATAAAGATTTTGCAATTGGTGTTACCGCTTTCTCAATGCTTGAAAAATGCTGCATTCTGCTTGATAGGATTTTCTGCATATGAATCAATGAAGCCATAGCTGTTCCCTGAAGCAATTTATATGGCTTCAATATACAATTTGACTACAAATAGTCCCAGAAAATGATAACAAAGTTGTTATGCAAAAGCAAACCTCAACAACATCCACAACAACAAGCCCAGCCAAGCTACGTAATGTTTTCTTGGCAGCAACATGCACAGCAACTGAGCCTCCCATGCTGCACAATAATGATAAGGAACTATTGAGTTGCCGGCATAATCTTTACTTGATGTACAAAGAGATAACATATTTTACACTCCTACGAAGCCATTGTGGCTGTAGTATGGGCATCTGCCTTGAGTATAATTGTCTAGAATCAACAACCAAATGGATCTCAATTTGTTGCATGCCAGTTTGTGGAATATCCTCCAGTATATCTCTATTTATTTATGTTACTCACATATTCATTCAATTTTTGTGTTATGTGAGGAGTGAAATTATTAGATAACATGCAAAATAAAAATAAAAAATAAAAAAATATAATTTGGGCTAGAAATTCATCAATTAAAAAGAAAAAAAAAAAAGATTAAAGCCTCTGCAATTAACAAAGCCCATTTTAATGAATATTTACAGTGTTAGCACTTTGTTTTGGCCTCCTGACAATACATTATTGTTAAATATATGACAAGAGAACTGTAAATTAAATCATTTATCATAGGAACAGCACCTGTGGCCAACAAGCACAATTGCAGGAGGGGAATCTCCATACATTGCCTTCACAACAGCAAAAACATCATTGCACATAGTCTGCACATAAAAAAATATCTTCTTTTAGTTTCATCGTTTAAATAGATAGGGTATGATTAGGAGTGCTTTGGCATTAAACAATTTTGCCCAGCAGCAATTCTCCCAAAAGTACCAGGTAGCTTCTTGGAGAAGCAAATAATTTTAAAGATTATTTCTATATATTTCAGTGCAACGCTACTACATGGACGAACAAAAAAAATGCTTTAAGCTGCTTTGTAGAGCTTTGGTGGTGACAAAAGCCACTTATAAAATGCAATGTAAAACAAGCTCACTTTCAGATCCTAAAATCTTGAAAAATACATGACTGGTTGAAGATATCCTACATTACATATTCCTGCTAACTCATTATCAATACCTCAACTGAGAGGTCAAGATCATTTTCCGTGGACGATTTTCCATGTCCTCTCATGTCCATTGCAACTACCCGAGCTTTTTCCTTGATTATACGAGCTGACATAGCAAATGAAAGCCTGCCAAAAACGAATTACATTTATCTCTTCTGTTCAAATATCAAATTCGACAATCATAACATGCAATATTTGATTTCCTCTCCATCCATATAAACAAAAACATACCCAGAATAACCTCCACCATGAAGACAAAAAACAACCGGTCCTTCTGTTCCTGCCATATATACATGGAAAACCTAAAATGACAAAGCATATTAGAAAAGCAAATAACTTCAATGAAAAATTAAAATATTATCAACATTCACAACACTAACATCATCCGAATCCGGGATGGACACATCCCGCTCTTCATCGAAATAACCCGTCCAATCCAAAGCAGAGTACTTCTCTGAAGAACTCCTACAACCAAAAAACACTCAATCAACACAATTATCTATCACTAAAACTACTTCATTTTCAATTATCGCAATCTTTTCTACAACCTATCAATTCCAATTATATGTTACCATTATTATCAACTGATCAATTACACACGAAACCGATAAATTTCAATTGTCAAACAAACAAAAGCAGTTATCAAAAACCTAAACGCAGCGTTTTGAAGCTAATTAGAAGATGATTTGAGTGTATCTATCGACAACAGAAACTCAATAAAGTATAGAATGACTTAATGAGTGAGTGAGTCAACTAGTTGAGAAGTTACTGGATTGGAGGACGAACGGGAACGGAAGCGAAAGCTGAAGAAGGCAATGACTTCGTCTTCTGGCTGTCTTCTTCCTGTTGTTGCTGCGAGTGTTCGCGTGGCTGTTGTTCTTGTTCCTGTTCCAAGCTCTCTTCAGGTAGCGAAGCGAGATTCGTCGTCGACTCCATTTCGCGATCAAATTCGATTCTCTCTCTCTCTCTCTCTCTCTGTGGAAAATTCAAAATACGCAAGCTTTTTCAGAGACCTTTTCGAGTTTCGACATCGACAGAGTGAAACCAAACCAACTGTTTCGATTTTCGTCGTCGTTGTGTGCATCCAACGGACGTGAATTGGGCCGAGAAATGGGTTCATTGTTAAATGGCCTGGAGGCTGGTAATAGGCTTGTTGTCATCACTGTGGCCCTCTCTACCACTAGTGGAGGCCCAATGTCGAATACACTTCATTTTAATCCCTTATATTTAATAAAATATCAGGTTTTTAAAACTCTTTTAAAAACAACTATTTTTATTTTTAACTTTTCCAAAGTTCTTCAAATAAGTTCAAACCATCAGTTAAACAATGGTCAACATTAATAGAGTACATTAAAATATATTTTTTTCCTTTGATGATTGTTAGTGACACATAAATTACCATATTACCCTCATAAAATAATGGTTTGCATGTTAGATTGTCTAAAAAATCTTAGAACTTAAGTGGTTAAATTACAATTTAATTTTTTTAAAATATCATTGATCATCAGTTGAATGACGGTTTAAACTTTTTAAAAAGTTTTGGAAAAATTTAAGATAAAAAAAAACTGTTTTCAAAGGAATATTAAAAATCTGATATTTTTTTGAAACTTTAAGGATTAAATGATGTTTTTTCAATTTTTTTTTTAAAATTCAATATAAAGTAGCAGATGTTGATGGCCATGAATTTGTGTGGGATATTATAATTTTATTATTATACTAAATCTGTAAGATAAGTTTATTATCATAAAGGAGGTTATAAGTTTTAAAAATTTTTAGAATAATTGTTTTTTTTTTTTTTTTTACACTTTTGATATGCAATTCTATATGTATTAGCAATATATATATATATTATATGGTAAAATAATTCTAGATAATGTTACATCGAATATTTGTCATATATATAAATATTTATATGCGTATGTGAAAGCAAGTATAATAATGACAAATTAATGGAGATTAAAACATTGGAGAAATAATAATAAAAGTAATGTACACAAGAAATTTATGTGATTTGGTCTTGTGACCTTTATCCATAGACGATGATAAGAGAGTAAATTTTACTAATAAAACAAAGTTTATGAAATTTAAGTTGGAAACTCTCAAACCCAAAGTCCCAATACATCCATACTTTACTCTCACATACAGAGGAAAGTTTAGAATGATATTTTATTAATTGTCACTTTCACTCAGTTTTACTTTGCTAGGCTGCATGACCCTTTTAGAGCAATGAAGATGGAGTCAAAGTCACATGTTGGCAGCCCCACTCTAGGTCTAGCTATAGCTTACAATATAGCTCTCAATAACTTTCAATCTTTCTATTAATTAATGAGCAATTTCACAAAGAGAAATATTTTTTGTCGATTGTACTTGCACAAAATCTCTACTGCCAACAAATTGCATTCATCCATTTATAAGGCTGAGTTGCATACTCCAACATTTACGTCTAAGTAGCTCACATTTCCAATTCTAGCATGAAGATTATGGGAAAAGCAAAGTCAATAGAAAGATTAACTGCATTTCTTTCCTAATAAAATAACAAAGAAAAGATAGAGATCTTAATAATAAAGACAAAATGGAGATCTTACATTTTCATTGACAATATGAGAATTTAAAGATCCTACATATCAGAAAAATTATATATACAGGTACATCATCAATCCAGTAAAGAAACCTCTATCATATGCATTGTTTTGCACAGCCAAACCTCAGCTTCAAGCAACAATAGTAGCACCAAATTGTGAAGACACCAAACTAGAACAGAAAATGAATATCTCGGTCTAACTAGCCTATTAAAGGTAGGTCACATTGTATACCTATTGTTAACGTTCGAAATCGGTCAACATGGAGATCCAAAGGCCCAGACTGCGATTTGTGTAATAAATGGTAGTAAATATTATTTAAGGTTGGTGTATTGTAATGAAAGCAATTGAATGTTGGTTAAGGTAGACAAATAATAATAAAGAAGCAATTAATAATAAAAGAAGTGAGGGAGAATAATGCAAAGACAGGAATTTTTATGTGGTTCGGCGAGTGCACCTACGTCCACGGGTCACTCTAAATTGATTTTGACAGAGTGACAATAATACTAGTATTCAGTTTATTTTTACAATGAAAATCCTCCCTATTTATAGAGGAGGGAGATACAATGGAGTGATTTACATGTTACAAACCATGATTATTTTTAACTAATCTGACATATGTTATACTGCATTTATTGCTACAACAATGATTATTCTTCACATGCTCATGCCTGCATTAAATGCTTCAGGTAAAGTCTTATCTTCATTAAATGAATAGTCGCTGCATTAAATGCTCATCGGGAGCTGTTGAGGTGGTGCCGGCGTAAAATCAAGGAGTTAGGTTGATCTGATATTGGCTTCTCGAGGCATTGTCTGGTGCGAGCTCATCGACCTGTTTCGCTTAGGCGAGCTGAAGAGACGCTAGGGCGAGCTGAAGGGACGCTGGGGTGAACTTTGGCATTGACGTGAGTTGAAAGCGTGCTAAGACAGTCTTGGTATGACGTGATCTCGGGAGTCTGACGAGCTCCCCGTAGCGACCTGAAGGTTGGGCTCCTTGGGCCTCTTGGTACTGTACTAATCTTTTGGGCCTTCAGTAGCCCTTTTATCTATGTCAAGAAAACGGGCATAACACCTATCAATAGAGAATGCCAGTCGCCACAACAAATGTTCTGCATAAGCATACCATCAACAATCAATAAATTATGAAACAAAATATAATGGAAAAACTAATTGCACAAAAAAAAAAGACATGAAGAGAGTTAATATGAAAAATTTAAACAATAAGACAGTGTCCATAAAACTTACTTGAGAAGATTTTCTTCTATTTGTAGATTGTCAAACACTCAGCAATACAATCATGAAGTGGTTCCAGATAAACAATGCAGTCTGTTCAAGGAAGAAGGAATTGAGATGCACATATATAGACCATGTAATTCTATATTAATTATATGATGATTATAAAAATTAAAAATAGTTTTTGTGATGGGAAAACAAAAGATAAAATATATACACTTTAATTCACATAATAAATATCCTACAAGCTGAGGTTTAACTATCGGCATAAAGTAATCGAGAATCGAGAACTGCATATGCATCATTTCTGGCTACATTGTCTTCCATTTTCAATTTATCTTCTTTCAGAAGTAGAGCCAGTAGAAAAAGATCTTCTGGTGCCCAGCAAAATAATTAGAAGGAAGACTGATGAAAAAGAAAACAAAAAAACCTCTTTGATCTTCAATGCCTACTGTTTTCTAAAAGACATCAAAAGATTTAAATGGTGCTGACAAATCTTACAACTAAATTCTTATTTGTTTTAAAATTAACTGAAATTGAAACGTCAACCAGTTAATAATGTTAATTGCCAACTGAAGGCAAGAAATTTGAACATACATCAGGATCATCTGGAAGTACTATGGTATCCACACAGTATCCTTGTAAAAATATGTGATCAGAAGTTTGATTCCATTAAAATATTAAACTTTATCATTTGGGAATAAACTAAAAATTGGATTATCAAACATTGCATAAAACAAAGCAATAGTTGCCATATCTACAAATGAAACTATGAAAGAAGCCAAGACAGAGTATGAAAATTACCTCTGTTTTTCATTTTTCTTAGAAGTCACATTTTCTCACTTGAAAGCAAGACCTTGTCCAAGATACATTGGATGGAAAAATTTGGAATCAAATTATATTGAAATAATTTATCACGGATTATATAAATTAAATATAGTTTGAATATATTCTTTATTGCCAATAAAACAAACAATTATAGAGAGACCTCTGTAATCATTTAAATACACTGCTTTTTTCTTTTCACTGCCACCAAACAGGATATAAAAACAATAAAAGTTCTACTCATAGAACACTGCAAAGTCCCGCCTTTAAAATAATTTTGTACTCTACCCTTGTAGTAAATGGCCTTTTAATAAACTAGTATATAGGCATGACCATCTTAGATTTTAAAAAAATCCTACGATAAAACATTTGACTATGTATAGTTTGAACAAATAAAGTGCAAGGCTAAGTTCGATAGTGTGCAACACTCACCCGACAGCATTGAAAGAAACCACTTTAATTTACAATGCCATTTGAGCCCTAATGATATATCTGCATAACCTCTGAGGCCGTATTATTTCCCGGAAAAAAAACCATATGGGAGTGGGATCCAAAGGACGACATCAGCAACCAATAAAATAGCACAAATAGCCCAGCTCAACAGAGTTTTTAATAGAAACATCTTATAACAAATCACAACTTAAATGACTTACTTTGGACTTCAGAGGATTTTCATCTGCTGTTAGCAGGCACTCCATGAAGCAGTCATCCACAAACAATGCAATCTGTTCAAGGAAGAAACAAATGAGCCCCGAATGCACATATTAGGTAATTTTTCATTGTGACAATAAACAAAAAAGATGGAACTTCACCAAGTCACATAACAATGTTACAGTGATGCAGACCGTATCTGAGCAAGCTGCAGCTATTGCCTCTTATCATCAAACAAGAGCTGGAGCTCTTGCAACGGATCAAGTGACAGTTACTCAAGATTCAACTGACTTAGATGCAATGGTAATAGGTTGTAATAGTCAACAGCTCAGCCTTCAATGTGCTCTAATCACAGATGTATGATGAAGCAATAAAGTTATAATAAGAATCATCTTTTTCAAGAGCTTGAAAAACTCCTTGGTCTTTTAGCTTTCCTTTTGACATGTTTACGAACACTTCCATATTTCCATAACAAATTGAGACCTTGGTAGTAGAAGCAGGAAATACGGTTAGATTTCCTCCAATTTCTATCAGCAGCTTACTTTTCTAATTCAAGCATGAAAAATTATGGGAACAGAGTCAACAGAAAAGGTTTCTTTTCTTGCCCAACAAGATGACAGGAAATCACAATGAGTAAAATAATAAAAGTAACAAGTACCTAATTATGTACATTACTTTTCATTGACATGAATCTCTTATCATCCACTTCCTAAAATACTTCATTTTCTCAATTTATGAAAATATTCAAACATGCTTTATTTATATATAAAATAGTTTTACCAATTATAATACTTGATTAGCCTCTGTTTCCATTGCCTAAAAGACTTCATTTTATCACTTTATGGGAATGCAAAGAATGTTGAAAAATACTACCATATATATCTAGAAGAATGAGAAACTAAAAGGTCAAGTAAAAGAAACAAAAATAAAATATTTAAATTGAATTCAATAATGTATATCATCCTAAATCCATAAGAAATTTGACAGAAGAAACTCATCGCAGTGATTATAATAACAGAGTTGGAGTTGTTAAGTTACTTACCCAGTCGATTTAGTGTGTGAAATGTTGGATAAACATTATTCTAAGCAGCTGCAGGAACAAACGGCTGAAGTCGAAATATGTAAAAACAGATAGGTGTAGCCCTTTGTTGTTTATAAGGAGTTAGGTTAGCTACAAGTTCTCTTGGGATGTGGTTCAATTACATCCTCATTAGAACTGTCACTTGTCTTGGCCTCATCCGAGAATTTTCTGATTTTGCCTTGATTTTTAACAGACGTTTCCCCAAATTCTTTATCAGCGGCACCACAGGTCTCATTAGCAATGCTGGGTAGGGTTATATTGTGCTTCTCATATACCGGGCATACCCCACAATATTTCACTCTGCAACTAGGATCTTTCAAGTAGAACTCAAATAAATAATTTGTGCACTTATCACAAAGCTTAAGAAATGAAGCATTAGAATACCATAAAGCGACATGATCTGTTAATGTTTCTACACAATGAAAATTGATGGGATTAATCCTAAGACTCTGACGCCAGCTAATGAGATCCTTATTGCAATGGCAACGGTGCCTATAATTGATGCTGAGATTAAAATAAGAACCTTCAATAACAGCACATGAAGCAAATCCAATGAGATGACCATTGACACCATCATGGCCTGACATTTGAATATTTATCGAAGATCCATGAGTTTGATAATTGAACCAACCTGGAACTTCACTTCCCGGGTAAAAAAATCTAAGATGGACAGCTTTAGTTCCACATCCCTGGAACATGAAAATCATCAATTTTTTTGAATGAGAGAGATAGAGAGAGAGTGTGTGATTGGATTTATCAGAGTAATTACCTTTATTGTCATATCCCTAAGCTGGTTTATTTGGAGTTTCATAATGTTGACAACTGCTGTCTTGTTAAGTTTCAGACCATTAGTGAAGTATAGTCTGTATAGTTTGAATTTATCAAGTCTCCAACTAGGAGGTTGAGTTGTTGCCGACTTTCCACAGTTTGAGAGATTAATCACCGAGTTCCCAGGCAAATTTTCCAATTTTAAGCAATCGGAAAGATCGAGAAAATTCAGAGATGTCAAATTATAGATGCTAATCGGAAGCATCTCCAGATTTTTGCATTTCTGCAAACACAATATTTCAAGCCCACTTAGATTTTCAATCGAATGGTGTAGCCCCTTAATTGCTGTTCCCTCTAAATCAAGAAGTTCCAAACTTCCCATTGTATCCAAGATTTCTGAAAAACACTTGAGTGCAAAGCAGTTACGAAGACTTAGCGTTCTAAGTGCTTTCAACTTGCAAATGCTGGTTGAAAAAAGTTCGAGCCTTGTGCATTTTGTTAGATTCAACTCAACAAGCTCAGGTAGATTCTCAATTGTTGATGGAACTTCATGTATTGCAGTCTCGCTCATATACAAAGTCTTTATATTCCCAGAGATATTTGGAAACATTTCGAGATTAAAGCACCCGCTAAAGATAAGAGCTGTAAGAGATGGAAAATGAATATCACTTGGAAAACTTCGAAGATTTTTGCAATTCTCCAGGTCCAAACGACGAAGGTTGTTGAATTGTTGAGAAGGTGTGGGAAAGTGACACAAACTACTGCAGTCCTTAAGAATTATCAGCTCAAGCAATGGGGCATCTGAGAGGTTTGAAAACTCAGTGAGGCTACAGCACCCAGAGAGGTCAATAGATATAAGAGATGGAAAATGAATATTTTTTCCGAAGCCTTTAATATTGTTGCAATTCTCCATATTTAACTCATGAAGGTTGTTGAAAACTCGATCAACAGGTGAGGGAAACTCAAGCAAGGCACTGCAACCGTAAAGATTTATCTTCTCAAGCAATGGGGCAACCAAGAGGTCTGAGATCCTAGCAAGGTTAATGCACCTGAAGAGATCGAGAGATACAAGGGATGGAAAAGAAATATTATCCGGAAAGCTCTGAAGATTTTCGCAATCCCTCAAATTCAACTCGCGAAAGTTGTGGAAATGGTGAGTAGGTGGGGGAAGGCCAACCAAACTTTTGCAGTAATTAAGATTTATCTTCTCAAGCAAGGGGGCATCTAAGAAGTCTGAGATCCTAGCAAGGTTAATGCACCTGAAGAGATCGAGAGATACAAGGGATGGAAAAGAAATGTTATTTGGAAAGCTTTGAAGATTTTTGCAACCGCTTAGATTCAACTCGCAAAGGTTGTTGAAATGGTGAACAGGTGGAGGAAAATGAAGCAAGTTTTCGCAGTCTTGAATATCTATCTTCTCAAGCGATGGGGCACCCAAGCAGCCTGAGATCCAAGTGAGATTGTTGCAAATCGAGAGATGAAGATATTTAAGAGCTGGAAAATGATTACGTGAGGTAAAACCAAGAAAGCTGTCGCAGTCATCAATGTCTATCTTCTCAAGTAGTGGGGCGTCTAAGACGTCCGAGACCTTAATGAGATATGGACAAGCCTTAAGAATAATCCACTTCAATTTTGGGGCATGCTGCAACAAGAAAAAACAGTAAAATGATTATAATAAATAAATAATTATAGAATATTTAAAAGGAATAAAATATATGCTTAAAATGTTAAACCTACCGTATTCTTTTCCCAAACCTCTTCAATATTGCTATGACTCAGAGTAAGTACAACAAGATAATTTGGATTAAAATTTGACGGCAGTGCCTTTAAAGGATACCCAAACCAATTAAGAGACCTCAGCTTATTGGAAAGGTAACTTATACCATATGGAAAACGCCCATTAGAGCCATATATCTCATATCTAGAATACCAACAACTATAATCATAGAATTTGAGAAAGATAAGATTTGTCATTTTCTCAAACGCTTGAGAATTCAAATTTTCTTCATTCAATTGGGGCATATTTAAGAATATTCCCCTGATTGCATTAGTCCCCTAAAAACACCAAAAAAAAAGAAAAAAAAGGTAAGAGTCAATATATATCATAAAGTGAAAGAAGACATCATAGTAATTTTATAATACCTTTAAAGTGGACAAAATTCTGTTAGGCTAATTCTCTTAAGAGCAATACTTTCCTCATCTTTATTGACATCTAGATCTTTCTTTAGAAACTCAAATACAAGAAATTTTATGACTTATACAAGCATGTTTAACCAACTTTTTGAAGCCTATAAGGACTCTGCTTATTCCATTTTCAGGGAGCATATACAAATATTAAGCTTAAGGGTGTGTGTGAGCAGGAACTTATAATAAGTAAAGGTGCGGTGAATGAATGACTAAATTGTGAATAGTTTATTAGGGCTACTTAAAACTTAAAAGTGAGGCTAGTAAAGATGAGACCTCATATATACATTCTTTATTTTGGGCATATCTAGGAATATCCCATCCACTGAACCCATCTCTTAACATCCAATAACAGAGTATAAGACAACATATATTCAAATAGATAACTTAAAATTATTAATGAACTTTTTAAGCAGCCGAAATCTTTGCCAATGTATTCTGTTAATTGACACATTCAGTTTATAGACAATTCAGCAATCTACCACTAAAGAGATCACAGACAAAATCGAGCTGCAATAAATATTCAAGAATGTTCATACTTCTTGCAGGCTGGTTAATCTATACTGGTTTCATTTTTAGCACTTGCATGGAAAACATGTATTAAGAGTACTAAAGATCTATAGATATATGAGTAGCATTGCAGTAAGAGTGTAGTGTGACTTTGTGAGTCAAATATGAGAGAGAACACAGAAGAAGTTTAAGTGCAGTGAGTGAATAATTTGTGTAAAGGTGAGTAAAAAGTGAGTTTAGTAACAAAAATTGCACCTATTGTACCATTCTACAGATTCAACAAATTTAGAGGGACATCTAGTTGTAAATGCAATACAAACTTATTAGAGACTCACATCACCATTCTTTAGCCTGCCAAGAACATCCTCTTGTGTCCACAACCTACTACAATTGCCTGGATTGTTGTGATCCTCTTTACGAACAATTTCCCTACCCATTTCTTGTAGCAAATCATGCATTTCTATGATCTTATCATCTGATATTGTTATAAGTGACTTGTCAGAAAGGACTTCCAATGAGCAGGGATTATCTAATATTTCTACTACATAGTCTTCATGTTCCCCTACAAAAAAACATGCAATATCAAGAAATGCATGCCTATCTTCTTCTTCCAATCCATCATAACTAATTTGCAACACGTCAAGAATTCTTTGGCTTTTCTTTAATCTGTTTAGTGCACCTTGCCACTTTTGTTCGTTCCATCTTGATAACGATGAACCGACCACTATAAGACCCAATGGATTGCCGTTAATAGCCTGTAATGTCTCATGTAAGAGTGCCATAAGATCTTTAGTGAGAGGGCTTTGTCTAAAAGCATATTTACAAAATAACATTTGAGCTTCGTCATCGGACAATCCCTTAACCTCATATATGTAATCATCCTTCACATGACATTTACAAAGTATGTCCCTATCTCTAGTTGTCATTACAATTCTACTTCCTGGGCTTAATCTATCAAGACCTCCAACTAACTCTTCTAATTTTAAAAAATCATCCACATCATCAAAAATAATGAATACTTTTTTCCGACAGAGCCTTTCCTTGATATGTGGGGGAAGAGTTACACTGTCGTCTAATTCTATGTGTTTATCATTAAATACTTGAGAAAGAACTTTTTGTTGCAGCACACTGACTAATACTCCACATTCTCCCAGTCTTTGTCTAAAATTAATAAAACATGTGCCATATTCATCATCAGAAATTTGACGATAAATGGCATTAGCAATAGTTGTTTTACCGATACCGCCCATTCCCCAAATCCCAATAATTCGAACATCATCAGAATTATCAAGAGATAATAATGACATAACCTGCGTAAATCGCTCCTCTAATCCAAACATTCCTTCAAAATCACGTGGGGACAGTTTATATGCGCTCATCAATTTTTCCGATATATCTTTGACAATTTCTTCACTGACTTTGGACTCAAGCCTACCAAATGAAAATGCCAAACAGTACTATAAGCAGAAATGACCAGAACATAAGCATACTAAAGTAACTAAAATATATTGTGCTTTTTACCAGCATCACATGGTATTAGTTTAATACACAACGACTCTAAAAAATTTTAGTTGATGCTAAATATGATTGTATACAAATTATGCACAGGTAATCTATAGCACACCAACCACATCAGCTAGATTAAATAATAGTTAGAAAAAGATGGGTCCATGTACAGAATTATTACTTGACAAAAAAAATCATATTTAAAACAATCGGTCTCCCTTTTGAAAAGAAAACAAGAAATAACATGAAAAATTAAAAAAAAAAGAATTTAGATCCGTTCCTTCAAAAAAGGACTGGTATTTTTTGAATATTATTTACGATGCGATAACTGTAACAATAAACTTAAAGATTGATATTTATTTTGAATAAAATCAGGACTTTTGGCTTTATAAATTATTGTATGTATTTTTCGGACTCATTAAATGGGCTGGTAAAAGCCCGATATAAGTCCAAACAAAGCCCGATAGAAGGTCAAAAAAGGTCAAAGCCCAGTCAAAGCCCATCAGACGAGACCCAGATAACTCTAAGCCTAGCTCAGTTCTTCAGCTCGCACGGACAGCTTCTCCGGTCTACACCAACGAGCTCATTGGAAATATCAGATTACAGCTCGCTTCAAATAATCAGCTCGTCCTTAGCGAGCTCGAGGTCATTAAACCGCCATAAATCATTGACTCACTCAGGAATGTGATTAATGCAGTATCTCCTAAAAAAAAGGCAGTTGCCCAATTCAACCATGATTCTCTCTCCAAACATGGAAATTTACTCAAATTCAAATTCGTTCAACTTTATCTCGGATTAAAAGGAGTAGTTTCCTGATTCCATTCGAACAAATGAGGAAGTATAATTAAGTAATGATTCTTTTCCTTATTTTATTTTCTGATTAATTAGGAAGTGTAATTAATCTGTGATTCTCTTCCTATTTTATTTCAACCAGAATTGTAAACTTCTTCCTCTATAAAAAGGGGGTTAAACTTCATTGTAACGGACATCATAATATACGCAATAACATACTGTCACTCTGCAGAGATTAAGAGTTAGACAGTCGTGGACGTAGGCTTTAATTGCTGAACCACGTAAAATCCCGGTGTGTCTGGATTTGTTCTTGGGGTCTTTATTGTGTCTTTTCTTGTTCTTCGTGCTTTTTCACATTGATTGCAGGTATTGGGCATTGAATTCTCGTCGACTAATTTCTCACGTCGATATCTTGGCGCTAGAAGGAGAGCCCAAACTGCAATCCGTTTTTCCAGAATCTCACGATTTCTGACAACATGGCAAGAACAAGAACAACCAGGTACATTGGAGACGATGACCAAGCAGAAAGCCACCAGAACCAGCCGCAATAGAACGTACAGCCTGCGGGGAATGTACCCATACATGCAGCAGGCACGTCTCATGGCCCAGCAACAAGTGCCGCAGCAGTTATGCCACCCTTGCCACCTCGCCAACCAGTCCTGGTAGTCCCGATGACTGAAGCGCAGCAAACCTGGTATCAGAGGCAGGAGGCATTGGAGAACACAGTCAGGCAACTCACAGAGGCCGTAATATGTTGGTGCAGGCACAAGTACAGAATGTACCAAGGGTCGAAGTCGAGGTTTAAAGGCAGATGCCTCAGCAGCATGACGCAAGGCAGATGCCCGAAAGACAGACAGGAAATAACCCACGACCTGCAGGTTCGGCCCGTTCCTCCAATGCACAACCAAGGGTTGGAAACCACCCCATTCGTGAAGAGAGGGAAATTGCACGCCCAGCGAGCTTGGTGGTAAGGCTGAATCAGGATGGAAGCCGACGAGTGGAACCTGGACATGATAGAGCTCGAAGTGCAGCTCGGCAGGTGGGCAGAGTGAATGAGCGACCTGAGAGATCCCACCAACACCAGAGCTCGGTCAAGAGAGATGAGGAATATAACCCTGAGCATCCTGCCCCGAGTCATGACCATAGGAGAAGGTACGAGCCCCGGGATCCACAAGTAGAAGAGCTCTTCCAGAAGGTCCAGCAATTGGAGGCGTGACCTGGTGCCCCAGAGCAATTCGGGCGTTATGGAGAAAGGACCCCGTTCGTAAGGGAGATTGAGACGCAGCCTCTCCCTCCAAGGTTCAAGATGCTAAGCATCCAACAATACAACGGGGATAGCGACCCATATGACCATCTCGACGCCTTTAACGTTCAGATGGATCTGCAGACGGACGATCCAATGGTGAAGTGCCGTGTATTCCCGGCCATTTTGGGCGATATCCCCAGAACGTGGTTCAAAAATCTTCCAGCTCGCAGCATAAGGAGTTGGGAAGATTGCCAGCGGAAGTTCGTTGGACAGTACAAGGCCTTAAGAAGGCAGCTCGCTCCGTCCTGCCACCTAGCTACTATCTTTCAGCGCCAGGATGAGTCGCTGAAAGAATACATCACCTGGTTCAGACGTGAGGTCGCCAACGTTGAAAACCCATCAGACGAGAGCGTCCTAACGGCGATCTCAGCTGGGTTGTGCAAGGACGAAAAATTGTACGAGAGCATTTATAAGTCCCCTGTGAAGGATTTGGGGGAGTTCTACGAGCGAGCTGCAAAGGAGATCCGATAGTGAGGAGACCTTCGGCCCGAAAAAACAGAATCAGAAGAATGAAGCGGGCAGTTCCAGCCAATCAAAGAGAAGAAACAGTGGCAGGAATGAGGAAGGCAGAAACAGTGGCTCGAATAATCAGATCGCCAAAAGGCCGAGGAGAGAGCCTAGGAGCGAACGACCTCGATATCAAGGTCGCCGTGAAGGATACACCATCCTAACACAATCGTCGGAAAGGATCTATGCAGCAAAAAAGAACAGGGAAGATTTTGGAAGACCCAATCCTATAAGGGCTTCTGTTCATCAAAGAGATCGGAACAAGTTTTGTGCCTAGCATAATGAGGTCGGACACAATGCTTCAGACTATTGGGCGTTGAAGGATGCCATAGAGAAGCTGATCAGGAGAGGTCGCTTGAGAGATTATGTAGCAAGACCTATTGACTCGCGACCTCAGCAGGAACGACCTTATCAGCAGCAACCAATGCAGCAGCCCCAGCGAGCTCCCGAGCCTGAGCATGAACCTGCAGTAAGGACAATTCTTACGATCCATGGTGGCCCCCATATTGCAGGTGCTTCTAACAGGTCGCATGAGAGATATGTTCGAGAGGCTAATCACACCTTTCAGCTCAACGGGTCAGATGGACCATCAAAAAGAGCAAAGACAACCTCGGATGAGATTGTGTTTACTGATGAAGATGCTAGAGGAGTGATCTGGCCCCATAATGATGCGTTGGTGATTCGAGCTAAGATCAGCAACATGGAAGTTAGACGCATCATGATTGACACGGGGAGCTCGGTGAACGTAATGTACAAAAACTGTTTCAACCAAATGGGGCTGCAAGCAGATCAGATGAGACCGTCCCCAGAACCTTTATTTGGTTTCACTAGAGATACAGTAGTACCAACGGGACAGATCAAGCTGCCATTGACTTTGGGAGAAGCAGGTCGTCAGGCAACAACCCTGACAGATTTTCTGATAATCGACTGCCCATCAGTGTACAATGTTGTTTTAGGGAGGCCTGCCATGAACGAGTTGGACGTGGTCACTTCCACCCCAACTCTAACTGTGAAGTTCCTAACTCCGAATGGCATTGGATGTGTTCGAGGAGAGCAGCACCTAGCTCGACGCTGCTATGAAGACGTTGTCAAAATTGGCGTAAGAGGAAATAAGGTAAACGTGGTTTCAGGGGGCGAGCCACGAACTCAGACTAAGAAAGGAGTCAGTTACGACTTGGACCCCTGCGAGATAGATGCAGACCGAGCTACAGGCCCGGTTGAAGAATTGGAAGACATACAAGTCAGCGAGGCAGATCCAGAAAGATGCCTAAAGCTGGGAAGAGGGTTAACTCCAGAGTTGAGAACACAACTCACTGACTTCTTGAAGGCGAACTTGGATGTATTTGCATGGAATCACGAGGATATGGTAGGAATAGATCCCGGAGTGATGTCTCACAAATTAAACATCGATCCCCATTACAAGCCAGTTCACCAGAAGAGAAGGGCAATGATAGGGGAACGCTACCTCGTGCTAAAGGAAGAAATAGATAAGCTACTGGCAAACAAATTCATCCGAGTAGCCTATTACCCGACTTGGGTCGCCAACCCCGTTCTGGTAAAGAAGAAAAACGGGAAGTGGAGGACATGTACTGACTTCACCGATCTGAATAAGGCGTGCCCAAAGGATAGTTTCCCTTTACCAAGGATAGATCAGCTCGTGGACGCCACTGCTGGTCACGAGCTCCTGAGCTTCATGGATGCCTACTCGGGCTATAACCAGATCCCGATGAATCCTGACAATGAAGAGCACACCTCGTTCTTGACTGATCGTGGCTTGTATTACTACAAGGTGATGCCCTTCGGTTTGAAAAATGCCGGAGTGACCTACCAGCGGTTGGTAAACATGATGTTCGACGAGCAGATCGGAAAGACCATGGAGGTCTATATTGATGACATGCTGGTAAAGTCCAAACTGGTTGGAGACCATGTTCGTGACCTCGGAGAGATGTTCCAGATACTGAGAAGTTATCAGATGAAGCTGAATCCCCTCAAATGCGCGTTTGGAGTAGCCTCTGGAAAATTTTTGGGCTTTATGGTAAACAGCAGAGGCATTGAAGCTAACCCTGAGAAGATCAAGGCTCTGATTGACATGAGGTCGCCTACCAGGGTTAAAGACGTGCAGAGCCTTAATGGTCAGGTCGCAGCATTGAACAGGTTCATTTCGAAGGCCACGGATAAATGCATCCCATTCTTCGATATTTTGAAGAAGGCCAAAAGCTTCGAGTGGACCGAGCAGTGTGAAGCAGCTTTTCAGCAGCTGAAAGAGTATATGGGGCTAGCTCCTCTCCTCTCTAAGCCCAAAGAAGAAGATAAACTGCTTTTGCACTTGGGGGTGTCTCAGCAAGCTTTAAGTGCTGCGCTAGTAAGGGAAGAAGAGAAGACTCAGCTTTCAGTGTATTACATAAGTAAAAGGCTGTAGGATGCTGAAACCAGGTATTTGCAGATGGAGAAGCTCGCTTACTACCTGGTGATCGCATCGAGGAAGCTGCGATCTTACTTCCAAGCTCATACCATTGAAGTACTCACCCAGTACCCGCTGAAACAAGTCTTACAGAAGGCAGACACCTCAGGTCGTTTACTGAAATGGGCAGTGGAGCTCGCGCAGTTCGACATCCAGTTTAAGCCAAGAACGGCTATCAAGGCTCAAGCCCTGGCAGATTTCATTGCAGAATTTACAGGACCTGTGGATGATGAGGCTGAATCTTCTGAAGGACCGGCCTGGGAGCTTTATATGGATGGGTCATCCAGCGAGCAGAGGGCAGGAGCTGGGGTTCTACTAGTCAGTCCGGAAGGCCATAAAATCCTTTGTGCTTTGAGGTTCTGCTTCCGGGCAACAAACAATGAAGCAGAGTATGAAGCCCTGCTCGCAGGACTGCGATTAGCTAAGGAAATGCGAGCTGAACGACTAAAGGTTTTTAGCGATTCACAGCTCGTTGTCTGCCACATCCTGGGGGAATATCAAGCTAAGGTAACAAAAATGGCCTTATACCTCCAGAAGGTTCACGAGCTGCTGAAAACCTTTTAGAAGTTTGAAGTAAAGCAGATCCCACGAGCTCTGAACACATATGCTGACGCTTTAGCTCGACTCGCCACCACTCGAGATGCAGACTTCCTCGGGGCAATTCCCGTAGAATTCCTGCCAACACCCAGTACTGATGTAAATGAAACAATGATGGCAATAGCTGTGCGACCTGACTCCTGGATGAGCCCGATTCTTGACTATTTGCAGGATGGAAAGCTGCAAACTGACAAACTGGAAGCTCGCCGGCTACGAGCTCGAGCAGCAAGATACTGCATCTACGATGATGCCCTATACAAAAAAGGCTTCTCAACTCCTCTACTAAGGTGCATTGATGGCCCAGAATGTGAAACAGTGCTAAGGCAGATACATGAAGGTCACTGCGGAAACCACGTTGGGGGGCTGTCCCTAGCTCAAAAGGCACTAAGGCAAGACTTCTATTGACCCACCATGAGGCAGGATGCCATCAATCTAGTGAAGAGATGTGACAAGTGCCAAAGGTTTTCCTAAATCCCACGAGCTCCACTAGCCTTTCTTACTCAAATGGTAAGCCCATGACCCTTTGTAATTTGGGGAATGGATATGATCGGACCCCTGCCAACAGCTCGCAGAAGGTGCAAACACGCTGTGGTCGCAGTTGATTACTTCACCAAGTGGGCAGAGGCAAAGGAGCTAGCTGAAATCTCCACGACAAAGATCGAAAAATTTGTGTGGAGTAACATCATTTGCAGATTTGGGGTCCCACAGCAGATCATCACAGACAATGGAACGCAGTTCAGCAGCGACCAGTTTATTAGATTTTGTAACGAGCTGAAGATCAAAAAGATCTTTTCATCAGTAGACCACCCACAAGCCAATGGCCAGGTCGAAGCTGTGAACAAAGTCATAAAGCAGACTTTGAAAATGAAACTGAAAGCAAAGAAAGGAGCATGGGTAGACGAGCTGCAGAAGGTCTTATGGGCTTACAGAATAACAGCTCGCAGCTCCACAGGTGAAACACCATTCTCCATGGTATATGGATCCGAGGCCATGATCCCAGCCGAGCTAGAAGTTGCCTCGCAACGAAGAGCAACCTTCAATCCAAACGACAACGAGCAACTGCTTGCTGCAAACTTAGACTTGCTTGAAGAAAGCAGGGAAACAGCAAGACTCAGAGTTGCCATCTATCAGCAAAGAATAGCGAGGTATTACAACAAGAATGCTCGGATTCGAAGATTCAATGAAGGAGACTTGGTTTTACGCCTCATTCTGCCAGGAGCCCGAAAGCCAAGTGATGGATCCCTAGGCCCGAACTGGGAAGGACCTTTTATCGTGAAAGCAAATTTGGGGAATGGAGCTTACCGTTTGGTCAATATAGATGGAGCTGAAGTTCCTTGAGCTTGGAATGCCGAGCACCTTCGCCCTTATTATCAGTAATTTATTATGTAATACAAACTATTTTATTTAAATGAAAGCTCTATTTCCCAATGCTTATGATCCAACAAATTTCACTAAGGCGACAGGCTCCGAGCTTATTAGCTCGCTAAAAGATTGAGCCTAAAAAGTAGGCGAGGTGACGACCCCTGCATAGCTCGCAAAAATATAAAAAGAGCCTAAAAAGCAAGTGACTAAGTGTCCTTGTATAGCTCGCTAAAAGATTGAGCCTAAATAGTAGGCGAGTTGACGACCCCTGCATAGCTCGCAAAAATATAAAAAGAGCCTAAAAAGCAAGTGACTAAGTGTCCTTGCATAGCTCGCTAAAAGATTGAGCCTAAAAAGCAGGCGAGGTGACGACCCCTGCATAGCTCACAAAATATAAAAAGAGCCTAAAAAGCAAGTGACTAAGTGTTCTTGCATAGCTCACTAAAAGATTGAGCCTAAATAGCAGACGAGTTGACGACCCCTGCATAGCTCGCAAAAATATAAAAAGAGCCTAAAAAGCAAGTGACTAAGTGTCCTTGCATAGCTTGCTAAAAGATTGAGCCTAAAAAGCAGGCGAGGTGACGACCCCTGCATAGCTCGCAAAAATATAAAAAGAGCCTAAAAAGCAAGTGACTAAGGGTCCTTGCATAACTTGCTAAAAGATTGAGCCTAAAAAGCAGGCGAGGTGACGACCCCTGCATAGCTCGTAAAAATATAAAAAGAGCCTAAAAAGCAAGTGACTAAGTGTCCTTGCATAGCTCGCTAAAAGATTGAGCCTAAAAAGCAATTGACTAAGTGTCCTTGCATAGCTCGCTAAAATATGAGCCTAAAAAGCAGGCGAGTCGACGACCTCCTGCATAGCTCGATAAGTAAAAGTTCATAAAGAGTGGCTACTAATTGCTACAATATAGCTCGATAAAATAAGAAACTCAAATTGAAAGAGGTCGTGGAACGGTGTATGACTAATTGATTTAAAGCAGTTCGTCAATAACTTCACAAAAGGAATTCCGACCTATGCTAGCAGATTATATATTTAAAAAAAAAAAAACCAAGTGATTACTTGAGTTAATAATTTGATCAATGTACGAATTCATGCAGTGTTGATTGGCTCGCATAAGTAAAACATATATATTACATACACAACACGGGAAATAAGAAGAAAAATTATTTATTGATATATCGAAGTTCCTTACAAATGGGAAGTTAACACAAAAATAAAAAGGAACAAGTACAAAAGAAAGCTAAGCCTCAGCTGGAGGGTCCGAACTTAGGGGTGGAGGATCGCGTGGAGGAGGCGAGCTAGGCAATTCAGGGCGTTCAACGGGCTCATCTTGGGAGGTCGCTCTATGGACTTGCTCAGCTGAAAGAACTGGATCAACTGAAGACGAGGCGGCTTCATTTTTTAACTCATCTACGATTTCGAGACTGACATCTCCAAAGATTGAAAAATCCATGTTCAGGATGGGATGTCCACAACGTATAGAGGAAGTCGCGACCTGTTCGTTCTTCAGCCTCATCCCTTGCATCAGCAACATGAGCCTCCAACTCTTGAGCAGCCTGTGCTTTGAAGGTCGATAGCTCCTCGTAGGCATCATCTGCAAGTTTATTAACGACCTTAGCATTCTTCTGTATGGTATCCGCTCGTTGCTCGGCAGCATCAGCCCGCTGAATGACCTCCCTCACTTGTTGCCTAAGTACTTCAGCCCGTTGCTCAGCCTCTTTTGTTTGCTGAGCAGCAACTTCCATTTCCCCAGCACGCTTCTCCGCAGCCTCAGCTCGATGTTTGGCCTTTTCTGCCCGTTTAGCTGCGGCCTCCATTTCCTTAGCTCGCTTGACCGCGGCTTCAGCCCGTTTCTCAGCAGCTTCGGCTCGTTCTGCTGCAGCATTAACCTGACCATGAAGCACTTCAATCTTCTCTTCTGCAGTTGAAGCCCGCTGCTCGGCCAGCTCGGCTCGTTGATCAGACTGCCTTAGATCTTCTCGCATTATGAGCAGCTCATCCTTCAACATGGCGTGCTCGTTTTCCATCTTCTTAAGAGCTTCCTCGGCTGCCTGTTTTGCAGTATTTGCCGCAGCAATTTGCGCTTCTTGGCCTTGCACTTTTCCCTCTGCAAATCGAGCTATCTCATCATTAGCTTTCTCCAACTCTTGTTCCAGCCTCATTATTTCATCAGTGGTAGCCCTTGTTTGCCTCCTCCGCTTTATAGCACCCAAGACACTCTGAAAGTGTTATAAGTTAGTATTTGATGAAGTAAAGAAGTTAACAGAAAAAGAAGTTAACAAAAAAAGAAGATGACTTACCAGCATGGCGTGGCGAGCTACAAACTCGTCCAAGTCTGCGCCCCTCAGGAACTTATTCTCCAGGACGTTTGCATGAGTACGCATGATTGAGGTCTAGTTGTCAAGAAAGGAGGTCAAGTATCTTCCCCCAGACCCGAGCTCAATAGGTGGTCTTGTTGGCGAAGGAGTTCTCTCGGCCTCCGGAAGATCGAGCTCACCATCCCGAATAGTAAAATACCGCGCATGAACAGTGCGCTTGGTTACCCTCCTACTGGAACCAGCCCGGGTTTCCTGGGGAGTAACCTCGGAAGGATTTTCCTCTTTTCTACGTGGAGGGATTGCCCCTTTTCCATGTTGAGGGGCAACTTCAGGGGACGCTCTCCTTGGTTGTGAGCTCTGGGGCGGAATCAATTGAAGATGCACAAAAGCGGTGGAGACTGGCACCTCGCTAGGGATTGCAATCTCAGGAGCTCGGTCCTCAATCGTGGTCTCAGGAGCTCGGGCCTCAGCTGCAACCTCGGGAGCTCGGACCTCAGCAGATGACCGCGGACGTTTTGAAGGAACAACAGGAGAGGTCGGGGTGTCGGCTGGACGCTTTGATAAAACTGCGAGAGGAGTGGAGGATCCAGCAGGACTGCTAGAGGGGCATTTCAAAAGAGTTAGTTTCCTCCTATTGGATGAAACTCGCCCAAAGGAAGAAACTGGAAGAGAAGAAATTCCCTGAGATGCACCCGTTATTGGGGTGCAAGCTGGAACAGGCAATGGGACCTCTGGTACAGCTGGGCGATGTGGAGTGGAAGGTAAATTTGTTTGTGCAACAGGGGCTACCTGGGCTGGATTTGCTCCTGTCCGAGCTGGGACAGGGGTCGGAGAAGTTATTCTAGAAGCGCCCTTTGAAGGGGCGCGAGATGAAGTTGATTTCCCCCGAGCTTGGGGGCGAGCAGGAGCACTTTGGGTAGTAGCCTTCCGAGCTGGAGAAGGTGAACGAGTTGTACTCGCTGCTCGTGTAGAACCTGATTGTGAAGGTCGGGAAGTAGACATGTCCCCCACTTGAACTGGAACCCCAACCGTTAGATCTGTGTGCCATGTAACCGTCATCAATCCAACGATGCAGCACAAAGTACGGCTTTTCAATCATGGGTCCGTCAGTTGAAAGACGTGCGCATTTAATGCGCGTGTAAGGGACGTGCTGGCGTCGTTTCAGTTGCTCCATATAATGGCAGAGTTGTCAGTTGAGAGACGTGTGCTTTTAATACACGTGTAATGAGCAAGCTGGCGTCGTTTCAGTTACTATATGCATGACTGCCACATGTCGTAACTGATAAAAGTGGAATTTGAAAATGTGCAAAAGCAGTTAAGTCAAGTTAGCGTGCCAAGGAAGATAGCTTTTACCAGCGAGCTCGAGCTTCCAGTCCACAAAGTAAACTGTGAGCTGGGGGGCTGATGTTGTATGTATTTTTCGGACTCATTAAATGGGCTGGTAAAAGCCCGATAGAAGGTCTAAAAAGGTCAAAGCCCATCAGACGAGGCCCAGATGACTCTAAGCCCAGCTCAGTTTCTTTAGCTCGCGCGGACAGCTTCTCCAGTCTACACCAACGAGCTCATTGGAAATATCAGATTACAGCTCGCTTCAAATAATCAGCTCGTCCTTAGCGAGCTCGAGGTCATTAAACCGCCATAAATCATTGACTCACTCAGGAACGTGATTAATGCAGTATCTCCCAAAAAAAAGGCAGTTGTCCAATTCAACCATGATTCTCTCTCCAGACATGGAAATTTACTCAAATTCAAATTCGTTCAATCTTATCTCGGATTAAAAGAAGTAGTTTTCTGATTCCATTCGAACAAGTGAGGAAGTATAATTAAGTAATGATTCTTTTCCTTATTTTATTTTCTGATTAATTAGGAAGTGTAATTAATCTGTGATTCTCTTCCTATTTTATTTCAACTAGAATTGTAAACTTCTTCCCCTATAAAAAGGGGGTTAAACTTCATTGTAACGGACATCATAATATACGCAATAACATACTATCACTCTGCAGAGATTAAGAGTTAGACAGTCGTGAACGTAGGCTTTAATTGCTGAACCACGTAAAATCCCGGTGTGTCTGGATTTGTTCTTGGGTCTTTATTGTGTCTTTTCTTGTTCTTCGTGCTTTTCACATTGATTGCAAGTATTGGGCATTGAATTCTCGTTGACTAATTTCTCACGTCGACATAAATAGATACGATAAAATAAAGCAGGAGTTAGATGTACCCTTTTTCATAGGGCCATCCTTTTAGATCGCATGCGGCCTTCAAAGCTTGACTCCATTCTTGCATCTCGTTGTAAAATTCTTGTTTACTCTTCTCAACATCGGCGGAATCAACCTGCTCCTTTGCCAAGTTTTCTTGAAATTCTTTTTCAAGTTGATCACAACCATCCTTGAAACTCCCTTCTTGGTGACGAACATCGTGTACAGTAACGTTGTAGAAAACAGGTATGACAGTTTGGCGACTCTTCAAAATCTCTACAAGCTCACGCAAGCACCATTTGGATGAAGCATATTCTTTCGAGAAAATGGCCACCGAAACCTTCGATTCCCTTATTGCTTTTAAAAGCGTAGGCCAAATTTGATCCCCTTACGGGATTTTTTCTTCATCCATGAAGGTTTCAATTGACTTGCGAAGCAAAGCTTCATAGAGATAATTGGTAAAACCATCACGGGTATCTACACCTCTGAAATTGAGAAAAACGTCATATTTTTTTTCAATGGTCTGGGTAGAAGAAGAAGGATTTGATTGTAAATTGCCCATAGAGAAGCAAAAGATTACAAACAGATTTTTGGAAGTAGAATGGATGTTAACACTTAAAAAAAAGAAAACTTAAGAGAGGTGATGATGAGGCTAGGCTGAGAGGTGTGAGAGCAGACAAGTGAAATCAAGTTGGTGGATGAAAGTGGCAAAAGAAATTTCAGAGAATATGGAAATGGATGTAAATTAACACTTCAAAAAATTAAGAGAGAAATGATGATTGAGCGAAAGTCAGGTCTACGTGAGGTGTGAAAAGAGAAAAGTGGAAGTAAAAGGTGGTGGTCATGAAAGCCCTCAGTCACACGGCTTACTTACGTGCGGTACACAACTTAGTCATGTGCTGTCCACGGTTTTTACTTCATTTAATTGGATAAATTTGTAAGTCCTCTTAAGGTATTATTTATTTTTATTTACTAAAGATACAATATATGATCTAATCATTTAAGAATTATCTAAGAGTATCAAACTCATCATGTCATATTAAAGAGTATTCTTTAAGATGATAAAAAATTCAATAAAGAATCTATATTTGTTCTTCCAATCATAATAAGATTTTAAAGCATTGAACAAAAGAATTATAATTATTTTTAAGACATAAAATATGATATATGAATGTATTGAAATAATAAATATAAATTATTTATTAAAATTTTGAATAATTTTTCTTTTAACACCACCAAATTAGTTGATTAAATAATTCGAATAATTAAAGTGAAAAAAAAAAATTTGTGTTAGAGTAAAGATATAAAAACTTAGAGATTATTTATATATTTTTCTTCCTTTGTTATCTTGTCATGATTATTGCTAGATAAAAAGAAGTAAGAATCAATTGTGTCTTTTCATTTTATGAGTGTCTCTTCCTTTTATGAGCCAAGGTAGGAAAGGTGAATCATCGTGAGAGTATAGAGATAAAAAATTAAAGATTATTTATATATTTTTCTTCCTCTCTGATATTCTTGTGATTATTGCTACATAAAAGAAGAGGGAATCAATTGTCTCTTCTATTTTTATGAGACGAAAAGAAAATGAATAGATATGGGTTAAGGTATTAATTTTTATTTATTTTTTCATTTAGAATTTCTAAATTTAAACATTAAATTATTAGACTATTATTATTATGTGTTTTTTTATAAATATTAATTTTTATTAATTTTTAAATAATTTATTATTATTTTAAGATATATTAATTTTTATTTATAATAATTTATATTTCACTTATTTTATTTTATATAAATATATATTTAATCTTTAAAAAAAAAGACGAAAGAGAAGTTGCCCCTTTCATTGCTGTCAATTGATGAGGAGACCATAGACCTCCTCTTACACTAGTGATAAAGGCTGACGACCTCTGTCTTTGAGATTGGGGGAGGTTGGCAACCTATTACTATTTGAATGAAGGTCGCAACCTCCTTCTTCATTAAATGATTGAAGGACGCTGACCGATCTCTTCTGATTCTAATTAGTGTTTGGCAACCACCACTATAGGTCCTAGGATTAGGTTTTTTAGTTAGGGTTATGACTAGGGTTAGGGTTTGATAAGAATTGAGATTAAATTGTGTTTATATTTTTCAGATTCTACATTAAATTGTGTTTGTTTTGTATTTTACACTGAATAATACTAAATTTTACTACACACCGAGCATCAATTAAAAACTAAATATTGAATGTATATATATATATATATATATATAGTTTAACTAAAACTTGAAATATATAGATTAGAAAATAAAAAATTCAAATTTAATTCATTTAAGTGAAAAGTAAAATATTTTCACTTTTAGTTTGGTGATTTTAAGAGTCATATAGTTTGGTTAAGTATCTCTCTTGATTCTAAGAGGTCAAAGATTCATATCTCATCATTATCCTACAACATAAAGAATAAGATATGAGTAAATTTCTTTAAATTTAATTTTTCTTACCCCACCATAAAATATATATGATTTTATTACCTACAAAATCTAACAAATAACTTTTTGAGACTCGGTAAATGTTATTAAGTGAAAAGTAAAAAATCAAACAAGTTTTCAATTAAGTGCTTGAGCAATTTCCCTTATTATATTTGTAATAAGGTTAGAGTTTCATATTTGCTAATAATCACCAAGTGTGGCAAAACCTCTCCCTTATAATAGTTGAATTCTAATTAGTGCATGTTCCTTATTCTGCTAATTATATCACAAACTGTGAAACTTTTCTCTTATAGTGGCAATTGTAGTACTGGCAATGCTTGTTCTTGACTGGATTGGTAACAGATTTTTCTAAAAAAATAAATAAATTACTGAATAGTTTGTAAAAAGAAAAATGATTCAACTTAAATAGTTAATGCTCAACTTGGCTTTGCCTAGTTGAAAGCTCGACCGACAAAATTTTTGTCCGTGACAAGAGCTTTACAAACTTTCGTCCCTCTTTCCCGTAACTTCCAGGATATGCTTTCCACTCACAAGTCTTCAATCCGCTTGCTTGCCACCCTCCTCCATGTGGCTAGCTGTAACATCGTGGGTCATCAACACACAGTACTCTTAAATTGGCCGAGGGAATCTTTGCTTTTTGCCTTTTTCTACTTTCATTGTTTCTTCTCCAACGTAGATCAAAGTGGGGAAGAGAAAAGTAAAAGTGAGTTAAAGCTTTTGGTCTAAGCCCACAGCATTTTCTTCGCTCAATTGGATAAACTGTACAGGGTTCTTTATATATATATATTATCTCAAATTAGAAATATTATTAAGCTAAATAAGCACTTCATCACCAAACTGTATTAGAGAGCAATTTGGAAAATATTTTTTTCTTCTAAATATCATTTATAGTGTAGCCACTCAAAGTTAAATCATTATCAAAATAAAATGGTAGCATGGTTTATAAAACCCTTAATGTGAAAAACTAATACCTTTTAATATTTTAAGACATAATATGCAAGATAAAATTAATATATGGGTCCACAACAAACGTGGAGGAAATCAGATTTGGACTACTTGCAGTTCTTTATTGAGTATCCTGCCTTTGCTCCTTCCCTTCCAATTTCCTGCGACTTGGCCTACAAGTTTCAACTTTATTTGTCTTTCAACTCAATTCATTTCTCGTCTTCTTCCTTTGTAACTTTCTCGTGACTTTCTTACATCTTTCTTTAACAAGTAACAAAATTTGAACATGAGATATATAAAATTTGGACACATGTAGTTACCTATAATTTTATAAACATCAATTAAGTTGAAAGTTACCAACAATGTAAGCAAAAGTGAATTTTCATTGTTAGTTAAAACTTCACGTCAATTATTTATATATATATAGGAAAAATTTCAAGACATCCAATGATTCACAGTATTAAAATTGATATTATTAAAATCAATTCATCCTTATAATAAAGGGTTATATATGGCATTGAATGACTCATAATATTATTAAAATCAGTTTATTTTTATAGTAGAAGGACTATAAATAAATAAATAAATATATATATATATATGATTTTTATACTAAGATATATATGATTTTAAAAAGTAAGGATCAATCAATCAAATTCATCTATTACATTCTCTCTTTTAAAGCAAAATCTCACTCCTATTTAATTCAAATATAATAGGTTAATTTAATTGGTTAGTCCTTACTTTTAAAATCAAGTATTCTCTCTCTCTCTTTCTCTTTCTCTCTCTCTCTCTCTATATATATAACTTTTACGGTGAATTCATCCTAACTATTAAATTGTTAGAACCAGCCATCTTAGTTATTAATTCTATCTTAATTGAATATGAGAGATAAATGTTTTTAAGAAAGGATGTAAAACAGAAAATATTTTCGTAAGTACAAGAAAAGTTGAATCCTAATTTAAATAGGATGTGAACACCAACCTCAACTCCATGAAGACCAATCTGGTTACGTGATATGAAATTAAGTATTAATGTAGCAAATTCATCAAGTGCATTTTCCTGCAATAATTTATAATATAACTTGTTAACTTTTCAGAAGTAAATAAGAAATATAAACGACATGTCAAGAAACATAATTGATGAGCACCTGTACAGCGTGCCCAATATGTCTAACAACCACCATTTGAAATTTCCCTTGCATCTGACCAATGGTGAGAGTTCTGACACATAGCCAAGGAATTCTCAAAATATTAATATCTTGTAATGTATACGGTATGTGCAAAGATGTCCACATGAAAGTGTACAAAATGAAAACAAAAACAACTATAGCTTATTGCAATCCAACATGCCTCCAAAGTCTAGACCTATTAGGATTTTCGACATTTATTAGGATATGTATGTGTGTGGCAAAATCTACCAATTTAATGGCAACCATATCCTAATTCCAGTCCATCATACATCTGTAGGTCAAGATGGATCTAATAGTATTGCCATGACATCCATGAATTGATTACCAATAATATCAACGCACAACTTCTAAATATTATTTAGAATAATTCGATGAAGGCAACCTGTCCAGTCTATTAGTTCCTGCTAATAGTAAAAGCTTAGGAATAGGAGAGGACAAAAATTTCTCTAAAAGGCCTTCACACCTATAAGATTAAAAACTAATTTAGAAAGGCCATGAGTTTACACAATTAAAGAATTACCGAAACTATAAACATCTCTATACAAACAGAAATCAGCACACATTTTTACTAAGGTCTGTCGGCAAGTATCAAATATCATGTGATAAGAGATTTAAGATACGAGCTGAGGATAAGGTTTCAAAAATGTCGAAGAGGTATAGTCAACCAAGCCAAAATCCTTAACAATTGGACTTGGCTACACAAGGTGTTTCCTCCTTACACTAATTCACTAAATTCAAGACCACATTCTAGATAATATAAAAAAGAAGTAAAGATCATAGTAAATTGACTGCAGCATTACAGGAAGAAGAAATCACTCGACATTGTTGATTTTGGCTTAATTAGCATCCCATATCTGATGAATGTTTGTTTATTTTAGTTTAATTAGTATCCCACATCTGAAGAATATAATGTGGTGGAAGTTTTAGTGAGATATAAATAAGCTCTTTAGCTAATTACTTTAGTATCTAAAAACAAGAATTAAAAAGATTCATATATGTGTATTATTCTTGTTTTCTCCCCATTTGTTTCTGGGTTTTGGGATCTTACTCAGATTTTATAATATTTTTAATAGAGGTAGTGGAAGTTTTCAGCAACGTATTAGTATATGTTATTTATATTTAATAGCTAGCATTAGCAGTTGTATATTTGTTTTAATTTCTGCTGCGTATAACAATTGGTATCAGAGCTCTAGGTTTCGATTGTTTTGAGGAAATAATTTAGAGCGTCAGCTGACTATTAAATATTTGTTTATAGAGCTTGAGTGTTATTTTGGAATAGTTACAATTTAGGAAAGCTCTGTCAAAAAGACTATATTTGTCTAAGGAGATTGGATTTTAAGTGGGACCGTTTGTGACCCCTCCAGTCTTTCTTAGGAGCTTACATTTTAAGTACTATTCATTTGATCACCAAACTATTAGTATAAAACTTTTGGTGTAAAACAGAAATGACAGCATCTTTATCTTCGTATGCAAAAATTGAAGTGGAGAAATTTGATGGTTGAAATAATTTTGGCATATGGCAAAGCGAAGTTATGGACATCTTGTATTAACAAGATTTGGATATTGTTCTAGAAGAAACAAAACCAAAGGATGTTGAGGAAAGAGATTGGGAGAAGCAAAATGTGAAGGCGTGTGGTTTAATTCGCTCATGTCTTTATAAAGAGTAGAAGTATTTGTTCATGAAGGAAACCTTTACTAGTAAATTGTGGAAGGCGCTAGAGAACAAATATATGAAGAAAATCAATGAGAATTGGCTATATTTGTTGAAGAGACTTTACTGTATTCAGTTGAAACCAGGTTTGAATATTAGTGATCATATTGATAATTTCAACCGTTTGTTAGCCGATTTGTTGAATTTGGATGAAACCTTTAAAGATGAGCAGAAGGCCATGCTGTTGATAAAATCTCTTCCTGATGAGTTAGATCCTTTGTGCATTACACTTATTCATGGGAAAGAAAAATTATCCTTTGAAGAAGTGAGTGCAGCTTTGCTTAATTATGAAATTCGTAAGAAAGATCAGAAAGAGAATAGGGATGAAGCAGCAGAAGCGCTTACAGTTAGAGGAAGAAGTAAGAGTCGAAAACAAGAAAGAAGGGGTAGATCACGGTCAAGGAAAAGACTTGATAAAGATGAATGTGCCTTTTGTCATGAGAAAGGGCATTGGAAGAAAAATTATCAGAAGTTAAAGAAGAAAGATAAGGGCAAGGGCAATATTACTTCTGATGTATATGTAGCCGAACATAATAACGATGATTTTGCGTTGGCCACTCAACCATTCATATCTAGAAGAAATGAGTGGATTTTAGATATAGATTGTACTTATCATATGTGTCTACATAAAGAGTGGTTCTTCAACTTCGAAGAGCTAGATAGTGGAGTTGTTTTTATGGGTAATGATAACTCGTGCAAAACTATGGGAATAGGTTCAATTCGGTTAAAGAATCAAGATGGATCAACCAGAGTTTTGACAGAAGTTTGGTATGCACTAGAGTTAAAGAAGAATCTCATCTCATTAAGAGTTTTGGAATCTAAAGGTCATAGGGTAATTATTCGAGATGGTGTTCTGAAAGTTGTGTCTGGTGCATTGGTAATAATGAAAGGCACAAGGAAGAACAACTTGTACTACTACAATTGTGGTACAGTTACTGGATTAGCAGCAGCAGTTCTAGAGAAGAATGTTGATTCAGATTTGATCAGACTATGGCACATGCGCTTGGGATATGCGGGTGAGAAAGCCTTAAGCAGTTTGGTGAATCAAGGCTTGTTGAAAGGAGTGACTACCTATAAATTAGACTTTTGTAAACATTGTGTTCTGGAAAAGTAGACGAGAGTATAATTTGCAACTGCAATTCATGATACTAAAAGTATTTTGGATTATGTTCACTCTGATGTGTGGAGACCCACTAAGACAGCCTCTTTGGGTGGTAAACACTATTTTATTACATTTGTTGATGATTTTTTTAGAAGAGTTTGGATATACACAATGAAGAAAAAAGATGATGTACTTAGGATTTTCCTTAATCGGAAAAAGATGGTTGAGACTCAGACTGGGAGAAAGATTAAACATCTTAAAACAGATAATGGAGGTGAATATTGCAGTAAATCTTTTATTGAAGTCTATCAAGATGCAGGTATTGTATGTCATTTTACAGTTAGACACACACCGCAACAGAATGGGGTGGTAGAACGCATGAACCGAACGTTGCTGGAGAAAGTTCGATGTATGTTGTCCAATGCTGGGTTGGGCAAGGAATTTTGGGCTGAGGCAGTGACTTATATATGTCATCTCATTAATTGTTTACCATTAACAGCGATTGGTGATAGAATTCCGTTAGAGGTATGATCTGGAAAACCTGTTACTGATTATGATTCTTTACATGTTTTTGGTTGTTCTGCTTATTATCATGTAAAAGAATCTAAGTTGGATCCGAGAGCCAAGAAAGCTATTTTCGTGGGGATTTCATCAGGGGTGAAAGGATATAGGCTTTTGTATCCAAATTCGAAGAAGATAATATTTAGTAGAGATGTTACTTTTAATGAATCTTCTATGTTAAGGAACAAAACAGAAGAGAATGTTGAGGGTATTTCGCAATAGGTGGAGTCTACTGGGAAATAGGTGGAGTTTGAATCAACAATCAATCCAGTTAAAATTGTTGATACAGATGGTGACACTTATATGACAGAGGATGTTATTGAAGAAGAAGTAGAAGAAGAAGTAGAAGGAGAGGTTCCTACCCAAGAACCTTCACAGCAACAAGAATCAATTGCAACAAATAGGCCAAGACGTGAGATTCACAGACCTGCTCGTTTTACTGATATGGTGGCTTATGCACTTCCAATTGTAGATGATGATGTGCCTTCCACTTATAGAAAAGTAGTCAAATGTTCTGAAGCTGATAAGTGGAAAAAAGCTATGGATGAAGAAATGCAATCTCTTCGAAAGAATGAAACTTGGGAGCTAGCTAAATTACCAAAGAATAAGAAGACAATTAGGTGCAAATGGGTGTTTACTAAAAAAGAGGGATTTCCTAACAAAAAAGATATCCGCTACAAGGCAAGGTTGGTGGCGAAAGGCTACGCTCAGAAGGAAGGGATTGACTATAATGAGGTATTTTCTCTAGTTGTGAAACACTCTTCCATTAGAATTCTATTGGCCTTGGTAGCTCAGTTAGATTTGGAACTAGTTTAAATGGATGTAAAAACTGTATTTTTATATGGTGATTTGGAAGAGGAAATCTATATAACTCAGCCAGATAGATTCAAGACTGTTGGTAAAGAAAATTGGGCTTGTAAATTGAAGAAATTGTTTTATGGTTTGAAATAGTCTCCTAGACAATGGTACAAACAATTTGATCAATTTATGGTAGGACAAAAGTACATCAGAAGCAAATTTGATAATTGCGTATATTTTCGAAGGCTACAAGATGGTTCTTTCATTTACTTGCCCTTATATATTGATGATATGCTGATCGCTTCTAAGAACAAAGTGACGATTAAGAAGCTGAAAACTCAGTTGAATTCAGAGTTTGAAATGAAGGATTTGGGTGAAGCTAAGAAGATTCTAGGTATGAAGATTAGTAGAGATAGAGGAAAAGGTAAGGTTTGTTTGACATAGAAGTAATATTTGATGAAGGTATTATAGTGTTTTGGTATATTTGAACAGTCAAAACCTGTAAATATGCCACTTGCTCCTTATTTCAAGTTAAATGCATCATTATCTCTAAGTACTGATGAAGAACGAGAGTATATATCTCGTGTTCCGTGTTCCAATGTAGTTGGTAGCCTGATGTATGCTATGATGTGTACAAGACCTGACATTTCACAAGCAGTTGGAGTTGTGAGCAGGTATATACATGATCCTGGTAAAGGATATTGGCAATTTGTGAAATGGATTCTACGGTACTTGTTAAAAACCGTAGATTTTGGTTTTGGTATTTCAGAAGGAAAATTCATTTGGTCAGTTTGCAATTGGATATATTGATTCAGATTATGTTGGTGATTTAGATAAACGACGGTCAACTACTGAATATGTATTCACTCTAGCAAGAGTTCTAGTAAGTTGGAAGTTTACTTTACAGTCAACAGTTGCTTTGTCTATGACAGAAGCAGAGTATATGGCAATGACGGAGGCTGTGAAGGAAGCAATTTGGTTACAAGGATTACTTGTAGAGTTGGGAATGAGACAGAAGAATATTACTATTCACTCGGATAGTCAAAGTGCCATTCATTTAGCAAAGAACCCAGTATTCCATATTCGCATCAAGCATATTGATGTCCGATATCACTTTGTCCGGGAAATTCTGAGTGAAGGGACTATTTTCTTATAGAAAATTGGGACTGCTAATAATCCTGCAGATATGATGACCAAAGTGGTGATGATAATCAAGTTCAACCATTGTTTGGACTTGATCAATATTTTGAAAGTCTAAAAAGACATATTTGAAGGCATTACTGAAAGCTAATATGCCAAGGTGGAGATTTGTTGATTTTGGCTTAGTTAGCATCCCACATCTGATGAATGTTTGTTTATTTTAGTTTAATTAACATCCCACATCTGAAGAATATAATGTGGTGGAAGTTTTAGTAGGATATAAATAGGCTCTTTAGCTAATTACTTTAGTATTAAAAACAAGAATTAAAAAGATCCATATATTTGTATTATTCTTGTTTTCTCCCCATTTGTTTTTGAGTTTTGGGATCTTGCCCAGATTTTGTAATATTTTTAATGAAGGTAGTGGAAGTTTTCAGCAGCGCCCGTGAGCGTAGGTTTTTATACCAAACCATGTAAATTCTGGTGTGTTCTTTCTTTGTTCGCTTTGCATTTATTTATTTTTCTACTTTATTAGTATTTGTTATTTATATTTAATAGCTAGCATTAGTAGTTGTGTATTTGTTTTAATTTTCGTTGCGCACAACAGACATAAGGCTGACTTGCTCATGTAAGTCTATAATGTCGTTAAGTTCAAAAATGCCCCAGTAGGAAAATATAGGAAATTCTTTAGCTTATTTGCAGGCAAACAAATGAGGTAATGTCATAAAAAATGCGGCACCCTAAGAAAACAGGAAAAGGTTACAAGACAGAGTGGTTAGTGGTCTTGTTTGACAACATGCATGGTTGCAATGCAGCTCCAACTAGCAATATTGCCTATCTCTTTAGCTCAATTTCTCACCAGTGTTGGGATTAATAAATCCTATGCCCATGTTCAAGATCAATATACCAACAAATGGATGAGAAACTGAAGATGCAATTACCAAACAAGAGAAAAACATGAGCACTTATTTCATTGTAAGTAACATCAAACACAACTACAAATATGCCAAAAGAATTAATTTCAGTTGTATTATCCTAGCTAACCCTAATTGTAAGACTGTGTTTTTTAATGTGTACATTAATTCAATCATACCAGCATTTCCAATATTGTTCAGTTTCTTCTGGTCGTGATCGGTAAACATAATGACAACATATAGTGAGCATGAGAGAAACACTTACCAATTCTTTGATTCATCGAACTTTAGTGTAGAAGGGATGGATATACAAGCTGAATCAATATTTCTCAAGGAGAACCTCCTTTGACACTTCATCTAATCTGAAAATCATATAGAGTAACATCAGAAAATGCATCTGCCAGTGGTTTTCGTATGATGCTGCAGCTACTGCAGCATCATAAACTGGTTTGGAAAAACTATTCTTAGCAAGAAAGCAATCATTTTTAGCTTTATCTTCAATCTTCACTTCATAAAGTCCTCCTCTAAGAACTCTTTGAAGCAATACTTTCCTTGTTTTCAAGTCCTCGATAACACATTTATCAGTACAAAACTCAGCATAAGTGTTATTGTCACTTGTAAGTTTAGAAACACTTAACAGATTCTTGGCAATTGAAGGAACACGTAAAACATGCTTGAGCACCAAGAATTGACATGGAATGTTGTGTGTTTCAATTTTTAAAGTAACAATATGAGCAATATCTAGTTGTTCTCCATTGTCAACGACAAGTTTTTCATTACCTTGGTACTTTGAATGCAGAGAAAGATTGCTCAAATTTGATGTGATGTGATTTGTTGTATCAGAATCCAAGTACTAGGCAGGGTCTGTGACTGTTTCTGGTGTTGCACAATAGGCTGTGTTCTGGAGGTAGTTTGCTGCAACCTGTTCATTGTCATTCCATGAAGATTGAGTTTGAAAGCCTGTACTAAGTTGATCAGAATTAACACCACCAAAATAATTGTTTATCGCTTGAATAAATTATTGTTGATTTACAGTTGTAAGACCATTTTTGATTGAAAGATCATTGTTGATTGTTGCCACCCAAAATGAACTTGATATTTGAGGTGTTGGCCTTTGAAAATTTTTATCAAATCGCTTGAAGCACTGCCAAGCACCATGACCAAGTTTTGTGCAGATTTGACAATAAATTCTGCTTCCTATCCTGTCGGACCTTCTACCTCTTCCTCTTCCTCTGAAACCAACTCACTGTTGAAATTGTTTCCACTTCTTGTTCCTCCATTAAAACCTCTTTGTCGATTATTAGCAGCAAATTGTACAGACATATGACCAGTAGAGTTAAGATGCTCTATTCTTTGTCCATGTAACAACAGTAAATACGTTACATCTTCAAGTGATATTGTATTTTGTTGTGAGGTGATTAAAGTGACTACTGAGTCATACTCATGACCCATTCCATTTTGCATGCACAAAATTAAATCTCTCTCTTTTGGTTTCTTACCAGCTACCATTAGAGTATCACTTATATATATTCTTTATTTTCAAGGCAAAGTCTCCTATGGAATCAGATCCCTTTTTCAAGGTCTGAAGTTGCTATCTAAGTTGCATTACTTTTGCTAAAGATTGCTGATTGAAAAGTTTAGCAAGCCTACTCCATACTTCAAAGGAGGTTTTGCAATGTGTTACTTGCCCGATGAGAGACTTTTTCACAGTTGACAACAACCAGCTCATGAGCAGTTGATCAGTCTTCTTTCAGTTGACATATTCTTGATTGATTTGGATCTCTGTAACCCTCTCTCCTTCTTCGTTGGTACTATTAACTTCAACATACTTCTGCGGAGATGTGTTTTGATTCAAGATCAAGTGCTCCATATCAAGAGCTCGAACTGCTGGAAGAATCTGTGTTTTCCAGTAAATGTAGTTACTATTGTCAAGCTTGATGGATTGATGAGTAATAATGAGCAGAAGAATCATTGTGTGATGGATCATTTTCAAGACACGATCGATGTGCAGAAGAAGTTGCAATGGTTGAATCAAAAGCCATGGATGTTTGTCAATAACTCTGATACCATGAAAAATTTGAGAAGAGTTTATGACATAAAGATTGAAAAGACTGCCATTGAAGAGCTTTCTAGTTTTTCTTTTATTGAATGACAAATTTGTTTACAATTAGGGAGACAATACTACTTATATTAGAGACAATACTATTTATATTACAACTGGTACAGATCAAAACTAACTCTACCAATCAAATAATTTCCCGCCTAATTATCTAGCCAGTTGTCCAGCTAAGCTACCAAACAATTTCCAACCTAAATATCTTACCACCTGTTCGGCTGTCAATAGTTTTTCCCTCTACAGTAATAACCTACCAGCTCACCAACTGGTCATCAGCTGTAACTATCCACTGATCATTCCTGGAGTTCATTGTCCTTTGATCATAATCATGTGGTGTTGATCACCACTAAGAAAGCTGTGACTGCAAGCGGAGGAACTCCTATAAGCAGAGTTGCTCTGAAGTTGCTGGTTGTAGGAATTCTGATGTGGCTGATATTGTTGACTTTCCTTCACACAATGACAGTCGAACTTCAATAATAACCATAAGCTTGAATTAAGAAAATAACATTCCAGCTTAGCACAACTCTCTGGAAAAAGGTTGGTCTACGACATGGTAAATTAGATAGGCTAATGTGCAACTTGCCTCCCCAGTATCAATAGGGATCAATTGTACAATTAGTTTCACACATTTTAATCAGTTAGTTAAATATATAAAAAATTCTCCATTGTTTGTTATGGAAAAGAAAAGAGAAAGATGATTGTAATATATAAAAAATTTTCAATTCCATTCCGCATCAATCTTCCGAAAATTCAACACTTAAGTCCATGACTTACAACGAAAAAAAGTGCAGAGGTTTATTAAACCAACATTTTTATGAATTTTCTGTTCAGGGTTTCCGAATTTTTGACCAAACCTTGAATTTTCACAGGTTAAATGCGATGTGACTGATATTTTCTTTTTATGTTTATGTTTGTCTGTGTTGACTTGTCAAAAAATGTGTGTCAAAAAATGTGTGATGGCATTGCTGTATTTTGTCAAATGATAAAATAAAAGAAGATAAAGGATTCTCATTTCTTAGCTACATTTAACCATTAATATTCTGGTGATGAGTTTTTGCCCATTATTCTTGGTGATGACACTGATGAGTTATTCAGTTTAGTTCATCAAAAACTCAGTACGTCCAAAGACTCATCACCAAGCCCCTTTTTGATTGCCCATCATTATATTAAGCCATGTTATGCAATCGAAAAATGATGATATTATGGCATTATAACGTTATGCAATCAAAAATTGATGAGTTTTCCATTATATCACCGCATACCAATAGTGTTATTCAGTTTAGTTCATCTCAATTTTTCAATTTTTCCATATCATTCATGGTGATGACTTTTTACCCATTTAAGAAGAAGGACAATGTTGGAATTTTAAAAATAATTATATATTGGGGTGTACATACAATTTTAGAGGGATGGAAACATCATCACTCACTCAACAAACAGTAGCAAATTTTTTTTTTTTGGTTTTAAATTCATTATACAGTAGCGGATGTTGATGGCCATGAATTTGTATGGGATATTATAATTTTTATTATCATACTAAAGCTGTAAGATGAGTTTATTTTCATAAAGGAGGTTGCAAGTTTTAAAAATTTTTAGAATAATCACACACATATATATGTGTGAGAGAAAGCAAGTGTAATAATGACAAATTAATGGAGATTAAAACATTAGAAAAATAATAATAAAAGTAATGTATACAAGAAATTTACGTTGTTCGGTGGTTTGATTTTGTGATCTACATCCATAGACGATGATAAGACAATAAATTTTACTAATAAAACAAAGTTTACAAAAATTGGAGTTGGAAATTCTCAAATTCAAAGTCCAAATACATCCATATTTTACTCTTACATACAGAGGAAAGTTTAGAATGATATTCTAATTAATTATCACTTTCACTCTGTTCTACTTTGCTAGGCTGTGTGATCCTTTTTAAAGCAATGAATATGGAGTCAGAGTCACAAGTTGGTAGCCCCACTCTAGGCACAGCTCACAATATAGCTCTCAATAACTTTAAATTTGTCTATCGATTAATGAGCAATTTAACAAAGCAAAATATTTCTTGTCGATTGTACTTGCACAAAATCTCCACTGCCAACAAATTGCATGCATTCCTTTATGGGGCTGAGTTGTAGAAACAGGGCATCCTCCTTCAACATTTACATCTATGCAGCTCACCTTTCCAATTCTAACATGAAGATTATGGGAAAAGCAGAGTCAATAGAAAGATTGACTACACTTCTTTCCTAATAAAATAACAAAGAAAGGATAGAGATTTTACATTTTCATTGAAAATATGAGACATTGAAGATCCTACATATCAGAAAAATTATATATGCAGGTACATCATCAATCCAATAAAGAAAACTCTATCATATGCATTGTTTTGCACAGCCAAACCTCAGCTTCAAGCAGTAGCAGTAGCACCAAACTGCCAAAACACCAAATTAGAACAGAAAATGAATGAGTATCTCAGTCTAGCTAGCCTATTAAAACCAGGTTACATTGTACACCTGTCAATAGAGAATGACAGTCGCTACAGCAAATGTTCTTCATAACCACACCATCAACAACCAATAAATTATGAAACACAATATAATGGAAAACCTAATTGTACCTAAAAAGAAGATATGAAGAGAGTTAGTATGAGAAACTTAAACAATGAGCCAATGTCCACAAAACTTACTTGAGAAGATTTTCTTCTATTTGCAGGCTGTCAAGCACTTAGCAGTACAATCATGAATTGGCTCCAGGTAAACAATGCAGTCTGTTCAAGGAAGAAGGAATTGAGATGCACATATATAGACCATGTAATTCTATATTAATTATATGATGACTATAAAACTTAAAAATAATTTTTGTGATAAGAAAACAGAAGATAACATATATACCCTTTAATTCATATAATAAATATTCTATAAGATGAGGTTTACCGATCTGCATAAAGCAATCGAGAATCGAGAATCGAGAACTGCTTATGCACTATTTCTGGCTACATTTTCTTCCATTTTCAATTTATCTTCTTTCAGAAGTAGAGTCAGTAGAAAAAGATCTTCTGGTGCCCAACAAAATAATTAGAAGGAAGACTGAAGAAAAAAAAAAAAACTCTTTAATTTTCAATACCTACTGATTTTTTAAAAACATCAAAATATTTTAATGTTGTTGACAAATCTTACAACTAAATTCTTATTTATTTTAAAATTAACTTAAATTGAAATACCAACCAGTTAGTAATTCTAATTGCCAGCTGAAGGTAAGAAATTTGAGCATACATCAGGATCATCTCGAAGTACTACGACATCCACACAGTATCCTTAAAAAAACATATGATCAGAAGTTTGATTCCATTAAAATATTAAACTTTATCATTTTGGAATAAACTAAAAATAGTATTATTGAACATTGCATAAAACAAAGGAACATTTACCATATATACAAATGGAAGAATCCAAGGCAGAGCAGGAAAATTACCTTTGTATTTCATTTTTATTAGAATTCACATTTCCTCACTTGAAAGCAAGACCTTGCCCAAGATACATTGGATGGAAAAATTTGGAATCAAATTATATTGAAATAATTTATCACGGATTATATAAATTAAATATAGTTTGAATATATTCTTTATTGCCAATAAAACAAACAATTATACAGAGACCTCTATAATCATTTAAATACACTGCTTTTTTCTTTTCACTGCCAACAAACAGGATATAAAAATAGTAAAAGTTCTACTCATAGGACACTGCAGAGTCCTGCCTTTAGAATAATTTTGTACTCTACCCTCAAAGTAAATGACCTTTTAATAAACTAGTATACAGGCAAGACATGACCATCCTACATTTTAAAAAAATCCTATTATAAAACATTTGACTATGTATGGTTTGAACAAATAAAGTGTAAGGCTTAGTTCAATAGTGTGCAACACTCACCTGACAGCATTGAAAGAAACTCTTTAATTTACAATGCCTTTTGAACCTTAATGATTTATCTGCATGACCTCTGAGGCCTTATTTGGTTCCTGGAAAAGAAACCATACGGGGAGTAAAATCTTTGCAGAAACGAAATGTCTGCAGATCAATCATCAACCTAGGAAAGGAACTAGAATTATCAATTTTTAAGCTTCCAACAGCACAAGCAACATAACCAACACCATAGAAGACAGAAAACCAGGGCATAAAAGATGTAACCCAGCCTGAAAATCAGGCAACTATATAAATCTTTCCACATATATTGATAGTTGTCACAACAAAACCTCCACTATATAACCACCACACCAAACAGATTCAAAGGACAGCGTCAGCAACCAATAAAATATAGCATAAATGGTCCAACTCAACAGAGTTTTTAATATAAACATCATACAACAAAGAACAACTTACATAACTTACTTTGGACTTGGGAGGATTTTCATCTGCTGTTAGCAGGCACTCGATGAAATCTGTTCAAACAATGCAATCTGTTCAAGGAAGAAACAAATGAGCCCCAAATGTACATATTAGGTAATTTTTCATTGTGACAATAAACAAAAAGTATGGAACTTCAAGTCACATAACAATGTTACTGTGATGCAGACCGTATCTGAGCAAGCTGAAGCTATTGCTTCTTATCATCAAGGAAGAGCTGGAGCTACTGCAACAGATCAAGAGACAATTACTCAAGATTCAACTGACTTGGATGAAATGGCAATAGATTGTAATAGTCAACAGCTCAACCTCCAATGTGCTCTAATCACAGAGCTATGATGAATTAATTAAGTTGTAAATAAGAATCATGTTTTTCAAGGGCTTGAAAAGCTCCTGGGTCCTTTTGACATGTTTACAAACACTTCCATATTACCATAAAAAATTGAGACCTTGGTAGTGGAAGCAGGATATGTTTATGAACTAAATACAGCTAGATTTCCTCCAATTTCTATCTGCAGCTTACTTTTCTAATTCAAGCATGAAAAATTATGGGAACATAGTCAACAGAAAAAGTTTCTATTCTTTTGTCTAACAAGATAATAGGAAAATCTGATCACTGAGCAAAATATTAAAAGTAACAACTAACTAATTTTGTGTATTATTTTTCATTGACATGAATCTCTTATCAACCATTGTATTTCCACTTCCTAAAATACTTCATTTTCTCACTTTATGACAATATTCTAATATGTTTTATTTACATATGAAACAATTTTACCAATTATAATACTTGATTAGTCTCCATGGTTCTGCCTAAAATACTTCATTTTATTAATTCATGGGAATGCAAAAAATGTTGAAAAATACTACCATATATATCTAGAAGAATGAGAATTTAAAAAAAAAAAACAAGTCAAAGAAACAAAAATAAAATATTTAAATTGAATTCAATAATGTATATCATCTAAATCCATAAGAAATTTGACAAAAGAAACTCATCACAATGATTATAATAACAGACTTGGACCTGTTAAGTTACTTACCCAGTAGATTTAGTACATGAAATGTCGGGTGAACATTATTTTGAGCAGCTCCAGCTACAGGAACAAACAGCTGAAGTCGAAATATGTAACAACAGATAGGTATAGCCCTTTGTTGTTTATAAGAAGTTTGGATTAGGTTAGCTGCAAGTTCTCTTTGGATGTGGTTCAATTACATCCTCATTAGATCTACCACTTGTCTTGGACTCATCCAAGAATTTCCTGATTTTGCCTTGTTCTTTAGAAGACGTTTCCCCAAAATCTTTATCGGCAGCACCACAAGTCTCATTAGCAATGTTGGGTAGGGTTATGTTGTGCCTCTCATATATTAGGCATACCCCACAATATTTCACTCTGCAATGAGAATAGAGGTACTCTTGCAGGCGGAACTCAAATAAATAATTTGTGCACGTACCACATAGCTGAAGAACTGAAGCATTTGTATACCATAAAGCAACATGATCTGTTAATGTTTCATTTGAACAATAACTCGCATGCAATTATTCATAGCACCGTCGGTAGTCCAACTACTGAGACTCTTACAATGGCAATGGTGCTGATAACTGATGTCCAATAAATACTGATAACCTTCAATAACAGCATATGGAGCAAATCCAATGAGATGACCATTGACACCATCATGGCCTGACATTTGAATATTTATCGAAGATCCATCAGTTTGACTTTGACAATCGAACCAACCTGGAACTTCACTTCCCGGGTACACAAATTTAAGATTGACAGCTTGAGTTCCGCATCCCTGGAACATGAAAATCATCAATTTTTTGAATGAGAGAGATAGAGAAAGAGAGTGTGTGATGGATTTAACAGAGTCATTACCTTTGTTGTCATATCCCTATGCTGGTTTATTTGGAGTTCCATAATGTTGATAACTGCTGTCTTATTAAGTTTCAGACAATTAGTGAAGTCTAGTTTGCATTTATCAAGTCTCCAACTAGGAGGTTTAGTTGTTGTCGATTCTCCACAGTTTGAGAGATCAGTCACCAAGTTCCCAGGCAAATTTTCCAATTTTGTGCAATTGGCAAGATTGAGACTATGCAGAGATGTCAAATTATAGATGCTAATCGGAAGCATCTCAAGGTTTTTGCATCCACACAAATCCAACCTTTCAAGCCCACTAAGATTTTCAATCGAATGGTGTAGCCCCTTAATTGCTGTTCCACATAAATTAAGAACTTCCAAACTTCCCATTGTATCCAAGATTTCTGGAAAACACTCAAGTGCAGAGCAATCACAAAGATGTAGCTCTTTAAGAGCTTTCAACTTGCAAATGCTGGATGAAATACGTTTAAGCCTTTTGCAGCTGCGAAGATCTATCATCTCAAGCAATGGGGCATCCGAGAGTTCTAGGAACTCAGTGAGGCTCTCGTAACCAGAGATTTTAACAGATATAAGAGACGGAAAATGAATATTTTTTTCGAAGCTTTGAAGGTTTTTGCAATTAACCACTTCCAACTTACGAAGCTTGTTGAAAACTCGATCAACAGGTGAGGAAAACTCAAGCCGGCATAGTTGAAGATGTATCTCCTCAAGCAATGGGGCATCAAAGAGGTCAGAGATACTAGTGAGTTTGTAGCAACCTGAGAGATAAAGACATGTAAGAGACGGAAAATGATTACGTGAGGTAGAACCAAGAAAGCTGTCGCAATCAAAAATGTTTATCGTCTCAAGTAGTGGGGCGTCTAAGCCGTCTAAGACCTTAAAATATGGACAGAAACGAAGAATAATCCGCTTCAATTTTGGGGCACACTGCACCAAGAAAACACAATAAAATTATTATAATAAATAATTAATTATTTGTGAATTAAAAAATATTTAAAAGGAATAAAATATATGCTTAAAATGTTAAACCTACCGTTTTCTTCTCCCAAAGCTCTTCAATATTGCTATTACTCAGATTAAGTTCAATCAGGTAATTTGGATTAAAATTTGATGGCAGTGCTTTCAAAGGGTACCCAACCCAGTAAAGAGACCTCAGCTTATTAGGAAGATAACTTATACCATTTGGAAAAAGCAATTTAGAGATATATCGCTTGAATCTATAATACTCGGCAGTAAAATCATAGAATTTAAGAAACATAAGATTTTTCATTTTCTTAAACGCTTGAGAACTCAAATGTTCCTCATTCATTTGGGAATTCAGTCGGCTCATATCTAAGGATATTCCTCTTATTGCATTAGTTCCCTAAAATAAATAAATAAATAAGAGTTAATATATATCATAAAATGAAAGAAGACATCATAATGATTTTATAAAACTTTTGAAGTGGACAAAATTCTTATACAAGACATCTAGATATTTCTTTAGAAACTTAAATTCAAGAAGTTTTACTACTTATACAAGCATGTTTAACTGACTTTTTGAAGCCTATAAGAACTTTGCTTTTTTCATTTTCAATGAGGATATTCAACTATTAAGCTTAAGGGTGTGTGTGAGCAAGAACATAGAACAAGTAGAGGTGCAATGAATGAGTGACTGAATTGTGAATGATTTATTAGGTTGGTTAAAAGTGAGTCTAGTAAAGATGAGACCTCATATATACATTCTTTATTTTGGGCATATATAGGAATATCCCATTATCTTAACCAATCCCTAACATCCAATAAAATAGTATAAGACAACATAAAATTCAAAGAAATAACTTGAAATTATTAATGAATCTTTTAAGTAGCCAAAATCTTTGCCAAATGTATTCTATTAATAGCAACACTCCTTTTACAGACAATTCAGCAATCTACCACCAAAGAGATCATAGACGAAGTCGAGCTGCAATAAATATTCAAGATTATTCAAACTTCTTACAGATTGGTTATTCTGTACTGGTTTCATTTTTAGCACTTCAGTGGAAGGCACGTATTATGAGTACTGAAGATCTACAGATATATGAGTAGCATAGCAACAAGAGTGTAGTGTGACAATGTGAATCAAATATAAGAGAGAGCACAGAAGAAGTCTTAAGTGTAGTGAGTGAATGATTTGTGTAAAGGTGAGTGGAAAGTGAGTTTAGTAACACAGATCACAACTAATGTACAATTCTATAGATTCATCAAATTTAGAGAGACATCTAGTTATAAAGGCAATACAAAATGGTTAGAGACTCACATCACCATTCCTTAATGTGTCAAGAACATCTTCTTGTGTCCACAACCTGCTACGATTGCCTGGATTGTTAGGATCCTCTGCACGAACAATTTCCATACCCATTTCTTGTAGCAAATCATGCATTTGTATGATCTCATGCATTTGTTTGATATTGTTATAAGTGACCTATCAGAAAGGACTTTCAACAATTGGAAACAATTATCTAATATTTCTGCAACATAGTCTTTATGTGTCCCTTGAAAAAAACATGCAATATCAATAAATATTTGCTTATCTTCACTTCTCAATCCATCATAACTAATTCGCAACACTTCGAAAATTTTTGGACTTGTCATTAATCTGCTTAATGCACTTTGCCACTCTAGTTTGTTCGATGTTAATAATGATGAACCGGCCACCTTAAGGCCCAACGGATTGCCATTGATAGACCATACTATCTCATGTGAGAATCCCAGACAATCTTCAGTGGGTTGGGCATACTTATGAAAGAGTTGAAAAGCTTCAGGATAGGACAATCCCTTAACCTCATATATGTAATCATCTTCACCTGACAATTATGAAGTATGTGCCTATTTCTAGTTGTTATTACAATTCTACTTCCCGGGACTAATAGATTAAGATCAAGACCTCTAGCTAACTCTTCTAACTTCAAAAAATCAACCACATCATCAAGAATAATGAATACCTTTTTCCGACAGAGCCTTTCCTTGAGACGTTGGGGAAGAGTTATACTATATAATTTTATCTTTTGATCATGTAATACTTCACGAAGAACTTCTTTTCTCACAGTAACTACTCCTTGATATTCTTCGAGTTTTTGTCTAACATTTTGAATAAAACATTTACCATATTCATCCTCAGAAATTTGATTATAAATGGCTTCAACAATAGTTGTTTTACCAATACCACCCATGCCCCAAATCCCAATAATTCGAATATCAGTATTATCAAGAGATAATAATGACATAACCCGCATAAATCGCTCCTCAAATCCAAACAGTCCTTCAAAATCACATGGGGACTGTTTATATGCTTCATCAATTTTTCCAATATATCTTTGACAATTTCATCAATGAATTCGAACTCAGGCCTGCCAAATGAAAATGCCAAACAGTAATATAAGCAGAAATGACCACAACAGAAGCATACTAAAGTAACTGAAATATATTGTGCCTTTGTTTTTTTTTTTTTTTTTTTTTTTTTTTAAGTAAAATATATTGTGCTTTTTACCAGCATCACATGGTCTTAGTTTTATATGTAACGACTCCAAAAAAATTTTAGTTGCTACCAAGTATGATCATATCCAAATTATGCACAGGTAATCTAAAGCATATCAACCACATCAACTATAATAAGTAATAGTTTGAAAAGGACGGGCCCATTCACAGAAGTATTACTTGACAAAAAATCATATTTAAAACAATCGGTCTCCCTTTTAAAAAGGAAACAAGAAGTAACACGAAAAATTAAACAACGAATTTAGATCCGCTCCTTCAAAAGAGAATGGGTATTTTTTTTTAATATTATTGATGATAGGATAATTATAACTTGAATATGATCACCCTGAATAAACTTAAAAACTGATATTTATTTATTTTGAACAAAACCAGGACTTTCGATTTTATAGATGGATAAGATAAAATAAAGTGGGAGTTAGATGTACCCATTTTCATAGGACCATCCTTTAACATGGGATGCGTCCTCCAAAGCTTGTCTCCATTTTTGCATCTCTTCGTCAAATTCTTGTTTACGCTTCTCAACATCGGCGGAATCAAGCTGCTCATTTTCCAACTTTTCGTCAAATCTTTTCTTAAGCTTATCAAAACCAATCATGAAACTCCCTTTCAGGTCACCTACATCGGCTACAGAAACTTTGTAGAAAACGGGTATGACGGTTTGGCCACTCTTCATAATCTCTACAAGCTCACGCAAGCACCATTTGGATGAAGCATATTCTTTGGAAAAAATGACCACCGAAATCATCGAATCTCTTATTGCTTTTAAAAGCTCAGGCCCAATTACATCCCCTTTTGGGATTCCGTGATCATCCATGAAGGTTCCAATTGACTTGGCACGTAAAGCTTTATAGAGATAACTGGTAAAACCATCACGGGTATCTACACCTCTAAAATTGAGGAAAACTTCATATTTTTTTTCAATGGTCTGGGAGGAAGAAGAAGGATTTGATTGTAAATTGCCCATAGAGAAGCAAATGATTACAAACAGATTTTTGAAAGTAGAATGGATGCTAACACCAAAAAAATAATAATAATTAAGAGAGTTGATGATCAGGCTAGGCTGAGGATGAGAGACGTGTGACTGAGGCGTGAGAGCAGACAAGCGAAATCAAGTTGGTAGATGAAAGTGGCAAAGAAATTTCAGAGAAGATGGAAATGGATGTAAATTAACACTTAAAAAAAAAAAAAAAAAAAAAACAAAGGAGAGAAATGATGAATGAGCGGAAGTCAGATCTACGGGAGGTGTGAAAAGAGAAAAGTGAGAATAAAAGGTGGTGCTCATGTAAGTCCTCAGTCACACGGCTTTATCATGTGCTGTGCACAACTTAATCATGTGCTGCCCACAACTTTTAGTTCATTTAATGGATAAATTTGTAAGTCCACTTAAGGTATTGTTTATTTTTATTTATTAAAGATACATTATATGATCTAATCATTTAAATTGAGAATTATCTAAGAGTATCAAACTCATCATGTCATATTAAAGAGTATTCTTTAAAATGATAAAAAAAAAAAATCAATAAAAAAATCTATATTTGTTCTTCCAATCATAATAAGATTTTAAATCACTGAACAAAAGAATTATAATTATTTTTTAAGATGTAAAATATTATGTATGAATGTATTAAAATAATAAATATAAATTATTTATTAAAATTTTGAATAATTTCTCTTTTAACCCACCAAATTAGTTGATTAATAAATTCGAATAATTAAAGTGAAAGAAAAAAATAAATAGTGTGAGAGTATAGATATAAAACCTAGGGATTATTTATATATTTTTCTTCCTTTGTTATCTGGCCATTGTCGTGATTGCCGGTACATAAAATTTAAAGATTGTCTCTTCCTTTTATGAGCCAAGGTAGGAAAGGTGAATTATTGTGAGAGTATAGATATAAAAATTTAAAGATTATTTATATATTTTTCTTCCTCTCTTATCTTCTTGTGATTATTGCTGCATAGAAAGAAGAGGGAATCAATTGTCTCTTCTATTTTTATGAGACGAGGTGGCGAAAAGTGAAAAGAAAATGAATAGATATGGGTTAAGGTATTGATTGTTTTACTATTTAAAATTTTTAAATTTAAATAATAATTATTAAACTGTTGTTATTATTTTTTTATAATATTAATTTTTATTAATTTTAAATAATTTATTATTATTTTAAGATATATTAATTTTTATTTATAACATTTTATATTTCAATTATTTTATTTTACATAAATAAAAATAATTTTACAAAAAATGACGAAAGATAAGTGTCATTTCCATCACCATCAATTGATGAGAAGATCATTGACCTCTTTTTACACCAACGATTAAGACTGACAACCTCTATATTTGGGATTAGGGGAGGTTGATGACCTCCTACTGTTTGAATAGAGGTTGCCTCCTCCTCCTTCATTAAATGATTAAACTATCATTTTTTTTAGTGTTTGCACCTCTCTTGTTCTCAGTCTGATCATCAAATTAGAATATTATTAAGCTAAATAAGTAATTTACTATCATTAAACTCTATAAGAGAGTAACTTGGAAAACCTTTTTTTTTTATTCCTTCATAAATTGTACAGGGTTCTATTTTCTTCTTCTTCTTTATTTTTTTTATTTTTTATTTTTTATTTCTCCTTCCTCGATGTGACGTAGTCTTTCTTGCCTCCTTCCTCCATGTGACCAGCAATGACATCGTGGGTTGCACAAATTTGTCACGAAAGTGGATTGAAGACTTGCGGGTGGAAAGCTATAACATTTATCAATAAAAGATAAATAATCATAAATGAGTAGCAAACAATTATTCAAAATTTAATTATATATAATTTCTTTTAACAATATTAACTATTAGGGACAATTGTAAAATATAAGATATTCAAATTGGATTCCAATTTATTTACTTACATTTTATTTCTTTTTATCAAATTTTTTTATTAATCCATTTATTTTTAATTTACCAATCAATTTTGTTTAATAAATTTATTTTTCTACACTAGCAACAATTAATCAAATAAAAAAGATGATATATTTGAATATAAAATATATCTTCACTGTAATCCAAAAATATATATATATCTTCATTAAAAGTTTGATATGATAATATAATACTAAAATAAATAAGATTCAAAGCATTGCTATAATTAAAGTAGGTCCCAACTAGATTTACATCTAATTAACTACCTATTATTTATATTTTTCAAATTCTATATTAAATTGTGTGTGTGTGTGTGTTTTTTTGTTTAATTTTAACACTAAACAAAACTAAATTTTACTATACACAAAGTATTAATTAAAAACTAAGTATTGAATGCCATATATATCTTATATATAATTAAACTAAAACTTGAATTATAGAGATTAGAAAATAAAAAATTCAAATTTAATTCATTTAAGTGAAAAGTAAAATATTTTCACTTTTGGTTTGGTGATTTTAAGAGTTATATGGTTTGGTTGAATATTTCTCGTAATTCTAAACTGTCAAAGGTTTAAATTTCATCTTAATCCTATAATATAAGAGACTAGATATGAGGTAAATTTATCTGAAGTGTGAATAGACTTTTATCTTATAGTGACAGTTGTAGTACATGCTTGTTCCTTGATTAGATTGGTAACAGATTTTTCCGAAAAAATAATAAAACTATAGAATAGTTTGTAAGAAGAAAAATGATTCATCTTGAATAGTTAATACTCAACTTGGCTTTGCCTAGTTGAAAGCTTGACTGACAAAATTTGTGTCCTTTACTTACAACAACTCCACAAACTTTCATGCCTCTTTCCTTTAATTTCCAAAATCTGCTTTGCACCGATAAGTTTCAATCCACTTTCCCGCCTCCTTCCTCCATGTGACTAGTTATGACAACGTGGGTCATCAGTACACGCTTGTCAAGACGACCGGTGAAAATATTCTTTAAATAGGCCAAGTGAATGTTTGCTTTTCGTCTTTTCCTCTTTCGTTGTTTCTTGTCTAATGCTGATCAAGAGTGGGGAAAAGAAAAGTAGAAAGCGAGTACATGCTTTTACTGTCCATAGCTTTTTCCTTCTTAAATTGGCTAAACTGTGCAAGTTTTTTTTTTAATATATATAAGAAAAATATAAATATTATTATGTTAAATAATTACCTCTATTACCAAATATACTAGAGAGCAATTTGTAAACTCTTTTTTTTTTTTTTTTCTTTAAAATATCATTTATAATATAATCATTTGAAGCGAACCATTATCAAAATAAATAAAGAGTCTCTATCATCCCGTCAAATTGGATAATAGTATAATTTATAAAACTCTTATATATGAAAAAAAATAATATTTTTTAATATTTAAAGACATAACATGTAAGATAAAATTCATATATGGGTCCAGAACAAACATCGAGCTGATCAGATTTGGACCAATTACAATTTCCTGTCTTTGCTCCTTTATTGATTTTCCTGTCTTTGTTGCTTTATTGAATATCGTGCCTTTGCTCCTTCCCTTCCAATTTCCTACGACTTGACCTACAAGTTTTTACTTATTAGTCTTTCAACTAAATTTATTTCCCTTCTCAAAAAAAAAAAAAAAAAAAACTCAATTTATTTTGTCTTCTTTCTTTCTAACTTTTCATGACTTTCTTACATCTTTCTTTAACAAACAATGAATTTTGTATATGAGATAAATGAATTTGGACACATGTAGTTACCTAAAATTTTATAAACATCAATTAGGTTGAAAGTCACCGTCAATGTGAGCAAAAGTGATTTTTCATTGTTAGGTAAAATTTCTCGTCAAATATATATATAAAATAGTCATTTAATTACTCACAATATATTATTAAAATAGTTTATTCTCATATTAAAAGAGTTATATATAGCATTCAATGACTCACAACGTCAGTACCAATATTATTAAATCAGTTTATCTTTACATTAAAGGGGCTATAAATGACATCTAATAGCTCACAATGTTAAAATCAATATTATTAAAATCAATTCATTATTAAAGTAGGACTATATATATATGTATATGTATATGTATAACTTCTACAGTCAGTTAGATCTAATTATTAAATTGTTAGAACCATCTATCTCAGCCGTGTTTTTGTATCTAAATTGAATAAGAGAGGACAATTTTTTTTTTAAGAGAGAAAATATAAAACAGAAAATATTTTCGTAAGTACAAGAAAAGCATAATCCTAATTTGAATAGTATGTGAACACCAACCTAACTCCATGAGGACCAATCCGGTTACATGATATGAAATTTAGTATTAATGTAGCAAATTCATCAGGTGCATCTTCTTGCAATAATTTGTGTTATAACTTGTTAACTTTTTAGAAGCAAATAAGAAATATAAAGACATGTCAAAAAAACATAATTGATGAGCACCTGTATAGCATGCCAAGTATGTCTAACAACCATCATTTGAAATTTCCCTTGCATTTGACCAATGGTGAGAGTTCTGACGCAAAGCCAAAGAATTATCAAAATATTATATCTTGTGATGTGTATGGTATGTGTAAAGATGTCCACATGAATGTGTACAAAATGAAAACAAAAACAACTATAGTTTATTGCAATACAACATGCCTTTGGAGTCCAAACCTATTAGGATTTTCGATGGTTATCAGCATATGTATGTGTGTGGTAGAATCTGCCAATTTAATGGTGGCCATATCCTAATTCCAGCCCATGATACATCTGTAGGTCTAGATGGATCTAATAGTATTGCCATGACATCCATGAATTGATTACCAATAATATCGATGCGCAACTTCTAAAAATTATTTAGAACAATTCGATGAAGCCAACCTATCCAGTTGTCAATTCCTACTAACAGTAAGAGCTTTGGAATAGAAGAGGACAGAAATTTCTCTGAAAGGCCTTCATACCTGCAAGATTAAAAACTAATGTAATAAGGCCATGAGTTTACACAATTAAAGAATTACTGAAACTATAAATATCCCCATATAAACTTAAAATCAGCACACATTTTTGTTAAGGTCTGTCGACAAGTATCAAATATCATGTGATAAAAGATTTGAGATACAAGCTGAGGGTAAGGTTTAAAAAATGCCGAAGAAGTATAGTCAACCAAGCCAAAATCCTTAACAATTGGACCTGGCTACACAAGGTGTTTCCTCATTACACCATTTCACCAAATCCAGGACCACGTTTTGGATAATATAAAAAAGAAGTAAAAATCATAGGAAATTGACTGCAGTATTATAGGAAGAAGAAATCACTTGATATATGGCTGACAACTTTAAGCAGCATCTAGGTGGACCTGCTAATGTAAATATATAATGTTGTTAAGTTCAAAGAGGTCCCATAGGAAAATAAGGGAAATTCTTCAGCATATTTGGAGCCAAACAAACAAGGTAATGGCATAAAAAATGCTGCACCCTAAGAAAACATGAAAAAGTCACAAGAGAGAGTGGTTAGTGGTCTTGTTCGACGACATGCATGGTTGCAATGCAACTCCAACTAGAAATATAGCCTGACTCTCTAGCTCAATTTCTCAGCAGTGTTGGGATGAATAAATCCTATGCCCATGTTCAAAATCAAAATACCAACAAATGGATGAGAAACTGAAGATGCAATTACCAAACAAGAGAAAAGCATGAGCAATTATTTCATTGTAAGTAAACAACAGCAAACACAACTACAAATATGCCAAAAGAATTGGTTTCAGTTGTATTATCCTAAATAATCCTGATTGTAAGAGTGTATTTTTTAATGTGTACATTAATAAAAATCATACCAACCTTTCCAATATTGTTCAGTTTCTTCTAGTCATGATTGAGAAACATAACTACAACACAAATTTAGAATTATGGATATTTGGAAGTCGTCTTGGAATTTACACAATGACAATAAGTAGTGAGCATGAGAGAAGCACTTACCAATGCTTTGATTCATCGAACTTTAGTGTGGAAGGGATGGATATATGAGCTGAATCAATATGTCTCAAAGAACCCCCTTTGACACTCCACTCAATCTGTACAATTTTCAGATTAATCATGATAGTCAAACTTCAATAATAATTAATAACCACTAGCTTAAATTAAGAAAATAACATTCCAGCTTAGCACTGCTCTCTGAAAAAAGATTGGTTCACGACATGGTAAATTAGATTGACTAATGAGCAACTTGCCTCCCTAGTAACAATAAGGATCAATAGTACAATTAGTTCATACATTTCAATTAGTTAGTTAAATAAATAAAAAATTCTCAATTGGTTCTTATAAAAAGGAAAGAGAAAGATGGTTGTAACATGGACTAATAATTGATAACAATAAATTGATTTCTGTGAGAAATTTACCTCAGTGGTAACCCAATTAAAATGATGAAGATTTTGCAATTGTTTTTACTGCTTTCTCAATGCTTGAAAAATGCTGCATTCTGCTTGATAGGATTTTCTGCACCATAGCTGTTCCCTGAAACAATTTATATGGCTTCAATATGCAATTTGACTACAAATAGTCACAGAAAATGATAACAAAGTTGTTATGTAAAATCAAACCTCAACAACATCCACATCAGGCCCAGCCAAGCTATGTAACGTTTTCTTGGAAGCAACATGCACAGCAACTGAGCCTTCCATGCTGCACAATAATGATAAGGAACTATTGAGTTGCTGGCGTAATCTTTACTTTTTTTTTTTTCTTGAGGTAGGCGTAATCTTTACTTGATGTACAAAGAGATAACATATTTTACACTCCTACGAAGCCATTGTGGCAGTAGAATGGACATCTGCCTTGAGTATAATCGTCTAGAATCAACAACCAAATAGATCTCAATCTGTTGTATGCCAGTCTGTGGGATATCCTCCAGTATATCTTTATTATTTATTCATGTTATTAAAACAACATTTTTATGAATTTTCCGTTCAGGTTTCCGAATTTTTGATCAAACTTTGAATTTTCACGGGTTAAATGGGATGTGACTGATATTTTGTTTTTACGTTTAAGTTTGTCTGTGCTGACTTGTCAAATTCATGTGAATGATAAAATAAAAGAAGATAAAGGATTCTCATTTCTTAGCTACATTTAACCATTAATATTCTGGTGATGAGTTTGTGCCCATTATTCTTGGTGATGAAATTGATGAGTTATTCAGTTTAGTTCATCAAAAACTCAGTACGTCCAAAGACTCATCACCAAGCCCCTTTTTGATTGCCCATCATAATATTAAGCCATCTTATGCAATCAAAAAATGATGATATTATGGCATTATAATGTTATGCAATCAAAAATTGATGAGTGCTCCATTATATCACTGCATATCAATAATGTTATTCAGTTTAGTTCATCTCAATTTTTCAATTTTTCCATATCATTCATGGTGATGACTTTTTGCCCATTTAAGAAGAAGGACAATTAATGTTGTAATTTTAAAAATAATTATACATTGGAGTGTACATACAGTTATAGAGGGGTGGAAACGTCACCACTTACTCACTTAACAGTGGCAGATTTTTTTTTTTTTTTTTTTTTGAAATTCAATATACATTAGCTGATGTTGATGGCCATGAATTTGTGTGGGATATTATAATTTTATTATTATACTAAATCTGTAAGATAAGTTCATTATCATAAAGGAGGTTACAAGTTTAAAATTTTTTTAGAATAATCTCACACTCACACATGTATATGTGTACGAAATAAAGCGAGTATAATAATGACAAATTAATGAAGATTAAAACATTACAGAAACAATAATAAAAGTAATGTAGACAAGAAATTTACGTAATTTGGTCTTGTGATCTACATTCACAGACGGTGATAAGAGAGTAAATTTTACTACTAAAACAAAGTTTACAAAAATTGGAGCTGAAAACTCTCTAGCCCAAAGTCCCAGTACATCCATGTTTTACTCTTACATACAAAGAAAAGTTTAGAATGATAATCTAATTAATTGTCACTTTCACTCAATTTTACTTTGCTAGGCTGCATGACCCATTTTAAAGCAATGAATATGGAATCAAAGTCACAGGTTGGCAGCCCCACTCTAGGCACAACTCACAATATAGCTCTTAATAACTTTCAATCTATCTATTGATTAATGAGTAATTTGACGAAGCAAAATATTTTTTGTCGATTGTACTTGCACAAAATCTCCACTGCCAACAAATTGCATGCATTCCTTTATGAGGCTGAGTTGTAGTAGAAACAGGGCATCCTCCTTCAACATTTACGTCTATGCAGCTCACCTTTCCAATTCTAGCATGAAGATTATGGGAAAAGCAGAGTCAATAGAAAGAATGACTACATTTCTTTCCCAATAAAATAACAAAGAAAAGATAAAGGTCTTACATTTTCATTGAAAATATGAGACTTTGAAGATCCTACATGTCAGAAAAATTATATATGCAGGTACATCATCAATCCAGCAAAGAAAACTCTATCATATGCATTGTTTTGCACAGCCAAACCTTAGCTTCAAGCAGCAGCAGTAGCACCAAATTGCCAAGACACCAAACTAGAACAGAAAATAAATGAGTATCTCAGTCTAGCTAGCCTATTAAAAGCAGGTCACATTGTATACATGTCAATAGAGAATGATAGTCGCCACAACAAATGTTCTGCATAACCAGACCATCAACAATCAATAAATTATGAAACACAATATAATGGAAAAGCTAACTGTTCCTAAAAAGAAGATATGAAGAGAGTTAATATGAGAAACTTAAACAATGAGACAGTGTCTACAAAATTTGCTTGAAAAGATTTTCTTCTATTTACAGGCTATCAAGCACTTAGCAGTACAATCATGAATTTGTTCCAAGTAAACAATGCAGTCTATTCAAGGAAGAATGAATTGAGATGCACATATATAGACAATTTAATTCTATATTAATTATATGATGATTATAAAAATTAAAAATAATTTTTGTGATAAGAAAACAAAAGATAACATATATACATTTTAATTCGTATAATAACTATTCTACCATATGAAATTTATCCATCTGCATAGAGTAATCGAGAGTTGTGAACTACTTATGCACCATTTCTAGCAACATTATCTTCCATTTCCAATTTATCTTCTTTCAGAAATAGAGCCGTAGAAAAAGACCTTCTAGTGCCCAACAAAATAATTAGAAGGAAGATTAAGGAAAAATATTAATAAAAAAGAAAAAACAAAGAAACCTCTTTAATCTTCAATGCCTACTATTTTCTAAACGACATTAAAAGATTTGAATGGTGCTGACAAATCTTACAACTAGATTCTTATTTGTTTTAAAATTAACTGAAATTGGGGCACCAATCAATTAGTAATGCTAATTACCAGCTGAAGGCAAGAAATTTGAGCATACATTAGGATCATCTTGAAGTACTATGGCATCTACATAGTATCCTTTCAAAAATACGTGATCAGAAGTTTGATTCCATTAAAATATTAAACTTTATCACTTGGGAATAAACTAAAAATAAGATTATCAAACATTACATAAAACAAAGGAACAGTTACCATATATACAAATGAAAGAATCCAAGGCAGAGTAGGAAAATTACCTCTGTATTTCATTTTCTTAGAAGTCACATTTTCTCACTTGAAAGCAAGACCTTGCCCAAGATACATTGGATGGAAAAGTTTGGAATCAAATTATATTGAAATAATTTATCACCGACTATATAAATCAAATATAGTTTGAATATATTCTTTATTGCCAATAAAACAAACAATTATAGAGAGACCTCTATAATCATTTAAATACACTGCTTTTTTCTTGTCACTGCCACCAAACAAGATATGAAAACAATAAAAGTTCTACTCATAGGACACTGCAAAGTCCTGCCTTGGAATAATTTTGTACTCTACCCTCAAAGTAAATGGCCTTTTAATAAACTAGTATATAGGCAACACATCACCATCTTAGATTTTTTTAAAAAAAAAATCCTATTATAAAACATTTGACTGTGTATAGTTTGAACAAATAAAGCGCAAGGCTAAGTTCAATAGTGTGCAAAACTCACTTCATAGCATTGAAGGAAATCTCTTTAATTTACAATGCCTTTTAAGCTTTAATGATATATCTGCATGACCTTTGAGGCCGTATTTGGTTCCTAGAAAAGAAACCATATGGAAGTGGAATCCTTGCAGAAACGAAATGTCTGTAGATTAATCATAAACCCTGGAAAGGAACCAGAATTATCAATTTTTAAGCTTCCAACAGCACAAGCAACATAACCAACACCGTAGAAGACCGAAAACCAGGGCATAAAAGATATAACCCAGCTTGAAAATCAGGTAACTGTATAAATCTTTCCGCATATATTCATAGTTGTCACAACAAAACCTCCACTATATAACCACACCAAACAGATTCAAAGGACGGCATCAGCAACCAATAAAATAGCATAAATGGCCCAGCTCAACAGAGTTTTTAATAGAAACATCATACAACAAAGCACAACTTACATGACTTACTTTGGACTTGGGAGGATTTTCATCTGCTGTTAGCAGGCACTCGATGATGCAGTCATCCACAAACAATGCAATCTGTTCATGGAAGAAACAAATGCGCCCCAAATGCACATATTAGGTAATTTTTCATTGTGACAATAAACAAAAAAGATGGAGCTTCACCAAGTCACATAACAATATGCAGACCATATCTGAGCAAGCTGAAGCCATTGCCTCTTATCATCAAGGAAAAGCTGGAGCTACTGCAACAGATCAAGAGACATTTACTCAAGATTCAACTGACTTAGATGAAATGGTAATAGATTGTAATAGTCAACAGCTCAGCCACCAATGAGCTCCAATCACTGAGGTATGATGAAGTAATTAAGTTATAATAAGAATCATCTTTTTCAAGAGCTTGAAAAGCTCCTGGGTCTTTTAGCTTTCTTTTCGACATGTTTAAAAACACTTCCATATTTCCATAAAAAATTGAGACCCTGGTAGTAGAAGCAGGATATGCTTCCGAACTAAATACAACTAGATTTCTTTCAATTTCTATCAGCAGCTTACTTTTCTAATTCCAGCATGAAAAATTATGGGAACGAAGTCAACAGAAAAGGTTTCTTTTCTTGCCTAACAAGATGATAGGAAAATCTGATCGAGCAAATCAATTAAAGTAACAACTAACTAATTATGTACAGTATTTCATTGACATGAATCTCTTATCAACCGGTGTATTTCCACTTCCTAAAAGACTTCCTTTTCTCACTTTATGACAATAGTCTAGCATGCTTTATTAATATGAAATATTTTTACCAATTATAATACTTGACTAGCCTCTGTTTCTGTTGCCTAAAATACTTCATTTTATCACTTCATGGGAATGCAAAAAATGTTGAAAAATATTACCATGTATATATTTAGAAGAATGAGAAATTAAAAAATCAAGTCAAAGAAACAAAAATAAAATATTAAAATTGAATTCAATAATGTATATCATCCTAAGTCCATAAGAAATTTGATAGAAGAAACTCATCGCAATGATTATAATAACATACTTGGACTTGTTATGTTACTTACCCAGTAGATTTAGTGCATGAAATGTCGGGTGAACATTATTCTGAGCAGCTCCAGCTACATGAACAAACAGCTGAAGTCGAAATATGTAACAATAGATAGGTGTAGGCCTTTGTTGTTTATAAAGAGATTAGATTCGGCTAGTTGCAAGTTCTCTTGGGATGTGGTTCAATTACCCTCATATTAGATCTGCCACTTGTCTTGGCCTTATCCGAGAATTTTCTAATTCTGCCTTGTTCTTTAACAGACGTTTCCCCAAAATTCTGATTGCCGGAACCACAAGTCTCATTAGCAATGCTGGGTAGGGTTATGTTGCGCTTCTCATAAATTGGGCATACCCCATGATATTTCACTCTGCGATTAGGATTCTCGGCCTCTTCAAGGAGGACGTCAAATGAATAATTTGTGCACTTACCACATAGCTGAAGAACTGAAGCATTAGAATACCATAAAATGACATGATCTGTTAATGCTTCATATTCACACCTACTTACGTTGGAATCATTCCGAAAAATGTGACACCAATTACTGGGATTCTCACAATGGCAATGGTGCCAATAAGTGATGCTGAAACTAAAATCATAACTTTCAGTAACAACATATGAAGCAAATGCAATGAGACGACCATTGACACCATCATGGCCTGACACTTGAATATTTATTGAAGATCCATCAGTTTGATAATTGAACCAGCCTGGAACTTCACTTCCCGGGTAGAAAACTGTAAGATCGACAACTTGAGTTCCACATCCCTGGAACATGAAAATCATCAATTTTTTTGAATGAAAGAGATAAGAGAAAGAGAGTGTGTGATGGATTTAACAGAGTAATTACTTTTGTTATCATATCCCTGCACTGGTTTGTTTTGAGTTCCATCATGTTGATCACTGCTGTCTTATTAAGTTGCAAACAATTAGTGAAGTCTAGTTTGCAATATTTATCAAGTCCCCAACTACGAGGTTTAGTTGCTGCCAATTCTCCACGGTTTGAGGGATCAGTCATCGAGTTCCCGGATAAATTTACCAATTTTGAGCAACCAAAAAGATCGAGAATACGTAGAGATGTCAAATCACAGATGCTAATCGGAAGCATCTCAAGGTTTTTGCATTCCCTCAAATACAACTGTTTAAGCCCACTAAGATTTTCAATCGAATGGTGTAGCCTCTTAATTGCTGTTCCACTTAAATTGAGAACTTCCAAACTCCCCATTGTATCCAAGATTTCTGGAAAACACTCAAGTGCAGAGCAGTCACTAAGATTTAGCTCTCTAAGAGCTTTCAACTTGCAAATGCTGGTCGAAATATGTTTGAGCCTTGTGCATTTTGTTAGTTGAAACGTACCAAGCTCAGGTAGATTCTCAATTGTTGAGGGAACTTCATGTATTGCAGTATTGCGCATATACAAACAGTTTATATTCCCAGAGATATTTGGAAACATTGTGAGATTAATGCACCCGTTAAAGTTAAGAACTGTATCAGATGGAAAATGAATATCACTGGGAACACTCTGAAGATTTTCGCAACAATTCAGGTGCAAATAACGAAGGTTGTTGAAATGTTGAGAAGGTGTGGGAAAGTGAAGCAAACTCCTGCAGCTTTCAACACATATCATCTCAAGCAATGGGGCATCTAAGAGGTCTGAGATTTCAGTAAGGCTATTACACCCGAAGAGGGTAACATATTTAAGGGACGGAAAATGAATATTTTTTCCAAAGCTTTGAAGGTTTTCGCAATTTATCACGTCCAACTGACGAAGGTTGTTGAAAACTTGATCAACGGGTGAGGAAAACTCAAGCAAGGCACTGCAACTGTCAAGACGTATCTCCTCAAGAAATGGGGCATAAAAAAGGTCTGAGATCTTAATGGGGTTAATGCACCCACAAAGACAAAGAGATATAAGCGATGGAAACTGAATCATACTTGGAAGGCTCTGAAGCCTTTCGCAACAAATCAGATCTAACTCACGAAGTTTGTTGCAATGTTGAGCAGGTGGGGGAAAGTAAAGCAAGCTTTTGCAGTAAAAAAGCCTTATATTCTCAAGCAAAGGGGCATCTAAGACGTCAGAGATCCTAACAAGGTTAATGCACGACACGAGATCAAGAGATACAAGGGATGGAAAAGAAATATCATTTGGAAAGCTCTGAAGATTTTTGCAATTCCACAATTTCAACTTGCGAAGGTTGTTGAAATCGTGAACAGGTGGGGGAAAAAAAAGCAAGTTTTCACAGTCTTGAATATCTATCTTCTCAAGCAATGGGGCATCCAAGAGGTCTGAGATCCTAGTGAGTTTGTCGCAGTTTTTGAGATGAAGATATTTAAGAGCTGGAAAATGATTACGTGAGGTAAAACCAAGAAAGCTGTCACAGGATTGAATGTCTATCTTCTCAAGTAATGGGGCGTCTAAGACGTCTGAGACCATAATAAGATATGGACAGAACATAAGAATAATCCACTTCAATTTTGGGGCACACTGCAACAAGAAAACATAGTAAGATGATTATAATAAATAAATAACTATTTGTGAATAATGGAATATTTAAAAAGAATAAAACATATGCTTAAAATGTTAAACCTACTATATTCTTCTCCCAAAGCTCTTCGATATTGCTATAACTCAGATTAAGTTCAACAAGGTAATCTGGATTAAAATTTGACGGCAGTGCTTTCAAAGGATACCCAAACCAATTAAAAGACCTCAGCTTATTAGAAAGATAACTTATACCATTTGGAAAATGCAAATTAGAGCTATATAGCTTAGATCCAAAATACAGGAAAGTATAATCATAGAATTTGAGAAACATAAGATTTGTCATTTTCTCAAACGCTTGAGAACTCAAATGTTCCTCATTCATTTGGGACATATCTAAGAATATTCCTCTAATTGCATTAGTCCCCTAAAAAAAAAAAAAAAAGAGTTAATATATATTATAAATAAGAGTTAATATATATCATAAAATGAAAGAAGACATCATAATAATTTTATAAAACTTTTGAAGTGGACAAAATTCTTATACAAGATATCTAGATATTTCTTTAGAAACTTAAATACAAGAAGTTTTATGACTTATACAAGCATGTTTAATTGACTTTTTGAAGCCTATAAAGGCTTTGCTTGTTCCATTTTCATTGAGTATATTCAAATATTAAGCTTAAAGGTGTGTGTAAGCAAGAACATAGAATAAGTAAAGGTACGATGAATAAATGACTAAATTGTGATTGATTTATTAGGGCGAGTTAAAAGTGAGTCTAGTGACGACAAGGCCTCATATATACATTCTTTATTTTGGGCATATGTAGGAATATCCAATCATCTTAACCAATCCCTAACATCCAATAACATAGTATAAGACAACATAAAATTCTAAGAGATAACTTGAAATTATTAATGAATCTTTTAAGTAGCCAAATGTATTCTATTAATAGCGACACTCCTTTTACAGACAATTCAGCAATCTACCACCAAAGAGATTATAGACGAAGTTGAGTTGTAATAAATATTCCAAAAATGTTTAAACTTCTTATAGATTGTTTATTCTATACTAGTTTCATTTTTAGCACTTGAGTGAAAGGCATGTATTACGAGTACTGAAGATCTATAGATATATGAGTAGCATAACAGTAAGAGTGTAGTGTGACAACGTGAGTCAAATATAAGAGAGAGCACAGAAGAAGTCTAAGTGCAGTGAGTGAACGATTTGTGTAAAAGTGAGTGGAAAGTGAGTTTAATAACACAAATTGCACCTGATGTACCATTCTACAAATTTAGAAGGGCATCTAGTTGTAACGACAATACAAAATGATTAGAGACTCACATAACCATTCTTTATTGTGTCAAGAACATCCTCTTGTGTGTACAACCTGCTACGATTGCCTGGATTGTTGAGATCCTCTTTACGAACAATTTCCCTACCCATTTCTTGTAGCAAATTATGCATTTGTATGATCTCCTCGCTTGATATTGTTATAAGTGACCTGTCAAAAAGGACTTTGAAAGAGTGGTGGGAACAATTACCTAATATTTCTGCTACATAATCTTTACATTCCCCAACATAAAAACAAGCAATATCAAGAAATGTATTCCGATCTTCAAGTTTCAATCTATCATAACTAATTTGCAACACTTCAAGAATATCTGGATCTTTCTTTAAATTGCTTAATGCACATAGCCACTCTAATTTGTTCATGCCAAATAATACTGAACCAGCCACTCTAAGACCCAATGGATTGCCGTCGATAGCCTGTGATATCTCATGTGAGAGTCCTATAAGATCTTTAGTGGGTTGAGCACACTCACAAAAGAGTTGAAAAGCTTCAGGATCAGACAATCCCTTAACCTCATATATGTAATCATCCTTCACCCGACAATTATAAAGTATGTCCCTATTTCTAGTTGTTATTACGATTCTACTTCCTGGGCTTAATCGATCAAGACCTCCAGCTAACTGTTGTAATTTAAAAAAATTATCCACATCATCAAGAACAATAAATACCTTTTTCCCACGGAGCCTTTTCTTGATATGTTCGGGAAGTGTTACACTATCGTCTAATTTTATGTCTCGATCATTAAATACATTAGAAAGAACTTCTTGTTGCAGCACACTAACTAATTCTCCACATTGTTCCAATCTTTTTCTAACGTTAATAAAACACTTACCATATTCACAATAAGAAATTTGATGAAAAATGGCATCGGCAATAGTTGTTTTACCGATACCACCCATACCCCAAATCCCAATAATTCGAACATCAGTCTTATCAAGACATAATAATGACATGACTTGCTTAAGTTGCTCCTCAATTCCAAACAGTTGTCCTTTAAAATCACATTGGGACAGTTTATATGCTCTCATCAATTTTTCCCATATATCTTTGACAATTTTATCAATGAATTCCGACTCAGGTCTGCGAAATGAAAATGCCAAACAGTTACATAAGCGGAAATGACCACAATAGAAGCATATTAAAGTAACTAAAATATATTGTGCCTTTTGCCAGCATCACATGGTCTCAGTTTAATATGTAATAGATTCCAAAAAATCTTTAGTCGATGCTAAAAATGATCATACACAAATTATGCACAGGTAATCTAAAGCACATCAACCACATCAACTATAATAAGCAATAGTTAGCAAAGGACGGGTCCATTTACAGAGGTATTACTTGACAAAAAATCATATTTAAAATAATCGGTCTCCTTTTTTTAAAAATCATATTTAAAATAAGGACTGGTATTTTTTTTAATATTATTTATGACGGAATAATTGTAACTGAATAAACTTAAAGACTGATATTTACTTAGTTTGAATAAAATCAGAACTTTTGGCTTTATGAATAGACAAGATAAAATAAAGTAGAAGTTAGATGTACCCGTTTTCATAGGACTGTCCTTTCAGATTGCATGCGCCCTCCAAAACTTGTCTCCATTCTTGCATCTCGTCGTAAAATTCATTTTTACGCTTCTCAACATCGGCGGAATCAACCTGCTCCTTTTCCAAGTTTTCTTCAAATTCTTTCTCAAGTTGATCAAAGCCATCCTTGAAACTGCCTTCCTGGTGACGTACATCGTGTACAGTAACTTTGTAGAAAACGGGTATGACAGTTTGGCCACTCTTCAAAATCTCTACAAGCTCACGCAAGCACCATTTGGATGAAGCATATTCTTTCGAGAAAATAGGCACCGAAATCATCGAATCTCTTATTGTTTTGGAAAGCTTTGGCCAAATCTCTTCGCCATTTTGGATTCCTTCTTCATCCATGAAGGTTTCAATTGACTTGCGAAGCAAAGCTTCATAGAGATAATTGGTAAAACCATCACGGGTATCTACACCTCTAAAATTGAGAAAAACGTCATATTTTTTTTCAATGGTCTGGGTAGAAGAAGAAGGATTTGATTGTAAATTACCCATAGAGAAGCAAAAGATTACAATCAGATTTTTGGAAGTAGAATGGATGCTAACACTTAAAAAAAAAAAAATTAAGAGAGGTGATGATGAGGCTAGGCTGAGAGGTGTGAGAGCAGACAAGTGAAATCAAGTTGGTGGATGAAAGTGGCAAAAGAAATTTCAGAGAATATGGAAATGGATGTAAATTAACACTTCAAAAAATTAAGAGAGAAATGATGATTGAGCGAAAGTCAGGTCTACGTGAGGTGTGAAAAGAGAAAAGTGGAAGTAAAAGGTGGTGGTCATGAAAGCCCTCAGTCACACGGCTTACTTACGTGCGGTACACAACTTAGTCATGTGCTGTCCACGGTTTTTACTTCATTTAATTGGATAAATTTGTAAGTCCTCTTAAGGTATTATTTATTTTTATTTACTAAAGATACAATATATGATCTAATCATTTAAGAATTATCTAAGAGTATCAAGCTAATCATGTCATATTAAAGAGTATTCTTGAAGATGATAAAAAATTCAATAAAGAATCTATATTTGTTCTTCCAATCATAATAAGATTTTAAAGCATTGAATAAAAGAATTATAATTATTTTTTAAGACATAAAATATTATGTATGAATGTATTAAAATAATAAATATAAATTATTTATTAAAATTTTGAATAATATCTCATTTAACCCACCAAATTAGTTGATTAAATAATTCAAATAATTAAAGTGAAAAAAAAAATTAGTGTGACAGTATAGATATAAAACCTAGGGATTATTTACATATGTTTCTTCCTTTGTTATCTTGCCATTGTCATGTGTTGATGTTTGGAATTGATCGACTCAGAAATTCTAGGCGCAGATTACAACTCTGATAATCAAAGACAATAAAAGTAGACAAAGACAACTAAGAATGAAGAAAGGAGAAGGAGAACAATGCAAAGAGGAGGATTTTTACGTAGTTCAGCAAGTATATTTACGTTCACGGTTGTTATTCTGAAATATTTTGGTAGAGTAACGGTATCACTAGTTCAAGTTGTTCATTACAAAGGATTTACCCCTATTTATAGAGTGAGTTTATAATTGAGTGTTCCACACGTTAAAAAATAAATTATTACATCAACTGCTTTTATAGAGTAAAATTACATTAACTGCTTCTGCATAGCCATCATTATATTAATTGCTCCTGCACGGTAATTATTACGTTAATTGCTCCCCCATAGCCATGATTGCATTAATTGTTTCTCTGAATCCGCAGCACAAGATCGGGGAACCTGAATTTGGAGGATTTGATCTAACGCTAGCTTCTAGAAGATTACCTAGCACGAGCTCAGCGAGCTAACATATCACCTTCGCAAGTTGAAGATGAATTGAGGTAGTTTTAGTCTAAGACACGAGCTGGAGAAGAAGGTAGCGAACTCAACCATACGACATGAGCATTACGTTTTCTGAGTCTTTTACTATTGGGTTTTCAGTAGCCTATTTATCCATGTCGTGAAAATGGTCATAACATCGTGATTGTCGGTACATAAAAAGAAGTGAGAATCAATTATGTCTCTTCTTTTTAATGATTGTCTCTTCCTTTTAATGATTGTCTCTTCCTTTTATGAGCCAAGGTAGGAAAGGTGAACTATTGTGAGAGTATAGATATAAAAATTTAAAGATTATTTATATATTTTTCTTTTCTCTTATCCTATTGTGATTATTGCTACATAGAAAGAAGAGGGAATCAATTGTCTCTTCCATTTTTATGAGACGAGGTGGCGAAAAGTGAAAAGAAAATGAATAGATATGGGTTAAGGTATTGATTTTTATTTTTTTTTCGATTTAAAATTTTTAAATTTAAATAATAAATTATTAAACTGCTATTATTATTTTTTATAAATATTAATTTTTATTAAATTTAAAATAATTTATTATTATTTTAAGATATATTAATTTTTATTTGTAACATTTTATATTTTAATTATTTTAATTTATATAAATAAAAAATATTTTTACAAAAAAAATGATGAAAGATAAGTGTCTTTTCCATCACTATCAATTGATAAGAAGATCACTGACCCCTTCTTACATCAGCAATTAAGGCCGAAGGCCTTTTTCTTTAAGATTAAGGGAGGTTGACGACCTCCTACTATTTGAATGGAGGTTGCCTTCTCCTCTCTCATCAAATGATTGAAGGACCCCGTCTGACCTCCTTCGGTTCTAATTGGTGGCTGGCAACCACTACCACGTGTCCTAGGTTTAGGTCTCTTAAGTTAGGATTATGATTAGGGTTAGGGATTGATAAGAGCTAAGAACTTTTTTATTAAAATTTGCTTAGAATTGAGAATTTTTAATGTATATTTATTAATAATAGACTTTTTCACTAAGATATAAATAAGGGAATTTGACCCTTTTTTAAAAAAAAAGATATTTTTTAACTTAAATGAAGACAAAAGTAACAAATAAATAAATAAATAACTAAAATTGCTTAAATTACATATAATTAATTTTTTTTTTCTAGTGTTACACGTCTCTCGTTCTCAGTCTAATCATCGGATTAGAAATGTTATTAAGCTAAATAAGTAATTTACTATCATTAAACTCTATTAGAGAGTAACTTGGAAAACTTTTTTTTTTTATTCCTTCATAAATTGTACGGGGTTCTGTTTTCTCCTTCTTTTAATTTTTCTTTCTTTTTCCTCGATGTGACATAGTCTTCAATCCATCCCTTTTTTTTTTTCCCTTTTTTTGCCTGAACTATCAATCAATCCACTTTCTTGCCTCCTTCCTCCACGTGAGTAGCTATGACACCGTGGGTTACACACATTTGTCGCGAAAGTGGATTGAAGACTTGCGGGTGGAAAGCTATAACATTTATCAATAAAAGATAAATAATCACAAATGAGTAGCAAATAATTATTCAAAATTTAATTATATGTAATTTCTTTTAACAATATTAACTATTAGGGATAATTGTAAAATATAAGATATTCAAATTGGATTCCAATTTATTTACTTACATTTTATTTCTTTTTATCAAATTTTTTTATTAATCCATTTATTTTTAATTTACCAATCAATTTAGTTTAATATTTTTTTTTCTACACTAGCAATAATTAATCAAATAAAAAAGATGATATTTTTGAATATAAAATATATCTTCATTGTAATAAAAAAGATATATATCTTCATTAAAAGTTTGATATGATAGTATAATACTAAAATAAATAAGATTCAAAGCATCACTATAATTAAAGCATGTCCCAACTGGATTTACATCGAATCAACTACCAATTATTTATATTTTTCAAATTCTACATTAAATTGTGTTTTTGTTTTTTATTTTGTTTTAACACTGAACAATACTAAATTTTACTGTACACAAAGCATTAATTAAAAACTAAATATTGAATGTTATATATATATATATATATATATATATCTTATATATAGTTAAACTAAAACTTGAATTATAGAGATCAGAAAATAAAAAATTCAAATTTAATTCATTTAAGTGAAAAGTAAAATATTTTCACTTTTAGTTTGGTGATTTTAACAGTTATATAGTTTGATTGAGTACTTTTCTTAATTTTAAGAAGTCAAATGTTTAAATCTCATCTTGATCCTATAACATAAATGACAAGGTATGGGTAAATTTATTTAAATTTAATTCTCTTTTCCCCCATCATAAAAAAGAAAAAATGATTTTACTAACTACAAAATCAAACAAATAACTTTTTGGGACTCATTAAATATCATTACGTGAAAAGTAAAAAGTCAAACATGTTTCTAGTTAATGTTTGAACAATTTCCCTTATTATATTTACAATTAAGGTCAGAGTTTCATATTTGCTAATAATCACCAAGTGTGACGAAGCCTCTCCCTTATAATAGTTGAATTCTAATTAGTGCTTGTTCCCTATTCTCACTCTTGCTAATCATATCACATAATGTGAATAGACTTTTCTCTTATAGTGGTAGCTGTAGTATAGACAATGCTTGTTCCTTGATTAGATTGGTAACAGATTTTTCTGAAAAAATATTAAAACTATAGAATAGTTTGTAAAAAGAAAAATGATTCATCTTGAATAGTTAATACTCAACTTGGCTTTGCATAGTTGAAAGCTTGACTGACAAAATTTGTGTCCATTACAACCACTACTCTGCAAACTTTCGTGCCTCTTTCCTGTAATTTCCAGAATTTGCTTCCCACCGACGAGTTTCAATCCACTTTCTCGCCTCCTTCATGTGACTAGCTATAACAACGTGGGTCATCAATACATATTTATCAAGACGGCAGACGAAAATACTCTTAAATAGGCCCGGGGAATGTTTGCTTTTGCCTTTTTCCTCTTTCGTTGTTTCTTCTCTACTGCAGATCAAGAGTGGGGAAGAGAAAAATGCTTTTGGTGTCCACAGTTTTTTCTTTCTTCAATTGTGTAAACTGTACAGGTTTTTTTTTTTAATAAAAAAATATATGTAAAAAATAATTATAAGTATTATTAAGTTAAATAAGTACATTTTATCATCAAATATATCAAAGAACAATTTGTAAAACTCTTTTTAATTTTTTCTTGGAAATATCATTTATGATATAATCATTTGAAATTGAATTATTATCGAAATAAAATAAATGAAGACTTTTTACCATCCCATCAAGTTGGATAGTAATAATTATATTACTATCCAACTTGATGGGATGGTAATATAATATTTTTTAAAATTTGAAGTCATATAATATGTAAGACAAAATTAACATATGGGTCCACAACAAACATTGAGGAAATCAGATTTGGACCAATTACAATTTCCTGCCTCTGCTCCTTTATTGACTATCTTGCCTTTGCTCCTTCCCTTCCAATTTCCTACGACTTGGCCCACAAGTTTCTACTTATTAGTCTTTCAACTCGATTTATTTCTTGTCTTCTTCCTTTTTAACTTTTTCATGACTTTCTCATATCTTTCTTTAACGAACAATGAAATTTGAACGTGAGATAAATGAAATTTTGGACACATGTAGTTACCTAAGATTTTATAAACATCAATTAGGTTGAAAGTTACTTACAATGTGAGCAAAAGTGATTTTCCATTGTTAGGTAAAATTTCTTATCAATTATATATATATGAAAAAAATCAAGGCATTCAATAACTTACTATATTAGAACTGATATTATTAAAATCAATTCATTCCTATAATGAAAGGACTATATATGATATCAAATCACTCACAATATTATAATCAATATTATTAAAGTCAGTTCATCTTTATAGTAAAAGAGGTATATATGGCATCCAATGACTCACAATATTAGAACCAATATTATTAAAATCAATTCATCCTTAAAGTAGAAGGACTATATATATGTATTTAGATGTATAGCTTCTACAGTGAATTAGTCTTAATTATTGAATTGTTAAAATCAACTATCTCGGCCATTAATTATATTTAAATTGAATAAGAGAGAAAAAATTTTTTTAAGAGAGAGGAAGTAAAATAGAAATCATTTTCGTAAGTACAAGAAAAGCATAATCCTAATTTGAATAGGATGTGAACACCAACCTCAACTCCATGAGGACCAATCCGATTACATGATATGAAATTAAGTATTAATGTAACAAATTCATCAGGTGCATCTTTCTACAATAATTTGTAATATAACTTGTTAACTTTTCAGAAGCAAATAAGAAATATAAAGGACATGTCAAGAAACATAATTGATGAACACCTGTATAGCATGCCCAGTATGTCTAACAACCACCATTTGAAATTTCCCTTGCACTTGACCAATCGTGAGAGTTCTAACACAAAGCCAAGGAATTCTCAAAATATTTATATCTTGTGATGTATAAGGTATGCGCAAAGATGTCCACATGAATGTGTACAAAATGAAAACAAAAACAACTATACTTTATTGCAATCTAACATGCCTCTAGAGTCTAGACCAATTAGAATTTTTGATAGTTATCAGCATATGTATGTGTGTGGCAGAATATGCCAATTTAATGGAGGCCATATCCTAATTCTAGCCCATGATACATCTATAGGTCTAGATGGATCTAATAGTATTGCCATGGCATCCATGAATTGATTACCAATAACATCAATGCATAACTTCTAAAAATTATTGAAAGAATTCAAAATGATAAAAAATTGATATAAAACAGTAAAATGGAACTGAAAGCATATCCGTTTTTGCACAACGAAAATTCTTCTGGATCTTTGGATTGTTTAACTAGTCGGAGTTCAGCCACCAATTATGGGACCAAACTCTCAAATTACGGTGTACGAATTTTGTCATATTTTCTTTTTGCTGTTGCTCTTTTCTATGTGTTTTCATGTATTTTGTAAAAGTAATTTCTCATCATCCCTTTGCAAAATAAAATCAATCATGTATTTATAAGGGTGGCAGTTATTTCCTGATAACCGCCAGTAACCGCTGGTGGTTACTTGTTCTTATCCAAATCCATTTGATTTGGATTGAGTTATGGGTTTAGGTCATCTTAGCTGGACTCAACCCAAAACCTAATAACCGAACATCTATCATTCACACAAGGTGAGCCAAACAAAACTTACAGAGAAAATACTGATGACCCCTTTTTATGATAAAGAGTACAGACATTCATACAGGTAAATATACCATGTGACTTATGAATAAAAATATATACAATGTGGCTTGTCTTTCAAATCTCAATTATATTGCTATACAAGAAATTATAAATTTGTTCATTATTATGTCCTATATTTAATATAATTTTATTTACTTGAGCATATTTAATCCCTTAACATAATATGTTCGATCCTTCAATAGTCTATATAATTACAATTACAATTTCAAATTGCAATTAGTCGTGACTAGTAACTATAGAAATAAAATAAAATTCATTAAATCTTCCTGTCCCACTTTCATCCCCCAGTTAATAGAAATGATTGACATTATAGTAATGTCTCATAGATCGGATTATCATAGCCATAGAAGACACACTAATAATACAAACATCACATCATTACTTTGAGATAAAGTGAATAGTCACTAAGGACATAGGTAGAAGTTTTACAAACTTCAATGGAACTTACACAATGAGAAATCTCATCCTTTAATAAAGACGCGTATGTCTTTTATAATGAGATTATTCATTGTACAAATCTTAATTCAGATGCTCTCCTAGCACCTAACTTGAGTTTCTAAAAGCTCGCCCTTCAAGCATCTTTATTAAGAAACTCACATGTGGCTTAATTAGGTTCTCATGATAGTGGGGATACATCACGAGTAGTTCAATAATTGATTTAGGTAGAATCTCATCTTGATTACAAGCAAGACGATATTCATATATTTCAAGCTCTTAGGAGAATAACCTTATTTTTACCCTCTAAAAAATATATGTGTCTCATCTTGGCTTGTCCTCCTAGCAACCAAAGGTACTGTATGTGTAAGGATACCAGTCTCAAAACCTAATGATATAATTTTATATATAATCTATATGAAATGAATATGTGTTAGTTTTATATAACTATAATGACGTATCTAATCATAAAACAAATATAGCTTAATGTAACAATTATAACATTACAATCTATGCAAACCCAAAGATTCAGCATGTGACATAAATACATCTCTTGTCACAGCTTTTGTGAGTGGATCCAAAAATATCTCACACGTAGATACATACTCAATTGTTACATCATTTTTCATATCTATATCCTTGATGAAATTCTACTTAGTCTTTATATGTTTTGATTTATTGTGATATTTCTCTCTTTTGATATAGGCAATTACTATCTAACGATCACAGTATACAGTAACTGATTTTTACACATTAATTTTGAATTTAGATTCTCCAAGAATCTTTTGAGCCAGATTGCTTTTTGGACTATAGTTGAACATGCTATAAATACAACTTCTATGGTAGACAGTGTAATGCATGACAACTTCTTACTACTCCAAGAGATAGCACATTGGCTGAACAAAAATACATAACTAGATACAGATTTTTCTCATCTAAATCACCCCCTATCAGTGTCTATATATCCAACAAGACGTATATTGCCAGATATAGGAAGTACTCAACAATCCTTTTCAAATATGTCAATATACTTTTCACAGTAATCCAATGTTTCTGTTCAGGATTAGATTGATATCTACTTACCAGTCCAACTATTTAGCAGAGATTAGGTCTCGTATACATCATGGTATATATGAGACTACCAATGGTACTAAAGAAAGGAACTCTTTGCTTTATTTCATACTCTTATGGAATCTTTGTAACATGTTCTCCCGAAATCTCAGTAACCTCCTAAAGCCTACCCTTATGTTCGAATTTGTAAAGTTATTAAAGTATTCGAACCCAGATAAATAATTAAATTTTCGTAAGTTTCTGGAAGGGTTTGAGGACGGTCTATGATTTCGAAATCCAAAAATTTATTAAAACAAACGGATCCGGATAATTAATTGAATACTAACAAAGATTTTGAATTTTAAATTGGATTTCAATAAAATTTTTAGATGAACCCGAGAGGATTTTGAATACGAAAAGAGACTTTTAGGAGCTCGAAAGGATGTATGAGAGTGGAAGGACAAGTGGCATGCGAATGGAGGACACTTGTCAAGAAGAAGCATTGCATGTATGCCAAGTGTTGAACAAACAAAATGAAATGCAGACAAGCGTAAGGTATGTGAATAATATATATTTTATATGTTAAATGATGATTAAAGCAAGTTTTAAACAAATAAGAATGCAAAAATCAATCAACATATCATCACTTTCACGAGTTCTTCCATTTTTTGTTTCAAACTCACTCAACTCTCTCACTTTCAAACTCTTACTCAAAATACTCGGTCAACATAAGATGCATATCTCTTTCTCGGCTTTTAACTCACAAATCTCTCATTTTCCTCACAGTCCAACATTGTTCTCCCACTCTATCATCTCCTCATCTCACGGTAGTTTCATTTCCCTCAAGTTCTTCTCTTGGTTTTTGGAAGATTGTTCAAGAAAAGCACGCAAAACAAGTGATTCATGCAAAAGTGTGTCATGGTCAACACAATAGAGCAAGAAAGAGGTCACGCCTACAAGATGTGATGGTGACCGAATGCATGCAATGAGGGGATGATGGTATTTTCGAAAGGATAAGGCACATGCATGGAGGATTTGAACATCTAGGAAGCATTTCCAACGTTTTCGAAAGGTGAGTTTTAGTTTCTGAAAAATTTCGTTAAGTTTTTGAAAAAATAATTGTGAATACTTGATTGGATTTTAGGATATATTACCTTGTTAGTACAGAGGTTGGTTTATGGATGATTTTGGTGTTGGATTGATTTCAAAAATGAAAATGCATGTATTCTAGTTTCGGCCATGGAAGGAATTTTATAGTTTGATTGGAATTTTGATGATTTTGCCATGTTATGGATGTATTTTACATGTATTGGATGTGTTTTGGATGTTGAAAATAAGTTGAAAAATTGATTTAGGGGGAGGTTAGTGTTTCGGCCAAGGGGTAAAATAGTCATTTTAAAATTATTTTCGATTGATTTATATGATTTTAGGGAATATTTGAATGTTAGGGTAAGCTCAGAAATTGAAAACGAAATCGTTGAACACTAATTGGTCACTTCGCGATTTAACGTATTATAATCATTCGGAAGTGATGTTTAATAGTTGTAAGTGAAATTAGTATTGAATTCGTGATGTATTTGGACATAAATTTATGTGAAAATGTGAAAAGAAATGATGATAATACTTGTCCTAAATTCGGCCTAATGGAAAATTATAGGTCCGAAATCATCGTTTAAATTCGTTCACGTGAATTTAGTTTCGAATTGATGTGTTTATATTGTTTAAATTATTAGAATTACAAACGGATGTTAAACATGAATAATTAGAGTTAAAATGGATTAATATAGGGTGTTTCAAAGCATGGAATTGGTTGACTAATTCGTTGAATTAATGTGTGAATATATTCATGCGAATTATGTTAATTGTATCGTGGTCTGAAAATAGATTACGGAAATGTGTAGATTATTCGGAGGCTATGAAGAGTATAACCTGTTGATTAGAATTTAATAGCGAGCTAGGGAATCCAGGTGAATGTCCTAACGAAAATATGTTGAAACGATATTATTTCTATTCACATTTAAATTGTATGTTAATATATATTCATGCTGTTAATGATTGCAAAATGATTTTTATGTGGAAAATGAGTTTTATGAACGAGAACTAAATTGCATGAATTTGTAAAGCATTGCATGAAATTGGGAAGCATTGCATGAAATGTGAGTCATTACATGAAATATGAGTTTTGAAATGAAATGTGAATTCTGAAATAAAACGTGAGTTCTGAAATAAAACGTGACTTCTGAAAAAGGATTGTTAAGTGATAAACGGAATCGCGTACGAAAATCGAATTGCATGATAATTTGTTTATGATTGAATATTTTGCCTAAAGTATGAGTGATTTATTCAAAAGCAAAATGAATGAAAAAGAATTGTGAGCCTATTGTATACCTTAAAGGTATCTTGGTATTACCGGTTAGATATCTTGAGCGAAGATAAATTCCGCCCCATAGCGAAGGTAAATTTCGCTACGCCAATACTGGATAGATATCTAGAGAGAAGATAAATTCTGCTTTATAACAAAGGTAAATTCCGTTACAAAAATACCGAATAAATGAATTGAGCGAAGGTAAATGTCGCTCTTAGCAAAGGTAAATTCCACTAGCAGATACCAAATAGATAGCCTGTGTGAAGGTAAATTCCGCTCTGCCATATGTATAGGATACCATATGGATTAAAAATAGTGATTAGCTTATTTTAAATAAAAACTTTTCGAAAATACAAATTACCATCACAAATGAAAGTGTGTGAAATAGTGTGTTATTCACATTTTGTTATTTAAAAAACATATGAGAGTGATCATTGATATTAATAGTTGCTTTTCAAGTCATTGCATTATACATGAGTTATGATACATGTGTAAAATACAAATGAATAGTCATGCTATGAAATATTTATGGTTCTCGATTTATGTATTTAAATTTTACAGCATGATTTTATATATAAAACAAGTTTACAAAACGTTTTTAGGGAAGAAAATTTTAGTAATGGTTCGAATAGAAATTAATGATACTCACTGAGTGTATTTTGCTCACCCTAGTTTTGTTGTTGTTTAAAATAAAAACCTCCCAGAATTAAGTATAGGTGCAGGTGATTAAATAGCAGGGATCTCTTATCAAGAGTAGCTACATATACCGTCAGGTGCAGCTGTGATTCCTCATAAATTTCATGTATGATAGTTGGATTTTAAACATACGGATATTTTGAATTATATGTAAATATAAATTTTGTATTTGAGTTTTGTATATATTTAATCATGCATACCATGTTTTAGAATTTAAACTTGTTTTGAATTAATACTTGTGTTGGGATTATGTGTGAATTGTGGAAGAAGGGCTTGAGGCCTCGTAGTTGAGAAATTGAGTCAAATTTTAAAGTATAAAGGTTATGAATATGATTTTACAGGGTGGTATTTTCAGAAAAACAGTTGTTGTGCTGTCGAAATTTTTACAAAAGTTCTTTTCATGAATGTCAAATTTAAATAAAAAAAGATCTCACCCAATTTCGCTGGCAAACAATCTATAAAAAGAGTTTCAAAAATGGAGTTTCTAAATAAAGTTTTAAAAATGCTTAACTTCATGGGAACCTTTCAGTCGGAAGGGATCTCATTTGGAGGGTTACCGTGGGGTTGCCAAGTAAGTTGCCTGGAGAGTAAGGAGTTGGGGCCCGTCAATTTTAGAGTACGTTGCAAGACTAAGAGTTTAATTCTTTAAAATGAGCATATCCACAGACTTAAAATTAGTCATACATAATCATTTGAGAATTTTTAATGTATAGCTCTTACGATAAACCAAAATTCTCCTTAAACGATCTTTACTAGTTTTAACTCCTAAAATATATAAGAGTTTCTCCAATGTCTTTTATCTTAAAAGTTAAGAATAATCATTCTCTTATGATTATTTTAAACTTTTTGTCATTTCCAGCTATTAGAATATCGCTCACGTGTTAATATAGTATTATGAACTTATCTTTTATCCGCTTAACATACACAAAATGGTCCTCTTTCATTAACTTAAATCTATAGGACATGACAACCTCATGAAAATGGAGGTACCACTATCTGGGGGATTGTTTTAAGCCATGATCGATCTCGTGAGCTTACATATTTTCAACTCTTGCCCTTTTGAAACGAAATTCACTAGTTACTCCACGTAGATTTCTTCCTCTAGTTCTTCATTGAGAAATGCTATCTTTACATCCATCTGATGTAATTTTAGGTTCATGTGTGCGACAATAGTTAATATAAGGCGAATGGAAGCAAACCTTACCATAGCGGAGAAGGTTTCTTCATAGTTTATACCCTTATGTTAGGTATATTATGTTGCTACTAATCTCACCTTATATATCTCTATTAAATTGTTTGCCTTACACTTGATACGGAGAATCCATTTGCTTCCAATGGTTTTCCCATTAAGCGATAAGTCAACCAAATCTTAGACTTTGTTACTCTTAATTGACTCTATTTCTTCTTGCATGACTTTAATTCAAAATATCTCTAGTAGGTGAGTTAAGAGCCTTATTCAAATCCTTTGGCTCATCACCATCATGTGAAGCAAGTATAAAAGCTTCCCCTTAATCTCAAATGGACGTTGAGGAATAGCGTTACGATTGCTTCTATGAGTTGATAATTTTAAAAGTACTAACTCATTAGTCTCTTTGCTCTCAATAGGAACAAATGTACGAGCTATTCCAATAACTCTGTTACTTCCACTAGAGATAGAGTATTTAAACAGCTTTCTATTTTCCTCTAGTTGAGTGTTTGGATATGGAACATCATCTAAATCGTTCACCTCGTAATGTTGAAATTCCTTTTTCAACCTCACCTATGCTAGAAAATTCATTCTCTAAGAAGTTTGTATCTCATGACTCTAATTCAGTATTACTTCCATCTGAGTTTTCTCCTATAAGTATATATCATTTTGAGTGCTCAAGGTATCTGTTAAAGATATCTTACTTTCCTTTACTTAGCTCTCCATATTTTACTAGAAAGATTATGTACACATCTTGCGCACCTAGAGGTGGCATATAAGTAAGGGCAGGTTTCCTACCTATCCATAATTCATAGGATATGGAATATACTGATTTTATAAGGACCCTATTCAAAATATAAGCAGTTATTAAGAGTGTATCTCTCTAGTAAGATACTAGGAGGTTGATGGGCCCTGACTCCTACTCTTAAGGCGACCTACTCGGCACCCCATAATAGCCTTTTAGTCGAAATCCCCTACGATTGAAAAACTCCTGTAAAGCTAAGCCTTTTTAAACTATATTTTGAAAATCCCTTCTCTAAAGTTTGTTTGCCAACGAAATTTGGGTGGGAACTTTTTCAATTTAAAATTTACATTTATAAACAAAATTTTGTAAAAATTTTGACAGCATAGACTATTTTTTTGAAAATAAGACCCTGTAAAATTACATTTAAAAGACTTGTACACTTCAAAATCATTCTTTTCTCTATTATTGGACTTCTGGCCATTTTTCCACAATTCACAAATAGTCTCAAGCATGCATTGGTTCAAAATAATTTCAAATTTTGAAATATTATATGCATGAACATGGTTATATGTACAATTTCAAAAACAATATTTAATTTTACATATGAAATAATTCTCATGTTTGAAAAATATAACTTCATATGTGAATAAACAAAAGTCACAGTTGCACTCAACGGAAAATATGTCTACTCCTGCTGTAAAGTCATTGTCGTCTAAACGTCTGCACATGTACCTGATTTGGGGAGGTTTTTATTTAAAAACAACTAAGGGTGAGTGAAATAGGCTCAATGAGTGTCAAATATTTATAGTCAAACCATTTCAAGAGTTTCCTCCCTAAAAATATTTTAATAAATTCATTTAATAACAAAAATCATGTTGTAGGACTTAAATAACCATTTCGAGAACCACACATAATATAAAGCATAGATAATCATTTACAACAATCTATGCATCATAAACTATATTTTAAGTAATAGCTTGAAAAACAATATTTCTAATATCAACATTTATGTTGAAATGTTTTTCAAATAACAGAATGTGAGTAACGTAATATTTCACACATTTTTATTCACTTGTCTTGTTATTAAAACATGCCAGTGATAATAATTTATATTTTCGAAATTTTTTTACATAAAATAGGTCAATCATTATCATTTTTAATTTATATGATATTCTAAAATAAAGGTATGGCAGAGCTGAATCCTACATTATCTCAAGTCATACGTGTCCGGTATTACGTAACGGAATCTTATATTGCTACAGAGCAGAATTTTACATCATATCACGTAGTAAGCTGGCTTATAATGTATCCTATGGGGAGCGAAATCTTACATCATCTCCCAAACGGAATCACACATCACTTAAGGGTATTCTATCAATATCAGAAATAATGGAAGACATACTAGATGCTATAAACATTTCCAACACTTGCTTTTCATTTTAAAATTCGCATTTCATGCAAACTTTAAAATTCAAGCAGTTTGGTTCTCATACAAAAACTCGTTTATCGTATGAAAATCAATTTACAAATCACAACAGCATGAATATATATATATATATTAACATACAATTCCAATATTAATAGAAATAATAACCATTCAAAACATTTTCGTTAGGATACTCACATGGAAATCCTAGCTCGCTATTTAAATTCTAATCAACGAGTTATTTATGGCCTTCAAATAATCTACACATTTCCATAATCTATTTTTAGACCACGATACAATTAACGTAATTTGCATGAATATATTCACACATTAATTCAACAAATTATTCAACCAATTCCATGTTTCGAAACACCCTATATTAATCCATTTTAACTCCGATTATTCGCGTTTAACATCCACTTGAAATTCTAATTATTTAAACACTATAAATGCATTAATTCGAAACTAAATTTGCGCGAATGAATTTAAACGATAATTTCAGACCTATAACTTTCCATCTGGCCGAATTCAAGACAAGTATTATCATAATTTCTTTTCACATTTTCACATCAATTTACGTTTGAATATATCATGAATTCAACACTAATCTCACTTACAAAAATTAAACATCATTTTCGAATGATTACGATACATTAAATCGCGAAGTGACCAATTAGTGTTCAATGATTTCGTTTTCGATTTCCAAGCTTACCCTAACATTCAAATATTCTCTAAAATTATGTCAACCAATCGAAACAATTTTTAAATGACCAAAATACCCTTCTGACCGAATATGCATACATATCTAAAAATCATCATTCCAAAGCATTCAACTCATTCAAAACACACTAAACTTATGCAAAAACACCTCTGAAACATATTAAAACCATTAAAAATCCAATCGAATCACAAAACCGCTTAGTAGCCGAATTTAATATATATATATATACCCATATCCATTTTTGAAATCAATCCAACATCAAATTCATCCACAAATCAATCTCCACACTAATGAGGTGGTAATTCTTAAAACCCAATAATGCATTGACAAAATCCTTTCTGAAAGCTTAACAAAATTTTTCGAAAATTAACACCTACCTTCTGAAATCGCTAGAATCACTTCCTAAATAACTTCAAGCCTCCTGTATATGCCTTATTCCATCAAGAACACCTTCACTTCCTCATGAACTACATTCGGTCTCCAACCCCCATTGCTTGGCCGTGAGTGACCTTTGACTTATCTCACTTGTTTTGCTTGATTTCTTGCTTGGACTAGCTTGTTTTGATGCTAGCTTCTTAGATCCTTGATAACTCCCTTCAAAACCAAGAGATTAAGTGAGAGAAAGAGAGTGATATAGTGAGCTAAGAGAAGGAGAGAACCGAGAGAGAGAGGTAAGATTACCATGAATGAAATGAGTGGATGAGAGAGTGGAGCTCGTGAGGGATGAGAGAATCGAGAGAAGGTGCATGAGTGAGAGTGAGAGAGCTTGTGAGATTGACGAAAATGAGAGAAGGAGAGACGAGAGCTCAGATAAGGTGAGAGAAAGGAAAGTGAGAAGGAGACCGTGAGATAGAAAAGAAAATGAATGAGAGAGATAAGAGTTGATCGAAAATGTGGTATGGAATTTTTCATGCCTTTTTTGATTATTCAATTTATATTTATAATATTTTGATTATTTGCTCATTAAATCCACACCTTACACTTGTCCCTTCATCTCATTTAATCTTCATCCACTTATCATGCATTTCCTTCACATACTTTACAAGCGTCATCTATGCATGATCTCCTTGCCATTTGAATTATTTCGTCATTCCAAGCTCCTAAAATACACTTCTTGTATTTAGAATCCTCTCGGATCTATCTGAAAATTTTATTAAAGTCCAATTTCAAATTTGAAATGTTCATTAGTATTCGATTAATTACTTGGGTTCGTCCGTTTAATTAATTTTGAGATTTCGAAATCATAAACCTTCTCCGGACTCATTCGAAAATTTTTACGAAAATTTAATTACTAATCCTAATTAAAATATTATAATAACTTTACTATTCCGTAAATAGGGGTAAGGTTCAATGAGTTACCTGGATGTCAGGAGAGTATGTTATAGAGGTTCGTTTTGTGCCATCATAGACCTTACCATCTTCAATAACATTCTATTCATTCTTTCCGCTACACCATTTTGTCGCAGAGTCCTAGGAATAGTCAACTATTTATCAATACCTTTCTCATAACACAACATCTCATATTGGTCAAAAATATATTTTCGTCCTTGGTCAGTTCACAAACTTTGACAGTTCTATCTAACTGATTTTTCATCAAATTTAAATGCAATCTAAAACAATCTAATACTTCATATTTATGAAAGATCGAATAGATATGACCAAAACAAGTTTAATGATCTATGAATGTTCTACAATATAAGGCACCATTTCTAACTCTTACAATCATTGGTCCACAGATATTAGAATGAATTAATTGTAATGGATTCTCAGCCTTAATTCTTTTTTCAAATAGTTTTTTAGTTGTTTTTCCGACTAGACAACTTTCACATATAGTCAAATTGATCTTATTGAGAAAAAAAAAAAAAAAATCCCTCTGTAGCCAATCTATTCATTTGATTCTGTCTAATATACTTTAGTCTAGCATGCCAAATATTAACATTAATATTGGTAACTTCAGTAAAAGTAACAAGTGAAAAACAATCATTGCACTAATAGTATTGTCAAATTCGACATTTAATACTATAAAACTATTCATCAGATATCCAGAACCAAAGAACGTTGAATTTAGACAAATCTTCAAATAGTTACTATAAAAAGTTAAATAATATCCTAAACCTAGAAGGACAATTATAAAGACAAATTCATTTAAATCTTTGGAGCATAGAGGATATCAAGGAGATACAACATTTTGGCCACCTCGCAAAGTCACATTATAGGTGCCAATTTCTCTCAAGTTGTTCCCATTATAGATTCATTTTGTTCCTCGATTGATTCGATGGTACTCTATAAGTGCTTCTTTGTCTCTAGCTATATAGTCTGTGGCTCTTGAGTCTTTTTTTTTTTTTTTTTTTTTTTTTTTTTTTTTGCTTAGTGTATTCACCAGTGAAGTGACCCATCTTGCTACAGTTGAAACTTTTCAACTTACTCTTGTCTTTCCTTATGCCACCATATTTACTTTTTTTTGTGCTTTTCGATCTCATCTTTGTTGGATTTGGGATACAATTTCCTTTCCTTCCAACTCTTATTTTTTACTCCTCTCTTGCGTTTAGAACTTAAATTCTTATGCATGCTGGACTCAACCAAATAAAGCTTATTCGAAGTATTGGCTACCTCTAGGCACACATTTTCAAGTTCAACATGACGTAAGATATCATCAAACGTTTTGATATTATTGTTGTGGCTCATGTTGATTTTTATATTTTACCAACTGTTTGGGAGAGACCGAATCATCGCCTGTATTTGCTGCTCATTAGTTAAGGTCTGGCCAACTAATTTCAACTCATGTATCATGTTTGATAATTCTCTCAGATATTACCTTATGTTGTGATCCTAGCGCTTCTGATAAATATCAAACTTGACCGTAAGTCTCCTCAATTTAATAGTTGATGACATATCATATTTGTCTATCAGAGCTAGCCAAATGTTTTGTGTGGTCTCATATTTTTCTTATGCACATATGTGATCATCAGCCTTACTAAATAACATCGTTACATGAACAATATTGTTCTTTATTTTACAGGTCTGATAAGCCTCAAAATTTTTCTTTGTTGAGCAAAAGTATTATGCTTGGATTTAACCATGGTGTGTTGGTTAGAATTTTGAGAGTCTCTTGCTCCTCTAGCATATATTAAAACTTACGGTGTCATATATGATAAACATCACCATTTAATTTGTCACTTGTATTTAGTTTAGCAATTATGTTTTTAAAGCATATGTCATTTCCCTAAATAACATTTATTTTACTTAGAGAATTATAATCTATATCTTTCTACGTCTATACTAGCACATTCATTATTCTTTCATTAAAATATTATAGTAACTATACACTCATAAATATAAACAAAGAATCTTTGAACAAGAATTGAAAAGGTAGTCAAGCTACCTATCATCATCTAATTTCCAAATATTCACTAAAGTATATATGTAAGTGTATTGTGCAAGACAGTCCTAATATCCTTCTCCATAAAAGTTTAGGATACCCACGATTTAAATAGCATCATTTGAGATTTTTATAACCTCGAACATCTCATCATCAGAATCTTTATGACTTCCAACATTTTATCTTCAGAGATTTTTATGATCTCAAGATTTTGCTACTCATATGAGATTTATTTAATTTTAAGGTTCTGGCCGGCAATTTGAGATTTCAATAATCTTCTCATTATCTTATAGGACAATGATTATAATCATATCATCAGATATCTCATCATTAAAAACAATTGACCTAGTCTGACAGAAATACATTTTGTATATATATGTAAAATCTAAAATATAAATTTATACATGCATAATAAATTTTAGATTAAATAAAATTTAATGTAAAAACTAAGGTATTTTAATTCAACTCCCCATAGAGTGAAATAAATAAATGGGATGAAAAGAGGAGGAAAAAAATAAAAAAAAAAATTCGATGGAAAAAGTCATCGGAATCCGTCGTCGGTGGTTGGGTATGGTGGTCACGTGCCAGGAACGCCATACACTCGCATGTAGCTCGTTCACGCATCGCCACTTGGCTCCACGCACCTCCTGTACAGGCATTGATGTCAGTGTGACACATATCACACTCGGAGCGAGACACATGTCAGAAAGTACATGTGTCGTGTGCACCCTTGGCCAGGTGTTGCATTGCAATATGCCACGCGTCCTTCATCAATTAACCAAGTAACACGTGTCGTGCATGCAATGGACCACGTGGCAAGTTAAGAGATTGGCATGTGTCACATCTTCTGCTTACCATATGGCTCGCTCAACCATCCACGCTATGTCATGTGTCATTTGCGTGTCGCTTGCATGGCACATATGTGCACAGTGCTATGCCGCCCTGGTTGTCACGTGCTACAGTGGTAGGTGTAATGCACGCGCCTATTTCCAACGTGCTATGTCGACCAAACTGATGTCGAATTGTTTATAATTTTATTCTCTTTTGATTTATGCCCTTAGTTTGCAATTTTGGGTTTGGATGAATCACACTTTCTTTGAATAAGAGTGTCCTAATGTGTTCTTATTGTTCTTCAACACCTTTGGTTATCAAACTATTTTTTCAGATTTTATTCTTTATATTTTCATTCAAATATGTTTTTCTCCTTCGATTCTTATCCAAATCTAGCTTATAATATATCATTGGAAAGCTCTTTTTGAGCCCTATCTAATGGTATAACAATCATACGAAGAAGAAAAAATTAAAATCCATAAATTCCTAAGAACATATTTGAGTTTCATACATCTATTTCTTAGGTTCTCAATATGAAAAAAATTAAGTTTCATGACAATTTAATCATGTAATCACAATTATAAACCAGCAAACAATTCAAACCTAGCCCTGATGCCAATGAAAGAATTTAAAGCAATATATAAAATTTTATATAAAACAGTAAAACGGAACTGAAAGTGTACCCATTTCTGCACAATAGAAATTCTTCTAGATCTTTGGATTGTTCAATTGGTCGGAGTTTGACCATCAATTATGAGAGCAAACTCTTAAATCACGATGTAAGAGCCTTGTCATATTTTCTCTCTATTATTGTTCTTCTCTATGTGTTTTCATATATGTTGTAAAAGTAATTTCTCATCATCCCTTTACAAAATGAAATCAATCATGTATTTATAGGGGTGGTGGTTATTTTCTGATAACCGCCAACAATTACTTGTTCTTATTCAAATTTATTTTATTTTGATTGCATTATGGATTTGGGTCATTTTGGGTGGACTCGACCCAACAGGCTAGTAACCCAACAATTATTTAGAACAATTCAATAAAAACAACCTGTCCAGTCTGTCAATTCCCGCTAATAGTAAGAGCTTTGGAATAGGAGATGACAGAAATTTCTCTAAAAGGCTTTCACACTTGCAAGATTAAAAACTAATTTAGTAAGGCCATGAGTTTACACAATTAAAGAATTACTGAAACTATAAATGTCTCTATATAAACTGAAATCAGCATAAATTTTTACCACGGTCTATCGTCAAGTATCAAATATCATGCGATAAAAGAATTGAGATACAAGCTAAGGATAAGGTTTCAAAAATGTCGAAGAGGTATAGTCAACCAAGCCAAAATCCTTAAGAATCGGACTTGGCTACTCAAGGTGTTTCCTCATTACACCAATTCACCAAATCCAATACCACGTTCTGGATAATATAAAAAAGAAGTAAAAATCATAGGAAATTGATTGCAGTATTATAAGAAGAAGAAATCACTCGACATAAGGCTGACAACTTAAGTAGCATCTATGTAGACTAGCTAATATAAATCTATAATGTTGTTAAGTTCAAAGATGTCCTAGTAGGAAAATAAGGGAAATTCTTCAGCATATTTAGAGCCAAACAAATGAGGTAATGGCACAAAAAATGCTACACCCTAAGAAAACAGGAAAAAGTTACAAGACAGAGTGATTAGTGGTCTTGTTGGACAACATGCATGGTTGCAATGCAACTCCAACTAGAATTGTAGCCTACCTCTCTAACTCAATTTCTCAGCTGTGTCGGGATTAATAAATCCTATGCCCATGTTCAAGATCAATATACCAACAAATGGATGAGAAATTGTAGATGCAATTACCAAACAAGAGAAAAACATGAGCAATTATTTCATTGTAAGTAAGCGACATAAAACACAACTACAAATATGCCAAAAGAATTGGTTTCAGTTGTATTAACCTAAACAATCCTAATCGTAAGACTGTATTTTTTAATGTGTACATTAATAACAATCATACCAGCCTTTCCAATATTGTTCAATTTCTTCTAGTTGTGATTGGTAAACATAATTGCAACACAAATTTAGAATTATGGATATTAAGAAGTTGTCTTGAAATTTACACAATGACAATATGTAGTGAGCATGAGAGAAGCACTTACCGATTCTTTGATTCATCGAACTTTAGTGTGGAATGGATGGATATACGAGCTGAATCAATATTTCTCAAAGAACCCCCTTTGACACTCCACTCATTCTGTGCAATTTTCAGATTAACCATGACAGTCAAACTTCAATAACAATTAATAACCATTAGCTTAAATTAAGAAAATAACATTCCAGCTTAGCACTGCTCTCTGAAAAAAGATTGGTTCACGACATGGTAAATTAGATTGACTAATGTGCAACTTGCCTCTCTAGTATCAAGAATGATCAATAGTACAGTTAGTTTCATACATTTCAATTAGTTAGTTAAATAAACAAAAAATTCTCATTTGGTTCTCACAAAAAGGATAGAGAAAGATGATTGTAATATAGACTAATAATTGATAACACTAAATTGACTTCTGTGATAAATTTACTTCAGTGGTAACCCAATTAAAATGATGAAGACTTTGCAATTGTTTTTACCGCTTTCTCAATGCTTGAAAAATGTTGCAATCTGCTTGATAGGATTTTCTGCATGTGAATCACTGAAACCATAGCTGTTCCCTGAAACAATCTATATGGCTTCAATATGCAATTTGGCTACAAATAGTCCCAGAAAATGACAACGAAGTTATTATGTAAAAGCAAACTTCAACAACATCCACAACAAGCCCAGCCAAGCTATGTAACGATTTCTTGGCAGCAACCTGCACAGCAACTACGCCTCCGATGCTGCACAATAATGGTAAGGAACTATTGAGTTGCTGGCGTAATCTTCACTTTTTTTTTTTTTTAAGGTAGGCGTAATCTTATCTTGATGTACAAACAGATAACATACTTTACACTCCTACGAAACCATTGTGGCGGCAGAATGGACATCTGCCTTGAGTATAATCGTCTAGAATCAACAACCAAATAGATCTCAATCTGTTGTATGCCGATCTGTGGGATATCCTCCAGTATATCTTTATTATTTATTTATGTTACCCACATATTCATTCAATTTTTGCGTTACGTGAGGAGTGAAATTATTAAATAACATGCAAAAATAAAGTGATATAATATAATTTAATTTGGGCTAGCAACTCACTAACAGAAAATAAAAAGAAGGAAGAAAGCTCTGCAATGAACAAAGCACACAAAATGAATATCTACACGTGTTAGCACTTTGTTTCGGCCTCTTGACAATACATTACTGTTAAAGTATATCACAATTAAATAACTTATCAAAGGAACGGCACCCGTGGCCGACAAGCGTAATTGCAAGAGGCCCAACGTTGTTGATTTTTTGACTCAAACCAACCCAACTGCTTCGATTTTCGTCGTTGTCTTCATCGAACGACGTGAATTGGGCCAAGAAATGGGTTCATTATTAAATGGGCCTGGGCCTGATAATAGGCTTATTGTCATAATTATGGGCCTCTCTACCCCTAGTGGAGGCCCAACGTTGAAATTCAATAAGAGTGGCGATATTGACAACCCCGAAATACTGTATGTGCACCCTCTTTGCATGATTACCTCCGTTAATTTTATTTTAAAATATTAAAAATTTGTTATCAAACCTCTTAAATTACTAACATATCCTTTCTCTTCTTCCCAGTCTGCGCCACTGATGCTCTCCAAGCCAGTGTATATCATTGATTATACAGGCCTGACAGTGCATCATGTTGGTTCAAAAACAGCCGCACCAGTCATGCTCAAACGCACACCAGACTGAGACTGGTTCAAAATCTGTCAAAACAGCCGCGTCGACAGTCCAGAATTTCAGTCCTTGTAGCGTCCGCCTTGGTTGCACATCTAATGCGCACGGTCAGATCGATAGAATCTTTTCTCAAACCGATTCCGTATTCAATCGCAACAAATTTTTAACCCCATTCCGCATCAATCTTCCGAAAATTCAACACTTTAAGTCTATGAATTACAACGAAAAAAATTGCAGAGGTTTATTAAAACAACATTTTTATGAATTCTCTGTTCAGGGTTTCCGAATTTTTTACCAACCTTGAAATTTCAAAGGTTAAAAGCGATGTGACTGATATTTTGTTTTTATGTTTATGTTTGTCTGTGTTGACTTGTCAAATTCATGTGTGTCAAAAAATATATGATGGCATTGCTGTATGCTGTGGAATGATAAAATAAGAGAAGGTAAAGGATTCTCATTTCTTTGCTTCATTTAACCATGTCAACGTTAGGATTTGGTCGAATGAGAGATTCAACACCCAATACCCACAATCAGAGAGTAACAAAATAGATCAAAGAGAAAGGAGAGGAGGAAGAACAAGAGTTTTTATGTGGTTTGATCGGAATGATGCCTACGTCCACGGTTGTGTTCTTTGTTAATTTTTTGACAGAGTCACAATCTATTATTTAGTTTTTCTCCCAAGTCTTTTTTGTTGTTTGATACAAAAAATTTCACCCTTATTTATAGTGTGGGGTTTTATAAGTTGAGTATAATATACGTTAAGATGTAATTATTACATTTAACTGCTTGTACATAACATTGATTACTCTTTCACGATAATTATTATATTAACTACTCCTCTAAATCCGGGATTGTGTGGATTTTATTGGCACGAGATCGGGAAACCTGAGGCCTTCTCAGATCTGATTACTACTAGCTTTTAAAGGATTGCCTAGCGCGAGCTTGACGAGCTGATATATTGCTTTTCGCAAGCTGAAGATGAATCAAGGCAGCTTTGATCTGAGACACGAGCTGAATTAGCGAGCTCAATACTGCGACCTGAGCTCTGAGCTTCCTGGGCTTCTTACCATTAGGCCCATCCATTAGGCTTTCAGCAAGCCTTATTGAGCTGCTCAAGCTGCGAGCTGGAGTTTACTTTTGGTGATCTCGAGCTGAACATAGGTCGAGCTGGATTGTGACTTGACCAGCAATCTAACTGCTCCTACGAACTGAGAGCTTGCTTCTGCGAGCTAGGTTTTGGCGAACTGGACCTTTGTTTATTGAGCTAATCAGTTGCATTAATTCTTTGGGTTTTCACCAGCCCACTTACTTGGTCCCAAATGTACTCACAACAAACCATTAATATTCTGGTGATGAGTTTTTGCCCATTATTCTTGGTGATGACACTGGTGAGTTATTTCAGTCTAGTTCATAAAAAACTCAGTATGTCCAAAGACTCATCACCAAGCCCCTTTTTGATTGCCCATCATAATATTAAGCCATGTTATGCAATCAAAAAATGATGATATTATGACATTATAATGTTATGCAATCAAAAATTGATGAGTTTTCCATTATATCACCGCATACCAATAACGTTATTCAGTTTAGTTCATCTCAATTTTTCAATTTTTCCTTATCATTCTTGGTGATGACTTTTTACCCATTTAAGAAGAAGGACAATGTTGGAATTTTAAAAATAATTATATCTTGGGGTGTACACAGTTTTAGAGGGATGGAAACATCATCGCTCACTCAACAAACAGTAGCATATTTTCTTTTTTATTTGAAATTCAATATACAGTAGCGGATGTTGATGGCCATGAATTTGTGTGGGATATTATAATTTTATTATTATACTAATTCTGTAAGATAAGTTTATTATCATAAAGGAGGTTACAAACACATATATATATATATATATGTGTGTGTGTGTGTGAGAGAACGCGAGTATAATAATAATAAATTACTGGAGATTAAAACATCGGAGAAATAATAAGAAAAATAATGTATACAAAAAATTTATGTGGTATGGTTTTGTGATCTACATCCATAGAGGATGATAAGAGAATAAAATTTACTAATAAAACAAAGTTTGTAGGAATTGGAGTTGGAAACTCCTAAATCCAAAGACCCAATACATCCATATTTTACTCTTACATACAAAGAAAAATTTAGAATGATATTCTAATTAATTGTCACTTTCACTCAGTTCTACTTTGCTAGGCTGCATGACCTTTTTAAAGCAATGAATATGGACTCAGGAGCCACAAGTTGGCAGCCCCACTCTAGGCACAGCTCACAATATAGCTCTCAATAAGTTTCAATCTTTCTATTGATTAATGAGCAATTTGACAAAGCAAAATATTTTTTGTCGATTGTACTTGCACAAAATCTCCACTGCCAACAAATTGCATGCATTCATTTATGAGGCTGAGTTGTAGTAGAAACAAGGCATACTCCTTCAACATTTACGTCTATGCAGCTCACATTTCCAATTCTAGCATGAAGATCATGGGAAAAGCAGAGTCAATAGAAAGATTGACTATATTTCTTTTCCAATAAAATAACAAAGAAAAGATAAAGATCTTATATTTTCATTGACAATATGAGAATTTGAAGATACTACATATCAGAAAAATTATATATGCAGGTACATCATCAATCCAGTAAAGAAAACTCTATCATGTGCATTGTTTTGCACAACCAAACCTTAGCTTCAAGCAACAGCAGTAGCACCAAATTGTCAAGACACCAAACTAGAACAAAAAATGAATGAGTATGTCAATCTAGCTAGTCTATTAAAAGCAGATCACGTTGTATACCTGTCAATAGAGAATGACAGTCGCCACAACAAATATTCTACATAACCACACCATTAACAACCAATAAATTATGAAACATAATTTAATGGAAAAGCTAACTGTACCTAAAAAGAAGACAAGAAGAGAGTTAATATGAGAAACTTAAACAGTGAGACAATGTCCACAAAACTTACTTGAGAAGATTTTCTTCTATTTGCAGGCTGTCAAGCACTCAATAGTAGAATTATGAATTAGTTCCAAGTAAGCAATGTAGTCTGTTCAAGGAAGAAGGAATTGAGATGCATATATATAGACCATGTAATTCTATATTAATTATATGATGACTATAAAAATTAAAAATAACTTTTGTGATAAGAAAACAAAACATAACATATTTACCCTTTAATTCATATAATAAATATTCTATAAGATAAGGTTTACCTATCTGCATAAAGCAAACGAAAATCGAGAATCGAGAACTGCTTATGCACTGTATTTGGCTACATTGTCTTCCATTTTCAATTTACCTTCTTTTAGAAGTAGAATCAGTAGAAAAAGATCTTCTGGTGCCCAACAAAATCACTAGAAGGAAGACTGAGGGAAAAAAAAAAAATAACTCTTCAATCTTCAATGTCTACTGTTTTCTAAATAACATCAAAATATTTGAATGTTGCTGACAAATCTTACAACTGAATTCTTATTTGTTTTAAAATTAACTTAAATTGAAACACCAACCAGTTAGTAATGCTAATTGCCAGCTGAAGGCAAGAAATTTGAGCATAAGTCAGAATCGTCTCGAAGTACTACGACATCCATACAGTATCCTTAAAAAAACATGTGATCAGAAGTTTGATTGCATTAAAATATTAAACTTTATCATTTGGGAATAAACTAAAAATAGTATTATCAAACATTGCATAAAACAAAGGAACAGTTACCATATATATAAATGGAAGAATCCAAGGCAGAGCAGGAAAATTACCATTGTATTTCATTTTTCTTTGAAGTCACATTTTCTCACTTGAAAGCAAGACCTTGCCCAAGATACATTGGATGGAAAAATTTGGAGTCAAATTATATTGAAATAATTTATCACCGATTATATAAATCGAATATAGTATGAATGTATTCTTTATTGCCAATAAAACAAACAATTATAGAGAGACCTCTATAATCATTTAAATACACTGCTTTTTTCTTTTCACTGCCACCAAACAGGATATAAAAACAATAAAAGTTCTACTCATATGACACTGCAGAGTCCTGCCTTTAGAATAATTTTGTACTCTACCCTCAAAGTAAATGACCTTTTAATAAACTAGTATATAGGCAAGACATGACCATCCTACATTTTAAAAAAATCCTATTATAAAACATTTGACTATGTATGGTTTGAACAAATAAAGTGCAAGGCTTAGTTCAATAGTGTGCAACACTCACCTGACAGCATTGAAAGAAACTCTTTAATTTACAATGCCTTTTGAGCCTTGATGATATATTTGCATGACCTCTGAGGCCGTATTTGGTTCCCGGAAAAGAAACCATATGGGAGTGGAATCCTTGCAGAAACGAAATGTCTGTAGATCAATCATCAACCCTGGAAAGGAACCACAATGATCAATTTTTAAGCTTCCAACAGCACAAGCAACTTAACCAACACCATAGAAGACCGAAAACCAGGGCATAAAAGATATAACCCAGCCTGAAAATCAGGTAACTATATAAATCTTTCCGCATATATTGATAGTTGTCACAACAAAACCTCCACTATATAACCACCACACCAAACAGATTCAAAGGACGGCATCAGCAACCAATAAAATAGCATAAATGGTCCAGCTCAACAGAGTTTTTAATAGAAACATCATATAACAAAGAACAACTTACATGACTTACTTTGGACTTGGGAGGATTTTCATCTGCTGTTAGCAGGCCCTAGATGAAATCTGTTCAAACAATGCAACCTGTTCAAGGAAGAAACAAATGAGCCCCAAAAGCACATATTAGGTAATTTTTTCATTGTGACAATAAACAAAAAGGATGGAACTTCACCAAGTCACATAACAATGCTACTGTGATGCAGACCGTATCTGAGCAAGCTGAAGCTATTGCTTCTTATCATCAAGGAAGAGCTGGAGCTACTGCAACGGATCAAGAGACAATTACTCAAGATTCAACTGACTTAGATGAAATGGTAATAGATTGTAATAGTCAACAGCTCAACCTCCAATGTGCTCTAATCACAGAGGTATGATGAAGCAATTAAGTTATAATAAGAATCATCTTTTTCAAGATCTTGAAAAGCTCCTGGATCCTTTTGACATGTTTACAAACACTTCCATATTACCATAAAAAATTGAGACCTTGGTTGTGGAAGCAGGATATGTTTATGAACTAAATACAACTAGATTTCCTCCAATTTCTATCAGCAGCTTACTTTTCTAATTCAAGCATGAAAAATTATGGGAACATAGTCAACAGAAAACGTTTCTATTCTTGCCTAACAAGATGATAGGAAAATCTGATCACTGAGCAAAATATTAAAAGTAACAACCAACTAATTTTGAATATTATTTTTCATTGACATGAATCTCTTATCAACCACTCTATTTCCACTTCCTAAAATACTTCATTTTCTCACTTTATGACAATATTCTAACATGCTTTATTTACATATGAAACAGTTTTACCAATTATAATATTTGATTACTCTCTATGGTTCTGCCTAAAATACTTCATTTAATCAATTCATGGGAATGCAAAAAATGTTGAAAAATACTACCATATATATCTAGAAGAATGAGAATTTACAAAAAAAAAAAAAACAAGTCAAAGAAACAAAAATAAAATATTTAAATTGAATTCAATAATGCATATCATCCCAAATCCATAAGAAATTTGACAAAAGCAACGCATCACAATGATTATAATAACAGACTTGGACTTATTAAGTTACTTACCCAGTAGATTTAGTGTATGAAATGTCGGGTGAACATTATTCTGAGCAGCTCCAGCTATAGGAACAAACAGTTGAAGTCGAAATATGCAACAACAGATACGTGTAACCCTTTATTGTTTATAAGAAGTTTGGATTAGGTTAGCTGCAAGTTCTCTTTGGATGTGGTTCAATTACATCCTCATTAGATTTACCACTTGTCTCGGACTTATCCAAGAATTTCCTGATTTTGCCTTGTTCTTTAGAAGACGTTTCCCCAAAATCTTTATCGGCAGCACCACAAGTCTCATTAGCAATGTTGGGTAGGGTTATGTTGTGCCTCTCATATATTAGGCATACCCCACAATATTTCACTCTGCAATGAGAAGAGTACCCTTGCAGGTGGAACTCAAATAAATAATTTGTGCACGTACCACATAGCTGAAGAACTGAAGCATTAGTGTACCATAAAGCAACATGATCTGTTAATGTTTCATTTGAACATCTAACTATCATGCAATTATTCATAGCACCGTCTCTAGTCCAACAACTAAGACTCTTACAATGGCAATGGTGCTGATAACTGATGCCCAACATATAATCATAACCTTCAATAACAGCATATGGAGCAAATCCAATGAGACGACCATTGACACCATCATGGCCTGACATTTGAATATTTATCGAAGATCCATCAGTTTGACTTTGACAATTGAACCAACCTGGAACTTCACTTCCCGTGTACACAAATTTAAGATTGACAGCTTGAGTTCCACATCCCTGGAACATGAAAATCATCAATTTTTTGAATGAGAGAGATGGAGAAAGAGAGTGTGTGATGGATTTAACAGTCATTACCTTTGTTGTCATATCCCTATGCTGGTTTATTTGGAGTTCCATAATGTTGATAATTGCCGTCTTATTAAGTTTCAGACAATTAGTGAAGTCTAGTTTGCATTTATCAAGTCTCCAACTAGGAGGTTTAGTTGTTACCGATTCTCCACAGTTTGAGAGATCAGTCACCAAGTTCCCATGCAAATTTTCCAATTTTGTGCAATAGGCAAGATTGAGACTATGCAGAGATGTCAAATTATAGATGCTAATCGGAAGCATCTCAAGGTTTTTGCATCCACACAAATCCAACCTTTCAAGCCTACTAAGATTTTCAATCGAATGGTGCAGCCCCTTAATTGCTGTTCCATATAAATTAAGAACTTCCAAACTTCCCATTGTATCCAAGATTTCTGGAAAACTCTCAAATGCAGAGCAATTAATAATATCTAGCTCCTTAAGAGCTTTCAACTCGCAAATGCTGGATGAAGTACGTTTGGGCCTTTTGCAGCCTCTAAGTTTTATCATCTCAAGCAATGGGGCATCTGAGAGTTCTAGGAACTCAGTGAGGCTGTCGCAATCAGAGATTTGAACAGATATAAGAGACGGAAAATGAATATTTTTTTCAAAGCTTTGAAGGTTTTTGCAATTAACCACTTCCAACTTACGAAGCTTGTTGAAAACTCGATCAACAGGTGAGGAAAACTCAAGCAAGGCATGGCATCCGTGAAGATGTATCTCCTCAAGCAATGGGGCATTAAAGAGGTCAGAGATCCTAGTGAGTTTGTAGCAATTTGAGAGATAAAGACATGTAAGAGACGAAAAATGATTATGTGAGGTGGAACCAAGAAAGCTGTCGCAACAAAACATTTGTATCTTCTCAAGTAGTGGGGCGTCTAAGCCGTCTAAGACCTTAAGATATGGACAGAAGTCAAGAATAATCCACTTCAATTTTGGGGCACACTGCAACAAGAAAACACAGTAAAATTATTATAATAAATAAATAATTATTTGTGAATTAAAGAATATTTAAAAGGAATAAAACATGAGCTTAAAATGTTAAACCTACCGTATTCTTCTCCCAAAGCTCTTCAATATTGCTATAACTCAGATTAAGTTCAACAAGGTAATTTGGATTAAAATTTGATGGCAGTGCTTTCAAAGGGTACCCAACCCAGTAAAGAGACCTCAGCTTATTAGAAAGATAACTTATACCATTTGGAAAATGCAATTTAAAGCTATATTGCTCGAATTTCTGATACCAGACAGTAAAATCATGGAATTCGAGAAACATAAGATTTTTCATTTTCTCAAAGGCTTGAGAACTCAAATGTTCCTCATTCATTTGGGACATATCTAAAGATATTCCTCTTATTGCATTAGTCCCCTAAAATAAATAAATAAATAAGAGTTAATATATATCATAAAATGAAAGAAGACATCATAACGATTTTATAAAACTTTTGAAGTGGACAAAATTCTTATACAAGACATCTAGATATTTCTTTAGAAACTTAAATTCAAGAAGTTTTACAACTTATACAAGCATGTTTAACCGACTTTTTGAAGCCTATAAGAACTTTGCTTCATTTCATATTCAAATATTAAGCTTAAGGGTGTGTGTGAGCAAGAACATAGAACAAGTAGAGGTGCAATGAATGAATGACTGAATTGTGAATGATTTATTAGGGTGGTTAAAAGTGAGTCTAGTAAAGATGAGACCTCATATATACATTCTTTATTTTGGGCATATGTAGGAATATCCAATCATCTTAACCAATCCCTAACATCCAATAACATAGTATAAGACAACATAAAATTCAAAGAGATAACTTGAAATTATTAATGAATCTTTTAAGTAGCCAAAATCTTTGCCAAATGCATTCTATTAATAACAACACTCCTTTTACAAACAATTCAGCAATCTACCACCAAAGAGATCATAGACGAAATCGAGCTGCAATAAATATTCAAGAATGTTCAAACTTCTTACAGATTGGTTATTCTGCACTGGTTTCATTTTTAGCACTTGAGTGGAAGGCACGTATTATGAGTACTGAAGATCTATAGATATATAAGTAACATAGTAGTAATAGTGTAGTGTGACAATGTGAGTCAAATATAAGAGAGAGCACAGAAGAAGTCTAAGTGCAGTGAGTGAATGATTTGTGTAAAGGTGAGTGGAAAGTGAGTTTAGTAACACAAATCACAACTAATGTACCATTCTACAGTTTCATGAAATTTAGAGGGACATCTAGTTATAAAGGCAATACAAAATGATTAGAGACTCACATCACCATTCCTTAGTGTGTCAAGAACATCCTCTTGTGTCCACAACCTGCTACGATTGCTTGGATTATTGGGATCCTCTGTACGAAAATTTCCATACCCATTTCTTGTAGCAAATCATGCATTTGTATGGTTTTATAGTTTGATATTGTTATAAGTGACCTGTCAGAAAGGACTTTCAACGACTGGAAACAATTATCTAATATTTTTGTAACATCGTCCTTCTTTTGCCCTTTAAAAACACATGCAATATCAAGAAATGTTTGCTTATCTTCACCTCTCAATCCATCATAACTAATTTGCAACACTTCGAAAATTGTTGGACTTGTCATTAATCTACTTAATGCACTTTGCCACTCTAGTTTGTTCGATGTTAATAATGATGAACTGATCACCTTAAGGCCCAACGGATTGCCTTTGATAGACTGTACTATCTTATGTGAGAATCCCAAACAATCTTCAGTGGGTTGGGCATATTTATGAAAGAGTTGGAAAGCTTCAGGATAGGACAATCCCTTAACCTCATATATGTAATCATTCTTCACTCGACAATTATGAAGTATGTGCCTATTTCTAGTTGTTATTACAATTCTACTTCCTGAGCCTAACCAATCAAGACCTCCAGCTAACTTTTGTAATTTTAAAAAATCATCCACATCATCAAGAACAATGAATACTTTTTTCCTACGGAGCATTCTCTTGATATGTTCAGGAAGAGTTAGACTATCGTTTAATTTTATGTCTCGATCATTAAATACATCTGAAAGAACTTTTTGTTGTAGCACACTAACTAATTCTCCACATTGTCCCAGTCTTTTTCTAACATTAATAAAACACTTACCATATTCACCATAAGAAATTTGATGAAAAATGGCATCGGCAATAGTTGTTTTACCGATACCACCCATACCCCAAATCCCAATAATTCGAACATCAGTCTTATCAAGACATAATAATGACATGACTAGCTTAAGTCGCTCCTCAATTCCAAACAGTTGTTCTTTAAAATCATATGGGGACAGTTTATATGCCCTCATCAATTTTTCCCATATATCTTCGACAATTTTATCAATGAATTCAGACTCAGGTCTGCAAAATGAAAATGCCAAACAGTTATATAAGCGTAAATGACCACAACAAAAGCATACTAAAGTAACTAAAATATATTGTGCTTTTTACCAGCATCATATGGTTTCAGTTTAATATGGAACAAACTCCAAAAAAATTTTAGTTGATGCTAAATATGATCATACACAAATTATGCACAGGTAATCTAAAGCACATCAACCACATCAACTATAATAGGCAATTGTTAGAAAAGGACGGGTCCATTTATAGAAGTATTACTTGACAAAAAATCATATTTAAAACAATCGGTCTCCCTTTTCGAAAGGAAACGAGAAGTAACACGAAAAATAAAAAAATGAATTTAGATCCGTTCCTTCAAAAAAGAATGGGTATTTTTTAAATATTATTCAGGATGGGATAATTATAACATAAATATTATTAAACTGAATAAACTTAAAAACTGATATTTATTTATTTTGAACAAAATCAGGACTTTCGATTTATAAATGGATAAGATAAAATAAAGTGGGAGTTAGATGTACCCATTTTCATAGGACCATCCTTTAACATGGGATGCCTCCTCCAAAGCTTGTCTCCATTTTTGCATATCTTCGTCAAATTCTTGTTTATGCTTCTCAACATCGGCGGAATCAAGCTGCTCCTTTTCCAACTTTTAGTCAAATCTTTCCTTAAGCTTATCAAAACCAATCATGAAACTCCCTTTCAGGTCACCTACATCGGATACAAAAACTTTGTAGAAAACGGGTATGACGGTTTTTGCACTCTTCATAATCTCTACAAGCTCACGCAAGCACCATTTGGATGAAGCATATTCTTTGGAAAAAATGACCACCGAAATCATCGAATCTCTTATTGCTTTTAAAAGCTCAGGCCCAATTACATCCCCTTTTGGGATTCCGTGATCATCCATGAAGGTTCCAATTGACTTGGCACGTAAAGCTTTATAGAGATAACTGGTAAAACCATCACGGGTACCTACACCTCCAAAATTGAGGAAAACTTCATATTTTTTTTTCAATGGCGGAAGGATTTGATTGTGAGATGCCCATGGTGAAGCAAAAGGTTACAAACAGATTTTTGAAAGTAGAATGGATGCTAACACCAAAAAAATAATAATTAAGAGAGTTGATGATCAGGCTAGGCTGAGAATGAGATACGTGTGACTGAAATGTGAGAGCAGACAAGCGAAATCAAGTTGGTAGATGAAAGTGGCAAAAGAAATTTCAGAGAAGATGGAAATGGATGTAAATTAACACTAAAAAAAAAAAAAAAAAAAAAAAGGAGAGAAATGATGAATGAGCGGAAGTCAGATCTACGGGAGGTGTGAAAAGAGAAAAGTGAGAACAAAAGGCGGTGGTCATGAAAGTCCTCAGTCACACGGCTTTGTCATGTGCTGTACACAACTTAATCATCTGCTGTCCGCAACATTTAGTTCATACCTTAGTCCACTTAAGGTATTGTTTATTTTTATTTATTAAAGATACAACATATGATCTAATCATTTAAATTGAGAATTATCTAAGAGTATCAACCTCATCATGCATATTAAAGAGTATTCTTTAAAATGATAAAAAAAAATCAATAAAAAAAATATATTTCTTCTTCCAATCATAATAAGATTTTAAATCACTGAACAAAAGAATTATAATTATTTTTGAAGACATAAAATATTGTGTATGAATGTATTAATATAAATTATATTTATTAAAATTTTGAATAATTTCTCTTTTAACACCACCAAATTAGTTGATTAAATAATTCGAATAATTAAAGTGAAAAAAAAAATTAGTGTGAGAGTATAGATAGAAAACCTAGGGATTATTTATATATTTTTCTTCCTTTGTTATCTTGCCATTGTCGTGATTGCCGGTACATAAAAAGAAGTGAGATTCAATTATGTCTCTTCTTTTTAATGATTGTCTCTTCCTTTTACGAGCCAAGGTAGGAAAGGTTGAATTATTGTGAAAGTATAGATATAAAAATTTAAAGATTATTTATATATTTTTCTTCCTCTCTTATCTTGTTGTGATTATTGCCACGTAAAAGAAGAGGGAATCAATTGTCTCTTCTATTTTTATGAGACGAGGTGGCGAAAAGTGAAAAGAAAATGAATAGATATGGGTTAAGGTATTGATTTATATTTGTTTTTCTATTTAAAATTTTTAAATTTAAATAATAAATTATTAAACTGTTGTTCTGATTTTTTTATAAATATTAATTTTTATTAAATTTAAAATAATTTATTATTACTTTAAGATATATTAATTTTTATTTATAACATTTTATATTTCAATTATTTTATTTTACATAAATAAAAAATATTTTTATAAAAAAACGACGAAAGATAAGTGTCTCTTCCATCACCATGAATTGATGAGAGGATCATTGACCTTTTTTTACACCAACGATTAAGGCCGACAACCTCTGTCTTTAGGATTAAGGGAGGTTGATGACCTCCTACTATTTGAATGGAGGTTGCCTCCTCCTCCTTCATCAAATGATTGAAGGAAGCCGACCGACCTCCTTCGGTTCTAAATGGTGGCTGGCAACCACTACCATGGGTCTTAGGTTTAGGTTTTCTTAGTTAGGATTATGATTAGGGTTAGGGTTTGATAAGAGTTAAGAACTCTTTTATTAAAATTTGCTTAGAATTGAGAATTTTTAATGTATATTTATTAATAATAGACTTTTTCACTAAGATATAAATAAGGGAATTTGACTCTTTTGAAAAAAAAAAATATATATTTTTAACTTAAATGAAGACAAAAGTAAAATAAATAAATAACTAAAATTGCTTAAATTACATATAATTATTAATTTTTTTTTAGTGTTACACCTCTCTTGTTCTCAGTCTGATCATCGAATTAGAATATTATTAAGCTAAATAAGTAATTTACTATCATTAAACTCTATTAGAGAGTAATTTGGAAAACTTTTTTTTTTATTCCTTCATAAATTGTACAGGGTTCTATTTTCTTCTTCTTCTTTTATTTTTTTATTTTTTATTTTTTATTTCTCCTTCCTCGATGTGACGTAGTCTTCAATCCACTTTCTTGCCTCCTTCCTCCATGTGACCAGCAATGACATCGTGGGTTGCACAAATTTGTCACGAAAGTGGATTGAAGACTTGCGGGTGGAAAGCTATAACATTTATCAATAAAAGATAAATAATCATAAATGAGTAGCAAACAATTATTCAAAATTTAATTATATATAATTTCTTTTAACAATATTAACTATTAGGGACAATTGTAAAATATAAGATATTCAAATTGGATTCCAATTTATTTACTTACATTTTATTTCTTTTTATCAAATTTTTTTATTAATCCATTTATTTTTAATTTGCCAATCAATTTTGTTTAATAAATTTATTTTTCTACACTAGCAACAATTAATCAAATAAAAAAGATGATATATTTGAATATAAAATATATCTTCACTGTAATCCAAAATTATATATATCTTCATTAAAAGTTTGATATGATAATATAATACTAAAATAAATAAGATTCAAAGCATCGCTATAATTAAAGTACATCCCAACTAGATTTACATCTAATTAACTACCTATTATTTATATTTTTCAAATTCTACATTAAATTGTGTGTGTGTGTGTGTTTTTTTTTTTTTTTTTTTTTGTAATTTTAACACTAAACAATACTAAATTTTACTATACACAAAGTATTAATTAAAAACTAAGTATTGAATGTTATATATATATATATATATCTTATATATAATTAAACTAAAACTTGAATTATAGAGATTAGAAAATAAAAAATTCAAATTTAATTCATTTAAGTGAAAAGTAAAATATTTTCACTTTTAGTTTGGTGATTTTAAGAGTTATATGGTTTGATTGAATATTTCTCTTGATTCTAAAAAGTCAAAGTTTCAAATCTCATCTTGATCCTATAACATAAGAGACAAGGTATGTGGTAAATTTATCTGAAGTGTCAATAGACTTTTCTCTTATAGTGGCAGTTGTAGTACATGCTTGTTCCTTGATTAGATTGGTAACAGATTTTTCTGAAAAAATAATAAAACTATAGAATAGTTTGTAAAAAGAAAAATGATTCATCTTGAATAGTTAATACTCAACTTGGCTTTGCCTAGTTGAAAGCTTGACTGACAAAATTTGTATCCATTACAAGAACCCTACAAACTTTCGTGCCTCTTTCCTAGGGCTGGGCAACATCATGTTCGGATCGCTTCCGATCGGATCCGATCCGGACATGGTAACTTCCCGGATCACCATTTTTGGATTCGAACATGATCCATTAAGGAGAAGGAACCGATCCGATCCGATCCGAATACCTAGTTTGCGGATCAGACCGGATCGAAACATCTACTTTCAATTTCAGCTTATGATAAGAAGATAAATAGAGATATCTTATTGGTGTACCTTCGTGAATTGTAATACATATCTCCCAAATTTTGTAAACATTCATACAAATTACTCAACATCAAACACGTGCAACATCTCCTTTGCCGACTACCAACATCAAACACTATCAACAACTATCCACCTAGAATAATAATAAAAATAAATAGGAGAATTGAACACTCAGTTTTCAAGGTCATTTTCAACAACAAGTCTTCTGAATTTCAATACGCTCATCTTTATATTAATGGAAATCATAGTTCAAATCCCACCAGCATCACTCTTTATACTTTTCTTCATCTATTCACAACAACAATAACATATATATATAATCAGCAAATGAAATATGTAACTCAACAACAGAACATAATAAACAAGCATAGAAATCACTAAAACACTAACACCCAATCATATAAATATCAAGTTAAAGCTGCAAATAGACTCACCAAGCTGCTGAGATGAGAGTGAAAGGAAGTGAGAGATGGATGTTAGGGTTAGCTTAAGTGGACTTTATATAGAGGCATATGAAATTACGTATGTATCATTGTTCACGAGTTCACGGATCGGATCGATTTTGGAAACCCCGATCCGATCCGATCCGTGAAACATGGTGTTTTCATAAGTGAGGATCCGAACACCTTACTTTTGAACATGTGATCCGATCCGAACACCCACGAATTGGACCGAATCAGGATATTCAGATCGGTTCCATGTTTTTGTGCCCACCCCTACTCTTTCCTGTAATTTCCAGAATCTGCTTTACATCGATAAGTTTCAATCCACTTTCCCGTCTCCTTCCTCCATGTGACTAGTTATGACAACGTGGGTCATCAATACACGCTTGTCAAGACGGTTGGTGAAAATATTCTTTAAATGGGCCAAGTGAATGTTTGCTTTTCGTCTTTTTCGTCTTTTGTTGTTTCTTCTCTAATGCTGATCAAGAGTGGGGAAAAGAAAAGTAGAAAGCGAGTAAATGCTTTTACTGTCCATTGTTTTTTCCTCCTTCAATTGGGTAAACTGAGCAGGTTTTTGTTTTAATATATATAAAAAAAAGTGAAAATTGTAAAAATACCCTTTTAAAAAGGGTAAAATTTGTTTTTACCCACTATTTTTAAAAAAATTATTTTTAACCCCTCAAACAAATATATTGCTTGATATACCAAAATTATCCAAAATACCCCTGGATATTTTTATAAAAAAACCCTGAACAGTTTAAAATTTACGAAAAATCAAATGGTGAAATTACGATTAAGCCCCCCAATATATATACCTCAAAACCGATGGACTACAGCCACAGTCCATTGATTTCTCACTCAAAACCAATCGGTTTTTGTGGAACCCGAACCCGATCGCGACCCGATCTTCCCCGCGACGTTTTCGACCATTACCGCGACGTTGTCGACCTTCCCCGAGCAGCTCCTACCGCCGGAGAACCTGCAGAAAGTGTGAAGGTTAGATTTTGATATGTTTATTGTATGTTTTGATTGAGATTTGGGATTTTGAAATGTGTGTTTGTGTTATGGATGTTAGTTTAGGATGATTAGGTTTAGAATAAGTTGGATTTAGTGTGTTTGGTCGTGTTTGTGTTGAAAATGGCCGATTCTGACGAGAGAAGAGTTGTCGGGATCGGATCGGTTTTTGAGATCGGTTTTCCACAATCGGTCATTTCGGTTTTCACCATCGGTTATTCATTTCGATTTTTCACGATCGGTTATTCATTTCGGTTTTCCACGATCGGTTTTCCATTATTAGTTTTCATTTCGGTAACAAATGAAAAACCGATCATGAAAAACCGATTACAGATAATCGATCGTGGAAAACCGAAATGAATAACCGATGGTGGAAAACCGATCTCAAAAATCGATCGTGGAAAACCTTAGTGAAAAACCGATGGATTTCATTAACCGGTTTTTCGGATGCCTTTAAAAACCAATCAATTTCATTAACCGGTTTTTCAGATGCCTTCAAAAATCGATTCAATTTAAAAACCGATTCTGCTACTGATGATTTCTTTACTGTTTTTCTTTCCTACAAATGGATTTCGACTATAAATATAGTTCACACACAATTGACAGACATACGAGCGGGAACACACACATTGGTCAAAGATTGGTTAATAAGATAATTGTCGTTATTAATAGAAGAAAGCTATACGATCGGTTCATAGCAGAATGTCCGTTCGGACATATTTTGAGGGTAACTAATCATACGTGTAACATCCCAAATTTTCTCTATTTAAGAGAAATAAAAATATATTAGGATGAATAGCATTTTTTGGATGAATAGTGATTTTTGGATGAATAGTGATTTTTGGATGAACAGTATTTTCGGATTGAATAGTATCTGTGTGAATAGTGAATTTTTCAGAAAGCGGACCTTGAAGTCGAAAAGCTCCGAAATAAATAATGGAGTCTAAGGAAACTGAAACGGATTAAAAATGAGTTCGTTTGAGGTAAAACGGAGCGATTTTCAGATCCGATCAGGAACCCGGAAAGATTTCAGAAAAATTCAAAAATTTAGGAAAGTGTCGGAATGAGTATTAAAATGCTCATGAAGCATTTTAGAAATCCAAAGGACACTTTCCAAGGTGATTCAGATGGAAATAAAATCAATTCAAAAATCACTGGAGACGATTTAGTGAATTTTCGGAGAGCTCAAAAAGAGCATAGAATGACTTTTAAGAGTAACTGAGATTACCAAGAGTATGTAGGCAGTCCGAATATAGGTCCCGGTGAATTTTGAAAGGATTTCGAGAAACTTCCAGAAAAACTGAATCCGAGTATCCTAGAAAAGTCAAATAAAAAGAGATAAGAAATGATAAACATGTGACATAAGGGAATTATAAATTGAGTATAAATTAAAAAGATAGTGTGGTAAATTTTAAGATTTAAATTGTAACTTTTAAGTGATAAAAAAAAAAAAAGATGTTAAAAATGACATGATTATATTTAATTGTAAAGTATTCTTACCAGGACATTTTGTAGCGCCCCAATCTAAGAGATTAATTGAAATTCAATTTTTTTTGTTATTAATTTAGTCCGATTTTAGTTTTAAAAGTACATAAGTTCGTGGATAAATATCCTATTGGAGGATATTTTTAAAAGAAATTAAGAAAATTGGATTAAAAAGTAAAAGGTTATAGGGGTTAAAATGAAATTTTACATGTGTTAAAAAAATCAACTGTTGCATCGATTTTTTTTAAATAAAATAATAATAATAATAATGATTGTGGGCCCCATTGAAGAAAAATAAATAATATATAATATATATATAATTAATTTGTGGTGGGATCGTGGGAGAAAATAAAAAATAAAAAATAAAAAAAATAAAAAAAAGGCAGCAAATGGCTGCCGTGTGATAAAAAAATATATATATATATATATGTGTGTGTGTGTGTGCGTGTCGGTTGAGAAAAGAAAGAAAGAAAAATAAAATAAAATAAGAAGTGACTGTGCATGAGGCGGTGGAGAGCGATGAGGTCGTGGTGTGTGTATATATATATAGTTTCTTAGAAGCAAAAACAAAAACAGAGGCCATTCGGCCAGCAGAAGCAGAAAAGAAAAAGGAAAAAAAAAATAGAGAGAAGGAGAAGTCGGGAAGAAGAAGAGAAAAAAAGAAAGAAGAAAATTTTTGGGTGCTCTATTTATTCAAATATGTAAGTTTATTTTTAATAGAATTTAGATTCCAGAAAATTAGTTTATTTTTCTGAGTTATCAATTAAATTTTATATGATTTTAAGGTGGATCTAGGATAATAAGAAAATCAAAGGAGTTATATAAGTGGATAAGTTGTAGAAAGCGTCCAAAAGGTTGGTGTACACTTATCTTAAAAACTCATTTTTATTAGTAAATGTTTTGATTTATTTTAGTATATGAGTTTATTATGTTTTAATTAAATAGATTTTATGAAAATGTGTGATTTATGTTATGAATGATTTTGTATAGTATTTGATAATTAAATTTGGAAAAGTTTGGGAAAAAGTATGTGTTTTTGTTCAATTTTTAATTAAATTGATTTCGTGACTATGTATGAATTTTAGTATAAATGATTTTGTGGCAATTTATGTGTAAGTGATATTATGATGAATTTTGTGGCATCGAATAATGAAAAATTTTGTGAAAGAAAAAGTATTGACCGAATGCGGAATTTAAAGGATTTGTGAAATTATTTTGATAATTTATTATCAAATGGTATTGAATTGTGATTTTTAATTACTTTCGAATGAAAATGAAAAAGAAACGGAATGAAACGAACATGTTAGTGCCTTGACCGAATGTATATCGGAAGAAGGGCACAATGACTTTGATGAGATTGATGAGTCACTTTTGAATGAAAAATGATGTGTTATGATGTTTTAAATAAATGAGAAATATATATATTTTGATTGAAAAAGTTTTCTGAGTTTTTCGAATGATAATTTTTGTTGAGAAAGGAAAATTGTGAAACATGAAATTTTTGATAATAAATGAAATTATAAGGGCCCGAGTAAACCTGAACATTTGTAGATGAGGATTGGTAGTTGGCATGCCAATAGGGTGATTATAGCAGTACTGCACCGATTTGCTTATATATGTTGATATGAAATTCATGGACCTTGAGAGGCACCGAGTGTCCGGTCCTAGAATTTTATGTGATATGTGAAACGTGCTCCGACGGGTAGTCACCGAGTGTCCGATGCCGAGGGATACGTGAAACCCGATTTCCAGTCCATGGTATCGTGTCAGTGTTTACAAAGGGCGCTGAATACTATTAAAGAAAAATCGTGCTGACATACTTGAAAATGAAAATAAATGTGTTTATGCGTGCAGTGAATGGAAATTTGAATTCTTTACAAATTTATTTATAAAAGTTCGAAAATTGTGAAATAATGATTTATCACTCGTATCTGAAAAAAATATATATATATATATATATTATATGAAAATCGTGTAACTATGTTGAAAAACGATTGTTATGAGTTTTATGTACGTAATTGTTAGTATATGCTTTCGTTGAGATTTGTTATAGAAATTGAAAGAAATTGTGTTGATATGGTTGAGAACGTCTTATATATATATATATGTGTGTGTGTGTGTGTGTGTGTGTGTGTGTGTTTGTGTTAATAAAGTAAATTCTTTACATATTATTTTAGTATTTTGAGAAAAACGTAAAAAGGTTGTGTTACCTTATGGTATTTGTGAAATGAGGAATTTAAAATGTTTGTTTTATATGTGCAATTCTTGATAAATTAACGTAATTGTGAATTTTAATAAAAGTTTGAGCATTTTAAAATTTGATTCTTAATATGCTTGAAAACAAATTTCATGTGTTTTATATATATATAATTATTAATAAATTGAGTTATTTATAAATTTTGATAAAAGCTTGAAACTTAGAAAAATTTTGTGTTACAATAACATAATTTTGATGAAATGATAAAAGCTTGAGATTTGAAATGGAATTTAGGTTTTATTTCGTTTCCTTATGAATATGTGAAAATAGTGAAATCTGGTTTTGTAAAGTTATATTTGGAAAATGATTTTGAGGCATTTTATATATATGCATTTACTAGTAAATTGATCTCTTTATGATTTATTATGAATATTTGATAACTGTAAAATTCTGCTTTAAAATCTTGTATCTTTGAAATTGATGAAATTTAAATTTAGTGTACACCCACTAAGTAGAAATACTTAGCGCGTTGGATTTTCCACGCGTAGGTTGAAATTTGGGCGCTGTAGATAGAGATAAACGAGAAGACAGTTGTCGCATTTCCTGTTAGTCACATCCATCCATATTTGGAAGTTTTACTTTTAGTATTGTATAGTGGTGTTGAAGTATATAGAAATGCATGTACATGTATATAGATTTACAAGATTTTATGAATAAGGATGTATATTAACGATAAAGAAAGGTTTGTGATGTGTAAAGTAATTTTGTAAAGAAAATTTTTATTTACTATTTAATTTGTAATTAATTTTGATGGATATGATTTTTATTAAATAATGTGTTATAAATGTTTGTGTGGTGAAGTGATTTTGAAGTCGGACGGAGGGTTTGAAACAAAAGTTGAGAGAATGAATGTTTGTAGAAGTGTTTGTTTTTGAAATTTACAGGCTTTATAATTTTGGATTTTTGAGAAAAACAAAGGAAACTCTGCCGGATTTTTGAGAAATTTTTTTTATATAGTGTATTTATGTAAAGTAATAACGAATACACCGATTAAGGTAGCATCCTCTGACTCGGGTTTCCATCCGAATGAGAATCGGGTAGAGGGTGTTACAATACGGCTGCTGGTTCTGTGATTTTGTGGGTGCTTGCTAGAGAGATAAATGTAGCGGATGCACGCCGTGATGAGAGGTGGTTTGAAATTGGGGAGAGAAGATATAAGTTTGGGAAACAAGAGTTTCTATTGGTGACCAGACTTCTTTTTAGGGGCATCGACCGTAAAATCTTCGAAATAGCTCCAAATGATCCAAACGGTCTCCTAGGGCGAATGTTTAATGGAGTGTCACCGGAGGTGAGGGAGTTGGTCACATTTTTTGAGGCAAGAAGTGATAGAGGGAAGGGAGACCATGCAGGGCAGGATCTGATAAATGATGAAGATCTTTTAAAGTTGGCGAATGTAGGGATTGCTTTCCATCTCTTTATGGGACTGGATGATAGAGCTAGCATTTATCCATTTATGTGGGTCCTCATTGAGAGTACAGAGAGATGGAAGACATTCCCTTGGGGCACATTATGCTATAGTGTCTTGTTACACTGTCTCGACAAGACACTTAATAAAGAGCGGGTCAGAAATCCACCAAAGACCATTAATATTTATGGCTATGTGTTAGCATTTCAGGTATAACTAATACTTTCAATATTTATTGCTTCCTTCTATTACATTAACTATATATGGTTATATGTATGTTTTAATCAATTTTGCATTATATATTATCTGACCATCACTAACTATATGTATGTTTTTTGTTTAATCATTGTTACATTATAGTGGTGGTTAGTGGAGTTGTTCCCAGTGTTACGGGAGAAGATATCAAAAAAGACCCGGAACCCGGAAAGCGATCTACCAAGATGTATGAGACGATCACTGAAGAGAACACTCACAAATATACACAGCCTAGATGATTTCTCCCCCGTAAGTGGCAAACATAACCTAAATTTGTGTCAATTATTTCTTTGTTATAACTATCGTTATTTATATTAAGTATATAATTGTAGTATAACTAAATATATTGATATAATGTAGATAGTTGGCATTCGGCAAATCTTGGAGCCTACTGACGCCGAGAGGGAGATGGATTATTGGAAATCGTTTAATCTGAATCATATAGTTCATGATGAAGTACATAAATATGGCGGCGAGGGGAGTGATGATAATGATGATGATGATGATGTTGACGATAATGATGGTGTAGGGGATGAGGCTGAGATAGAGGTTGATGATGAGGAGGTGGAGGGAGAGGATGATGATGAGGAGGTGGAGGGAGAAGATGATGATGAGAGGTGGAGGGAGAGGATGATGATGAGGTGGAGGGTGACGATCAGCCACTTAAAGACGTCTGAAGCGTGCAATCCGAATCAGAGGATACCTTATCAGAGTTTCGGACAAAGAAGACATATGATGTACAGTACGTAGATTATGAGGTACAAATATTCTATTTATATAATAAAATTATTCAATAAATTTCAATTGTAGTAAATGCAAAAGATATGAACATGTTATGTAGTAGTACGGAGTGTGAAAAAGAGACGGAGTCTCTAAATATGATAGACGAAGTGTAATTTGTTTAAATATGCAGGTTGTATTTTCTTGGATACTCAAAAAACAAGAGAGACTCTGTCAAATTTTTTTTTAAAATTAAGGGTAGTATGTAAAATGATATATATATTTATGATTCTATGAAACAGGTGAAACGGTTGTTTGAGTTTATTGTGGATTTACAGAAGACAACCCATAAGAAGTTAAGTAAAATGGATAGGAGGCAAAAGGCAACCTTTCAGATGGTAAGAGAGATAGATAGTAGGCTGAGACGGGTGGAAGAGCATTTACATATTCTCATGCCTCCGGCTGCTAGGCATGATCCAGATGACGACGATGACGATGATGATGATGATGGTGGGAGCTTTCACATGTATTACCCATCACCACCACCACCACCACATCAGGACGAGGGTGTCCGTCAGTTGCCTATTGATGTAGGCCAGTCAGCCATCCATGAGGAGGAGGAGGATGATCATCAGCCACCTCAGCAGTCACCCCATCAAGAGGAAGAGCAGGATGACCAATAGCCACCTCATCGATCACCCCATTAGGATGAGGAGTAGGGTGAGCAGCCACCACCTCATCGGTCACCCCAGCAGGAGGAGGAGCAGGGTGACCAGCAGCCACCTCAACAGTCACCCCAGCAGAAGGAGGAGCAAGGTGACCAACAGCCACCTCATCGGTCACCCCATCAGGAGGAGGAGCAGGGTGACTAGCAGCTACCTCAGTAGTCACCCCAACAAGAGGAGGAGCAGGGTGACCAACAGCCACCTCATCGGTCACCCCATCAGGAGGAGGAGTAGGGTGACCAGCAACCACCTCATCGGTCACCCCAGCAAGAGGAGGAGCAAGGTGACCAACAACCACTTCAGCAGTGGCTTGCGTACGGTCGTGGGCATATAGACGCAGCAATCCCGTGGTGGCGGGTTGATAGTGTAAGTGTAGTTCGAACGTTAATATTTATTATATGATTATCCCTTCTAGTCCTATAACACTAACGTTTTGAAATGCAGGTGTTGCTATCGTGTAGCTTGAATCAACAACACTGGGTCCTTTGTGAGGTGCGCATTAGAGAGCAAAGAATCATAATGTATGATCCCTTGGCAAATGTTGACATAGCCTATCGACGAGAGCCACTTGAGCCGCTGGTACGTTTGATGCCTATTTTGTTGCGGTTCGTGGGATTTTACGAGGAGACACAGGTAGCTATGCCACCCGTGGATGTTCGGTGGAAAGTTCAGCATCTTGAAAATCAGTTGTGCCCTAGCAACCTGATGGGTGAGTAAGTTTATAGGTTAATTAATATATATATATATTAATGATATTTAATTATCTTTATGTTAATATATTAACATAAACATAAATTAATATAATGTTAATATAATTATCTTAATGTATATAGTTTAACATTAATATAATTATATATTATATGTTATGATTAACATTAATATATAATTATAGCTTAATTATTATACATAGTTTATATATTATGATATTTAATTATGTTAATGTTAATATATATTTATATTATTATCTTAATGTATATAGTTTATATATTATGATATATACAGGACAAGCTGCGGAGCATATGTGGCCATGTACGTGCGCGACCTTATGCAACGGAGAACGAGTACATGGAAATCAAGAAAATGTGAGACCGTTGCAGATGCCATTGTACCGAGGGCCGAGATGGCCAGAGACATATATATGTGCTCAAAGCCGATGTATAAAGTTAATAATTTTAGAAAATGGTTTGTAGACAGTGATGGAGAAATTGTATATAAATAAATTTAATTATTCTTTTATTATTACTCATTATTTATTTGATGGTATTGCATTCTATATTTTCCAATTGCCAACAAATCATTATAATTAAACATTATAGTTAATAATATAATGTTAATATAATATAATATTAATGTTAATCTAATGTTAATATAATAATATATTGTTAATCTAATGTTAATATATTAATATAATGTTAATATAATATTAAGGTTAATGTTAACATAATATTAATCTAATGTTAATATAATAATATAATGTTAATCTAATGTTAATATATTAATATAATGTTAATAATATAATTTTAATCTAATTTTAATATAATGTTAATATAATAATATAACGTTAATCTAATGTTAATATAATGTTAATAATATAATGTTAATATAATATTGATCTAATGTTAATATAATAATATAATGTTAATCTACTATTAATATAATGTTAATCTAGTGTTAATAATATAATGTTAATATAATGTTAATATAATATTAATCTAATGTTAATATAATAATATAATGTTAATCTAATATTACATAATGTTAATCTAATGTTAATAATATAATGTTAATATAAATATTAATCTAATGTTAATATAATAATATAATGTTACTCTAATGTTAATATAATAATATAATGTTAATATAATGTTAATATAATAATATAATGTTAATCTAATGTTAATATATTAATATAATGTTAATAATATAATGTTAATCTAATGTTAATATAATAATATAATGTTAATCTAATGTTAATATAATGTTAATATAATATTAATCTAATGTTAATATAATAATATAATGTTAATCTAATGTTAATAATATAATGTTAATATAATATTAATCTAATGTTAATATAATAATATAATGTTAATCTAATATTGATATAATGTTAATCTAATGTTAATATATAATGTTAATATAATATTAATCTAATGTTAATATAATAATATAATGTTAATATTAATATAATGTTAATTAAAATATAATGTTAATCTAATGTTAATATAATGTTAATATAATGTTAATATAATAATATAATGTTAATCTAATGTTAATATAATGTTAATAATATATGTTAATATAATGTTAATATAATAATTATTAATCTAATGTTATATAAAATATAATGTTAATCTAATGTTAATATAATGTTAAAAATATAATGTTAATATAATATTAATCTAATGTTAATAATATAATATAATGTTAATCTAATATTAATATAATGTTAATATATATTAATCTAATGTTAATATAATAATATAATGTTAATATATATTAATATAATGTTAATCTAATGTTAATAATATAATGTTAATATAATATTATCTAATGTTAATATAATAATATAATGTTAATATAATCTTAATATATAATGTTAATCTAATGTTAATATAATGTTAATATAATAATATAATGTTAATCTAATGTTAATAATATAATGTTAATCTAATGTTAATATAATGTTAATAATATAATGTTAATCTAATGTTAATAATATAATGTTAATATAATGTTAATAATATAATGTTAATATAATATTAATCTAATGTTAATATAATAATATAATGTTAATCTAATATTAATCTAATGTTAATCTAATGTTAAATAATATAATGTTAATATAATATTAATCTAATGTTAATATAATAATATAATGTTAATCTAATGTTAATATAATAATATAATGTTAATCTAATGTTATTATATATAATATAATGTTAATATAATGTTAATCTAATATTAATATAATGTTATATAATGTTAATGTTAATATATTAATATTAATCTAATGTTAATATAATAATATAATGTTAATCTAATATTAATATAATGTTAATCTAATGTTAATAATATAATGTTAATATAATATTAATCTAATGTTTTTTTTTTTTGAAGATAATATTAATCTAATGTTAATATAATTAATATAATGTTAATCTAATATTAATATAATGTTAATCTAATGTTAATCTAATGTTAATAATATAATGTTAATATAATATTAATTAACATTATATTATTATATTAACATTAGATTAATATTATATTAACATTATATTAACATTATATTAACATTAGATTAACATTATATTATTATATTAACATTAGATTAATATTATATTAACATTATATTATTAACATTATATTAACATTATATTATTAACATTGTAATAAAATTATACGCTCTCTAATCTATATAATATATTTAAATATAACGATTTATATAAATAATTCATGTAAAGGGAAATAAAATGAACATACAAATAGAGATAAAATCAATCCAAGTAAAAACCGGTTTTTAGGAGTACATGAAAAACCGATACCGATTTTTGAAGACCCCTTAAAAACCGATCCACACTTGGTGTGCTAGAACATGTGGTGGCAGTGGATCGGTTTTCGAGGAGGCATGGAAAACCGATACCGGTTTTTCAGAGTTACTCAAAAACCGATCGACATACCTCTACATTGGGGAAACGAAAGACAACTTGATCGGTTTTTCACCATATCTGGAAAACCGGTACCGATTTTCTAGGCTCCGTGAAAAACCGATTTTAATGGTTCTGAGATGATATGAAATGAGCCAAAAACAGTACACATGGAATAATAATTTATACAGTTGTATTAATACATAATTGAGTAATTAATATAAAAACGTTTACATAAAACATGCATAAACAAAATGTCAATCAATTGCTATTCATCATTTCTGTCAGTAGCTATTTGTGGATCGGGAGTAGGAAACCGTAATACACATCGACGTTGGTTGTGTCCAGTCTCATGACACAAGCGACATCTTCGAGAACGTGGCTCATTTTCAGTAGCATTTGAACTCGTTCCAACATCCGCATCCACTTCTGCGCTTGTCCCTTCACTAATAGAAGTTGGGGGGTTAGGGCAACGAAGACGGTTGTGTCCCCTTTGACCACATCTTCCACACTTTTTTCGATGAGGATCTTCCCCAACTGAAGGAATCCAAACCTCCTTCGGCCTACCTACTTGTCTTTTACCTTTCGGTGGTAATACAACCATACTTCTAACTTCCGTTGAAACATTCCAACTGGCCAATTTAGGGACGGGATTAATCGGACGTGCATATGCAGCTTTTAGCCACTCCACGCTATAGTACTGACTGCAAAGTGTATCACAACTGACGCCTTTGAACCTGACATGTATCAACAATTTAAGTATTATGCTATGACATGAAATACTAAAAAAAACAATGTATAATTACCATACCTGGCCACAGCACATGCATGAACACGTGGTAACTAATCAAGGTTCCACTGCTTATATGTATATGTGTGCTGTTGAATGTCAACCATTGCATCTCCTTTGCTATAATGTATGACACTGTAATGATACGGTTCTGCAATGGGATATACGCTACCTTCCGTGGATAAATCTTTTGCCAACATGATATGATCGTATGCTGCGGTAGTAACATACGTTGTGAGCTTCTCAGCAGCAACACGTCTATTATTAAACCATCTCTGCAATACATTTTTTACATATTCATGTGCAGTTGTTATTGGCAAACGACGTGCTTGCATCATGCAATTGTTAAGCGACTCTGCAATGTTGGTAGTCATCATTTCATATCTTCTTCTTGGACAATATGCTCGTGACCATCTGCTCACTCCAGCCTTAACCAAAGCTCCATATGTGGCCGGATGCAATGCACGCATTTCTTCCAATATTCTGTTGCATTCATCGGGCACATAACAGTATGCTGCATTGTAAAATGCATTTTTCACATCCGAACGCTTTTTACACTGTTGCTTAAGGTTTTGCCACAAGTGGAAAAAACATAACATATGTGGGACTTCAGGAAAAGCTGCTTTCATCCCATTCGATATGCTCTTATGACGATCCGATACGATCACCAACTCGTCCGACACCCTGATTGCTCTTCTCAACCTTTTTAGGAACCAAGTCCACGAATTGTCTGACTCTCCATCAACAAATCCAAAGGCGATGGGATAAATCATCTCCGACCCATCTTTGCACGCAGCAAAAAAAATCACCCATTTATATTCACCTTTCAAATGAGTGGCATCAATAGCAACAACCGGTCTCATGTAAGACGACACGTCCATGACATCAATAGCAACAACCAAGTCCATGGCTGTTTGACGACACGTGTGTTCCGCTACATAATTCAACACAAACCACATTGAACAACCCTTTCTGCATCTTGCACGAACACTAAAGCTACAAGTTTTATCTTTACAACCGACTTCAAATCGCTCCGTGTCCGAACATCTAACTCGATATTCAAACTTAGCTTTCAGAGCATATTCGCCAATAGCTATAGTCATTTCTTCTTTACTAGTAAAGAATGCTCCTTTATACAACGTACCACGTTGGTAGACGGTTGACATAGCGCTTGAAGTAGCTTCAATGTCCCCCAATTCTACACCAGGAACAATCCAGTATGGTTGTGAAGGATTGTTCTGAAATTGTAAACCTGAAAATCTTATTTCTGAAAACTCTTCTTCTTCTGCGACATCATCAAATCGAGTTTCCTCTTCATCACTATCTTCGGTTTGCTCTTCATCACTATCTTGTATTCCATCACCATTATCATCTGTGTCTTCATCTTCATCATTAATACCATAATTCGTATAGTCATCATTAACGTCACGAATGAGACTTTCAACCGATGTAAATGGGATGATAGAAGTATCAACTTGATTGCTCCCAATGCTTGAAGTGAGATAAAAATGACTTTCAACCATATGTGGATTTACTAGTCTATTCGTATTTACCTCGTCATGTCTTATGCCTGGAATTGAATCAGTGACAAATGGACGAATGATACGCCTACTAACCCCAGCTCCAAAATCTATGGCAATCTTATCTATATAAATCTCTTTAACATCAATATTTTTTATCGCCATCAAACCAACAACACCAAGATTGGACATGATACGTATCTTTTTAACCTGACCATTTGTTGTACTTTGTAGTAAATAATATATACGGATTTCCCACATTCTTCTATCAATAGCAGCCTCTCTATATACAACATCCACCAATGATGAAAAACTACTATTTTTGTGGACTCTACACATGATCGACTCTCCTCCAATGTAATTACATCCATTCCACTCTCCGTCAAAGTTGATTACAACGGTCTCTTGAGCAATAGGATAATTAAATCCAGTCCTGCAACATTCAAATCAAATGATAATTAAATCTCATTTCAATAGGATAATATTACAAAATATAATCATATCGAATCATATTCAATACATAGCAACACAAACATATAAAAAAAAACCATTAAAAATGTGTTAAATTCGATTTTCCAATGAAGTTATCGATTTTTCATTCTCTCAAAAAACCTTAATTCGGTTTCGGTTTTTCAGCCACTGGAAAACCAGGATCGATTTTTCAGTAACCGAGGCTCTGAAAAACCGATCCCACAGAGTGAAAAACCGATTATCGGTCACGAAAAACCGATTTCGTCGCAGATTTCATAAACATTTAGATCTCACAACCAAATCATTCTTATAGTCTTTTAGCTAGCAATATGAACAAAACAACCTAAAAACCAACAAAAAAAACTCATACATTACCTTTCAAACTCAAATGGAAGAAGAATCTTCAAAACCTTCAATGGATCCAAAAACTTCAATGGTTGAAGAAGCTCGAATGACTAATCCCTCAATAAATTATTTTTCAGCTACAATGGATCTAAAAATCTTCGTAATTTTCGTAATTTTCAGCTGCAATGGAGAAGAAGATGGAAAAGGGAGACTATGGTAGGAGAAGGAAGAAGGTTATTTTCGTAATTTCATATTTGGGCATTTTAGTCATTTTAACTTAAGGGTATTTTGGTAATTTCATATTTGGATATTTTAGTGATTTTAACTTAAGGGTATTTTGGTAATCTTAGGTATACAATGGAAATAGTTTGTTTGGGAGGTTAAAATCAAATTTTTTTAAATAGCTGGGTAACAAATTTTTTTTTTTTTGATTTGGGTAAAACCAATAAATCTCCCAAAAAAAAAAAATATTATTATGCTAAATAATTACCTTCTATTACCAAATAGAGCAATTTGTAAAACTGCTTTTTATTTTTTCCTTCGAAATATCATTTGTAATATAATAATTTGAAGCGAATTATTATCAAAATAAATAAAGAGTCTTTATCATCCCGTCAAATTGGATAATAGTATAATTTATAAAACTCTTATATATGAGAAAAAAAAAACTAATATTTTTTAATATTTGAAGACATAATATGTAAGATAAAATTAATATATGGGTCCAGAACAAACATCGAGGTGATCAGATTTGGACCGATTACAATTTCCTGTCTTTGCTCCTTTATTGATTTTCCTGTCTTTGTTGCTTTATTGAATATCGTGCCTTTGCTCCTTCCCTTCCAATTTCCTACGACTTGGCCTACAAGTTTCTACTTATTAGTCTTTCAAATCAATTTATTTCTCTTCTCAAAAAAAAAAAAAAAAAAAAAAAACTGAATTTATTTCTTGTCTTCTTCCTTTCTAACTTTTTCATGACTTTCTTACATCTTTCTTTAACAAATAATGAATTTTGTATATGAGATAAATGAATTTGGACACATGTAGTTACCTAAAATTTTATAAACATCAATTAGGTTGAAAGTTACTTACAATGTGAGCAAAAGTGATTTTTCATTGTTAGGTAAAATTTTTCGTCAATATATATATATATATATATATATATATAAAATCAAGTCATTTAATTACTCACAATATATTATTAAAATTAGTTTATTCTCATAGTAAAAGAGTTATATATGGCATTCAATGACTCACAACGTTAGTACCGATATTATTAAATCAGTTTATCTTTATAGTAAAGGGGCTATATATGACATCTAATGGCTCACAATGTTAAAATCAATATTATTCAAATCAATTCATCATTAAAGTAGGACTATATATATATGTATATGTATAGCTTCTACAATGAGTTAGATCTAACTATTAAATTGTTAAAACCATCTATCTCAACCATGTTTTGTATCTAAATTGAATAAGAGAGGGCAATTTTTTTTAAGAGAGAAAATATAAAACAGAAAATATTTTCGTAAGTACAAGAAAAGCATAATCCTAATTTGAATAGTATGTGAACACCAACCTAACTCCATGAGGACCAATCCGGTTACATGATATGAAATTTAGTATTAATGTAGCAAATTCATCATGTGCATCTTCCTGCAATAATTTGTAATATAACTTGTTAACTTTTTAGAAGCAAATAAGAAATATAAAGACATGTCAAAAAAACATAATTGATGAGCACTTGTATAGCATGCCAAGTATGTCTAACAACCATCATTTGAAATTTCCCTTGCATTTGACCAATGGTGAGAGTTTTGACACAAAGCCAAGGAATTATTAAAATATTAATATCTTGTGATGTATACAGTATGTGTAAAGGTGTCTACATGAATGTGTACAAAATGAAAACAAAAACAACTATAGTTTATTGCAATACAACATGCCTGTGGAGTCCAAACCTATTAGGATTTTCGACAGTTATTAGCATATGGATGTGTGTGGCAAAATCTGCCAATTTAATGGTGGCCATATCCTAATTCCAGCCCATGATACATCTGTAGGTCTAGATGGATCTAACAGTATTGCCATGACATCCATGAATTGATTACCAATAATATCGATATGCAACTTCTAAAAATTATTTAGAACAATTCGATGAAGCCAACCTATCCGGTGTCAGTTCCTGCTAACAGTAAGAGCTTTGAAATAGGAGAGGATAGAAATTTCTCCGAAAGGCCTTCATACCTGCAAGATTAAAAACTAATGTAATAAGGCCATGAGTTTACACAATTAAAGAATTACTGAAACTATAAATATCTCTATATAAACTTAAAATCAACACACATTTTTATTAAGGTCTGTCGGCTAGTATCAAATATCATGTGACAAAAGATTTGAGATACGAGCTGAGGGTAAGGTTTAAAAAATGTCGAAGAAGTATAGTCAACCAAGCCAAAAGCCTTAACAATTGGACCTGGCTACACAAGGTGTTTCCTCATTACACCAATTCACCAAATCCAAGACCACGTTTTGGATAATATAAAAAAGAAGTAAAAATCATAAGAAATTGACTGCAATATTATAGGAAGAAGAAATCACTCGACATGTGGCTGATAACTTAAGCAACATCTAGGTGGACCTGCTAATGTAAATCTATAATATTGTTAAGTTCAAAGATGTCCCATAGGAAAATAAGGGAAATTCTTCAGCATATTTGGAGCCAAACAAACGAGGTAATGGCATAAAAAATGCTGCAACCTAAGAAAACAGGAAAAAGTTACAAGACAGAGTGGTTGGTGGTCTTGTTCGACAACATGCATGGTTGCAATGCATCTCCAACTAGAAATGTAGCCCGACTCTCTAGCTTAATTTCTCAGCAGTGTTGGGATTAATAAATCCTATGTCCATGTTCAAGATCAAAATACCAACAAATGGATGAGAAATTGAAGATGTAATTATCAAACAAGAGAAAAACATGAGCAATTATTTCATTGTAAGTAAACAACAGAAAACACAACTACAAATATGCTACAGGAATTGGTTTTAGTTGTATTATCCTAAATAATCCTCATTGTAAGAGTGTATTTTTTAATATGTACATTAATAACAATCATACCAGCCTTTCCAATATTGTTCAGTTTATTCTAGTCGTGATCGGAAAACATAACTACAACACAAATTTAATTAGAATTATGGATATTAAGAACTCGTCTTGGAATTTACACAATGACAATATGTAGTGAGCATGAGAGAAGCACTTACCAATGCTTTGATTCATCGAACTTTAGTGTGGAAGGGATGGATATACGAGCCGAATAAATATGTCTCAAAGAACCCCCTTTGACACTCCACTCAATCTGTACAATTTTCAGATTAATCATGACAGTCAAACTTCAATAATAATTAATAACCATTAGCTTAAATTAAGAAAATAACATTCCAGCTTAGCACTGCTCTCTGAAAAAAGATTGGTTCACGACATGGTAAATTAGATGGACTAATGTGCAACTTGCCTCCCTAGTAACAATAAGGATCAATAGTACAATTAGTTCATACACTTCAATTAGTTAGTTAAATAAATAAAAAATTCTGAATTGGTTCTTATAAAAAGGAAAGAGAAAGATGGTTGTAACATGGACTAATAATTGATAACAATAAATTGACTTCTGTGAGAAATTTACCTCAGTGGTAACCCAATTAAAATGATGAAGATTTTGCAATTGTTTTTACTGCTTTCTCAATGCTTGAAAAATGCTGCATTCTGCTTGATAGGATTTTCTGCATATGAATCAATGAAGCCATAGCTGTTCCCTGAAACAATTTATATGGCTTCAATATACAATTTGACTACAAATAGTCCCAGAAAATGATAACAAAGTTGTTATGTAAAAGCAAACCTCAACAACATCCACAACAAGCCCAGCCAAGCTACGTAACGTTTTCTTGGCAGCAACATGCACAGCAACTGAGCCTCCCATGCTGCACAATAATGATAAGGAACTATCGACTTGCTGGCGTAATCTGTATTTTTTATTTATGTTACTCACATATTCATTCAAGTTTTGCGTTACGTGAGGAGTGAAATTATTAAATAACATGTATATAATATAATTTAATTTAATAGAAAAGAAAAAGAAAGAACAAAGCCTCTGCAATTAACAAAGCCCATGTTAATGAATATTTACACATGTTGGCACCTTGTTTCGGCCTCCTGACAATACATTATCATTAGGGTTTTGTTGAAAAATAACCCATTTTTGATAACCCATTGGGAAATTATCCCTTTTTTTTAAATCTTTTTTGATAAACCCTTTTTGGACAAGAATATCCTTGATTACACTGCTAATTACCACTAACCCACCAATCCCTTGCTCCCGTCGCTTCTCTCATCAAACCTCACCTCCGTCTCTTCTTCTTCTTCTTTCTTTTTTTTTTTTTTTCTTCCTGAGTTGGTTCTGGGTTCGTCGCCGAACCCATAACCGGCGACGAACCCAGAACCCAGTTCTAGGCTCGATCGCGAGCCCAGAACTGGGTTTTGGGTTCGTAGCCGAACCCAGAACCACCAGCAATGTTCTGTTTTTTTTTTTTTATTAATGTTATGATGATTTGATAATGTTGTTGTTGTTGTGGGAGATGATGATGTTGATGAATTGGATTGATGATATTGATGAATTGTGGTTAATGATGTTGAATTGTGGGAGATTATGGATTTTGATATTGAAGAAATGGGAGGGCAATTTTGTTCAAAAAATAATAATAAGGTCAGTTTTGATAATTCAAAAAACTAAAAGTGTAATTCTGTAATTTTAGAAAAATTTTTAAGGACGCTTTTTAGATAAGAAGCACCCTCTATAATAAAATATTATAATTACGAAACAACCCCACAAATTTATTCAATTACGAAACAACCTCATAGTTTTGATTTTTAAAGTTAAAAATTAGAAACCCCAACCTAGAGATTGAGATTCCCAACCTAGAGGTTGAGAATCTCAACCTCGAAGGTGGGAATCCCAACCTTGAATGAATATTCAAGTTGGGATTCTTAACCTTCAAGTTGAGAAACCCAACCTCCAAGTTGAGAATCCCACCCTGAATTTTCAATTAAGGTTGGGAATCTCAACGTCGAGGTTGGGATTCCCAACCTGAAAGTTAGGATTGGTAGGGAATCCCAACCTTGAGGTTGGGAATCCCAAACTTGAATAAATATCTAAGGTTGAGATTATCAACCTTCAGGTTGGGATCCCAACTTGTAGGTTAGGAATGTCAACCCCAAGGTTGGGAATCCCAAATGGGATTGAATAAAAAATTTTTTTACAAATTTTTAAACAATAAAATATATAGTTAGAGGGATAAAAAAAAAATACTAACATGCTAAAAGTTTAAGATATATAGAACTTTTTAAAATATATAATTCGACCTCACTTGCAGCATAAAATTTTTTTTTATTTGAACAAATATTTCGTAATTTTATAAATTTGAGGGGTTATTTCGTAATTAAAATATTTGATTATAGAGGGCACTTCCTACCCAAAAAGCGCCCTTGAATGTGTTTTCTAAAATTACAGAATTTCACTTTTAGTTTTCTAAATTATCAAAAATGACATTATTTTTTGAACAAAACTGCCATTCAAAATGATTTCCTTTGTTTACATTTTAATTTGAAGGGCAGCTTGTTCAAAAAATAATAAAGTCATTTTAATTATCAAGAGGAATTGGTTTACATTTTAATTTTCTCCTTTGTTTTTGCCATTGTTTCTTTTCTTTCGTATGCAATCAATAACAATAGAAAAAGAAACTATAGCTCAGATAATTGCTCCAACGACATTGGAAGAAATCTAGCCATATCTTTATGAATATTAACATAAAGAGTGAGACTAAGGAGACTTGAACTTGCTACTTGAAGTAGCAAGTGTGGGTGATTACATCACTATTTTCCTTAACTTGTGAGTGGAAATGAAATTCATTTTAAATGATTTAGATTGCAACAAATGTTATTCTCAATGTACTCCCCTTAATAGTATGAGGTATATAAAGGTGAGACTATTAATGCGAGTTAAAAACCAAAAAAAAAAAAAAAAAAAAACTCTCATGGCATCCATTTGTTGTCCAATTTTGAATATGAAGATTATCAATTTTATCTTGTACACCCACTAATACCTTAAAAATAACTTGAATTGTCAACTCTCAAATTTCTCTCAAACAAAATTTCAATATTACTTTATTTCTTCTTTTAATAATTATATAATGTATTTTCTTGATACTTCTAAAATCCATATAAATTTTTAGTGCTAAAGTCTATAAATCAATCTTTAGTTCAATTAGGCCATATTTGTTTCATCGGATTTGACGGGTGGGATGAGATTTCAAGTCCTAAACTCACCCTCACAAGTGTTTGGGCATGAGGAGGGAAGATATATTTTTCTCAATGTCTATAATTAAGAATCCCAACTTGGAGGTTGGGAATCGTAACCCTGAAGGTTGGGATTCCCAACCTGTAGGTTGGGAATCCCAACTATAAGGTAGAGAATCCCAACTTTGATTGAATATGCAGGTTGACATTCTCAACCTCTAGGTTGGGAATCCTAACGTTTCTCAACCTAGAGGTTGGGAGTCCTAACCTTGATTTAACATTCATATTTGGAATCTCAACCTCAGGGTTGGGATTCCCAACCTTGAGGTTGGGATCCCAACCTCGAGGTTGGGATCCCAACCTCGAGGTTGAGATTCCTAACATGGATTCTCAACCTTGATTTAACATCCACATTTTGCATTTTAACCTCCCAACCGTCAGGTTGAGAATCCTCAATGTCAGTGTTAAATCAAGGTTGGGAATTCTAACCTTTAAGTTAGGTTCTCAACCTGGAGGATAGGATTCCCAACTTTCTGGTTGGGAATCCCAACCTTGATTTAAACCTGCATGTTAAATCAAGATTGGGAATCCCAACCTCGAAGTTGAGATTCCTAACCTCCAGGTTAAGATTCTCAACTTGAGGTTGGGACTCCCAACCTAAAGCTTTGGATTCCCAACTTGGAGGTTGGGATTCCAACCTCCAAGGTTGGGATTCCCATATTAGAGTTGACAACCATGTGAGGAATCCTAACTGGAAGGTTTGGATTCTCAACCTGAAGGTTGGGATTCCCAACCCATAAGTTTAGATTCTTAACTTAATGGTTCAGATATCTAACTGTAAGAATGGGAATTTCAACCTTCTGGTTGAGATTCTTAACTCAAAGGTCTAAGATTCTTAATATCAAGGTTGAGATTCTCAATCTAAAAGTTTGGATTTCTACCTTTGACATTAAGATTTCACCTCTAAACTTATTTCAACCCCCGTTACAAATCCTACCCTCAAAGTACATGTTCACATTACAACCACCAATTCAATCTAACTTTTACATTCTAATCATACCCACAAAACCACACACAAATTACAGAAAACAGTCAAAACCCATTTTCAATATCGCATCCTTAGTTCATATCATCATATTCCCATACCCAAAACAACCATAACTAATCAAATATACTACCCATCCTAGAGAAGCAGAGCAACGCAGTTCTTCGGCAGTCCAAAAAATCACACTCTTTCCTGTCTTAGGCACGGGAAGCCAGAAGAAAGGGTGGTTGTGGGAAGTGAAAAGAGAGGTTGGCCATGGGAAGTGAGAAGAGATGTTAACAGTAAGAAGTCACAAAATAGAAGGCCGGTGGCGGAGATTGCAGCACTACTGCTTGGCCTGAGAGGTTACGAAGTGAGAAAAGAGGTTGGTCATGGGAAGTGAGAAGATATGTTCGCCATCAAAAGTGACAGAATGGAACGCTAGTAGACGAGAGAAGATTGCTGCACTGCTAGTTGGGTGGAGAGGCTGCTTGCCGAGAGAAGTTGCGAAGGGGTGAGAAGAGAGGTTCACCAAAAGAAGTTCAGCTTCTGTAAATTTGCTCTGGCTTTATGGCTCCCATTTCATTAAGGACATTTTTGTCCATTCATGTTTTTTTTTGTACTATCAAAAACAAAGGGTTAGTTTTGGAGTGGGCTCTCCAAAAGAGGTCAATTTATCCATTTTCTCTTATCGTTAAGTATATCACAATAGAACCATAAATTAAATAACTTATCAAAGGAACGGCACCCGTGGCCGACAAGCGTAATTGCAAGAGGCCCAACGTTGTTGATTTTTTGACTCAAACCAACCCAACTGCTTCGATTTTCGTCATTGTCTTCATCGAACGACGTGAATTGGGCCAAGAAATGGGTTCATTATTAAATGGGCCTGGGCCTGATAATAGGCTTATTGTCATAATTATGGGCCTCTCTACCCCTAGTGGAGGCCCAACGTTGAAATTCAATAAGAGTGGCGATATTGACAACCCCGAAATACTGTATGTGCACCCTCTTTGCATGATTACCTCCGTTAATTTTATTTTAAAATATTAAAAATTTGTTATCAAACCTCTTAAATTACTAACATATCCTTTCTCTTCTTCCCAGTGCCCGCCGCTGATGCTCTCCAAACCAGTGCGTGTCATTGATCATACCGACCTGACAGTGCATCATGTTGGTTCAAAAACAGCCGCACCAGTCATGCTCAAACGCACACCAGACTGAGACTGGTTCAAAATCTGTCAAAACAGCCGCGTCGACAGTCCAGAATTTCAGTCCTTGTAGCGTCCGCCTTGCTTGCACATCTAATACGCACGGTCAGATCGATAGAATCTTTTCTCAAACCGATTCTGTATTCAATCGCAACAAATTTTCAACCCCATTCTGCATCAATCTTCTGAAAATTCAACACTTAAATCTATGATTTACGAACGAAAAAAATTGCAGAGGTTTATTAAAACAACATTTTTATGAATTTTCTTTCAGGGTTCTGAATTTTTTACCAAAGCTTGAATTTTCAAAGGTTAAATGCGATGTGACTGGTATTTTGTTTTTATGTTTTTGTTTGTCTGTGTTGACTTGTCAAATTCATGTGTGTCAAAAAATGTGTGATGGCATCGCTGTATTTTATGAAATGATCAAATAAAAGAAGAGAAAGGATTCTCATTTCTTAGCTATATTTAACCATGTCAACGTTAGGATTTGGTCGACTGAGAGATTCATCGCCTAATACTTGCAATCAGAGAGCAACAAAGCAGACCAAAGAGAAAAGAGAGGAAGAACAAGAGTTTTTATGTGGTTCGACCGGAATGATGCTTATGTCTACTACTAAGACCCAAACCAGACTCTCTCTAAGCACTTATCTGGAGGGTCTTGTCAGGCACTCCAGCGAATCTCTTATAACCTTACTCACGATCAAGAGACCTATGAAGTGAACCCCTGAGATACTTTGTCCGTTTACTTTAACTAAATCAATTTCCATTTCTTTGAAAAATAGTTGGGTTGTTATGAATTTTTCGCATTTAATTGAAGAAAATTTTACAAAAATTTCGACAGCATAACAACTGTATTTTTAAGGTTCTCAAAATTTTTACCTGTAAGAAAACACACTTCGACTATTTTTAAGTACCACCCAACTACTTTTATCCACAATCATGCATTTCACACCACAAATACACACCAATGACCAATTGTAAATCGCATCATGTAATATGTATATGTGTACATATATCATATAAAAGCTTACAAAAAGTTTACATCATTATTTACACCAAGATAAACTTTGTACACATGTTACCAATGATTCAATATTATACATGCATTTTCTTATTTTCTAGATTCACAATTATTGACATGAGTTTTATGGTATATTCTCCGATGTTGCCCACCTATATTTTTGATGAAATGCTTATTTGGTTCTTGATCCCCTGTAGGATACCTATGACAGATTTATAAGCTACAACAAAGAAAAGTTGTCAGTTCAACAATGTAAGGTAAGGTATCACTAATTAATCATGAATGGATTTAAACATTTAGAGTTTTCAAAAATGGTTCTTTTCTTACTAAAAGCATCATGTGTACCCCTAAACTCTAACCACACTCAACGTGGTATGTCACATGATGATTTTTAACTTACACTAGTCGTGATACTGTTGAGACGTCTCGGTCACTACATGCGAAATTTACTGTATCGTAAGCGTAGTATGAAATTGTCTCAAATCGAAGCAACTACCTGTGGAATTTTTTGCATCGCATATAGTAGTACTAATGAACTCTACTCTTTGCAACTACATGTGGAATTTCTACATCACATATTGTAGTGCAATTTCAACTATAAATTTTGGCGACTACGAGCGGAATTTTTTGCATCGCAACGTAGCGCAAATAACAATAGATCTAAACGACTACGTGCAGAATTTTGTGCGTCGCATGCGTAGAGCTAGTTCCTATGAAAACTGAGGGATTATAAATGGTTTTTGAAACTTTTCTTACTAAGTGCAGAAAGCACAACTCATTTATCTTTTAATGCTTTTAACTAAAACTTAATACTCAACTTTTTGAAAACAACTTGTTTTTTATTTTCTTTTCTCAATCACTACAAGATTCTTTTATAAAAATCCGAACTTATATTTGGAAATCATTTTATAACTCTTTTAACGATAAGACTTACAATTAAAAGTTAAATTGAAATAGTGTAAGTGGTAAAGTACTTACCTTGGTTCCAACTTGCCGGAGGGCTCTAATGAGTCTCCTTTGCTCCGCTAGCTTGTGCGTCACCTGCACAACATGTTCTTATTTAAAAAACGTTACAATGCGATATACAAAACCACACACATTGCTTTCAACCTTAACAACTCTTTACAATACCCTTTTGACTACAATTTTCTTTTTTAGATTCTAACTTAACTGAGGCTTCCTAATTCCAGTTTCTTTGTAAAAGTTTAACTTATATACCCCTAGAAATATCCCCACGCAGTCCGTATAATTTTCAGAGGCTCCGAACGAAAAGTCAAAATTTTCGGACTCCCTAAAACATAATACTGTTTATAGCCCATTTCACGGGCTGTTTTGCTTCCATTTTCACTTGGATCATCTCCCTAACTCTCACTTAAGCTCCCCGTAAAACGGTTTTGAAAAATTCTAACTAAAGAGGGGTGAAACCTATGAATTACCCCTATTTTTTGATACTTTTTTGTGTCAAAATTTGCTTTTTTCGTGTTCTAACCTCAATTCTTTCGTATCTAACATTCTTTCACTTCAATATAATCAAATATAATCATTTCATGCGTTATGGAATGGAATGCATTTTACATGACATTCCGCAATGCTCTTCAACTAGGCTCTTAATTCTCAACTCATCTTTACATTTTTCCTTTTTCAATTCTACCACTTCTATATGCTTTCCTAACTTATAATATGCATGTATTAAAGCTCAAAAGGATCAAAACACAATGGGGTCACATACCCCTTTCCTTGGCCGTGACTCCCTTGTACACACACAACATACTATTTTCTTTAATCTACTTTTTAAATGTTAACATTTCCTTAATTTTTCTAACTTCTAACATGCTTAAATCAAACCTTAATTACATCTAAACTCAATGGGATCACATATTCATCATGGTGACCGTGACCTATACATGCACACACAACACTTCATTTCATTCAACTTTCAATATTTTCACTAACTTATTCTCTTAGACATTTTATCAAATATTATAACTACCTTCAAATCCACTTCCATTCTAACTCAATTCTTTACACTTGTTTTTCATAAAATTCATCAAATACATCATACAAATTTATCAAACATCATCTCTTCTAGCTTGACCAAACCTCACATGCTTTCTATTTCAATTCTTCCATCTAATTTTAACATTGAAATCAATACACAAACTGCCCCCTTCAATTCATCCAATTTTCATCATTTCTTGACCAAACTTACACATATTCAAGTTCAATCTTTTCACTTCATTTTCATAGAAGTTTCATATCACATGCAGCCCCCTAAACTGCTCAAAATCAGCTCATACAATATCATAGAAAATCAAGACAGCATGTATACCAATTCTACCTCCTTTGGTCAAATTACATTCATCTTCATTTCCATGATCTCATTTCATATTTTTAACCATCATTCTAACATAATTTCCAACACGTAACATCCTCAAATTTAATTTAAAACAAGTTGGAACCAAAATCACCATGTTGGCCAAACATTGAAGCAATTTATCAAACAATTTATCTTCAATTAACTCTCATGCTTTAACTCATCCATAACAGCCCATGTTTTACACCAATTCAATCATATTTTCTTCACATCATCTCACCCTAACATAACCAATATGCATAGCAATATATATATCTCAACATATCATCATACTTCTCACACATCTCAATCACAATCATAATAAAAACATTTCCAGCAGCTTTCATCTTTACTAATCACCATCATACTCAATTCAAATCACAATATTTTTCAACCAAACCACTTACCAATTATTCTTTGATGTCTTGGCTTTCTTCTCCACTTGTTTTATGGCTCAAAACCTTGAATTAAATCATAAAAAACTCATCAACAACCAAGACAACTCACTATATTGCATCCAACAGCTTTTTCACATAAACACATCATGAAAACTCAATTCTTACCTCTCTAAATCACTTGATTCTTGTTGAATAACTTCCCTAGGCTTGTTTACAACTCTTTGGGGGCTTGAAATCTGCTGAAAAATGGCTTGAAATCATTGAAAAACAATTGTTGTTCAGACCTCTTTTCTGCTACCCGAAAATGCTCTATTTTCTACTTCAGTTTCTAGTTTCTGGTGTGTTCTGCATTTTTCCAGCAGATTCTCCACTTCTTATACTCTTATTTTAGTTAACTAATTGCCCCTCAAGTTGATCATGTAATTACATCTCCTGCCATTAATTTACTTGGACCATTTTGCCCTCATTTGTTTGAGATATTTCCATGATATGCCTACTAGTTTTTTTATAAAATTTCACCTACCACACTATTTAAATTAATCCATTCACTTCAACTCTTTCTTGGAAGCCTTTGATCATAATTTTCATTTTATATCATAGATAATTCATCATGTCACCTTTCAGATTTGAATTCGTTTCCTATCCATACGGAAATTCTATTAAAATCCGAATACGCAATTTCGAAAAATTAAATAACTTCATAAATTTCAAACGAGGGCAATATTATATATATACATCGTTTATGCAAGGTTTTCTCTATAGTACGAAATTCAGAAGAGTGACATCACGCCAACACTCATATATATAGAGACCCTTATATGACAAATGACCATTTTGCCCTTTATTAGTAATTGACTTGCTATTTGACTTAATTGATTTCTATAATCTCTACTAACATTTTAATGTCACTTTATAAGGTTATATTTATGAAATTTATTATCCTCACCTTATAAGTTAATTACTGCTACTTAGAATTACGAAATTACGAAAAAGGGGCTTACATCTATGGTTGTGTTATCTGTTGATTTTTTGATAGAGTCATGATATATTTTTAGTCTTTCTCCCAAGTCTTTTTTGTTGTCTGATACAAAGATTTCACCCCTATTTATAGCATGGGGTTTTACAAGTTGAGTGTAATATACATTAAGATGTAATTATTACATTTAACTGCTCTGATATAGTATTAACTGCTCTTTCACAGTAATTATTACATTAACTACTCATCTGAATCCGAGATTGTGTGGATTTTATTGGCACGAGATCGGGAAACCCGAGGCCTTCTCAAATCTGATTGCCACCAGCTTTTAAAGGATTGCCTGACAAGAGCTTTTTACGCGAGCTGAAGATGAATCAAGGCAGCTTTGATCTAACACGAGCTGAATTAGCGAGCTCAATACTGTGACCTGAGCTATGAGTTTCCCGGGCTTCTTACCATTGGGCTCATCCATTCGGCCCTCAACAACCCTTATTGAGCTGCTCAAGCTATGAGTTGGAGCTTACTTTTGGTGATCTCGAGCTGAACATAGGTCGAGCTGAATTGTGGCTTGACCTACAATCTAACTGCTCCTATGAACTGAAAGCTTGCTTTTGTGAGTTGGGAGTTTGCTTCTGCGAGCTAGGTTTTCGGCGGACTGGGATTTCGTTTATTAAGCTAATCAGTTGCATCAATTCTTTGGGCTTTCACCAGCCCACTTATATGGACTAAAATGTACTCACAACATTAGCCCCTCAACTCTCAGTACGATCTTCAGATTGGGAGCTCAAGCTCGTTGGTAGAAGTCATTGTGTCATGATTTGACGTGCTGCCTTATCAGATTTCATCCCTTTGTATGGCAACTTTGTTGATGCTGCTGAGAGGAGAATGGAGAAGGCTGAAAAGGAGGTCGTAGCACCTCCAGATTTAGCCCCCCAAGATTAGAGCTTCGAGAAGGCTGCTTGCCGAGTTGGATCTTCTTCCTTAAACCTCTTTGTGATCGTGCTTTATTCACCTCGCTTTGTGGGGTTATTCATTAGTCTTATGCTCCTGTTCTACTTTCTGAATCATTGGATTTTCTCAACTGACATGACAAGATTGAGTTGTCCAGAGGGCTGAAATCTCAGTTAATAGTAAAACTATTAAGTTGAAATATCGAGTTGTCCAAAGGGCTAAAACCTCAACTAACAACAAAAAACATCGAGTTATCCAGAGGGTTAGAACCTTAGCTAACAGCAAAACTATCGAGCTGTCCAAAGGGCTAAAATTTCAGCTAACAACAAAAACATCGAGCTGTCCTCAGTTAACAGCAAAACTATAGAGTTGTCTAGATGACTAAAACCTCAGCTAACAGCAAAACTATCGAGCTAAAATGATTTATTTAGTCAGGCTATATTAGGTAGGTCGTAACCTCAACTAATATAGCACCATAAAGTAATCGTAAAGCAATAAAGGAAAATCACAGCTTTATTGATTTCAAAAAATAAATTACAAGTTATAGATATGACCTGTTGGATGCGAATACATTGCAGATTCATGTCTTACTTTGGAGCCTGCTGGGGCAGCTATCATTCTTGCTGTAGAGACTATTGAGGTCACAAGTTCGCTAGTCGAGCCACATAGTCTCCCAAACGACCTTTCTTGACTAGATCATCAATGACATCCTTTAAATCTCGACATTGCGAAATATTGTGCCCAACTTTATCGTGATAAGCACAAAACTTGTTCTTGTTTTTGAACCTGACGGGGGTCTTCATAGGATTGGGCCTCCCAAAGTCCTCCCTGTTCCTTTCTGTTGTAAAAATCTTATCTCGTGTGTCTAACAGGATGTTGTATCTATCATGACGACCCTAACGCTGAGGTCGCTTGCTTCTGAGCTTGTTTTTGGCCTTCTTGGTGACCTGATTATTTGAGCCATTGTTCTGACCTTTGCTTCTATCCTCACCATTATTTCTTTTCTTCAGCCGGTTGGGACTGGCCGATTCATTCGTTTGGTCAGACTTCTTGGGGTCGAAGGTTTTCTCCTATCTAATCTCCCTGGTAGCTTGCTCATAGAACTCGTCTAGGTCCCTCATTAGAGACTTGTAAATGTTCTCATAGAGCTTCCCATCCTTACGAAGCCCAGCTGAGATCGTATTCAAGATGCTATCATCTGAAGGGCTCTCCACATTAGTGATCTCACGTCTGAACCTGGTAATGTAATCTTTCAGTGATTCATTTTGTTACTGAAAAATCGTGACGAGGTGACAAGATGATGCGAGCTGTCTCCTTAGAGCCTGGTATTAGTTGATGAATTTTTGTTGACATTCCTCCCAATTATCTATGCTGTGAGTTGGGAGACTCCTAAACCAGGCCCACGAAATGTCGCCTAAGGTGGCTAGGAAAACACTATACTTCACTAAGGGATTAGACGTCTTTAGATCCATCTGCATATTGAACGCATCCAGATGGTCACAAGGGTCATTATCCCTATTGTAAGATGGAATGCTGGGGAGTTTGAACCTAGGAATGAAAGGTTGTATCTTGATCTCCCTTGTGAGGGGGGTTCTCTCCCCACGCTGTTGTTTTAGATTCTAGGGTTCAGGTCACACCTCTAGTTGCTGAACCCTCTGTAGCAGTTCTTCTATTGTTGGGTTCCGAAGGTCGCATTCTCTCCCAATCTCGTGACCTGAAGAGCGATGCTCTTGATCATATCCCTGACCAGCTCTTTGTGAATTGCTAGCTTGAGGCGACTCCATACGCCGCTGATAATTTTTCTCATCTTCTTCGCGAGCTCGTCAATCTTCAGCTCTCGAACGCGAGTAAGAGGAACGAATTAAACTGGCAGGTCGTGACACATCCCTGATGTATCCTTCACGAGTTGGTACTTCTTCTCGCTACCGCTGGTATTTTTTTCTAGGAGTAACAACCTCACATCCGGGTATGTCTTGTGCTTGAGCCTATACCAGTGCCTTAATTGCCTCAACGAGTTGTTGCATTGTGTTTTCTAATGCTTCTGACTATTGGTGCCATACATGCAGCCCCCCGGTCATAGAGTCCAAAGATGCTGGCTAGTGAGAGGCTGCTGGAGGCATGCCTATAGCGACAACTATCGTGGGGACATGGGACGTGCCTGATATGGGCACGACAATATTCTCCATTAGTTGGAGATCATGCTGCTGCTGATCTGTTTGCCTTTTTGGTGGATCAGTTGCTCGGTCTGAACTTTTAGTTGTTCTTCCTCTTGCCATGGTTGCTAAAAACTCAAGATTGTAGTCTGAGCCTTTCTTCTAGTGCCAAAATATCGATGTTAGGATTTGGTTGACTGAGAGATTCAACGCTCAATACCTACAATCAGAGAGCAACAAAATAGACCAAAGAGAAAAGAGAGGCAGAACAAGAGTTTCTATGTGGTTCGATTGGAATGATGCCTACGTCCACAGTTGTGTTCTTTGTTGATTTTTTGATAGAGTCACAATATATTATTTAGTCTTTCTCCCAAGTCTTTTTTGTTGTCTGATACAAAGGATTTCATATCTATTTATAGCATGTCATTTTACAAGTTGAGTGTAATATTCGTTAAGATGTAATTATTACATTTAACTGCTCTGACATAGCATTGACTGTTTTTTCATAGCAATTATTATATTAACTGCTCATCTGAATCCGGGATTGTATGGATTTTATTGGCATGAGATCGAGAAACTTGAGGTTTTCTCGGATCTGATTGTTACCAGCTTCTAAAGGATTGCCTGGCACGAGCTCGACGAGCGGATATATTGCTTTCACACGCTGAAGATGAATCAAGGTAGCTTTGATTTGAGACAGGAGCTGAATTAGTAAGCTCAATATTGCAACCTGAGCTTTGAGCTTCCCGGGCTTCTTACCATTGAGCTCATCCATTAGGCCCTCAGCAACCCTTATTGAGCTACTAAAGCTATGAGCTGGAGCTTACTTTTGGTGATCTCGAGCTGAACATAAGTCGAGCTGGATTGTGACTTGACCAACAATCTAACTACTCCTACGAACTGAGAGCTTGCTTTTGCGAGCTGGAAGCTTGCTTCTACGAGTTGGGTTTTGGCGAACTGGGCCTTCGTTTATTGAGCTAATTAGTTACATCAATTCTTTGGGCTTTCACCAGCCCATTTACATGGTTCCAAATGTACCCATAACAACCATTAATATTCTAGTGATGAGTTTTTGCCCATTATTCTTAGTGATGACACTGATGAGTTATTTCAGTTTAGTTCATCAAAAACTCAGTACGTCCAAAGACTCATCACCAAGCCCCTTTTTGATTGCCCATCATAATATTAAGCCATGTTATGCAATCGAAAAATGATGATATTATGGCATTATAAGGTTATGCAATCAAAAATTGATGAGTTTATATTATATTACCGCATACCAATAACGTTATTCAATTTAGTTCATCTCAATTTTTCAAATTTTCCTTATCATTCTTGGTGATGACTTTTTACCCATTTAAGCAGAAAGATAATGTTGGAATTTTAAAAATAATTATATATTGGGGTGTACACACAGTTTTAGAGGGATGGAAACATCATCACTCGCTCAACAAATAGTAGCAGATTTTTCTTTTTTATTTGAAATTCAATATACAATAGCGGATGTTGATGGCCATGAATTTGTATGGGATATTATAATTTTATTATTATACTAAATTTGTAAGATAAGTTTATTATCATAAAGGAGGTTACAAACACACATTTATATATGTATATATATATATGTGTGTGTGAGAGAACGCGAGTATAATAATGATAATTAAATTACTGGAGATTAAAACATTGGAGAAATAATAAGATAAATAATGTACACAAAAAATTTACGTGGTATGGTTTTGTGATCTACATCCATAGAGGATGATAAGAGAATAAATTTTACTAATAAAACAAAGTTTGTAGGAATTGGAGTTGGAAACTCTTAAATCCAAAGACCCAATACATCCATATTTAACTCTTTCATACAAAGGAAAATTTAGAATGATATTGTAATTAATTGTCACTTTCACTCAGTTCTATTTTACTAGGCTGCATGACCTTTTTAAAGCAATGAATATGGACTTAGGAGCCACAGGTTGGCAGCCTCACTATAGGCACAACTCACAATATAGCTCTCAATAAGTTTTAATCTTTCTATTGATTAATGAGCAATTTGACAAAGCGAAATATTTTTTGTCGACTGTACTTGCACAAAATCTCCACTACCAACAAATTGCATGCATTCATTTATGAGGCTGAGTTGTAGTAGAAATAGGGCATACTCCTTCAACATTTACGTCTATGCAGCTCACATTTCCAATTCTAGCATGAAGATTATGGAAAAAGCAGAGTCAATAGAAAGATTGAGTATATTTCTTTTCCAATAAAATAACAAAGAAAAGATAGAAAACTTACAGTTTCATTGACAATATGAGAATTTGAATATCCTACATATCATAAAAATTATATATGCAGGTGCATCATCAATCCAGTAAAGAAAACTCTATCATATGCATTGTTTTGCACAGCCAAACCTTAGCTTCAAGCAGCAATAGTAGCACCAAATTGTCAAGACACCAAACTAGAACAGAAAATGAATGAGTATATCAGTCTAGCTAGCCTATTAAAAGCAGGTCACATTGTATACCTGTCAATAGAGAATGACAGTCGCCATAACAAATATTCTGCATAACCACACCATTAACAACCAATAAATTATGAAACACAATTTAATGGAAAAGCTAATTGTACCTAAAAAGAAGATAGGAAGAGAGTTAATATGAGAAACTTAAACAATGAGACAATGTCCACAAAACTTACTTGAGAAGATTTTCTTCTATTTGCAGGTTGTTAAACACTCAGCAGTACAATCATGAATTGGTTCGAAGTAAACAATGCAGTCTGTTCAAGGAAGAAGGAATTGAGATACATATATATAGACCATGTAATTCTATATTAATTGTATGATGACTATAAAAATTAAAAATAACTTTTGTGATAAGAAAACAAAAGATAACATATTTACTCTTTAATTCATATAATAAATATTCTATAAGATAAGGTTTACCTATCTGCATAAAGCAATTGAAAATCGAGAACTGCTTATGCACCATATTTGGCTACATTGTCTTCCATTTTCAAATTATCTTCTTTTAGAGGTAGAGTCAACAGAAAAAGATTTTCTGGTGCCCAACAAAATCACTAGAAGGAAGACTGAGGAAGAAAAAAAAAACCTCTTTAATCTTCAATGCCTACTGTTTTCTAAATAACATCAAAATATTTGAATGTTGCTGAAAAATCTTACAACTAAATTCTTATTTGTTTTAAAATTAACTTAAATTGAAACACCAACCAGTTAGTAATGCTAATTGCCAACTGAAGGCAAGAAATTTGAGCATAAGTCAGCATCATCTCGAAGTACTACGACATCCATACAGTATCCTTAAAAAAACATGTGATCAAAAGTTTGATTCCATTAAAATATTTAACTTTATCATTTGGGAATAAACTAAAAATAGTATTATCAAACATTGCATAAAACAAAGGAACAGTTACCATATATATAAATGGAAGAATCCAAAGCAGAGCAGGAAAATTACCATTGTATTTCATTTTTCTTAGAAGTCACATTTACTCACTTGAAAGCAAGACCTTGCCCAAGATACATTGGATGGAAAAGTTTGGAATCAAATTATATTGAAATAATTTATCACCGATTATATAAATCAAATATAGTTTGAATATATTCTTTATTGCCAATAAAACAAACAATTATGGAGAGACCTCTATAATCATTTAAATACACTGCTTTTTTCTTTTCACTGCCACCAAACAAGATATGAAAACAATAAAAGTTCTACTCATAGGACACTGCAAAGTCCTGCCTTAGAATAATTTTGTACTCTACCCTCAAAGTAAATGGCCTTTTAATAAACTAGTATATAGGCAACACATCACCATCTTAGATTTAAAAAAAAAAAAAATCCTATTATAAAACATTTGACTATGTATAGTTTGAACAAATAAAGCGCAAGGCTAAGTTCAATAGTGTGCAAAACTCACTTCATAGCATTGAAGGAAATCTCTTTAATTTACAATGCCTTTTAAGCTTTAATGATATATCTGCATGACCTTTGAGGCCGTATTTGGTTCCTAGAAAAGAAACCATATGGAAGTGGAATCCTTGCAGAAACGAAATGTCTGTAGATCAATCATAAACCCTGCAAAGGAACCAGAATTATCAATTTTTAAGCTTCCAACAGGACAAGCAACATAACCAACACCGTAGAAGACCGAAAACCAGGGCATAAAAGATATAACCCAGCTTGAAAATCAGGTAACTGTATAAATCTTTCCGCATATATTCATAGTTGTCACCACAAAACCTCCACTATATAACCACACCAAACAGATTCAAAGGACGGCATCAGCAACCAATAAAATAGCATAAATGGCCCAGCTCAACAGAGTTTTTAATAGAACATCATACAACAAAGCACAACTTACATGACTTACTTTGGACTTGGGAGGCACCGTTAGCAGGCACTCGATGATGCAGTCATCCACAAACAATGCAATCTGTTCATGGAAGAAACAAATGCCCCCCAAATGCACATATTAGGTAATTTTTCATCGTGACAATAAACAAAAAAGATGGAGCTTCACCAAGTCACATAACAGTGGTACAGTGATGCAGACCATATCTGAGCAAGCTGAAGCTATTGCCTCTTATTATCAAGGAAAAGCTGGAGCTACTGCAACAGATCAAGAGACATTTACTCAAGATTCAACTGACTTAGATGAAATGGTAATAGATTGTAATAGTCAACAGCTCAGCCACCAATGTGCTCTAATCACTGAGGTATGATGAAGTAATTAAGTTATAATAAGAATCATCTTTTTCAAGAGCTTGAAAAGCTCCTGGGTCTTTTAGCTTTCCTTTCGACATGTTTAAAAACACTTCCATATTTCCATAAAAAAATTGAGACCCTGGTAGTAGAAGCAGGATATGCTTCCGAACTAAATACAACTAGATTTCCTCCAATTTCTATCAGCAGCTTACTTTTCTAATTCCAGCATGAAAAATTATGGGAACAAGTCAACAGAAAAGGTTTGTTTTCTTGCCTAACAAGATGATAGGAAAATCTGATCGTTGAGCAAATCAATAAAAGTAACAACTAACTAATTATGTACAGTATTTCATTGACATGAATCTCTTATCAACCAGTGTATTTCCACTTCCTAAAAGACTTCCTTTTCTCACTTTATGACAATAGTCTAGCATGCTTTATTAATATGAAATATTTTTACCAATTATAATACTTGACTAGCCTCTGTTTCTGTTGCCTAAAATACTTCATTTTATCACTTCATGGGAATGCAAAAAATGTTGAAAAATATTACCATGTATATATTTAGAAGAATGAGAAATTAAAAAATAAAGTCAAAGAAACAAAAATAAAATATTAAAATTGAGTTCAATAATGTATATCATCCTAAGTCCATAAGAAATTTGATAGAAAAAACTCATCGCAATGATTATAATAACATACTTGGACTTATTATGTTACTTACCCAGTAGATTTAGTGCATGAAATGTCGAGTGAACATTATTTTGAGCATCTCCAGCTACATGAACAAACAGCTGAAGTCGAAATATGTAACAATAGATAGGTGTAGGCCTTTGTTGTTTATAAAGAGATTAGATTCGGCTAGTTGCAAGTTCTCTTGGGATGTGGTTCAATTACCCTCATATTAGATCTGCCACTTGTCTTGGCCTTATCCGAGAATTTTCTAATTCTGCCTTGTTCTTTAACAGACGTTTCCCCAAAATTCTGATTGCCGGAACCACAAGTCTCATTAGCAATGCTGGGTAGGGTTATGTTGCGCTTCTCATAAATTGGGCATACCCCATGATATTTCACTCTGCGATTAGGATTCTCGGCCTCTTCAAGGAGGACGTCAAATGAATAATTTGTGCACTTACCACATAGCTGAAGAACTGAAGCATTAGAATACCATAAAATGACATGATCTGTTAATGCTTCATATTCACACCTACTTACGTTGGAATCATTCCGAAAAATGTGACACCAATTACTGGGATTCTCACAATGGCAATGGTGCCAATAAGTGATGCTGAAACTAAAATCATAACTTTCAGTAACAACATATGAAGCAAATGCAATGAGACGACCATTGACACCATCATGGCCTGACACTTGAATATTTATTGAAGATCCATCAGTTTGATAATTGAACCAGCCTGGAACTTCACTTCCCGGGTAGAAAACTGTAAGATCGACAACTTGAGTTCCACATCCCTGGAACATGAAAATCATCAATTTTTTTGAATGAAAGAGATAAGAGAAAGAGAGTGTGTGATGGATTTAACAGAGTAATTACTTTTGTTATCATATCCCTGCACTGGTTTGTTTTGAGTTCCATCATGTTGATCACTGCTGTCTTATTAAGTTGCAAACAATTAGTGAAGTCTAGTTTGCAATATTTATCAAGTCCCCAACTACGAGGTTTAGTTGCTGCCAATTCTCCACGGTTTGAGGGATCAGTCATCGAGTTCCCGGATAAATTTACCAATTTTGAGCAACCAAAAAGATCGAGAATACGTAGAGATGTCAAATCACAGATGCTAATCGGAAGCATCTCAAGGTTTTTGCATTCCCTCAAATACAACTGTTTAAGCCCACTAAGATTTTCAATCGAATGGTGTAGCCTCTTAATTGCTGTTCCACTTAAATTGAGAACTTCCAAACTCCCCATTGTATCCAAGATTTCTGGAAAACACTCAAGTGCAGAGCAGTCACTAAGATTTAGCTCTCTAAGAGCTTTCAACTTGCAAATGCTGGTCGAAATATGTTTGAGCCTTGTGCATTTTGTTAGTTGAAACGTACCAAGCTCAGGTAGATTCTCAATTGTTGAGGGAACTTCATGTATTGCAGTATTGCGCATATACAAACAGTTTATATTCCCAGAGATATTTGGAAACATTGTGAGATTAATGCACCCGTTAAAGCTAAGAACTGTATCAGATGGAAAATGAATATCACTCGGAAAACTCTGAAGATTTTCGCAAAAATTCAGGTCCAAATTACGAAGGTTGTTGAAACTTTGAGAAGGTGTGGGAAAGTGAAGCAAACTCCTGCAGCTTTCAAGACATATCAACTCAAGCAATGGGGCATCTAAGAGGTCTGAGATTTCAGTAAGGCTATTACACCCGAAGAGGGTAACATATTTAAGGGACGGAAAATGAATATTTTTTCCAAAGCTTTGAAGGTTTTCGCAATTTATCACGTCCAACTGACGAAGGTTGTTGAAAACTTGATCAACGGGTGAGGAAAACTCAAGCAAGGCACTGCAACTGTCAAGACGTATCTCCTCAAGAAATGGGGCATAAAAAAGGTCTGAGATCTTAATGGGGTTAACGCACCCACAAAGACAAAGAGATATAAGCGATGGAAACTGAATCATACTTGGAAGGCTCTGAAGCCTTTGGCAACAAATCAGCTCTAACTCACGAAGTTTGTTGCAATGTTGGGCAGGTGGGGGAAAGTAAAGCAAGCTTTTGCAGTAAAAAAACCTTATATTCTCAAGCAAAGGGGCATCTAAGACGTCAGAGATCCTAACAAGGTTAATGCACGATACGAGATCAAGAGATACAAGGGATGGAAAAGAAATATCATTTGGAAAGCTCTGAAGATTTTTGCAATTCCACAGTTTCAACTTGCGAAGGTTGTTGAAATCATGAACAGGTGGGGGGAAAAAAAGCAAGTTTTCACAGTCTTGAATATCTATGTTCTCAAGCGATGGGGCATCCAAGAGGTCTGAGATCCTAGTGAGTTTGTAGCAGTTTTTGAGATGAAGATATTTAAGAGCTGGAAAATGATTACGTGAGGTAAAACCAAGAAAGTTGTCACAGGATTGAATGTCTATCTTCTCAAGTAATGGGGCGTCTAAGACGTCTGAGACCATAATAAGATATGGACAGAACTTAAGAAAAATCCACTTCAATTTTGGGGCACACTGCAACAAGAGAACATAGTAAGATGATTATAATAAATAAATAACTATTTGTGAATTATGGAATATTTAAAAAGAATAAAACATATGCTTAAAATGTTAAACCTACTATATTCTTCTCCCAAAGCTCTTCAATATTGCTATAACTCAGATTAAGTTCAACAAGGTAATCTGGATTAAAATTTGACGGCAGTGCTTTCAAAGGATACCCAAACCAATTAAAAGACCTCAGCTTATTAGAAAGATAACTTATACCATTTGGAAAATGCACATTAGAGCTATATAGCTTGGATCCAGAATACTGGAAAGTATAATCATAGAATTTGAGAAACATAAGATTTGTCATTTTCTCAAATGCTTGAGAACTCAAATGTTCCTCATTCATTTGGGACATATCTAAGAATATTCCTCTAATTGCATTAGTCCCCTAAAAAAAAAAAAAAGAGTTAATATATATTGTAAACAAGAGTTAATATATATCATAAAATGAAAGAAGACATCATAATAATTTTATAAAACTTTTTAAGTGGACAAAATTCTTATACAAGACATCTAGATATTTCTTTAGAAACTTAAATACAATAAGTTTTATGACTTATACAAGTATGTTTAACCGACTTTTTGAAGCCTATAAAGGCTTTGCTTGTTCCATTTTCATTGAGTATATTCAAATATTAAGCTTAAGGGTGTGTGTGAGCAAGAACATAGAATAAGTAAAGGTACGATGAATAAATGACTAAATTGTGATTGATTTATTAGGGCGAGTTAAAAGTGAGTCTAGTGACGATGAGGCCTCATATATACATTCTTTATTTTGGGCATATGTAGGAATATCCAATCATCTTAACCAATCCCTAACATCCAATAACATAGTATAAGACAACATAAAATTCTAAGAGATAACTTGAAATTATTAATGAATCTTTTAAGTAGCCAAATATTTGCCAAATGTATTATATTAATAGCGACACTCCTTTTACAGACAATTCAGCAATCTACCACCAAAGAGATTATAGACGAAGTTGAGCTACAATAAATATTCCAAAAATGTTCAAACTTCTTATAGATTGTTTATTCTATACCAGTTTCATTTTTAGCACTTGAGTGAAAGGCATGTATTATGAGTACTAAAGATCTATAGATATATGAGTAGCATAACAGTAAGAGTGTAGTGTGACAATGTGAGTCAAATATAAGAGAGAGCACAGAAGAAGTCTAAGTGCAGTGAGTGAACGATTTGTGTAAAAGTGAGTGGAAAGTGAGTTTAATAACACAAATTGCACCTAATGTACCATTCTACAAATTTAGAAGGGCATCTAGTTGTAACGACAATACAAAATGATTAGAGACTCACATAACCATTCTTTATTGTGTCAAGAACATCCTCTTGTGTGTACAACCTACTACGATTGCCTGGATTGTTGAGATCCTCTTTACGAACAATTTCCCTACCCATTTCTTGTAGCAAATCATGCATTTGTATGATCTCATCGCTTGATATTGTTATAAGTGACCTGTCAAAAAGGACTTTGAAAGAGTGGTGGGAACAATTACCTAATATTTCTGCTACATAATCTTTACATTCCCCAACATAAAAACAAGCAATATCAAGAAATGTATTCCGATGTTCAAGTTTCAATCTATCATAACTAATTTGCAACACTTCAAGAATATCTGGATCTTTCTTTAAATTGCTTAATGCACATAGCCACTCTAATTTGTTCATGCCAAATAATACTGAACCAGCCACTCTAAGACCCAATGGATTGCCGTCGATAACCTGTGATATCTCATGTGAGAGTCCTATAAGATCTTTAGTGGGTTGAGCACACTCACAAAAGAGTTGAAAAGCTTCAGGATCAGACAATCCCTTAACCTCATATATGTAATCATCCTTCACCCGACAATTATGAAGTACGTCCCTATTTCTAGTTGTTATTACGATTCTACTTCCTGGGCCTAATCGATCAAGACCTCTAGCTAACTTTTGTAATTTTAAAAAATTATCCACATCATCAAGAACAATAAATACCTTTTTCCCACGGAGCCTTCTCTTGATACGTTCGGGAAGAGTTACACTATCGTCTAATTTTATGTCTCGATCATTAAATACATTAGAAAGAACTTCTTGTTGCAGCACACTAACTAATTCTCCACATTGTCCCAGTCTTTTTCTAACATTAATAAAACACTTACCATATTCACCATAAGAAATTTGATGAAAAATGGCATCGGCAATAGTTGTTTTACCGATACCACCCATACCCCAAATCCCAATAATTCGAACATCAGTCTTATCAAGACATAATAATGACATGACTTGCTTAAGTCGCTCCTCAATTCCAAACAGTTGTCCTTTAAAATCACACGGGGACAGTTTATATGCCCTCATCAATTTTTCCCATATATCTTTGACAATTTTATCAATGAAGTCTGACTCAGATCTGCGAAATGAAAATGCCAAACAGTTACATAAGCGGAAATGACCACAATAGAAGCATATTAAAGTAACTAAAATATATTGTGCCTTTTACCAGCATCACATGGTCTCAGTTTAATATGTAATAGATTCCAAAAAATTTTTAGTCGATGCTAAATATGATCATACACAAATTATGCACAGGTAATCTAAAGCACATCAACCACATCAACTATAATAAGCAATAGTTAGAAAAGGACGGGTCCATTTACAGAGGTATTACTTGACAAAAAATCATATTTAAAATAATCGGTCTCCTTTTTGTAAAAATCATATTTAAAATAAGGACTAGTATTTTTTTTTAATATTATTTATGACGGAATAATTGTAACTGAATAAACTTAAAGACTGATATTTACTTAGTTTGAATAAAATCAGGACTTTTGGTTTTATGAATAGACAAGATAAAATAAAGTAGAAGTTAGATGTACCCATTTTCATAGGACTGTCCTTTTAGATTGCATGCGCCCTCCAAAACTTGTCTCCATTCTTGCATCTCGTCGTAAAATTCATTTTTACGCTTCTCAACATCGGCGGAATCAACCTGCTCCTTTTCCAAGTTTTCTTCAAATTCTTTCTCAAGTTGATCAAAACCATCCTTGAAACTGCCTTCCTGGTGACGTACATCGTGTACAGTAACTTTGTAGAAAACAGGTATGACAGTTTGGCCACTCTTCAAAATCTCTACAAGCTCACGCAAGCACCATTTGGATGAAGCATATTCTTTCGAGAAAATAGGCACCGAAATCATCGAATCTCTTATTGTTTTGGAAAGCTTTGGCCAAATCTCTTCGCCTTTTTGGATTCCTTCTTCATCCATGAAGGTTTCAATTGACTTGCGAAGCAAAGCTTCATAGAGATAATTGGTAAAACCATCACGGGTATCTACACCTCTAAAATTGAGAAAAACGTCATATTTTTTTTCAATGGTCTGGGTAGAAGAAGAAGGATTTGATTGTAAATTGCCCATAGAGAAGCAAAAGATTACAAACAGATTTTTGGAAGTAGAATGGATGCTAACACTTAAAAAAAAAAAAAAAAAAATTAAAAGAGGTGATGATGAGGCTAGGCTGAGAGGTGTGAGAGCAGACAAGTGAAATCAAGTTGGTGGATGAAAGTGGCAAAAGAAATTTCAGAGAATATGGAAATGGACGTAAATTAACACTTTAAAAAATTAAGAGAGAAATGATGATTGAGCGAAAGTCAGGTCTACGTGAGGTGTGAAAAGAGAAAAGTGGAAGTAAAAGGTGGTGGTCATGAAAGCCCTCAGTCACACGGCTTACTTACGTGCGGTACACAACTTAATCATGTGCTGTCCACGGTTTTTACTTCATTTAATTGGATAAATTTGTAAGTCCTCTTAAGGTATTATTTATTTTTATTTATTAAAGATACAATATATGATCTAATCATTTAAATTGAGAATTATCTAAGAGTATCAAACTCATCATGTCATATTAAAGAGTATTCTTTAAGATGATAAAAAATTCAATAAAGAATCTATATTTGTTCTTCCAATCATAATAAGATTTTAAAGCATTGAATAAAAGAATTATAATTATTTTTTAAGACATAAAATATTATGTATGAATGTATTAAAATAATAAATATAAATTATTTATTAAAATTTTGAATAATTTCTCTTTTAACCCACCAAATTAGTTGATTAAATAATTTGAATAATTAAAGTGAAAAAAAAAATTAGTGTGACAGTATAGATATAAAACCTAGGGATTATTTACATATGTTTCTTCCTTTGTTATCTTGCCATTGTCGTGTGTCGACATCGGGAATTGATCGATCCAGAGATTCTAGGCCCAGACTACAACTCTGATAACCAAAGACAATAAAGGTAGACAAAGACAACTAAGAATGAAGAAAGGAGAAGAAGAACAATGCAAAAAGAGGATTTTACGTGATTCAGAAAGTATATCTACGTCTACGGTTGTTATTCTGAAATATTTTAGTAGAGTAAAGGTATTACTAGTTCAAGTTGTTCATTACAAAGGATTTCACCCCTATTTATAAAGTAGGGTTTACAATTGAATGTTCCACACGTTAAAAAATAAATTATTACATCAACTGCTCTTATAGAGTAACATTACATTAATTGCTCCTACATGACCATCATTATATTAACTGCTCCTGCATGGTAATTATTACGTTAACTGCTCCCCCATAGCCATGATTGCATTAACTGTTTCTCTGAATCCGAGGCACAAGATCGGGAAACCTGAATCTGAAGGATTTGATCTAACGCCAGCTTCTAGAAGATTACCTGGCACGAGCTCAGCGAGCTGACATATCACCTTTGCAAGCTGAAGATGAATCGAGGTAGCTCTAGTCTAAGACACGAGCTAGAGAAAAAGGTAGCAAGGTCAACCATACGACTTGAGCATTGAGTTTTCTGGGCCTTTTACTATTGGGTTTATCCATTGGGTCTTCAGTAGCTCATTTATCCATATCGTGAAAATGACCATAACATCGTAATTGTTGGTACATAAAAAGAAGTGAGAATCAATTATGTCTCTTCTTTTTAATGATTGTCTCTTCCTTTTATGAGCCAAGGTAGGAAAGGTGAATTATTGTAAGAGTAGAGATATAAAAATTTAAAGATTATTTATATATTTTTCTTCCTCTCTTATCTTCTTGTGATTATTGCTGCATAGAAAGAAGAGGGAATCAACTGTCTCTTCTATTTTTATGAGACGAGGTGGCGAAAAGTGAAAAGAAAATGAATAGATATGGGTTAAGGCATTGATTTTTATTTGTTTTTCTATTTAAAATTTTTAAATTTAAATAATAAATTATTAAACTGTTATTATTATTTTTTTATAAATATTAATTTTTATTAATTTTAAAATAATTTATTATTGTTTTAAGATATATTAATTTTTATTTATAACATTTTATATTTCAATTATTTTATTTTATATAAATAAAAAATATTTTTACAAAAATGACGAAAGATAAGTGTCTTTTCCATCACTATCAATTGATGAGAAGATCATTGACCTCTTCTTACATCAGCGATTAAAGCCGAAGGCCTTTGTCTTTAAGATTAAGGGAGGTTGACGACCTCCTACTATTTGAATGGAGGTTGCCTTCTCCTCTCTCATCAAATGATTGAAGGACCTCAACTGACCTCCTTCGGTTCTAATTGGTGGCTGGCAACCACTACCACGTGTCCTAGGTTTAGGTCTCTTAAGTTAGGATTATGATTAGGGTTAGGGTTTGATAAGAGCTAAGAACTTTTTTTATTAAAATTTGCTTAGAATTGAGAATTTTTAATGTATATTTATTAATAATAGACTTTTTCACTAAGATATAAATAAGGGAATTTGACCCTTTTTTAAAAAAAAAGATATTTTTTTTAAAAATAATAAATAAATAACTAAAATTGCTTAAATTACATATAATTAATTTTTTTTTCTAGTGTTACACGTCTCTCGTTCTCAATCTGATCATCTTATTAGAAATATTATCAAGCTAAATAAGTAATTTACTATCATTAAACTCTATTAGAGAGTAATTTGGAAAACTTATTTTTTTTATTCCTTCATAACGTGTACAGGGTTCTGTTTTCTCCTTCTTCTTTTATTTTTATTTTTTATTTTTTATTTCTCCTTCCTTTTTCTTGAACTATCAATCAATCCACTTTCTTGCCTCCTTCCTCCACGTGAGTAGCTATAACATCGTGGGTTACACACATTTGTCACGAAAGTGGATTGAAGACTTTGCGGGTGGAAAGCTATAACATTTATCAATAAAAGATAAATAATCATAAATGAGTAGCAAATAATTATTCAAAATTTAATTATATGTAATTTCTTTTAACAATATTAACTATTAGGGATAATTGTAAAATATAAGATATTCAAATTGGATTCCAATTTATTTACTTACATTTTATTTCTTTTTATCAATTTTTTTTATTAATCCATTTATTTTTAATTTACCAATCAATTTTGTTTAATAATTTTTTTTCTACACTAGCAATAATTAATCAAATAAAAAAGATGATACATTTGAATATAAAATATATCTTCATTGTAATAAAAATTATATATATCTTCATTAAAAGTTTGATATATAGTATAATACTAAAATAAATAAGATTCAAAGCATCACTATAATTAAAGCATGTCCCAACTAGATTTACATCGAATCAACTACCAATTATTTATATTTTTCAAATTCTACATTAAATTGTGTTTTTTTTTTTTTTTTTTTTAAATTTTGTTTTAACACTGAAAAATACTAAATTTTACTGAACACAAAGCATTAATTAAAAACTAAATATTGAATGTTATATATATATATATATATATATATATATATAGTTAAACTAAAACTTGAATTATAGAGATTAGAAAATAAAATATTCAAATTTAATTCATTTAAGTGAAAAGTAAAATATTTTCACTTTTAGTTTGGTGATTTTAAGAGTTATATAGTTTGGTTGAGTACTTTTCTTGATTTTAAGAAGTCAAAGGTTCAAATCTCATCTTGATCCTATAACATAAGTGACAAGGTATGGGTAAATTTATTTAAATTTAATCCTCCTTTCCCCCACCATAAAAAAGAAAAAATGATTTTACTAACTACAAAATCAAACAAATAACTTTTTGGGACTCATTAAATATCATTACGTGAAAAGTAAAAAGTCAAACATGTTTCTAGTTAATGTTTGAACAATTTCCCTTATTATATTTGTAATTAAGGTTAGAGTTTCACATTTGCTAATAATCACCAAGTGTGACGAAACCTCTCCCTTATAATAGTTGAATTCTAATTAGTGCTTGTTCCCTATTCTCACCCTTGCTAATCATATCACATAATGTGAATAGACTTTTCTCTTACAGTGGTAACTGTAGTACAGACAATGCTTGTTCCTTGATTAGATTGGTAACAGATTTTTCTGAAAAAATATTAAAACTATAGAATAGTTTGTAAAAAGAAAAATGATTCATCTTGAATAGTTAATACTCAACTTGGCTTTGCATAGTTGAAAGCTTGACTGACAAAATTTGTGTCCATTACAACCACTACTCTGCAAACTTTCGTGCCTCTTTCCTGTAATTTCCAGAATTTGCTTCCCACCGACGAGTTTCAATCCACTTTCTCGCCTCCTTCATGTGACTAGCTATAACAACGTGGGTCATCAATACATATTTATCAAGACGGTAGACGAAAATACTCTTAAATAGGCCCGGGGAATGTTTGCTTTTGCCTTTTTCCTCTTTCGTTGTTTCTTCTCTACTGCAGATCAAGAGTGGGGAAGAGAAAAATGCTTATGGTGTCCACAGTTTTTTCTTTCTTCAATTGTGTAAACTGTACAGGTTTTTTTTTTTTTTTAAATAAAAAAATATATGTAAGAAAAATTATAAGTATTATTAAGTTAAATAAGTACTTTTTATCATCAAATATATCAAAGAACAATTTGTAAAACTCCTTTTAATTTTTTCTTTGAAATATCATTTATGATATAATCATTCGAAATTGAATCATTATCAAAATAAAATAAATGGAGACTTTTTACCATCCCATCAAATTGGATAGTAATATAATTTATAAAAATCTTATATTTAAAAGTAAATAAAAACTAATATTTTTTAAAATTTGAAGACATAATATGTAAGACAAAATTAACATATGGGTCCACAACAAACATTGAGGAAATCAGATTTGGACCAATTACAATTTCCTGCCTTCTGCTCCTTTATTGACTATCCTGCCTTTGCTCCTTCCCTTCCAATTTCCTACGACTTGGCCCACAAGTTTCTACTTATTAGTCTTTCAACTCGATTTATTTCTTGTCTTCTTCCTTTTTAACTTTTTCATGACTTTCTCATATCTTTCTTTAACGAACAATGAAATTTGAACGTGAGATAAATGAAATTTTGGACACATGTAGTTACCTAAGATTTTATAAACATCAATTAGGTTGAAAGTTACTTACAATGTGAGCAAAAGTGATTTTCCATTGTTAGGTAAAATTTCTTATCAATTATATATATATATATATGAAAAAAATCAAGGCATTCAATAACTTACCATGTTAGAACTGATATTATTAAAATCAATTCATTTTTATAATGAAAGGACTATATATGACATCAAATGACTCACACTATTATAATCAATATTATTAAAATCAGTTCATCTTTATAGTAAAAGAGATATATATGGCATCCAATGACTCACAATATTAGAACCAATATTATTAAAATCAATTCATCCTTAAAGTAGAAGGACTATATATATGTATGTAAATGTATAGCTTCTACAGTGAATTAGTCTTAATTATTGAATTGTTAAAACCAACTATCTCAGCCACTAATTATATTTAAATTGAATAAGAGAGAACAATTTTTTTTAAGAGAGAGGAAGTAAAACAGAAAGCATTTTCGTAAGTACAAGAAAAGCATAATCCTAATTTGAATAGGATGTGAACACCAACCTCAACTCCATGAGGACCAATCCGATTACATGATATGAAATTAAGTATTAATGTAGCAAATTCATCAGGTGCATCTTCCTGTAATAATTTGTAATATAACTTGTTAACTTTTCATAAGCAAATAAGAAATATAAAGGACATGTCAAGAAACATAATTGATGAACACCTGTATAGCATGCCCAGTATGTCTAACAACCACCATTTGAAATTTCCCTTGCATTTGACCAATGGTGAGAGTTCTGACACAAAGCCAAGGAATTCTCAAAATATTTATATCTTGTGATGTATAAGGTATGCGCAAAGATGTCCACATGAATGTGTACAGAATGAAAACAAAAACAACTATACTTTATTGCAATCCAACATGCCTCTAGAGTCTAAACCTATTAGAATTTTTGACAGTTATCAGCATATGTATGTGTGTGGCAGAATCTGCCAATTTAATGGAGGCCATATCCTAATTCCAGCCCCTGATACATCTATAGGTCTAGATGGATCTAACGGTATTGCCATGATATCCATGAATTGATTACCAATAATATTAATGCACAACTTCTAAAAATTATTTAGAACAATTCGATGAAGGCAACCTGTCCAGTGTCAGTTCCTGCTAACAGTAAGAGCTTTGGAACAGGAGAGGATGGAAATTTCTCTGAAAGGCCTTCACACCTGGAAGATTAAAAACTAATCTAGTAAGGCCATGAGTTTACACAATCAAAGAATTACCAAAACTATACACATCTCTATATAAACAGAAATCAACACACATTTTTACTAAGGTCTGTCGGCAAGTATCAAATATCATGTGATAAGAGATTTAAGATACAAGCTGCGGATAAGGTTTCAAAAATGTCGAAGAGGTATAGTCAACCAAGCCAAAATCCTTAACAATTGGACTTGGCTACACCAAGTGTTTCCTCATTACACCAATTCACCAATTCCAAGGCCATGTTCCAGATAATATAAAAAAGAAGTAAAAATCATGGGAAATTGACTGTATTATAGAAAGAAGAATTACTCAGACATAAGCCTGACAACTTAAGCAGTATCTATGTAGACCTGCTAATGTAAATCTATAATGTTGTTAAGTTAAAAAAACTACAATAAAACAGGTCAACCATACCGGCCAATGCCCGGTATGGTTGACTATCCATATCGAGCAACCCGCCTAGCGTGGTTGTTGTCGGTATGGATACTTTTAGTATCCATATCGGGCGGGGTGCCTGTCATGGATAATAAATATCCATACCGAGTGCCTGCCCGGTATGGATATTGAAAAAGTCACGGGTCGACCCATGGGTCGATCTGTCACATTAATATATCCATACTGGGTGGGTGCTTGGTATGGAAAACATTTTAATTTAAAAAAAATAAATTAAAAAATTTGTAATTTAATATTATAATAAAACTACCAACATACATAAATGTTAAAAATATATATTATTTAATATTTAACAACATTTAAATTACATACTCTAAAATTAAATTACATACTCTAATCTGGACTAAGCTCGAGGTGATGAACTTCAGCATAAGGGTTCTTTGAGTCAATTTTTGCTTCTGCCACCATTATTCCTCTACCCATTCAATCTAATAATTTGCAATGGTTGCTATTCGATCCACCAACTTGGCTTGAGGAACCTCAAGATATGGACTGTATGCACAAAAATTTAAATATTTACTTTTATCAACAAATTTAAATAATTACATTTATATAATATATATAAAATTAAATTGAAATAATAAAGTCAATCAATTTTATGAAAATTTTGACGGAGTTTCCCCTGTTTTTCAATTTTACCAAAAATTTAGTTCACCTGCAATGTAAATAGCAAAGTAACTTCACAGCATATCTAACCACTTCAGAGACTTTGTCTCCTCGCAAATATAAACACAAATAGTATATATACACATATTGCAAAAAATATGAAAATATGATTATATCAAAATCATAAAGTCCATACCTTATTAACAGATAAAACAACGGAAGAGAAGTAAATCGGTGAAGGTAACATTCCTAGATGACAGAAGAGCACTACATCGACAAATACGATGGATTCAAATGGTGTCAATCTTTAGCATAGCTGAAAAAGAAGAAATTAAGTAAAAAAATAAGAAAAAAAAGAGGGCGGTTAGACTACCGGATCAGCGATCGAACGACAATCTAGTAGTCCCATTGACGAAAGAAAAAGAAGAAGAAGAAAAAAAAGAAGAAAGGTAAAAGAAGAAGGCATTGAAGAAGAAAAAGAAAAGATGACTCCTTGGAGCAATGATCGGTGATGAAGGTAGTCGGCGACAACGTCGGTCGGCAATTGGAGCGGCGATGATGGTAGGTGGAGACTGCTAAGGTTTCTAGAGAGATAAGATATGAGAAAGAGAAAAAGAGAGAAGGAAAGTAGAGAAAATGAGAGAGGGGAGTCGGGTATAATATGCCCAAATTATCCATATTGGGCGTTCGACCCACCCGGCATAGATAATTTGGTTATCCATACCGGGCTAGTCGTGTGCCCGGTATGGATAAAATAATTTTTTACTTAATTTATAATCCAGATTATCCATATCGGGTGGGTGCACGATATGGATAATTCAGTCATCCATACTGGACGGGTCGGACGCCCGGTATGAATAAAATAATTTTTTACTTAATTTATAATCCAGCTTATCCATACCGGGCATCCGGGCGTCCGGGCGCTCGTATGGATAATCCAATTTTTTAATTTTTAAATCAATGATTATCTATACCGGGCGCCTCATCAGCCTGGTATGGATAATTGGATTATCCATACCGGGTGGGTCGGACGCTCAATATGGATAATCATTTATTTAAAAATAATAAAAAAATGGATTATCCATGTCAGACGATGACCCACCTGATATGGATAATCCAATTATCTATAACGGGCACTCATTGACTCGGTATGGAGAGTTAAAAAATTATTTTAAAAATAAAAAATGTATAACTATCCATATCGGGCTAGTCTTGCCCGATATGGATAAGTGGCTTTTTAATTTTTTAATAATAAAATTGGATTATCCATACTGGGCTTTTAATGCCCAGTATGGATAGTCCATATTGATAACCTGTTTTCTTGTAAGGGAAATTCTTCAGCATATTTGGAGCCAAACAAATGAGGTAATGGCATAAAAACTGCCGCACCCTAAGAAAACAAGAAAAAGTTACAAGACAGACTGGTTAGAGGTCTTGTTCAACAACATGCATGGTTGCAATGCAGCTCCAACTAGAAATGTAGCCTGTCTCTCTAGCTCAAATTTCTCAGCAGTGTTGGGATTGATAAATCCTATGCCCATTTTCAAGATCAATATACCAACAAATGGATGAGAAACTGAAGATGCAATTACCAAACAAGAGAAAAACATGAGCAGTTATTTCATTGTAAGTAAGCAACATCAAACACAACTACAAATATGCCAAAAGAATTGGTTTCAGTTGTATTATCCTAAATAATCCTAATTGTAACTCTGTATTTTTTAATGTATACATTAATAACAATCATACTAGCCTTTCCAATGTTGTTCAGTTTCTTCCAGTCATGATCGGTAAACATAACAGCAACACAAATTTAGAATTATGGATATTTAGAAGTCGTCTTGGAATTTACACAATGACAATACGTAATGAGCATGAGAGAAGCGCTTACCAATGCTTTGATTCATCGAACTTTAGTGTGGAAGGGATGGATATACGAGCTGAATCAATATTTCTCAAAGAACCTCCTTTGACACTCCATTCATTCTGTACAATTTTCAGATTAACCATGACAGTCGAACTTCAATAATAACCATAAGCTTAAGTTAAGAAAATAACATTCCATCTTAGCACTACTCTTTGAGAAAAGATAGGTTCATGACATGGTACATTTGATGGACTAATGTGCAGCTTGCCTCCCCATTATCAATAGGGATCAATAGTACAATTCGTTTCATACATTTCAATTAGTTAATTAAATAAATAAAAAAAAATTGTTTCTTATTAAAAAGAAAGAGAAAAATAAAAAATATAGAGAAATTTTTTTTTTTTTGAAAATATAGACGAATAATTGACAACAATAAATAAAATGATGAATATTTGGCACTTGTTTTTACCTCTTTCTCAATGCTTGAAAACTGCTGCATTCTGCTTGATAGGATTTCCTGCATATGAATCAATGAAGCCATAGCTGTTCCCTGAAACAATTTATATGGCTTCAATATCCGATTTGACTACAAATAGTCCCAGAAAATGATAACAAAGTTGTTATGTAAAAGCAAACCTCAACAACATCCATAACAACAAGCCCAGCCAAGCTACGTAAGGTTTTCTTGGCAGCAACATGCACAGCAACTGAGCCTCCCATGCTGCACAATAATGATAAGGACCTATTGAGTTGTTGGCGTAATCTTTACTTGATATACAAACAGATAACATATTTTACACTCCTACGAAGCCATTGTGGCAGTAGAATGGACATCTGCCTTGAGTATAATCGTCTAGAATCAACAACCAAATAGATCTCAATCTGTTGTATGCCAGTTTGTGGGATAGCGTCCTGTATATCTTTATTTGTTTATGTTACTCACATATTCATTCAATTTTTGTGTTATGTGAGGAGTGAAATTACTAAATAACATTTAAAAATAAAAAATAACAATAATTTGGGCTAAAAATTCACTAATAGAAAAAAAAAAAAAAAAAAAAAAAAGAGGCGCACCCCTGAAATACTGTACGTGCACCCCTTTTTGCATGGCCACTCCATTAATTTTATTTTAAAATATTAAAAATTTATAATCATCCTCATAAATTGCTAACGTATCCTTTTTCTTCTTCCCAATCTCCACCACTGCCATCATCGTGTTCTCCAAACCAGTGCATATCATTGATTATACAGGCCTGACAGTGCATCATGTTGGTTCAAAACAGCCGCACCAGTCATGCTCAAACGCACACCAGACTCGTTCAAACCCGGTCAGCACAGCCGCTCGAGTTTCTGTCCAGCCGCGTCGACAGCCCAGAATTTCAGTCCTTGTAGCGTCCGCCTTGCTTGCACATCTAATACGCACGGTCAGATCGATAGAATCTTTTCTCAAACCGATTCCGTATTCAATCGCAACAAATTTTTAACCTCATTCCGCATCAATCTTCCGAAAATTCAACACGTAAGTCTATGACTTACAACGAAAAAAATTGCAGAGGTTTATTAAAACAACATTTTTATGAATTTTCTGTCCAGGGTTTCCGAATTTCTGGCCAAACCTTGAATTTTCAAAGGTTAAATGCGATGAAACTGATATTTTGTTTTTATGTTTATGTTCGTCTGTGTTGACTTGTCAAATTCATGTGTGTCAAAAAATGTGTGATGGCATTGCTGTATTTTGTGAAATGATTAAATAAAAGAATATAAAGGATTCTCATTTCTTAGCTACATTTAACCATTAATATTCAGGTGATGAGTTTTTGCCCATTATTCTTGGTGATGACACTGATGAGTTATTCGGTTTAGTTCATCAAAAACTCAGTAAAGGCTCATCACCAAGCCCCTTTTTGATTGCCTATCATAATATTAAGCCATGTTATGCAATCAAAAAATGATGATATTATGGCATTAAAATGTTATGCAATCAAAAATTGATGAGTTTTCCATTATATCACCCCATATCAATAACGTTATGCAGTTTAGTTCATCTCAGTTTTTCAATTTTCCATATCATTCATGGTGATGACTTTTTACCCATTTAAGAAGAAGAACAATTAATGTTGGAATTTTAAAAATAATTATACATTGGAGTGTACATGCAGTTATAGAGGGGTGGAAATGTCACCACTCACTCACAGTAAACAATGGTAGATTTTTTTTTTTTTTAATTCAATATACATTAGCAATGTTGATGGCCATGAATTTGTGTGGCATATTATAATTTAATTATTATACTAAATCTGTAAGATAAGTTCATTATCATAAAGGAGGTTACAAGTTTTTAAAATGTTTAGAATAATCTCACACACATATATATGTGTAATGGCTGTTTCCATAACATGGATAAATGAGCCGCTGAAGGTCCAAAAGTTGGACCCAATGGCGAAAAACCCAAGAAGCCCAGTGCTCAGGTCGCAATGGCGAGCTCACTGCTTTCTCCAGCTCGTGACTTGTATTAAACCTACCTCAGTGCATATTCGGCTCGCGAAGGTGAACAGGTCAAATCGCTGAGCTCGCGCCAGGTAATCTCTTAGAAGTCGATGCCAGATCGTTCTAATTTTTCGATGCTACGTTGGCACAATCTCTACAATCGCTGATCCAGAAAGGCATTTAATGCAGTGATGACTATGTGTTTAATGCAGCGAAAACTTTACATGAGCATTTAATGCAGACATGGTCATGTAAGAATGATTAGTGTAGCATCAATTAATGCAATATGGTCTAGTTAGAGTAGTTAATATAATGATAGCTTTTTAATATGAATAACACTCAATTGTAATTCCTCTCTCTATAAATAGGGGTGAAATCCTTTGTAAAAAACAAGTTGAAGCTACTATTACCGTTACTCTACCAAAACCATTTCAGAGTAACAATCGTGGACGTAGGCACACTTGTCGAACCACGTAAAAATTTTGTCTTTGCATTGTTCTTCATCTTCTTTCTTCATTCTTAATTGTTTCTTAATTGGTTTCACCAACCTTCATCACCATTTATTATCAGAGCTGTAGTCTGGGCCTTAGAATCTCCAAGTCGATCAATTCCAGACGTTGACAATATGTGTGTAAGAAAACGAGTATAATATGACAAATTAATGAAGATTAAAACATTAGAGAAATAATAATAAAAGTAATGTACACAAGAAATTTACGTAATTTGATCTTATGATCTACGTTCACGGATGATAATAAGAGAGTAAATTTTACTATAAAATAAAGTTTACAAAAATTGGAGTTGGAAACTCTCTAGCCCAAAGTCCCAATTCATCCCTATTTTACTCTCACATACAGAGAAAAATTTAGAATGATAATCTAATTAATTGTCACTTTCACTCAGTTTTACTTTGCTAGGCTGCATGACCCTTTTTAAAGTAATGACTATGGAATCAGAGTCACAGGTTGGCAACACCACTCTAGACACAACTCAAAATATAGCTCTTAATAACTTTGAATCTGTCTATTGATTAATGAGCAATTTAACAAAGCAAAATATTTTTTGTCGATTGTACTTGCACAAAATCTCCATTGCCAACAAATTGCATGCATTCCTTTATGAGGCTGAGTTGTAGTAGAAACAAGGCATCCTCCTTCAACATTGACGTCTATGCAGTCACCTTTCCAATTCTAGCATGAAGATTATGGGAAAAGCAGAGTTAATAGAAATAATGACTACATTTCTTTCCCAATAAAATAATAAAGAAAAGATAGAGATATTACATTTTCATTGAAAATATGAGACCTTGAAGATCCTACATATCAGAAAAATTATATATGTGGGTACATCATCAATCCAGTAAAGAAAACTCTATCATATGCATTGTTTTGCACAGCCAAACCTCACCTTCAAGCAGCAACAGTAACACCAAATTGTCAAGACGCCAAACTAGAATAGAAAATGAATATCTCAGTCTAGCTAGCCTATTAAAAGCTGGTCATATTGTACACCCATCAATAGAAAATGACAGTCGCCACAACAAATGTTCTGCATAACCACACCATCAACAACCAATAAATTATGAAACACAATATAATGGAAAAGCTGATTGTACCTAAAAAGAACATATGAAGAGAGTTAATATGAGAAACTTAAACAATGAGACAGTGTCCACAAAACTTACTTGAGAAGATTTTCTTCTATTTGCAGGCTGTCAAGCACTCAGCAATACAATCATGAATTGGTTCCAAGTAAACAATGCAGTCTGTTCAAGCAAGAATGAATTGAGATGCACATATATAGACCATATTTAATTCTATATTAATTATATGATGATTATAAAAATTAAAAATAATTTTTGTGATAAGAAAACAAAACATAACATATATACATTTTAATTCATATAGTAAAGATTCTACAAGATGAGATTTACCTATTTGCATAAAGCAATCGAGAGTTGTGAACTGCTTATACACCATTTCTGGCAACATTGATTTTCATGTTCCGGGGATGTGGAACTCAAGCTGTCAATCTTAAATTTGTGTACCCGGGAAGTGAAGTTCCAGGTTGGTTCAATTGTCAAAGTCAAACTGATGGATCTTCGATAAATATTCAAATGTCAGGCCATGATGGCGTCAATGGTCGTCTCATTGGATTTGCTCCATATGCTATTATTGAAGGTTATGATTATATATTGGACATCAGTTATCAGCACCATTGCCATTGTAAGAGTCTCAGTAGTTTAAATTCAATATACAGTAGCGGATGTTGATGGCCATGAATTTGTATGGGATATTATAATTTTATTATTATACTAAATCTGTAAGTTAAGTTTATTTTCATAAAGGAGGTTACAAGTTTTAAAAATTTTTAGAATAATCACACACACATATATATGTGTGAGAGAAAGCAAGTGTAATAATGACAAATTAATGGAGATTAAAACATTAGAAAAATAATAATACAAGTAATGTACATAAAAAAATTTACATGGTTTGGTGGTTTGATTTTGTGATCACATCCACAGAGGATGATAAGACAATAAATTTTACTAATAAAACAAAGTTTACAAAAATTGGAGTTGGAAACTCTCAAATCCAAAGTCCCAATACATCCATATTTTACTCTTACATATAAAGGAAAGTTTAGAATGACATTCTAATTAATTGTCACTTTCACTCAGTTCTACTTTGCTAGGCTGCATGATTCTTTTTAAAGCAATGAATATAGAGTCAGAGTCACAAGTTGGCAGCCCTACTCTAGGCACAACTCACAATATAGCTCTCAATAACTTTAAATCTGTCTATTGATTAATGAGCAATTTAACAAAGCAAAATATTTTTTGTCGATTGTACTTGCACAAAATCTCCATTGCCAACAAATTGCATGCATTCCTTTATGAGGTTGAGTTGTAGTAGAAATAGGGCATCCTCCTTCAACATTTACATCTATGCAACTCACCTTTCCAATTCTAGCATGAAGATTATAGGAAAAGCAGAGTCAATAGAAAGATTGACTACACTTCTTTCCCAATAAAATAACAAAAAAAAGATAGAGATCTTACATTTTCATTAAAAATATGAGACTTTGAAGACCCTACATATAAGAAAAATTATATATGCAGGTACATCATCAATCTAGTAAAGAAAACTCTATCATATGCATTATTTTGCACGGCCAAACCTCAGCTTCAAGCAGCAATAGTAGCACGAAATTGTCAAAACACCAAACTAGAACAGAAATTGAATAAGTATCTCAGTCTAGCTAGCCTATTAAAAGCAGGTCACATTGTATACCTATCAATAGAGAATGACAGTCGCCACAACAAATGTTCTGCATAACCACACCATCAACAACCAATAAATTATGAAACACAATATAATGGAAAAGCTAACTGTTCCTAAAAAGAAGATATGAAGAGAGTTAATATGAGAAACTTAAACAATGAGACAATGTCCACAAAACTTACTTGAGAAGATTTTCTTCTATCAACAGGCTGTCAAGCACTTAGCAGCACAATCATGAATTGGCTCCAGGTAAACAATGCAATCTGTTCAAGGAAGAAGGAATTGAGATGCACATATATAGACCATATAATTCTATATTAATTATATGATGACTATAAAAATTAAAAATAATTTTTGTGAAAAGAAAGCAAAAGATAACATATTTACCCTTTAATTCATATAATAAATATTCTATAAGATGAGGTTTACCTATCTGCATAAAGCAATCAAGAATCGAGAATCGAGAACTGCTTATGCACTATTTTTGGCTACATTTTCTTCCATTTTCAATTTATCTTCTTTCAGAAGTAGAGCCAGCAGAAAAAGATCTTTTGGTGCCCAACAAAATAATTAGAAGGAAGACTGAAGGAAAAAAAAAAAAAAAAAAAAAAAACTCTTTAATTTTCAATACCGACTGATTTTTTAAAAACATCAAAATATTTGAATGTTGCTGACAAATCTTACAACTAAATTCTTATTTATTTTAAAATTAACTGAAATTGAAATACCAACCAGTTAGTAATTCTAATTGCCAGTTGAAGGCAAGAAATTTGAGCATACATCAGGATCATCTCGAAGTACTACGACATCCACACACTATCCTTAAAAAAACATGTGATCAGAAGTTTGATTCCATTAAAATATTAAACTTTATCATTTTGGAATAAACTAAAAATAGTATTATC